>CM060450.1:57581897-58300005 GCA_030545235.1 Helianthus tuberosus | reverse complement strand
CAACTGCAAGCCTTTGGAACCTTTCTTTCCGATCAGATCATTAGCTTTCTATCTCGGTTAGTGTTTAATCCGCACGTGACTGATTGTTTGATATCATCGCTAAGTGTGTAATTAAAGTTATGATTCTGTGATGTTATGTAATGCTTGAAATCATGATTGAATAAAGGGTCGTATATTATTAGGTTATCAAATACGGTTCCGCATATTAAACGTGATCGGTTGATGTTATAATGATGAATGGATAGGGTTTATGTTCATCACATGGATTGTCAGGATCTTGTCTACAAACCTTGAGACTTGAAATAAAGAGTGAGGTCCAATTAAAGTTTCACAACAAATAACCCTTCAGTTTGCTACTTGATTTATATGTGTACTATTAGATAAGTATCACTACATGTTGTCGTCTACTGTACCCATGATTTCATGTGAATAATTTAGAGGTAACTGTTTATTTGGGTGAATGAATTGATGGATGGATATGTGATCATGTATTAATTGAGTAGATGTCCAATGTTTCTGTGATGATAATCGATGATTTGCAAACTGTTATTAGTGAGCGATTGGTGGATTGAAACCGTAGAGATTGTTAGTGACGGCTAAGATTGTTGATGTAATACGTAACTGAGTAATGATAACATGTTGTTGGTGTTGATGGGTCGACGAAAACCCCCACAATTAAACACCTCTGGACGAAATCACATAGTGATTTCGGCCCAAGAGTTCCGGCCCAATGTGTTTTCGACACTTAAAGTTGATTTCGGCCCACATAAGGGTTTTCGGCACATGTGTTTCAATTAATGTATAACTCTGTTAGCTGATAAACTCTGTTATGTTGTTAACTCAGTTTAGTATGTAACTCCGTTAGTTATTAACTTCATTAGTGGTTAACCTAGTTAAATATAATTAACTCTGTTAAGTATGTTATTTTCTGTTAAGGATGATTCTGTTATGCATGATTAACTCCGTTAAGTGTGTTAACTTTGTAAAGTATGTTAACTGCCTGTTAATCCTGTCAAGCATAAATTGTACGGTTTTGACTAACTGCATATATGAAAGGTGATAACTGCTTAAACACACTTTGTGACAAAAATGACATACGAACTTGAACTGATTACATATATATATATATATATACGTGCGTACTATAGGTCGTGATTGATAAATTGTGAGCACATAACTTAGCATACCGAGCAAACCAAGGTGAGTTCACACTCTTACCAAGGCATGGGATTCCCGGGGGTTGGGAATGGGTTGAATGATGGGATTGAACAATTACTCGTACTTACACGGCTACTAGACTATCTACCATGGTCCTCGGGTTAAGCAGGACACTTACGTAAAACCTACGTAAACAAGTACATATTACTGTCTTCCGGAGTCAGGAAGGACACTTACGTAAAACCTACGTAAACTCACACATGCTACTGTCTTCCGGAGTCAGGAAGGACACTTACGTAAAACCTACGTAAACCCCACGCGTACCACTGTCCTCAGGTAAAGAAGGGCACTTACGTAAAACCTACGTAAACCTTGTACGCACTACTGTTCTCGGGTTAAGAAGAACACTTATGGTTACAAATAGTCTAGTGTAAATACAAACATGGGAAGCCCCCACTGATAGAAAATACAAACATGGGAAGCCCCCACTGATAGTAAATACAAACATGGGAAGCCCCCACTGATAGTACATACAACATGGGAAGCCCCCACCAATTGAATCTACACAACGGCTTAGTTAATAACGCATAGTTATACAACGAACTTACTTACTGTGAACTCGCTCAACTAGTTGTTGACTCTCTGTTACATGCCTTGCAGGTCGTTAGGTATACATGGAGCTTGCACTGGGAGGCGCGGTCGTTGTGGACAAGGATCGTGAATGCTTAATTAAACATTATGACATTACATACTTTATTTATGTTGGGCTTTTACTCATATGCTTCCGCTAAAAATTGATATTGCACTTATGTTTTGAACACCTTTCATATTGGTTTGGTTGAATTACAAACACTTTTATTTATTACTTGCATGTTCAATATGATTGGTGGCTTGATCCTGGTCAGTCACGCCTCCAAGCGGTGGTACTCCGCGTGTGGATTTTGGGGGTGTGACAGATTGGTATCAGAGCCATTGGTTATAGAGAACTCGGTTTTAATAAGGGGAAAACGTTTTTATTAAAACCAGACTATAACCCGTACAGTGCTCAACGATCCACAACGACGCCTCGCTCCACGTGCAAGACTCAACATCCTAGGTAATATGGTATATGTTTTATTGCCTACTTGCTAGAATTACATAGAACCTTGCTCATGGTATGCTTAGATACATATAACCCATATTGCTTGAGAATACTTGTGTGCTCACTCTCTTCTGTCATTACACTTTCGTGAACCACTCACACACATGTCCTCCTTGATATCAAGATCATGAGTGGACGCGTTAACCTAACTCAAGCCCAGTTGGCGGCTTCGATCGGTGAACAAGTTACTGCAGCACTCGCAGCTGCCCAGGCAGGAGGTGTAACCTGCCATCACCACTTGCTCTAGGATCTTTGGATCCTACTCTCGTAAACCAACACTCGTGCTCAAGTATGTTTACTCTTACGCACACGACAGGTCAGAACGCTCAGCCACCTGTGTGCACCTTCAAAACTTTCATGGACTGTCGTCCTAATACATTCAGTGGCACGGAGGGAGCAATTGGACTCCTCCATTGGTTTGAAAAGCTCGAATCCGTCTTCGAAATGTGTGAATGCCCTAAGGCTCGTAGGGTGAAGTACACCACTGGTACTCTCGAAGGCACTGCGCTAACTTGGTGGAACGCGCAAGTCCAGATGCTGGGGCTGGCGGCTGCCAATGCCACCCCATTGAATGATTTTAAGGAACTGATCAAACGTGAATACTATAGTCGTGATGACGTCCACAAGCTGGAAGTGGAGTTCTTTAACCTGAAGATGACGGGGTCAGAGTTAGAAGCATACACGAAACGATCCGACGAACTGGCAGGGTTATGTCCAACTATGGTGGATCCTCCCATCATACGCATTGAGATGTACCTCAAAGACTTAGTACCCGAGATTTAAAGTCATGTGACTTCTGCTAACCTTGCTACTATCCAGGATGTTACTCGTCTTGCTCATCGTCTCACAGACCAGGTAGTGGAACGGAACAGACTGCCTAAGAGTATTGGTGCTACTGCTACTACTCCTTCTGCTACTCCCAGTGACAACAAACGAAAGTGGGATGGAACCCCTAGCAAGGGTTCGACTACGGTTCCGTCCCAGGCACAACAGCGAAAGATCGATGACAACCAAAGTCCTGGTCAGCAACCGTTTAGTAGTCAAGGGCAGGGTGGATACAGGGGGAAACACCCTAAGCGCAAACGATGTAACTTGCACCACAGCGGTCAGTTCAACCGAAATCATTGTCAATGATGCAACAAGCCTGGTCATGGAGCCAAAGAGGGTAGAAACTCACGTCCTGCAGACCAGAACCAACAAACAACAGCCACAAGATCTATAGAATCAGCAGCAACAGTAGGGTAACAGGGGATGTTATCAGGTGGTACTGAAGGTCACTTTAAAAGACACTGCCCACAGTTGAACCAGAACCAGAATCAGAACCACAACCAAGGAAACAGGAACAATAATGGAGGCAACAAATAGTCTAGTGTAAATACAAACATGGGAAGCCCCCACTGATAGAAAATACAAACATGGGAAGCCCCCACTGATAGTAAATACAAACATGGGAAGCCCCCACTGATAGTACATACAACATGGGAAGCCCCCACCAATTGAATCTACACAACGGCTTAGTTAATAACGCATAGTTATGCAACGAACTTACTTACTATGAACTCGCTCAACTAGTTGTTGACTCTCTGTTACATGCCTTGCAGGTCGTTAGGTATACATGGAGCTTGCACTGGGAGGCGCGGTCGTTGTGGACAAGGATCGTGAATGCTTAATTAAACATTATGACATTACATACTTTAATTATGTTGGGCTTTTACTCATATGCTTCCGCTAAACATTGATATTGCACTTATGTTTTGAACACCTTTCATATTGGTTTGGTTGAATTACAAACACTTTTATTTATTACTTGCATGTTCAATATGATTGGTGGCTTGATCCTGGTCAGTCACGCCTCCAAGCGGTGGTACTCCGCGTGTGGATTTTGGGGGTGTGACAAAGACACGATGGTTAAAGAAGGTAGTGCTGCTTGAAGGTAGCGAAGTGGGCGATGATGGATGTTGATGCCTAGACTGGAGCCCACTTTTTAAATTCGATGGTTTGTGGTTGTTAAACAATTTACTTTTCTGCATGTTGAACAATTTTATTTTCCTGCACTTAGACAATATGATGGCCAAAGGTGGAGGGATCCTGAGTTTTAGGACGAAGCCCTTGGTTATCAATCGTCAGTATGCTTTTTTGAACAATCAACAGTTGAAGGTGGAGGGATCCTGAGTTTCAGGACGAAGCCTTCAACTGTTTTAGGTAAATATGTTAAAAACTAGTTGTACTTTTGGTGGATGGGTCTCATTTTGAGATGAAGCCAATAGTACAACTATTTTCTACTTTACTAATAACTAACCTTTCTTGCCTTATCCATTGTTATTTATATTTTCCTTTAAAAATTATATTGTATGTCTTTGGCTCTAATTTTCATAAATTGCTTTTTCCTTTATCTCCAATACCATACTTCGAATATTCTGACCAAATATCCCAGGATACTGCTATTGTGCTTAGTACCTTAACTTTGTTAAACACAACTCCAAAAACTTAAGTTATTTAGATAAGGCTTTTAAAAGATGAAAAAGAGAGATCATACCAAAGACACTTAGAGAATAGATTCCAACTTCCAACTTTGAACCCTTTGCAACATTTCCATCATGGATGTCCCCTGTCTGGAACACTTATGAGATTGAGTTCAATTTCATTCTTCGAACCATTTATAGTGTATCAAGATGGATGTCCCCTGTGTACATCATACTTGAATACTTAGGAACTTCTTGATCTAGACAAGAATGTGTGTAAACACAATCATAGTTGATGTCACATTTGTAAGTAACTTTAGTATTACAGGGGATAAACCCTAAATATCCTGGAGATAGATCCTTAACATTCTTGGGATAAACCCTAAGTATCATGGGGACAAACCCACGTTTTTGTGCGCTACAGGCGGGATTGTATAAACTCTAAGACTTAGAAAGGTGAAAACCTTTAAACCTTAGAGAGTATAAAAATACCCTTTCGTGAGAGAGGGTGATCAAACCTCATATACCTTAAGAATCCAGGATATAGCCAATAATAACGAAATTGTCAGCCAGTTTTACATGAACTGATCCCGCTATCTTGAACTATTCTTGGATAACTTGCACTCCAGGCGGGGTGTTTAAACCCAATTCGAGAGAAAGGTGAATACCCTTAACCCTTTGATGGGATAAGGATCCCTTAAACGTCAGAGAGGGGGCCAATCCTCTAATCTTTCGATTTATCTTGAGTATATATCCTGAAGTAACATCCTGAAGCATATTCTGCAAAACACCGTTAAACTAAGGTGGGTGTTAGCTTGGCTAGCACCCCTCCGATGCTTAAGTTAGTATTGGGTTTCAAAGAATAACAATTTAGACAAACATATTTAAAAGAAATAGAATCCATACCATCCTGAGTTAGAAATTAAATTCTAAACTCGCTTGAAATAGGCTTTAAGATGTATAACGTTCCAGGATCTTGGTAACATATCCCCCTCCATATTCTTGAGTCAGTCCTTTCCTAGATTCTGATTCAATTTCATAGGGGTCCTTCCCAATTTAGAGCTAACTTTCCATCGGCAGGGTTGGTGGTATTCTGAAAAGCTTTCCTCAACACCCAGTCTCCAACTTGAAATCTTCTAGTCCTCAAATTCTTGTTATATGATTTGGATATCCTCTGTTGATATGCTTCCATCCTTAGCTTTGTTGCATCTCTTGCCTCATCAACAGTATCTAGCTCTTGACATAAGGCTTCAGGATTTCTGTTAAGATCCCGGAGGCTCAATCTGGCTGTAGGTATCAACATTTCTGTCGGGATCACTGCTTCTGCCCCAAACACCATAGAGAATGGGGTTTGTCAAGTAGCATTCTTCACATTTGTCCTGTCAGCCTATAGGACAAACGGTAATTCTTCTGCCCATTTTCCTTTTTTAGCACCTAACCTATTCTTAAAATTGTTGACAATTATCTTGTTTGAGAATTCTGCTTGTCTGTTTGCTTGAGGATGTACTGGAGTTTATGTGATCATCTTGATTCCCCAACTTTTTTCAAAAATCAGTACTTCTTTTGCTGATGAACTGAGAGCCATTATCACAGATTATCTCAGCGGGTATCCCAAATCTGGTCAGGATATTCCTTTTTATGAAGGATACCATTTCTTGATCCCTGACTTGAACAAAGGCTTCGACTTCGACCCACTTGGAGAAGTAATCTTTCATTGCCAGCATAAAGACTTTTCCTCCTAGAGCTTTTGGGAGTTTTCCTACTATATCCATTCCCCATTTCATGAATGGCCATGGGGATACAATAGGGTATAACGGTTCAGCAGGTTGATGTAGTATATTATTTTTCCTTTGGCATGCATCACACTTTCGGGCATATTCTGCAGCATCCTTCCTCATAGTCCGCCAATAGTATCCCGTTCTTAATACCTTTGAGAATAACGATCTGCCCCCAGTATGGTTACCACAATCTCCTTCATGTATATCCTGAAGTACTTCCTTGGTTTCAGGATCCTCCAAGCATCTAAGGTATGGACCTACGAGGGACTTCTTATACAAAACATTATTTATAATAGTGAAACGAGATACCTTCATCCTGAAAACCTTAGGATTCTCATCCTTTGAGATTTGTCCTTCTTTGAGGTATTTCATAATTGGGGCCGTCCAGGATTTAGGATCCTCTTCAGGATACTCATCACTAGGATCCCGGACACTTGCTACTTCCTTATCTTTAGACTTGAAGAGTTCCCTCGTAGGATACAGAATATGTAGTATTGTTATTTGAGTTCCTTCCAGTATCATGACTGCAGATCCCAAATTTGCCAGAGCATCTGCCTCAGCATTATCCTCTCTTGGTACCTGTTCAAGTGTAAAAACTTCGAAATATCCTGCTAATTTTTTGACAATTTCAAGATTTTCAATTAACCTTTCAGCTTTAACTGCATAGGATCCATTGAAATGGTTAGTGATCAACAAGGAGTCAACATACACTTGCAAACATTTAATACTCATGTTCCTAGCCAATTCTAATCCTTCAATCAGAGCTTCATATTCTGCCTCATTATTGGTAGCAGGAAATTCACATCTAATAGCCTGGGGTAATATGTCCCCCTATGGCGATTTTAGTAGTATACCTAATCCTACGCCTCTTACATTAGATGCACCATCAGTATACAATGTCCAAGATTCTGAATTTTCACCTAATTGTTGTACTTCTATGTCTACTTCATTTTGAATATCACTACTGAAATCAGCCACAAAGTCTGCTAGAGCCTGAGACTTTGTAGCATTTCTAGGTTCGTGACGGACCATTTAGCCATTCTACCCGACATCTCAGGTTTTCTAAGCACATTTTTAACAGGATAATTAGTTTTAACATGAGTCCTATGTGTCTCAAAATAATGTCTAAGCTTAGTCGATGCCATAACTAGGGCTGATATCAGTTTTTCTAAATGTGAATATCTAGTTTCAGCATCTAACAAACTTTTACTAACATAATAAACAGGATACTGCTGACCTTCATGATCCTTTACCAGAACGACACTTACTGCACTCCCTGATACTACAAGATACAGGGATAAAGGTTCACTATCCTCGGGGTTCATCAGCAGAGGTGCAGTTGAAGGATATTGTTCCAATCCTTGTAGGGCTGCTTCATGTTTTTCTCCCCACTCGAATTTCTTATTCTTCTTCAGGATATTGTAGAATTCCTTGCATTTCTCTAAAGATCTTGATATAAACATGTTTAATGCCGCTACTCGTCCTGTTAATCTTTGCACATCTTTCATGTTGGATGGTGATTTGATGTCCAAGATAGCTTTAATCTGTTCTGGACTTGCTTCTATTCCCCTTTCAGTCACCATATATCCCAGAAATTTTCCTGCCCCCACTCCGAAATGGCGCTTAGCAAGATTCAGCTTCATGTTGTATTGGTCCAGGATATCGAATGCTAGAGATGATCCTCTGCCTTCTTGGACATTACCACCATATCATCAATATACACCTCCATGGTGTCCCCCAGTTTGTCTTTAAACATCAAATTCACCAATCTCTAGTACGTTGCACCTGCATTTTTCAAACCGAAACGCATGGCAGTATAACAATAAATATCTGTTGGTGTCATGAAAGCAGTATCCTCCAGATCGGATGGCTCCATTTGGATCTGCTGGAATCCTGAGGATGCATCCATAAAGGTCAGCATTTAATGACCGACGGTTGCATCTACCATCGAATCTATATGAGGCAAGGGAAATGGGTCTTTAGGACATGCTTTGTTGAGGTCTGTGTAATCCACACAAACTCTCCATTTGCCATTCTTCTTTTGAACCACAACCACGTTTGGTAGCCACTTGGGGAATTTGACTTCCCTAATCATTTTGGATTTCAACAATCTTTCGACCCAAGCTTGTGAGTTATAATATCTTTAGAAATACCTGTTGATGACGGGGGTAGCCCAAGATTGAATAAAATGGCTAATTACGTAAATGCTTAAATGGTTAAATGGTTCAAAGCTTAAAAAGCTGTGAGAAAGGAAAAAGCAACACGGAAACAGTAGCCAGTCACATCTGGAGATCGCTTCACCAACCCACAGCCGCAAAGGCAATGCAGGTCTGCACAATGCACGCTATTATCCGGGGAACAAAAGCCTTCAACCCCCAAAAGGGGAAACCCTCCACTGCAAGCGAGGTTGCTAGTCTAATCCATTCCACTTCGGGAGATGCCTTCCCTTATAAAATGACACTTCATTTACTTCAGGGGACATCTGGACCAGCTCTGATTCTTCAATCTCTGGTCATTCACATCGAATGCTTGTCTCGCACAAGTCATTCCCTTTCACATCCCACACACACATTCCCTTTGCTTCCACTTCCGAATCTGAGCACAATTCAGAGGAGGATCCATAGCAAAGAATAACAATAAACTAGTAAACCTCCTTCCACGTCTCGTAAACGTGGGGGGACCCCACGACCTGCGTTAGGCAAGGTTGAACCCTTCAACCGTTCTGCCTAGCCAGTCCAGCTACCACCGTTGGTCTTGTATTTGTTGTATCAACAAGTTGGCGCCCACCGTGGGGCTACGCCACTATTTCTTCTCAAAAAGACCTAGTAGTGTAGCTCTATTCACTTAAAATCACCATGTCTGAAAGTGGATCCCCGGAAGAAGTGAATCAGATTCCAAACACTTCTACTCCGGGTAGTAGCCAAGCTCACGTGGCTATACCAACTTCTTTCTCAACTCCGGGGAGCACACCCGAGTTCCTCAACTTCAACACACCAACTCCGTCCCGATCCGGAGTTCCATCTCCTAATATCGGTGTCTCTGATTCCCCATCATGTGTTGAACTCACCCCTGAAGGGGTTGCAAACAATTTCCTTGTGCTAAGGACTCTTCTCAACCAGCACGTGAGTAAAGAAAGAGAAAAGGGAGTGAGGATTCGTTTAGACTATGACGAACCTGAGCCAACATTGTCTCCTGGACCACCTCCTCCTCTTTTTGCAACAAGAAGTGAGGCTGGTCCCAGTAACCTTTCAAACCCTCACCCCTATCTGTCTTCTATGACAAATCCTACGGTGCATCCTATCTTCTCTTCCCAACCAATTACTAGTGGTGCTCCTCTGGGACATGAGTTAACTCTTGACCAGCTCCTACAATCCCCGGTGACAAGCTATCCAGCATCTACTACAACTACGTGGGAGCAAGCTCTGTCCGTGCTCCCTTTAGCACGAAGTGCTGTTATGAGTGCTCCCCTCGGGATGAACTGCTCCACTAGCCCAGGAAGCCTTCAAGGCTTCAACCCTATGCCCAACATGATGACCCAGATGATGGCCAATTTCCCATGGCAACACTTCATCAATCAAGTGCTTGCCACTCAGGGAAACAACGGCAATAGCAGTACTATGGATGCAAGGACTGAAGAGGACTTGGCTAAACCATACAAGCCAAGTAACCTTTCATGCTTTTCAAGACAGATAGCCGATTATGATTTCCAGTCAAAGATCAAAATGCCGGCACACATCAGGACATATGATGGGACTGAAGATCCTGAGGACCATCTTCAGATCTTCACCGGTGCAGCTCGGATAGAAAAATGGTCCAACGCTGAGTGTTGCCTAATGTTCAAGCAAACTCTTGTTGGATCCGCCAGGATCTGGTTCAACGATTTACCTGCTCAAAGCGTTCGAAGCTTTGACGATCTCAGCAAGGGTTTCCTGGCTAATTTCTCTCAACAAAGGCGGTATGTCAAAGACGCAACAGTGATCTTTCAGATAAAGCAACGTGATGATGAAAGTCTCCGTGCTTTCATTGAACGATACAAGAAGGAAGGTCTGACTTATGTAGGGGCCGACGAGAAAATGAGGGTGGCTGGTTTCATGAATGCCATCACCTCTAAGTACCTCACAAGGGATTTCAACAAATCTCTACCCAAGACCTTAGAAGAAGCTCTTGAAAGGGCTGAAGCCCACATCCGGGGAGAGGAGGCAGTAGACATTAAGGAACAAAGAAAAAGAGGGTCCGGCTGGAGAAGCAACAGTCCAGCCAGAAAAAGAGGGAACTTCAACCCCTATGACAGGCGGCCAAAGGGTTCAGATCCTCGAAGGACTGAAGGTCGGAACCTTTCAAGCAGGGAGAAAGGCATAAGCTTCACGCCCCTCACAAAGACCCCTCAAGAAATCCTTGCAACAGAAGAAGTTAAACAAAACTTTCGGCCTCCTAGACCTCTCCCCAAAAGCAGGAAAAATGAGAACTCCACCCAATACTGCGAGTTTCATGAAGAAAAGGGTCACCACACCAATGATTGCTTCCAACTCAAGAAAAGAATAGAAGAGGCTGTTAAATCCGGAGAACTCGCTCATTTGGTAAAGGGAGTCCGGGACAAAATGGCTGAAGGAAAGGGTAAGGAAGTCAATATGGTAGATTTCGACGGAAAGGTTCCTCACAAAAGACAAAGGTTGGAAGCTTGGGAGCTTCAATGTGTCTGTTTCCCCCCTACGGAGAATGACCCTCTCTCTAGCCCTCTCGTGGTAGAGGCTACCGTGGGAACGTTGCAAACATGCAAGGCATACATAGACACGGGTGCAGCCACCGAAATCATGTTCGAAAAATTCTTCAACCAATTGAGCAATGAAGAACGTTCAAGGCTTCAACCTTCTGGAACCTCTATAAAAGGTATCGCTGACATACTCCTCAAGCCTTTAGGGCAACTAACACTTAATGTTCGTTTTAGTGAAGGTTCAAAAGAAAGAACTCAACCACTCACCTTTGTGGTTATCAACATCCCCTCAAACTATGATGTGATCATCGGAAGACCAGGACAGTGTGCATTTTACATGGCCGTGTCTGTTGGCCATGGCACAGTCAAATTCCCCACCGAAAGGGGCATAGCAACCCTTCAACCCTCTCAGGAGGCCTACATGGTTGAAGGTGAAAGTTCAAACAGTGAAGAAGACAGGCAAAGGTTGGTCATAAACCATAAATACCCGGAACAAAGGATAAGGGTCAACCCTGACCTTTCTCAAGAGACCCTTTCATACCTTGAAAAATTGCTAACACACTACAGTGATGTATTCGCTTGGTGTCCTGAAGATATGACCGGGATCCCCCGGGATATTGCCGAGCATGAGTTGAGAATACCACCAGAGGTCAAGCCTGTGGTCCAGAAGAAAAGAAGCTTGGCACCTGAAAGAAGTCTGGCAGCCTGTCAAGAGGTTGAAAAGCTTGTGTCAGCCGGCATCCTCCGAGAAGTCAAGTACCAATCATGGGTTGCAAACCCAGTTATGGTCAAAAAGCCAGACAACTCTTGGAGGATGTGCATAGACTTCAAGGATCTTAACAAAGCTTGTCCTAAGGATTGCTATCCACTACCCGAGATTGACCTCAAAGTTGACTCCCTCACCGGGTACTCGTTCAAATGTTTTCTTGATGCATACAAAGGTTATCACCAAATCCTCATGAAGGAAGAAGATGAGGAAAAAACAGCTTTTCACACGGACAAAGGAACCTTTTGCTATCAAAAAATGCCTTTCGGCCTCAAAAATGCAGGAGCAACCTATCAACGGCTCGTTGACAAAGCCTTCGAGAGCCAAATTGGCAAAAACATGGAGGCATATGTCGATGACTTGGTTATCAAAAGCAAGACGGAATACCAAATGCTCGATGATATTCAAGAAACTTTCAAGAACCTCAGAAAGGTTAACATGAAGCTTAATCCAGAAAAGTGTTCATTTGGATTCGAGGAAGGAAAATTTTTGGGCCACATTGTTGGAAAACAAAGCATCAAAGCCAACCCTAACAAAGTAAAAGCCGTCCTTGAAACCAAGCCACCAAAGACCAAGAAGGAGGTTGAAAGCTTGAATGGGAAGCTTGCAGCCTTGAAGCGTTTTACCTCCAAGTTAGCCGAAAGATCTCTGCCCTTCTACAAAACGCTCAAGAACTGCTCAGATAAAAGGGATTTCAAATGGACTGAAGAAGCTGATGAAGCTTTCAACCAGATGAAGCAACATCTAGCTTCCCTACCAGACATTGCGGCACCAAAAACCGGGGAGTTAATATCGGTGTACCTCTCAATTACGGATGAGGCCATCAGTGCAGTCCTCACCATTGAGCGAGACAAGGCCCAGGTACCCGTTTACTTTTTCAGCAAAACTTTAAAATTAGCTGAAACGAAATACCCTCCCCTTGAAAAACTTGCCCTAGCTTTAGTTCAAACAGCTAGAAGGCTTCGAAGGTATTTCCAAGCACACCCCATACAAGTGGTCACCGACCAACCAATTAAGAGTGTGCTTGAAAAACCTGAAAACTCGGGGCGATTAGCCAAATGGGCCATAGAACTGGGTGAACATAACATCACCTATGTCCCAAGGAAAGCTATCAAGGCTCAAGTCTTGGCCGATTTCATTGTGGAAGTCCCAAACCAAACACTTGCTGAAGTAAACACTGCCACCACTGAACCTTCCAACCCTGAAGCCTGGAAGCTTTTTACCGATGGGGCTTCAAGCGTTGAAGGGTCAGGGGCTGGATTAATTTTGATTAACCCAAAAGCTTTGGAGTTCACATATGCTCTTCGATTTGATTTTCAGACCACCAATAACGAGGCTGAATACGAAGCACTAATAGCCGGCCTAAGGCTGGCCAAAGAAATGAAAGTTGAAAAGCTTGAAGTGTTCACAGATTCGTTGCTGGTCTCAAGCCAAGTGAATGATAGCTACATAGCTAAAGAGCCCAACATGAAAAAATACAGAGAAAAATCAAAGGAACTAATGAATACCTTCCAAGCATGCAACATCAAACAGATCCCCATATCTCAAAACAAAAAGGCCGATGCCCTAAGTAAGCTTGCATCTCTCACCTTTGCCCACCTCACCAAGAAGGTACTGGTAGAAGTGTTGAAGGCCCCATCCATTAACGAATTGGAGGTTCAAGATGTGGTTACCGAAGAAGAACCAAACTGGATGACTCCCATAAGAAAGTTCCTCAAAAATGGTGAATTACCCAATGATCAAGTGGAAGCCAAAAGGGTTGAAATCAAGGCAAGACAATACATACTGCAAGGAGAAACCCTTTACAAAAAGGGTTACCTTGCTCCCTTGCTAAGGTGTGTCGGCCCCGAGCAAAGTAAATATTTGATCAAGGAAATTCACGAAGGAGTGTGTGGAGCTCACTTTGGAGCTAGGTCGGTAGTTGCAAAGCTCATGAACCTCGGATATTTCTGGCCTTCAATGCATCGTGACACAGCCGAAGAATTGAAGAAATGTGATGCCTGCCAGATCCATGCACCAATCCCAAAAAGTCCCAAGCACGATTTAGTCCCAATAACCCCCGCTTGGCCATTCCATAAGTGGGGAATGGACATTGTTGGTCCATTTCCCCCAAGCAAAGGAGGAGTAAAATTCCTATTGGTGGCGGTAGACTATTTCACCAAGTGGCCCGAGGTCAAACCACTTGCCAAGATCACAGGAAAGCAAGTCATTGACTTTGTCTGGGAAAACATCATTTGCCGTTATGGATTGCCAGGAGTACTTGTCACCGACAACGGAAGGCAATTTGCTGAGAAGCCTTTTAGCGTTTGGTGCAAAGAATACAAAATCGATCAGGTTTTCAGCTCAGTGGCTTATCCACAATCAAACGGGCAGGTTGAGAGAACAAATAGAAGCATAGTGGAAGGAATCAAGACAAGATTGGGAAGATACGAAAGCAACTGGCTTGAAGAATTGCCTAGTGTTCTATGGGCAATTAGAACAACGGAAAAAACAAGCCATAAGAAAACACCTTACAGCTTGGTATTTGGATCCGAAGCTATGATCCCTGCCGAAATAGGAGTTGTAACCCAAAGAATTGTCAACATGGATCCCGAAGCAAACCAAAAAGAGACCATGTTGAATTTACAACTCCTAGAAGAAGCAAGAGATCAAGCCGCAATTCAAGAAGCCAAATACAAGCAACAGATGGAAGCTTACTACAACAAAAAAGTCAAAAACGAACGTTTCAAGCCAGGGGACTTAGTCCTCAGAAAGAACGAAGCCAGCAAGAAAGAAAATCAAGGAAAGCTTGGCCCAAAGTGGGAAGGTCCATACACCATCCTTGAAGCACACAAAGGTGGATCCTACAAGCTGGCTGATTCAGAAGGCAAAAAGCTTCCAAGGCATTGGAACGGCAAAACATTGAAAAGATTCCATGTTTAAACGAAAAGTTTGGTTTGTATCAAAATGTATTTCAAACAGGACTATGAATACCTTTTGTAAAAAGCAAGTATTGCTTTAATGAATGTTTTTATCAAACTTGTCTTTCTATCCTAAAATCAGGTTGAGAACCTAGCAAAAAACTCCATGGCAAGTGCCATGTAAGGGGATGAGCTCCCAGGCCATATCGCTCAATAGGTTCAAGGGTTGAATGAGCCTATATAAGGGGTGAGTTCCTAAATCAATACAACTCCATGAGACTTGTCAAGAAAAAATAAAATTGCCTCATAGACGGGTATAAGCAGCCTACACCAAATGTTCACGAAGTTTTAGAAATATAGTCTACAAAGAGGCTAGAAAAACCAAAAGAAATAATGAAAAGGATAGGTGTTATCTCTTCTTGTTAAAAATGCCAAGGCTAAGTGTCTGCAGCACTGAACCCTTTTAGGTATAAAACACATAAGGGCAACACAAACCCGACAAAGACAAAGTTACAAAAGAGAACAAAACAAGTCCAAAAAAGAACAAAGTCAATTGGAAAAAATCACAAAGGCACAAATCAAGCCTGGACGCAAAACCAAAAAGCCTTCAAGGCTTCAAGCCACCCGGGCAATATCTCGAAACCTTAAAGGCTTCAACCTATTAACAGACAGCCAAAGGCTTGAACGGTTAAAAACCAAACGAACTGCCCTGACTAAAGAGGCACAAACATAAAACCATAATAAAAGAAAAATAATTAAAACATCACATCTTAAAAAGTCCTAAAAAGACTTCCAAACATAAGTTAAGGCAAGTCCTAGTAACTTGCAAATCTAATCATTGTCCAACGGCCATACAGGCCTTCAACATAACCAAAAGGAACCTTAGGGGTTCCTACCAAACCTAACATTGTTCAAGTTAACATTACAAACATAAGTTGTTTTCAGTGCTAAGAAAGCTACGAATCAAGCATCAACAGATTTGGAAACTCCAGAACCTTCGCCCTTGGCCTTCTTTGTTTTCTTCAACTTTTTAGTCTTCACACCTCCATCACCACCAACCGCCGAAGCCTCCAAGCTTGCATCCTTAGGAACATCCGGCTGACCTGAAAGGGTATCATCGCTATCCCCCGAATAGGACCTCTTCCTTGAAAGAGAGCCCAAAACCTCAGCACAAACCTTCTCATTTAGGCCCTCCGGTTTCAATTCCTGCAATACAGAAAGAGGTTTACCAAAACAAGTGGAAACCTGATGAATGTAGGGGTAGGTCAGCTTCTCTATTTGCTCAACGGAGTCTTTAAAAACATCAGAAGCCTCGGGACGAAACAGAGGTGACTTCTCCAAAGGATGACCGGATTCATGAAGTTTATACCCAGCAATGAGGCCTTGGTGTTTCCCCAGGTTAAGAAGCTTAGTGTAAACGTAACCAAGAGCAGAGTTAAACTCTTTGGAGTGCAATAGATAAGTAACCACTTGGTGAAAACCCTGCTCTATGAGCCATTGATTATCCCCAGTAGCCTGAGCAACTGAAGGTTTCAACCCTTCTTTCTCCTTAACAAAAGCCTGCTGCTGAACAAACAAAGCTTCCCGGTCAGCCCTAAGTTTCAGCCTAGATGCCTCAAAGCTCTTTCTCAAATCACTTATCTCAATCTCATGCGTCTTTTTAAGATCACTAACCTTCTTGTCCCACGCCGATTCTTTCTCAGCAAAACTAGCAATCTCTTTCTTCATCACAGCCATGGAGGCTTTCATTTTATCTTTCTTCTTGGAGAACTCTTCATACTCCTGCATCCTCTGATGAAAACGGGCAATGCCTTGAGGAAGCATGGCAGCAAGATTGCAAGTACTTAAAATCATACGGGACAACATCAGATCATCATCCATCCCAGCAATGGTCTTGTGAACTGATGGAGGAGCAATGTGACTTAGAGCATCCTCACAAACAGCAGCATCTTTGAAGCTGTCATCATTCTTCACTGACCAAGTAGGCACATAAATCCCTTCCGGGTCCAACCCTTCAACGTCCCTGCTCGAAGACTCCTGAACAGGAGTGGCAACAACCTTCTTGCTTGAAACCTTTTTGCCATGAATAACTAATTCCTTATCCTTCTCAGCACCTGCTTGATCTTCCGAAACTTCAATATCATCACTCAAGTCCACCTTTTCAGTAGAAATGGATTGAGGACCAGCCTTCAACAACCGACGAGAAGATCGACGGGTTGAAGATTTAGGAGCATTAGACTTAGAAAAACCCTTAGCAGTAGCAGCACTAACATAGCCCGAGCCCTCAAACCTTTGGTCAGCAGTCCTAACCACAACATTCTCACCAGGAACAGACGAAGCATCCTCCAAAACAACATCAGAAGTGTCGTCGCTCTTAATAAAATCCAAAGCAGACATGACTACAAAAAACAACAACACATAAGTCATAAATTAAGAAAACAATAAAAAGAACGAAAAAGGAAAATGCATACCCATGCCACTCCTCATAAGAACCGGATCCCGATCAACATTCCCCCAAATTTTACTAACCCCTAATAGAACAAGTAAGTGTTCAGGAAAGGGACGAACCCTAGAAGGGCAATCCCGGATGGCATTGAGAAAAACAACATTCAATTCAGACTCGGAAGGTTCCGGAGCATTGAGAACAGCATCCGGATTCCTCCACACCATTTTGAAGGGGATGATAGTATCGGAAACCCAGAAAAAGCGGTCTTTCCAAGCCCCAAGTGTAGTAACCATCGATGCAATAAGGCAGGTATCAACTTTGGTTGTTTCAAAAGTAAACCAATCGCCATTCTTAGCCAAACGAAAAAACCGGCGAAAGAGTAAAAGGGAAGGATCATAGCCGAGAGCACGACATAAAACCTCAAAATGCAAAACCCTAGCCATCCCCTTTGGATGGACTTGCCCAAAAGAAACACGATAATACTCCAACAAGTTCAAAACAAAAAACGAAAAGGGATATCGAAGATTTGAGAACTCAAAATGACTACAATAAAGGGCAATCGAACCAGAAGGTGGTTTATCAACGGGAACATCACAAGCAGGGGCAGTGGGATCAAACTTCCTATCAATACCATATTCCATACAAAATAAATCTACTTCCTCTTGTGTTAACCGGGAAAAAGATTTTGCTAAGTCCTTACGAGCACCCATTTTTTGAAAGCGAAAAATGCAGAATGAAAGATGAATAAGAAACAGGGACTTACCTTAGAGAAGAAGAATGGAAGAAACTTGGAATAAATTATGAAACAAAGGGATAAGTATGGAAATATAAAATAAATATAAGTCTACAATAGGGGTAATAATGGCAACACAGTAACTTCTGCGAAAACCGCCACCCTATCAACTGCCATACATCAATCACATCAATTGTCAGTTATTTGAAATTCAAATTCAAAACATTAACTGCCTTCAACCTTTCAAGCCTTCAAGCATGGAACCCTTGAAACATTTGGGCAGTAAAACACGCGTATAAAGTCAGAAGTCTTTGAGCTCATCTCCCAAAAACCTCTGACTTGGGGGGCTGATGACGGGGGTAGCCCAAGATTGAATAAAATGGCTAATTACGTAAATGCTTAAATGGTTAAATGGTTCAAAGCTTAAAAAGCTGTGAGAAAGGAAAAAGCAACACGGAAACAGTAGCCAGTCACATCTGGAGATCGCTTCACCAACCCACAGCCGCAAAGGCAATGCAGGTCTGCACAATGCACGCTATTATCCGGGGAACAAAATCCTTCAACCCCCAAAAGGGGAAACCCTCCACTGCAAGCGAGGTTGCTAGTCTAATCCATTCCACTTCGGGAGATGCCTTCCCTTATAAAATGACACTTCATTTACTTCAGGGGACATCTGGACCAGCTCTGATTCTTCAATCTCTGGTCATTCACATCGAATGCTTGTCTCGCACAAGTCATTCCCTTTCACATCCCACACACACATTCCTTTTGCTTCCACTTCCGAATCTGAGCACAATTCAGAGGATGATCCATAGCAAAGAATAACAATAAACTAGTAAACCTCCTTCCACGTCTCGCAAACGTGGGGGGACCCCACGACCTGCGTTAGGCAAGGTTGAACCCTTCAACCGTTCTGCCTAGCCAGTCCAGCTACCACCGTTGGTCTTGTATTTGTTGTATCAACACCTGTCATGTCCTCATGTTTCCATGCGAACGTGGACATCCTGCATTTTAGAAAATTAGTTAGTTGGTTCTCAATATCCTGAGGGATATTGGCTCCTACAAGCACCGAGATATCTGGATTATCCTGATCCAGGATAATTTTCTTAACATCTCGCTTTGAGGCTTCCATGATATCCTGGGCTCGTATCTTTAATTGCTATCATGCTTTGGACTTTGTTGAAGCCTTCATCGAGAAGGAATAACATTCCTTTGCTTCCTGTTGATCGCTTTCCACTTTAACTATCCCCCAAGGAGTAGGGATCTTGATGCACTGATGATAAGTCAATGGGACAGCCTTCATATCGTAGATCCATGGCCTGCCCAATATAATATTGTAACAGGATAATGAATCCATCACACAGAATCGTTGCATTGAATTTACTCCTTCAACATATACTGGCAGCTTTATTTCACCCACAGTATTCTTTGCCTCTCCACTGAACCCTACAAGCACAGTGGATTTTGAAGTGATCTCTATCTGGGGGATGTTCATTCTCTTCACCGTTTCCAGCTGGATAATGTTGAGAGAGCTGCCGTTGTCGACCAGTATGTTGCGCATAAAATGATTAGCAATATATAAAGTGAATACCAAACCATCGTGATGAGGATCCTGGATGCTATCCCGGTCATCACTATCAAACATTATCACTTTGTCAGTTGTAAGAGTTGTCATCCTGGTCGGCTTGACTCCCCGTTCTGCCTTAGCCTCCTTGGCGTGTCTTTTTGCTGCAGAATAAAAGGTTCCACATATATCTGATCCTCCTGATATGAAGTTAATGATCTTGGCATCTGGAGGAGGCGATGCTGCTCGTTCAGGATCCTTCTCGGTATCCTGACCCTTATTCTTTTTTCTGCCAAGAAGATCTTTTAGGTATCCCTTGCTTAGAAGATAGCTTATTTCCTTCCTCAGGGCTATGCAATCCTCCGTCACATGTCCAGAATCCTCGTGGAAGGCACACCATTTGGACTTATCCTTCCAATCGGCCTTTTGCTGATTCTTTCTTGGCCACCTCGCTTTATCTTCCAAACCCTACATAGCATACATTAGTTCAGGTATATTAATAGAAAAACAATATTCTAACAATTCAGGATACTCTTCAGCATCCTCATCCTCAACAGCATTCACTTTCTTGCTGTTATTCATGCCATATGGCTTAGAGCGATATGGCTTGTATGAGGATTCTGACTTCCTGCTAGTTGATTCGTATGTTGAGGATGAATTCATCCTCTCTTGCATCTTCTTATCGTCTTCAAGTCTGATATATCTCAAAGCCCTGTTTCAAGCTTCATCTAGGTTCCTGCAAGGATTCATCACAAGATCCTAATAAAATTGGGAATCCTTTTGCAACCCCATTTTGAATGCATGTACAGCTGTGGCAACATCAAGGTGTGGACATCCAAGGATTCCCTGCTAAACTTGTTCACATAATCCCTTAAGGATTCTTGAGGACCCTGGGTTATCCTGTAGAGATCACTGGCCAGTTTCTCGAAACTTCTGCTGCAAGAAAATTGACTATTAAACCAGTTAACCGAATGAGCAAATGATGTAATTGAATGAGGTGGAACGTTTAAAAGCCATTCCAAGGTTGATCCTGTTAGAGTAGGCACGCTTCCTTGAGATCTGGAGGAATAGGGTTAATTTCCATCCTCTCCCTATACTGAGCAATATGCTCCTCGGGATTCGTGGTTCCGTCATAATGCTTCATATTAGGAGTTTGAAATCTTTTTTGGGATTTCAGCATCACATATAGGATATGCAAACCAGGATATCATGTGGCTATCCTAGGATACTTCTGGAATGGGCTAAACAACCCCAGGTACACTAGATATCATATCCTTCAGCTTCTGAAGCTCCCTAGAGAGTGCCGATGTCACACCTGTATCCTGCAAAGATCGAAAACTGTAAGTAGCAGGAGTATTAATATTATTAGACACGTTACCAGTTTGAGGATTTTGGCCATATCTTGGAGCATATCATGAGCCCCTCACAATTAATACCCTAACTGTCGAGGGTATCTCAGGAGTATGACCCTGGGAGTGGCTTGGTACAACATTGCCCTGATTATCCTTAGTATATACTGTCGAACTGAAGTTCAGCGCTCTGGGCTGCAAGGGAGTGACAGTATCCTCAGTAGGCCTATTAGAGTTAGACTTCAAGAGTTGTATTTCTCTTATTAACATTTGATTGGTCTCCTACTGCTGCTTCATCTGATCCTGTATACTACCAAACAAAGTTAGAATTTCATCATTAGAAGCCATAATTGGAGTTCTCCCTGAGGCAGCAGATCTGTGGACATTTTGAGCAGGAACAATGTCTCGAGATGTGTAAGTCTCAACCCTCCTTGGAGGAGCTTGAGCCTGCAAAGAAGCTTGCATCTGTGGAGGTGGTGGAAGCACCGAACCAATTGTGGCACAGGTTGTAGCAGACATGGATGAAGAGCTCATGTTTGATTTCGAGGCCATTGAAAATAGTTGTGCAAAAAGTTTTAAAAGAGAAAAAAAGTAGTGATTTTAAGAAGACTTTCAGTAGGAATAGTACCACTTGCCCCACGGTGGGTGCCAAATTGGTTTGGTCAAAAATTACCGAAGCAATTAAGTGATCAAACTAGTTTTGTGAGGTAGTGTGCTAGTAACACATGTGGAAAATACGTTGGTTTGTTAGTTTGCAGAATCAGTTCCAGGATATAGCTCAGGATACCAAGCTATATCAACAATCAAACAATGAGCATAAATGTAAAGGTTGACACGAGATGTACGAGGAAAGCCCTTGATCAATCTAGATCTCTGGCATAAAACCTCGGGAGCTGAAAATCGTCGGCTGCCTTGTTCTTCTTATTACTTCAATATTCAGGATACAGTGCAGGATATGGCTCAGATCAATGCTAAGTGGTACAACGATTACAAGTGTTGAGTGTTTGTGCGTATTAAAAAGAAAAAAGAAGTGTAAGTTCGAGAGCAGAGAGTGAAGTGTGTGTTCCTATCGACCTGGCCTTCTATGTCTAGTTACAATTAACAAACTAACTTTCCTATAAACTAGGGATACTCCGGAATATTCCCTTTTGAACATTGGAGAACCCTTCTTCCGGCTTCAATGTCCTTCTTTCAACTGATTGGAGCGAGTCTTCAGGAGAACAAGTCCACATGAACGTTATAAGCTTGCAACCATAACCTGCACGTGAATAATTAATAACTGCCAGGATACTGCATCAGGATGTTACCAATATCCTGATCCGGTATCCTGGTCATAATCGGAAATAATAAAGTCAGGATATAATTCAGGATATGGGTTAAGAAAACCACCCATAACAGTTGGCGGAATAGTACTTGGTTTTGAGACTGATTATATGTAATGACTGTTATGGGATATTTGTTAGTAGTATTGGATATTAACTCTAAAAATATTGTCATTTAATAGTTGTTATAGATTCTCATGAACAATTTGTTTCGCTCAATGCCACGCCCCGATGATTCCGCCAACGATTGGGGTGTGACATTAAGGATCCTCGATCCTTCTTACATGAAGTACTTCTTTAGATGAACAACATTCCAAGCCCTTGGTAAGAGGTCACCATCCATTGTTAACAAACGGTATGGCCCCTTTCCTGCCTCAACTTCAATTAGATAGGGACCATCCCACTTTGGTGCTAGCTTGCCATCAGCAGGATTTGTGGTATTTTGGAACGCCTTCCTCAATACCATGTCGCCAACTTGAAACTTACTGATCCTGACATTCTTGTTGTAGGCTCCAGCCATTCTTTGTTGATAGCTAGCCAACCTTATCCTTGCCAAATCCCTGAGTTCTTCTATAGTATCCAGGTCTTGAGTCAAGTTTTCAACATTTCGTTTAGGATCACGGATGCTTGTTCTTGCAGTAGGGACTACCATCTCTGTAGGGATCACAGATTCAGCTCCAAAGACTAAAGAGAATGGAGTTTGACCAGTAGCATTCTTAGGAGTTGTTCTATCAGCCTATAATACATATGATAGCTCTTCTGCCCATTTCCCTTTCTTGGATCCAAGCTTCTACTTTAAGTTGTTGATGATGATCTTGTTGGATGATTCTGCCCGACCATTAGCTTGTGGGTGGACTGGTGTTGATGTTATCATCCTAATCCCCCAGCTGTCACAAAAGTTAGTACTTCGGCTCCCAATGAATTAGGATCCATTGTCACAAACAATCTCAGAAGGTATGCCAAATCTAGTAATGATATTTCTTTTGATAAAGGATATAACTTCTTTCTATCTAACTTGTGCAAAGGCTTCAACCTCCATCCACTTGGAGAAATAATCAGTCATTCCCAACATAAACACTTTTCCTCCCGGTGCCTTAGGAAGTTTGCCAACTATGTCCATTCCCCATCTCATGAATGGCCAAGAAGAGGATATAGGATGCAGAGGCTCTGCTGGTTGATGAAGGATATTACTATGTCTCTTACAAGTATCACACTTCTTTGCATATTCCACATCATCCTTCTTCATTGTAGGCCAATAATATCCTGTTTTAAGGATCCTTGAAAATAGTGCTCTGCCCCCAGTGTGATTCTCACAATCTCCTTCATGAAAATCCTTTAAAATTTCTTGAATATCTGGATCCTCAATGCACCTTAAATATGGACCTGCAAGAGATCTTTTATATAAGATGTTATTTAATAATGTGAATTGGGATACCTTAATTTTGAAAGCTCTAGGATTTTCTTCAGCTGGAATTTCTCCATTCTGTATATATTTCAGGATTGAGAGGATCCAGGATCCTTGACTTGACTGTGCACCATCACTGGGTACAATTGCAGAATCCTCCACTATCTCCATGGCTATGTTATCCTCAATTGCAGGGGTTAAAACAAGGATAATGGGTATCTTTACATCCTCTGGAATCTTCAATGATGATCCAAGATTAGCTAGGGCATCAGCTTCTGCGTTCTCTTCTCTGGGTACCTGTGTTAAACTAAAAGAAGGAAAAGAATCTGCCAATTTTTTTGACTATTTCTAAATACTTGATTAGCCTTTCACCTTTGAAAGTGTAAGAAACATTATAGTGGTTAATAATTAACAAAGAATCTACATGTACCTCAAGATACCTAATCCTCATATGCTTGGCTAATTGCAAACCTGCTATCAAGGCCTCATACTTAGCCTCACTATTGGTGGTTTGAAATTCACAAGCAATTGATTAGGGTATAATATCCCCCTGTGGTGATTTTAGTAGTATGCATAGTCCAGTTCCCTTGACATTTGAAGCTCCATCTGTGAAGAGTATCCAAGGATCATTGGTCTCCTTAAGTTGCTGAACATCCAATTCAGCTTCCCTTTGTAGATCACTACTAAAATCAGCCACAAAGTCAGCTAAGGCTTGGGACTTGATGGCAGTCCTAGGTTCATACTTAATGTCATATGCACTAAGCTTGACTGCCCATTTTGCCATCCTTCCTGACAATTCAGGTTTCCTAAGAACATTCTTGATAGGAAAGTTAGTTTTAACAACGATAGGATGAGTTTCAAAATAATGCCTGAGATGCCATGATTAAAGCAAGAATAAGCTTCTCTAAATGAGAATACCTGGACTCAGCATCAAGTAGACTTTTACTTACATAGTATACCGGATATTGAGAGCCTTCATGATCCTTAACTATGACCGCACTTACTACCTTAGTGGAAACAACCAGATATAAGGATAATGTTTCTTCATTTTCTGGATTCATTAGAGCTGGTGCTGAGGATAGGTTATCCTTGAGGGCTTAGAGGGCATTCTCATGCTTCTCAATCCATTCGAACTTTTCATTCTTCCTCAAGATATCGTAGAACTCTTTACATTTTTCTGAGGACTTCGAGATGAATCTGTTCAAGGCTGCGATTCTTCCTATCAACCTTTGCACATCCTTAGCATTGGCAGTAGACTTGATGTTCACAATGGCCTTGATTTGTTCCGGGCTTGCCTCTATTCCTCTCTCACCATATATCCTAAAAATTTACCAGCTTTAACTCCAAAATGGCATTTGGAAGGATTCAGCTTCATGTTGTATCTATCAAGGATATCTAATGCTTCTTCCAAATCCCTTAGATGATCCTCAGCTCTTTTGGGCTTGACCACCATATCATCTATGTAGACTTCCATTGTGTCTCCAATCTGCACTTTGAACATCATATTCACTAGCCTTTGGTATGTGGCACCTGCATTTCTTAAACCAAAAGGCATAGCAATATAGCAATATCTACCAGTGGGAGTCATGAAGGCTGTATCCTCTTGGTCAGATGGTTCCATCTGAATTTGTTTAAATCCACATGCATCATCCATAAAAGTTAACAACTCATAACCCGCCGTAGCATCCACCATGAAGTCAATGTGGGGTAGAGGGAAAGGATCCTTGGGATATGCTTTGTTCAAGTCAGTAAAATCAACGCATACCCTCTGCTTTCCATTCTTTTTCTGAACAACAACCACGTTGGCTAGCCATCTTGGATACTTTACCTCTCTGATCATACCTGCCTTGAGCAATTTGTCTACCTCTTCTTGGATAATGGCATTTCTTTTGGGTGCAAATTTCCTCCTTTTCTGGTGTATTGGCTTGAAAGACCAGTCAATACCAAGTTTGTGAGTAATAACATCCTTAGACATACCTGTCATGTCTTCATGTTTCCAAGCAAAGGTAGTTTTCTTCTTTTCAAGAAGGATATTAAACCCTGCTCAATACTGTCAAGGATCCTGGATCCTACAAAAATTTTGGATTCGGGATCCTCAGGGTTCAACAGAATATCCTTGACGTCTTGCTCTCTTGCCTCCATGACGTCCCTTAGAGGATACTTTAATTGCTATGCCTCCCTAGGCTTTGAGGCTGGTTTCATTGAAGAAGTTTAACAATTTTTGGCTTCTTGCTGATCACTTTCGATCTTCACCACACCCCATGGAGTAGGGAGCTTCACACATTGATGATATGTTGAGGGGACTACCTTCATATCATGTATCAATGGCCTGCCAAGGATAACATTACAACAAGATAAGCAATCAATAACACAAAATTTTTTAACAGAATTCACGGCCTCTATATAAATAGGAAGTTTGATGTCCCCCAATGTATTCTTTATCTCTCCACTGAATCTCACAAGGACAGATGATCTTGGGACAATATCAGATTTAGGGATGTTCATTCTTTTGAGGACACCCAACTGGATTATGTTCATCGATCTTCCCCAATCAATGAGAATCCTGCGAATAAAATGGTTAGAGATAAATAATGTAATAACTAGACCGTCGTTATAAGGATCATGTATGTCTACACGGTCATCCTCATCAAAGGATATGACTTTCTCCTAGGTAAGAATGGAAGTTCGAACAGGTCTGTCCCCATTCTCCATCTTTGTCTCTTTTGCATGTCTCTTAGCTGCTGAGAATGAAGTGCCACATATATCAGAGCCTCCAAAGATGAAATGGATGATTTAAGCATCAGCTGGTGGAGGATGAGCTTTTTCAGGGACTTTCTCAGAATCCTGGATCCTTGACTTTTTCTTTCCAAATAACTCCTTCAAATATCATTTGCTCAAAAGGTAACCAATCTCCTTCCTTAATGCTATGCATTCATCTGTGAGATGACCAAAGTCCTCATGATAAGCACACCACTTTGATTTATCTTTGGTAGCAGCTGGCTTGTCACTTTTCCTCGGCCATCTAGCTTTGTCACCTAAGTTCTACATAGCAAGGATTAGTTCACTATTATCAGCTGTAAAACAATATTCAGAGATAGGAGGATAATCCTCATCATCTTCCTCTTGTTCCACATCATGCACATTCTGGTTGTCAGCTTTAGTGTATGACTTGGATCTGTTATTCTTGAAATAGGATCCTTGCTTGTCTTGCTTTGAGGATCCTGACAATCTCTCCTGGATCCTTTTATCATCCTCTAATCAGATGAACCTAAGGCCCTGTTCCTTACCTTGTAAGATCGTGTCCTGACCCAAAACGAGTCGTTCAGAGGCGTTCTACTCAATATGAAAGGCGGAAACAGACATATTGTGTTTGATTCAGCTAGATATTCACTTTAACTGTCTTTCTGATTGATTTGACAAAGTTTTACAGCGAAACGACACTTCGGCAGCACTTCGGCTCCAGAATTACACATACACAACTTATTCAAACGAAATCAGACGACCCCTATTTATAGACGGACTAATTCCGTTTGAACATGTTCAAACGGAATCATTTCATACGGAATTACAGTTTCAAACGGAATTAACATGGTGATTTCGTTTGAAATCATCTCAAGCGAAATTACACTTTGTAATTTCGTTTGAACTTGCCTGTTAACCTATTTTCTCGTTTTCCGTGCCTTGATCTAACTAATACAATACAAGACTCGATACAAGAAGAAGTCGACAGACGCATGCACCAACATACTCCCCCTCGAATGTTGACGAGTCTTCAGTGTCGAGTCTTCAATCTTCAGTCTTTATCAGTCCTCTCGAACTTCTCTGAAATATCTAACACTGTAAAGCATCCTCAATCTTTATTCTCTTTTTATCAACTAATCTCCTTCTTGGATGTTCCATGATCATAACCTATAGGCTCAGGACCATTCCCTGACTCTACTGTTTCCTGCTCAAATCTCTACCCAAAAATAAATTTCACAAATTTTAAAATTTGACAAATTTATATACTACTTGCAGGTATCTTTCCAGAATGATTTATCACTTTAAAAGCTTCTGATGACCACTTGTAGGTACATTTTCAAAATCTTTTCTCATTTAGAACACATACTCCCCCTCACGAAATGTTCATCATGTTTAGCACTTAGAATTTTGAAAATTAGCTCTTCAACATCAGTTGTCGAAAATCTTTTTGTATTTTTCAAAAGTTTATGCTAAAACACTCCAAAAATCTTTTTGGATTTTTGAAATTAAAATGAAATGCAGTAAAGAAATATATACAGACACTATTTTTGTGAGTTTGTGTAAGAGGATCATATCAGTTTTTGAGACAGAACACCAACACCGTTAAGCTTTAAACATTTTAAGTCATAAACGATTCACTTAGATTGTCAGTGTACTGATCCACTTAAATTTTCACACAAAGTTCAACTGTTTTGAGATACGAGATTAGTGTTTTAGAGACTTAAACTTATTCATGTGTTCCACCTCAGAATATACTCCCGTATCCAGATCCCAATATTCAGTCTTACAGGTGAGTATACCACAGATGATATCTGTGAGGGGTTAATATGCGAGGGCCGTGAGAGCTCAGGCTATTGCTTCCACAAAATCAGAGAGATGACGGCTTCGACTTTTGGTGTGTCCCCTTTAGAGGATCTTTTCTTCAACAGCACATGATTAACATTTTTCAATGTGTCATCATTTTTTATGCTGAGGGTGGGCTATATTTCAAGCAAGCGTAAAGTATTCTCCGGGGACTAGGCCATTGCTTCCGCAAAATCAGAAGTCCTGGGATAATACCCCAGATATCACTGAGCATAAAGAGCTAGTATCTCAGAAAGAGGGACCTTTCAAACAAGATTTCGGGGGTTACCCATATATCCGAGAGATGTTCCCGACGAGATAAGTAAGTTTGAAATTTAGGTTTATATCTCGACACAATCTACTAAATGTGCAAAAACCTACTGGCACATCATCAGTGAGACCGTTTATCACATTTTTCTTTCCAATTCTTTAGCATGCAGTGATCGTCCACTGATGTACTATCATTTCCTCTTTTCTACAACAATCTTCAAATTTTCAAACGGAATCACCCGTTGAAGCGAAATAACCTACAAAACTAATTTTTACTAGTGGAATCAACAAAACTAATTTTCCGGAAAAACCATTTGATTAAAACAAACTTAAGTGTTTTGAAATCACATGGGAAAATAGTTCGTTGAAAGGGGGAGTTCTGATTGTTTATGCCAAGTGGATGGCGAATTGAAGTGATTCGATATCAGTTGTCACTTTACTTATACAGTTTGTTTTCAAATTTTCTTTAAATGATTTTGCATTTTAGGGGAAGTAAGAATTTTCAGAAAATCCAAAAACATTAGAAAATTTGAAAAAGTCAAAAACATGATAAAATGAAAAATGAGTTTTGTTGATTGATTTTACCACTTGGAAACTTGGGGATAAACTCATCACTTTGTCTTCTCAACCATTTGAAAAATATAACAGTTTTAGATTTTATCAACAATATCACTTGTAGAAAATCAAGTACAACTTAATGTCCCTGATTTACCACTTGTAAGACGAAATATCACAAACGTGAATTTCTCAAGAAAGATGCCGATTCCTGCTCCACTCTTACCAACCTGGGAGCTCCGGCAAGTCAGGATTTTCAAGTAAAGAATACAGACACCCAAGCCTGACCAGCTTTAGGTGTAACCTTCTCAACTTCACTAGGAGTTGGGCTGTAAGTTGCCTTCTTTGATTCGTAAAATTCTTTAACCCCTTTGGCCTTCCCATTGACCATCTTACCAAAAATCTTTTTAACATTTCCATTAAACACTTTCTCGACATCAAATTCTTTCTTTTCAGAATAGAATTGATTCGAGATCTCAACCTTACCAACTTTTTGTTTAAAATTTTCAGCCCTCAATGGTGGAAAGTTATCATCATCCATTGGAGGAACTGAATTTCCTTCTTTTATCTCAACTTGAGGCTCCTCTAACTTTGTGGAATCAGATTCATTGCCAGATTTCACATCTGATTTCTTAACAACCCATTTCTGGTTGTCAAGATTCACTCTTCTCTTGTAAAATCTTTTCTTTGAACATTCACCAACTTCATATGTTGAATTTTTAAAAACTTTGAATTTTTCAGTTGGTGGTTCATTTTTCTCAACAATCTTTTCTTTCAGTTTAGACACAACTTCCTGTTTGATGTTGGTTGCCTTCGGACAGTTCCAGGCAATGTGTCCAACTTCTTGACATCTGTAACAGGTTCTTGTTTCCTTTCTCTTATAAGCTCCATTCTTCATTCCCTCTTGCTTCTTCGCAAGGAATTCTCTGTTTGATTGTTTCCAGAATTAGCTCTTTTCCTCTTCTTTCAAACTTGTTCCTGAAACAAATACAATTTTTGTTTTATAAGTTTTCTCATTTTTATGATTTTTCGGTGGAATGAAACCAAGTCCTTTCTTTTTGAAATTACCATTATGGTTTGGTTTCTTTCGATAACCTGAACCAGAATTGTAACTCCATTTCTTGTTTAAAATTTTATTTATTTTTTGTTGATCTCTTGAGGTGTAAGGGCTAGGTTTTTTAGAAAGATTTTCATCTTTTATTTCAGAAATATTAATTTCTGTTAGTTTGAAAACCTTTTTTATCATTTATGTTTTAACACCTCTTATTGGAAATTCCTCATCAGAATATAATTTGTCTGAATCCTTCAAAGTATATGCCACTTTGATTGGTTCGTCATTCAAATTAGATTTTGATAACAAGAATTCTTTATTGTAAACTCTTTTGACTGACGACTTTTGACTGTCAATTGATGATGATCCCGATCTTTCATACTCAGACTTTGACTCCGACTCCTCATCTTTATCCAACACCTGATCGACCACCTTTTTTATTAACTCAGACTCATGATCAGTGTCAGACGATGTGAATGTGACATCAATATTTTCTGGTAACTCGTCAGTTGCTTCGGACTTTACCTTTATATTGACTGCCTTTTTTACTTGCTCCTCATTTGGTTTTCTGGGAGAATAACCTTCCCAGATCGGAGGCGGACACTTGTTATAATTCGCACTTTGTTTCTAACCAGTATCCCTCTTGTCAGTCTTCTCATCTTGAAAAGCTTCCATACCTGCAACAGTTGGATAAATTCTATCACTCAAATAATCAGAACTAGAATAACTTTGCAGTAATCGTTTGATTCTCTCATTCTCTATCTTTTCTGTCTCCAACTCTTGCTTTAACTTGGCACATTCTTCAATGTAATGATTAATGGCCTTCTGCTTTGTCATCATCGTAGCATTCATCATTGTCAAAGCATCTTCTCTTTCAGAATTTGTCTTTTGTAGACCAGTTACTGTTCTATTCAACACATCATATGATTCTTTCTCATAATTAAGATTGAACAATAATGTCTCTTTCATTTTCTCCTGTTTACTCAACTTCTCATCTTTTTCTACACACTGCTTGCAAGATTCCAAACACTTTAGACACGGTTTGATGACCTCAACAATCTTTTCAACTTCTATAATCTTCTCAACTTCAACAATCTTTTCTACTTCAACCACTTTTTCAACTTCAATCACTTTATCAACTTCAATCACCTTCTCAGTATCACTCATCTTCTTAGTGAATTCAACTTCTTCACTTTGTTCATTCTTCACTTCTTGATTAATACTTTTACTCTTCATCTTTTCCTGTTCCTTTGATGCTCGTTTCTCCTTTAGCTTTTCCACACGATCTGCAAAATAAAATTGAAAACTTTCAGGAGATAAATGAGATTTTGCAATATTAATATGCATTTCTTCTTCATCATCACTGTCATCAGATGATGATAGATCAAACACAGGTTCTTGAATAATTTGTGCAATGAGAGCTGCCATTTTGGAATCAGGTGGAATGAATTTGTCCCAACTGAAACCTTCAGCCATTTTCTCATCATCTTGATCAATTATGCCATAATAAGCTTTCTTATTTGCTTCTACGATCATTTTAGCATGAGCAGTTTGTGGTTCCTTTTGTTGATACGGCTGATGAGCAATTTGTTGATAAATGGCTTTCCGATAGTAATCATTGCCACCAAATGGATTATGTGCTCCACTAGCTTCTCCATTTTTACATTCTCTTTTGAAATGACCTTTCTTCCTGCATCGAAAACAAGTAACTTTAGATTTATCAAAACCCAAAGTAGAAACATTAGCATCTCTAAAATCATCTCTTCCTGTAATCATCTTAAACTTTTCAGCTCTTCTGAGAACACTAGCTAAACACCATTTAATATCCATAAGCTCCATCTCTTCTGCATCTAACTGATCGTAATCCACTTTCGTCAGCTTAGGATTTCCGATCCTTCCAGTAAACAACCCTTCATATGATTCTAACACTGTAGTAAGTAATGCCATGTGACCTTTAACGACCTCTTCTGAGAAATTTTGACCACTCTGAAGATGCAACGCGATGTTGCAATTTAGAACATGACCATTACTGCTGTTTGAGCTTTGGAACTGATGACTTGTGGTTGAACTCTTCGGATTAACACTTAGATATGAAGAAAATCCACTGCTGCTGCTTGAACTTTGATTAACAGATCCAGATGAATTTTCTGCACTGAAAGCAGTTTGGACTTTCGGACTAGCTTCAACATTTTGAACACTCCCTTTGAAATACATCTTAACATCTTGTTGTTCACTTAGATTGTTCATCCTAGCTATCTTTTGCTGCTCAATATCTTGTCCTTCAATCTTTTCAATGAATTGAGAAATTGTCAAACCGTCATATTCTCCAGTATTTTTCAAAATCATCAAGTATGTTCCCCACTCTTTCTGAGGCAATGCATCAGCTAATTTGTCAACCCATTCCTCACGATCTTTGTTGATATTTAACAATGACATAGACCTTACTAAATGGCAATATCTTTCAATCAATTTCTTTGTGTCTTCTCCCTGCAAACTCGAAAACAAATCAAATTCTTTCTTTAGCAATGATTTCTTGCTCTTGATCATCTTTCACTTCCCTCAAACTTGATTCGAAGTGCTTCCCAAATTGAACGTGAAGTTTTATCATGTTGATGCAATACAAATATGTCTTCTTTAATGGCTTGCTTTAGTAAACTGATCACCATTTTTTCTGCTTTGTACATGTCTCGTTCTTTATCAGTAAATTCATAAATTTCTTTTCAATTCCCAAATCTGTACGTGCTAGCACATACTTTTTCTCAACACATTCCCATGATCTCAAATGATTAGCTTGAACCCAGTTTTCAAACCTATCTTTCCAACCATAATACTCCTTAATGCCCATTAGCTTTGGGGATTTTTGCAAAGTTCCAGTCTCATTTTCCATGTTCATGTTCTGAGCAATGGTAGCTGGAGTAGTCGGGGCAGTTGCAAACGCGTTATAGAATTCCTCTTCCATGATTCGGTAAACATTTTTCACAAAACAGGTACTTTCAAACGGAATTAACTCTTCAAGCGAAATTTCCCTCTTCAAACGGAATACCCTTTCAAACGGAATCACCTGGTGAAACGAAATCACCTGCAAACCAGTTTGAAACGGAATACCAACTCACCCGGAATCACTATTTGAAGCGGAATCACTATTTGAAGCGGAATCACTTATTTCGTTTGAACCTTTCAAATGGAATTACAATCTGAAACGGAATAGTGATTTCAAACGAAATTAAGCAGCAACTTCAAGCGAAATTAGGTGCAATTTCAAACGAAATTAAGCTGATGTCATCATTTCGGTCTGAACTTTGTCAAATTGATCAAGTTTTAAGCCGTTTTAAGAACTGAAACTTTCAAGGATTTGTTAAAACACTATTGCGCACATAATATGAGAAAATTAGCCGATTTTAACCGTGAAAAGTTGTTAACTTTGAAAAGGTGTAGAAAACTGAAATTTTGAGCTGAATTGGTTAGAACTCCTCCTGAGCTCTGATACCACTTGTAAGATCGTGTTCTGACCCAAAACGAGTCGTTCAGAGGCGTTCTACTCAATATGAAAGGCGGAAACCGACATATTGAGTTCGATTCAGCTAGATATTCACTTTAAATGTCTTTCTGATTGATTTGACAAAGTTTTACAGCGAAACGACACTTCGGCAGCACTTCGGCTCCGGAATTACACATACACAACCTATTCAAACGAAATCAGACGACCCCTATTTATAGACAGACTAATTCCGTTTGAACATGTTCAAACGGAATCATTTCATACGGAATTACAGTTTCAAACGGAATTAACATGGTGATTTCGTTTGAAATCATTGGATGATTTCAAGCGAAATTACACTTTGTAATTTCGTTTGAACTTGTCTGTTAACCTATTTTCTCGTTTTTCGTGCCTTGATCTAACTAATACAATACAAGACTCGATACAGGACGAAGTCGACAGACGCATGCACCAACATACCTCATCTAGGTTCCTGCAAGGTGTCATAACAAGATCATCATGAATTGAGAATCTTTTAGTAAACCCATTTTAAAAGCTTCAACAGCAGTAGCAATATCTAAGTTAGGAATTTCTAAGGATTCTCTACTAAATTTGGTTATGTAATCCCTTAATGATTCATTATGACGTTGGGTAACCCTATATAAATCACTAGTCAGCCATTTAAATCTCCTACTACATGAGAATTGACTGTTGAACAAGTTAACTAAATTAGAAAATGAAGTAATTGAATAAGGAGGAAGACTTAGCAACCATTTCAAAGCTGATCCAGTCAATGTGGATCCGAAACCCTTGCAAAGGCAGGCTTTCTTTAACCTTTCTAGAATGGGGTTGATTTTCATTCTCTCCCTGTATTGTGCCACATGTTCCTCTGGATCGGTGATACCGTCATATAGCTTCATATTGGGTGTTTGAAACCATTTTGGTATCTCAGCATCACATATGGGTGGTGCAAAGCGAGACACCTTGTGATTTCCATCTGGGATCTTAGGAATGGGGTTAACCATTCCCAGGACACTGGATATCATATCCTTAAGCTTTTGCAACTCCTTAGCCATGGCCTGGTTGATCCCTGGTTCCTGCATAAGACCATGGTTAGTGTTATAAGACGTATTGAAAGTGTTACCTCCTAACTGGTTTGAGATTGGAACCCCAGATGTGTATCCAAATTGAGGCAGTTCTGATGCAACTGTGGGACCAGATGAAGTAATGGTCTGCATGGGAATGAAGTCTCCCACATGAATCTCAGAATTTTTGGGTTGTTGACTCCCCGAGGATCCTTGATCCTGGAAGATGTTGGATCCAGGATACATTGGAGCTGGAGGTCTTGGAGGATATTCCATGGATCCTTGAACCTGCGATGAGGATCCTTGATGCTGTGGGTAGGATCCTTGAGCTGACAGTGTCCCCATATATCCTCCCGAACTAAGGAAGGATCCTTGATGCTGAAAAGAGGATCCTTGAGGCTGGAAGTAGGATCCTTGAGCCTACGTCATAGCTGATGATCCATATTGCACACTTGATGATCCTCCTTGATACTAGACACCTGATGCTTTGGAATGCTGGATGGTTGTTGGTGGAGTAGTGAAATCCAACAACCTAGGCATCAATGGAGAGTGATCCTCCGCTGACTTTTTCAATTTCTTGATTTCATCAATTTCATGAAGGATCCTGCCATTTGTTTCATCCTGCTGTTGCATGTATCCTCTCATCTACAAAATCAAAGAGTAAAGATCACTTTTAGTAGGTGTAGAGGAAGAAACAGCAGTAGTTGCTTTTGTGAAAACGGGGGTTGTCTTCTTCGCAACATTCTCAGCATTCTTCTGAGATGCAGAGGGAACATGAGGCAATGGTGGAATGCCCTGTGATGAGGTGATCGCCGACATGGAGCTTGAAGTGGTTTTTCCCTAAGAAGCCATGTGGTTGAAGGTAATGAACAAGGATGAATGAAATGAACAGAATTTTCAAGGATGAAGCACCAATTGCCCCACGGTGGGAGCCAAACTGTTTTGGTCAAAAATCACGCAAGGATAATGTAACCAAATCTGATTTTTGTGAGGTTGAGTGCTTGGTTAGATGAACAAATGTATGAACAACAATTGAAAGAAAACGACAATGAACATAAGGATTTATACGAGGAAAAAGCCCTTGATTAATGTATGATCTCCGGCATAAAAAAAACCTCGGATAGTGAAAACTATCACTATCAACTATATTGATCACAAAAAAGGTTACAACTTCGGAAGTATTGAGCTTGTTACAATGGTTTCTAGTGTGTGTGTGTGTGTTCGAGAGTGAGTAGCAGCGGTGTTGTGTCAAAAAAAAGTGTGTTCCATCAGCTCAATATCCCCTAAAATAATAGGTAAACTTGCTAACAACTAACTTTGCGAAAAATATGGAAGCTCCCATGTTCATTACCCATGTCCTTAGTGAAAATAGCACATGTGCGGCATCTTGAACGAATATTCCTGAGATTCTAGCTGAGATTTAGTCCACTACGTCCATTACATGCATATAAACATTAAAAACGTGGAGAATTGTTAGAAATCATAAGTAATGTTAAGGATCCTTGATCCTCCGAGTCCCTGCACCATCCGCTAAGGATAAGTGATCCAGGCTATGCTTCTAGATACATGATCCATAACTATAAAAATCTATGCCATAACAGGCATCATCTACTTGTACCTTTTAATCCACACGTCAATACTGACCAAGACAACTATCGAAACGCCGACAAAAATGAATAGGTCATCACGGTAGTTTTGTATTTTTTTTTTTAAATTATAGTTTATAAGATATGACAAAAATACGTAAAAGAATTATAAGTTTGTTGTGGAGGGAGAAAAGTGTAACTAATTACCCATAATTATGTTAAAACTTAGAGATTTAAGTGTAATAAGATGAGGGATTAAAATATAATCATTGTTTAAAAGACCAATTTACCCTCATTTTAAAGTGTATTTATAAATTAAGAGGGAAAATGTTCTTATATTTGGGGTATCTTAAAATGGCTCTCCCTCATACATTTTGTTTCGGTAATGTTAATTAGGATTATAACTACTTATGAAAATCAGATACAATACGTTAAGCAGGTAATATAAACTTCTTCTTTATTATTATTATTATTATTATTATTATTATTATTATTATTATTATTATTATTAAATGGCACTTAACACCTAGATTCTTTATTTTTATAGTTTTATACTTATTATTATTATTATTATTATTATTATTATTATTATTATTATTATTATTATTATTAATAATAATAAGACACACAGTCTCTTTTGCTCCTCCCCCATCTTTACATCACCACCACCACGTCGCCACCATCCACTACCAAACAATCACCATCTATAACAACCAACACCCATCACCTATTAAATTTGTTTGGAAACATCAAAACATTAGGGCCGCCCATATGTATTTATCGTTAAAAGCCCTTAATAGTTGTCTAAACAACCACTACCACCACCATAGAAACAAACGAATCTATGCTTATATCCCAATAGAACGTAAGGATTTCGTGTAGGTCTTCGACGGTGGTTATTGCGATGGTGGGAGCGGCAAGCGATGATGGGGGTGGTTATCGGAGGTATGTGTTGTAGTGTTGAGGGGTGACGAAGAAAACCGGACAAAGTGTGAGGGGAGAGGGGGGAGGGGGGAGATAATATTTCTAGTATTTTTGCTAATAATATGCAATAAAAAATCATTAAAGTGTAGATTTTAGCCATAAATCAAAAATATAGTTTCCCTTATCATTTTCACTTGATTTTTGGTATACATTATTATTACTATTACTATTACTATTACTATTACTATTAAAGAGTTAAATGTTTGGTTGGTCCTTGTGGTTTGCAAATATTATAGACTTGGTCCCGGTGGTTCAATAATTACACACTTGATCCCGGTCGTTGTAATTTTTACACTCAAGTGATCCTTATCACTAGCCTATGTTAAATATCCAGTTAAGTATGTATTAAATGATGATAATACCCTTACTTGTTAAGAAAATAAAAATAAAACAATATATCTTCTAACCTACCACCAAATCTTCTTCTACCCTAAACCACCACCACTACAAGCACCACCACTATCTCTCCTCCACCACCTAACACCCACCAACATCTCACATCCACCACCACTGAACACCCACCACCACCACCATCTTCAGTCCTCCACCACTAAACACACACCACCACCATCTAGTCCTCCACCACTAAACACCAACCTCCACCATCTCCCCTCCACCACCAATACGTGAAAGTTACATCAACTGAGGTATACTGTAGAGAAACATCAGCGGCCTGCGACACGCCGCCATTGAACCACCATTGCTTCGTCCATGCTGTCTCACGGTTCAAGGCGGCGCACCTCCTCAACCAGATTTAGGGTCCGGTTAGATGTGCTCAACCGGTTAGATTTCGTGGTTCAAGTCTGAAATATTGGCTGTCGAGAATAATATTACTGTTCCGATTAGATGTGCTTGTCCGACCGCTAACCAGACGACCACCGGAATTAGGTATGTGCTTTCTTTTTTATTTTTCTTTCGTTTTTTTATCAGCTATACAACCACACACATCAGCTAATTTTAATTCTACTTCTAAAACTGTAGCTATAGGCTTATTTTTTTTTATAACTTACCCCTTTAATTGTACAGATACAAACTGAATGTAGCGAAGTGAACGAAAAAAAACACACAGGTGTCATTTTGGTAAACAATGTAATTATGTTCAGTGGTGGAGGAGGGAAGATGGTGGCGATGGGTGTTCGGTGGTGGAGGAGAGATGGTGGTGGTGGTTTAGTGTAGAAGAAGAAGAAGAATTGGTGGTTGGTTAGAACATATATTGTTTTATTTTTATTTTCTTAACAATTAAGGGTATTATCCTCATTTAACACATACTTAACTGAGATATTTAGCATATGTTAGTGATAAGGATTACCCGAGTGTAAAAATTAAATCCACTAGGATCAAGTGTGTAATTATTGAACCACTGGACCAAGTATGCAATATTTGCAAACCACAGGGACCAACCAGACATTCAACTCTAATAACAAATATTGTAAAAAGTTGAGAATTTTCAAGGCGGTCTAGGCATATTATTTATTTTTGGTTATTGTTTATGATAGTAAATTATTAAAAATAGCTAAACACTTTAGAAAAATATGATTTTTGGGTGACATTCATATTTTGACGTCCCAAGTCCATTATAAAATATTCACAAAATTTGACACTCATAGCTAGGGTTTTCAATCCATGGTTGTAAAAATCCCGACTAGACATTAATTAATCATTAATCACAATTAATCCTAATTAATTCCACTGTTAATTGCGATTAATCCACAGTTAATCGCTAGTCCCCACCCCAACGGCTAACTAACGACTAGCGATTTCTACAACCATGGTTTTTGATGTGTCGTAAAATACACAAATTTAACCTATGTAACTGTATAATTTTTAATTGTTTTAGAGTCGTTTATACTAGTTTTTAGCTTTTATTCGATTAGAATGTTTATATTTGATAGAGGGAGTCCGATGAGAAACAAAAAGATGACGGTGAGGATACTATAGGAATCGTCACGGACGCAGTACCAATCACATTCTTTCCTGCAAATCCAAAAGCTTGAAGCAGGTTATGATTTAGAAAAAGGTGAATTTGAGCATAACTATACTAAGGAGGAGTTAGCAAAGTAATGTGGAATACTTGAAGAAGAATTTGTGTTTGACTTTGAGAAAGAGTTGGAAGATTTGGACAATGATGACAAGTAAGAGGATTATGTTTTTGAACCGGTAATAGATGCTGACGAATATGATAGAGTCGAGATAGAAGATGACTTTGAGGATACTGAAGTAAGATGTGAAAATAACATCAATGAACAGTTTCCAACATTCAACGAGATATTTGCTGAAGAAGTTAAAGGTGTACTGAAAAGGAAGGTTAAAGAACGCCAAGTAAATACTCCTCATATGAAAGATGCTTAAACGATTGTTCAACAGGTCAAGTGGTTTAAGGAATTGAAAGATGAAAGGAAGTTTCTATGACCGATGAAGTTTTTCAAACAACACAATGATATTTCTATGGGTGATATAATCAGTGGATTTAGATACCAAAGTTGAAGAAGATTGCTATTCGTAGAGAATATGGGGTACAATATTTCAGAGTTATCAATGACATTAAAAGTTACCCTGTTGGGATGTTAAGGAGTTGTGTAGAATCAAGATGATCAACTAGGAGCTCAATCAATACAATCAGCATGCACTCAGGTTTATTAAGAGAGAAGCTAGAACCAGGGGAAGCAGTGGTCGTGCTATGTGAAGGTGATAAAATTGGAGAACTATCAGGATTTATGATCCTATGTGGTTGGTGAACTAATCTGATAAAGACATTGAGATATTTTTCTTCAATAAGATCTTCTATGCTTGCATTGAACGAGAACAAGCAATGCAATTTCAAAGAGTTGTTAGGATATGTTTTGCTTATGAAATTCATTTATGGAGAATGCAGCCGAGTAACTTGAGAGAGTTAGAGAATAAAGAAGATGAGAAAGAACATAAAAGATTGGAGAAGATCGATGAGAGGACGAAGAAAGCGTCTATCTCAAGGTATAAGTACAGGAAACCGCCACTTATCGATCAGAAACCGAAGAAAGCTTCGAAGAGCATTGGAAGGAATTGAAGACCAATATAAGAGTACGACATCATACAAGGGGGAGTTTGTTGATACATAATGTCTAATGCACATGTCTAATGCATAATGTGTTAGTGCGTTTAAGTTTGAGTTTATTAGTAAAGGACTCATGCGTGCGCATGAGTCATACGTGTGTATGAATACCTCCTAGCGTAGGAGTCCTGCGCACGGAGGACCAAGGTCTATATATATATGATCTCCGTGCGCATGAGCTCATAACTTGTTCATTTAGAGCTTTTGAAAGTTTGTAATTAAAAACATTATGCTGCCAAAATTTTGAATGAATTGGATGATTATGAAAGTCTAAGTGTTCACTAGCTTATTGGATGAATTCCACACGTTCGATAAGTTCGTAGATATCATTTGTGTGTTTTTCAAGTCTTTTTCAAGTCTACATCAGCACAAACTTGTTTTGGTCAAAAATTACCGAAGTAATTAAGTGATCAAATTAGTTAAGTGAGGTAGTGTGCTAAAAGTAAGTGTCAAAAATGTGTTAATTAAATTACTTGCAAAAACAGTTTCAGGATACGGCTCGGGATATTGAGCTGTATCAACGATCAAACAATGAGCAAACAATGAGCAAAAAGTAAAGGAAGTGACACGAGATGTACGAGGAAAGCCCTTGATCAATCTAGATCGCCGGCATAAAACCTCGGGAGCTGACAATCGCAGCTGCCTTGTTCTTCAATTGCTTCAAAAATCAGGATACAGTGCAGGATGTGGTACGGATCGACTAAGTGTTACAACGAAAATGAAATACAAGTGTGGTGTTTGCAACTAGCTAGAATGTGATTGTGTTCGAGAGCGTAAGTGTGAAATGATGTGTGTTCTAAGCTGATCCGACCTCATCTATTTATAGTAAAGATAAAATAACTAACTACCCTAAACTCGCGGGATTCACCGAATATTCCTTCTTGGAACGTTGCAGACCTGGTCTTTCGGGCTCAACGTCTCTTTCTCAACAAATTCGTCCGAGTCTTGAGGAGAAGAAGTCCTTGTGACCGTTAGCAAGCCTCTGCCCTTAACCTGCACGTGGTTAATTCAACAAGCTTCAGGATATCGCCCAAGATATCAGCAATACCCTCTTCCAGCATCCTGATTACAAATAAACAAACAAAGGCAGGATATTGGTCAGGATACATATGTTAAGAAAATGACCCCTAACAATTGTCCCCAAATATATCGGTTGGGATACCAACCCAACGGATATATTTCAAAAACCTTATCCCACAACTCAAGGCGTTTGAAATGAAGCGACGGTCAAGATTACATCATAACTTCCAACGCGTTTTTTACTCCATGGAGATCCACAATGCCCCTATATCTTCTCTTTTCTTGTTTGAAAAGCAGATATCTTCAACAGACCCTTCAGGTAATTCTCCATTTTTGACTTTCTTCCTGTCGATTTACTTCATTTTTTTAGCAATGGCCGCCGAAACCTTCAACCAGCAGAATCTTCTCAAAAATCCCGAGAAGGAGATCTGCGCCTTTGACAACGCAGATATTGCAGCTTTAAGAGCCTCCGGCGCTTTCCCTGACAGCACAGTCTTTAGGCCATTTGATCGATCAATCCGATCAGATGTTTCTTCTACCGAATGGATCTGTTTTCCAGCATATCCTTTTTCACTAGGCCTTCGATACCCCTTTCCAGAATTCATGATGCGATTCTTTCGTATTACTGGCATCTCTTTTGCTCAAACCATGCCCATGGTTTGGAGAGTACTAATTGTACTCAACCAAATCAAAAACCTCCATTGTTCTGACCTCTGCATCGAGGATCTACCTATTGCTTATCGCCTCCGGTCCCACGGCTCTAGCCGGTTCTTGCTTTTTTCAACCTCCAGCAAACCCCTGATTCTCAAAGCCACCAAAAACGAAGACGGATGGCAACGCAAATTCTTCTTTGTCAAACGAGATTCCATTGCTGAGGGTGCCAACCTTCCGGTGGAGTGGTTAACCACCGGTAGGATCAAAGATATCCTTATATACAATTTAACTGTTATCCCCTATTAATATTCTTCTTTTTGACCTTTATGCAGTGAACTTTAAGGAAGTTGCTCCTCCTACCGCTGAGTCAGAAGAGAGAATCAATACAGTTTACCAGTTACCTGCAATAGACAGGACTTTTACCACACACGTTCCGAGTTCAAGTCAGTACTCGTCATCCGAGATGTCTGGTAAGAATTCCTTTCAGAATAGTTAGTCAAAATAATATAATGATAAAGAATAAAACTTTTCCCTTTATACAGCACCAGCTAAGATCCCTGAAGTCTTTGATCTTGACGAACTGGATAGCTATTCTGACCAGATCCAGGTCAAGAAAGAACCTGGCTCCAAGACCACTGCTACATCCAAACCCAGCAGCTCCAAAGCCATCATCATTCCTAAACCTTCACCGGCTACCAAACCTCGGAGTTCGAGTTCCCGCAAAAGGAAAGAACCCGATTCCCCTGTCGTTTCTGACACATTTCCTTATGAAAAGCATGGATTCATCGAAGCCAGCGGTTTTATGACTTCTTTTCTCAACCAAGTTAGTATCTTTATACCATACCCTGCAATTTAGACTATTTTCAAAGACATAATAATAATATTGATCCCTGTCCTTTTACCTTTGCAGGGTCTTGAGCGTTTGGTTCACTTGTACCAAGAATCCTGCAAGCTTAACAAAACACTTGAATCCAAGCTAAAGGAAGCAGAAATCACAATTTCAGACCAAGGTATGATCGCGGCCGCCAAGTCTCATCATTACGAGGAGAAATACAAAGCTATGACCCAGGAACACCAAGTTGCTCTTAACAAGGCTACTCTTCAAGCCCAAGCCGATTTGGAAGCTGCCCATGTGCAGTACGAACGGGATATGGTCAGTTACCGAGAAAGCCTCAAAAGTTCCGTCGTCATTTCTCTCCTCCAGGCTAGGTTGAAGATGGCTCACGAAGCCAAAACATTGGGCTTTGAATGCCCTTCCTGGGACGTTGGAGCCTGGGAGACCAAGCTGAAGAATCTTGGCGGTACCTCTTCCAAATCAACTGTCGATGATCCTTCTAAAGCTGTTGAAAAGGAAACCGATGCTGACAAGGATGCTGAGGCGGATCCCAAAATGAATGTTGCTGAAACCGCCATAGAGCAAGAAGGCACTACCCCCTAGAGCTTATTTTTATTCGAACAATTTTATGTCTTTATGAACAATTTTCATTTCTATCTCTAAACAATTTGATAACCGAAGGCGGATGGGTCCTGGGTTTCAGGATGAAACCTTCGGTTATCAACCAGTATTGATCGCTTTAAGAATAATTTCATCTTTTGACTTATTTTTCTGTTGCTTTGCATTATTTAGTGTAAGTCTTAGCTTTGTAAAAATTTCATACTGTTATTTTACAAAATATTCTGACCAGTATGCTTAGAAACATACTGCAGAAGCCTTTTATTAAATAGATCTTTCAGACGCTCTTTTAACTTTATAAAAATTTCTTTAGAAAGTAAGAAACAGTTTATCTCTTCAAAACCAAGTTTTGATGACGATCAAAGTTCCAAGCCAATACTAGTTTCAAACATCCTAATCAAATATCCTTAAAAGGACTTTGAGGATATATGTCAAGATACTTAACATGATGTTACTAAAAATTTAAATGAGGCTCACAAAGGAAAGATCATACCAGACATAGGATATAAACCTATTACCGAACTCCAATCCCTTTGTAACTCTTCCAATGAAGATGTCCCCAGTGCAAGGTACTTAATGCATTAGTCGCAAACTTCATTAGTTTTATAGCACCATCTTGTCAGGGATGTCCCCTGTGTACAATGTCTTCAAGTATCTTAGAAATCTATTTAATGTCAGTTTGCATTATTTTACGTCTCAAGGGTAGAACCCAAGGATGTACTGGAGATAAATCCTTTGTATCCTGGGGAAAATCCCAATTTTTCATGCGCTACAGGCGGGAGTGTATAAACTCCAAGACTTAGAAAGGTGAAAACCTTTAAACCTTAGAGAGTATGAAAATACCCTTTCGTGAGAGAGGGTGATCAATCCTCATATACCGTTAGAATTCAGGATATAGCCAATGGTAACGAAATTGTCAGCCACTTTTACATGGACTGGTCCCGCCACCTTGAACTATCCCTGAATAACTTGCGCTCCAGGCGGGGTGTTTAAACCCAATTCGGAAGAAAGGTGAATACCTTTAAACCTGTGAAGGGATCAGTATCCCTTAAACGTGAGAGAGGGGGCCAATCCTCTAATCTTCTGAGTTATCCCGAGTGCATATTCTGGAACTACATCCTGGAACATATCTTGCAAAACAAATGTAAACTAAGGTGGGTGTTAGCTTGGCTAACACCCCTCCGATGCTTAAGTCAGTATTGGGTTCAAAAGAATTAATAATATCAAAACATATTAAAAAGAAGTAAGAATTCATACCATCTTGAGTTAGAAATTAAATTCTAGACTCACTTGAAATAGAGCTTAAGGTGTATAGCATTCCAAGATCTCGGTAGCATATCTCCCTCCATATTCTTGAGTCTATATGCTCCTTTCCCTGCTTCTGATTCAACTTCATATGGTCCTTCCCATTTTGGAGCTAACTTGCCATCGGCAGGATTAGTAGTATTTTGGAAAGCCTTTCTTAATACCCAATCTCCAACCTTAAATCTTCTGGTTCTAATATTCTTATTGTATGCCCTGGATATTCTCTGTTGATATGCTGCCATCCTTAGCCTTGCCGCATCTCTCTTTTCATCTATAGTGTCTAAATCCTGACCCAAGGCTTCAGGATTCTTCTCAGGATCACTTAAGATAGATCTTGCAGTAGGTATTGTCATCTCCGTTGGAATCACTGCTTCTGCTCCAAACACCAACGAAAATGGGGTTTGACCTGTTGCATTCTTTACCGTTGTCCTATCAGCCCATAAAACAAAGGGTAATTCTTCTGCCCATCTTCCTTTTTTGGCTCCAAGCCTTTTCTTTAAGTTGTTGACAATTATCTTGTTAGAGGATTCTGCTTGTCCATTTGCTTGAGGATGTACCGGAGTATATGTGATCATTTTGATTCCCCAATTCTTGCAAAAGTCTGTAGTCCTCTTACTTATGAACTGAGAACCATTGTCACAGATTATCTCAGCTGGTACTCCAAATCTGGTCAGGATATTCCTCTTTATGAAGGATACTACTTCTTGGCCTCTAACTTGAACAAATGCTTCAGCTTCAACCCACTTAGAGAAATAATCCGTCATTGCTAGCATAAAGACTTTTCCTCCCGGAGCTTTTGGTAGCTTTCCCACTATATCCATACCCCACTTCATAAATGGCCAAGGGGAAACAATAGGATATAATGGTTCAGCCGGTTGATGCAGTATGTTATTATGTCTTTGACATGAATCACATCTTCGAGCATATTCTGCGGCATCTTTTCTCATTGTTGGCCAATAATATCCCGTTCTTAATATTTTTGAGAATAACGATCTGCCCCCAGCATGGTTACCACAATCCCCTTCATGTATATCCTGAAGGACTTCTTTGGCTTCAAGATCCTCCAAGCATCTCAAATACGGTCCTGCAAGAGATTTCTTGTATAAAATATTATCTATAATAGTGAATCGTGATACCTTCATCCTAAATGCCTTAGGATTTTCATCTCCAGGAATGTGTCCTTCTTTGAGATATTTCATGATTGGAGCCGTCCAGGTTTTAGGATCTTCTTCAGGATATTCTGCCCCAGGATCCTGAATACCAGCTACTTCTTTATCTCGAGGATTCGTTGCAGGATATAAGACATGTACTATTGGTATTTGTGTCCCTTCAGGTATCCTAACCGACGATCCCAGATTTGCTAAGGCATCTGCTTCAGCATTGTCTTCCCTTGGTACCTGTTCAAGTATAAAAACATCGAAATATCCTGCTAATTTTTTGAGAATATCGAGATATTCGATTAATTTCTCCCCCTTAACTGCATATGATCCATTAAAATGGTTAGTAATTAACAGAGAGTCAACATATACTTGCAAATTTTTGATACTCATGCTCTTAGCCAACTCTAATCCTGCAATTAAAGCCTCATACTCTGCTTCATTATTAGTAGCAGGAAATTCACACCTAATAGCCTGGGGTAATATGTCCCCCTGTGGCGATTTTAGTAGTATTCCTAATCCTACTCCTCTTACATTAGATGCACCATCAGTATATAATGTCCAGGATCCTGAGGATTCTCCTAGCTGTTGAACTTCTAGATCTACCTCATCCTGAATGTCACTACTAAAGTCAGCCACAAAGTCAGCTAAAGCCTGAGACTTTATGGCATTCCTAGGTTCATATACTAAATCATAAGCACTCAACTTTACTGACCACTTGGCCATCCTGCCTGACATCTCTGGTTTCCTAAGCACATTTTTAATAGGATAGTTTGTTTTAACATGAATCCTATGTGTCTCGAAATAATGCCTAAGTTTCGTTGATGCCATAATTAATGCTAGTATCAATTTTTCTAAATGAGAATACCTAGTTTCAACATCTAACAAACTTTTACTAACATAATAAACAGGATACTGCTGACCTTCATGGTCTTTTATAAGAACAGCACTTACAGCATTCCCTGATACAGCAAGGTACAGGGATAGTGGTTCACCATTTTCCGGCTTCATCAATAGAGGTGCGGTTGAGAGATACCGTTTCAAATCCTGTAAGGCTGCTTCATGCTTTTCCCCCCATTCGAATCTTTTGTTCTTCTTTAGGATATCATAGAAGTCTTTGCATTTCTCCGAGGATCTTGAAATAAATCTGTTTAGAGCTGCTACTCGGCCTGTTAACCTTTGTACATCCTTCATATTCGAGGGTGATTTTATATCCAGGATAGCTTTAATCTGCTCCGGGCTTGCCTCTATCCCCCTTTTCGTCACCATATACCCAAGAAACTTTCCTGCCCCCACTCCGAAATGGCATTTAGCAGGATTCAGCTTCATGTTGTATTGATCCAGGATATCAAATGCTCCTTTAATATCCTGGAGGTGATCCTGAGCTTTCTTTGATTTTACCACCATATCGTCAATGTACACCTCCATGGTGTCCCCCAGTTTGTCTTTAAACATCATGTTTACCAATCTTTGGTATGTTGCACCTGCATTTTTCAAACCAAAAGGCATAGCTGTATAACAATAAATACCTGTTGGCGTCATGAAGGCGGTATCCTCCTGGTCAGAAGGCTCCATTTGTATCTGTTGAAATCCTGAGGATGCGTCCATGAAGGTCAGCATTTCATGCCCAGCAGTGGCATCTACCATTGCATCAATATGGGGAAGAGGAAATGGGTCTTTAGGACAAGCTTTGTTCAAGTCTGTGTAATCTACACAAACTCTCCATTTCCCATTCTTCTTCTGTACTACGACCACGTTTGCTAGCCACCTTGGGAACTTAACCTCTCTGATCATTCTTGACTTTAATAATCTTTCAACTTCCTCCTGGATAATTGTGTTCTGCTCAGGAGCAAACTTCCTTCTTTTTTGTTGCACAGGCTTGAATGATTTATCAATTCCAAGCTTGTGAGTGATAATATCTTTGGATATGCCTGTCATATCCTCATGCTTCCATGCAAACGTAGACATCCTGCATTTCAAAAAGTTAATTAATTGTTCCTCAATATCCTGAGGGATATTGGTCCCTACGAGCACCGAAATATCGGGGTTATCCTGGTCCAGGATAACCTTCTTCACATCCTGCTCCGGATCCTCCACGATATCTTGGGCCCGTGACTTTAATTGCTATGCTGCGCTAGTTTTGGCTGAGGATTTCATCGAGGAGGAGTAGCACTCTTTCGCCTCCTGCTGATCACTATCAACTTTGACCACTCCCCAAGGGGTAGGTATCTTGATGCATTGGTGATACGTTGATGGCACGGCCTTCATATCGTGAATCCACGGTCTTCCCAATATGATGTTATAGCAGGATAGAGAATCCATCACACAGAAACGTTGTATCGAATTGACTCCTTCAACGTATACTGGCAACTTTATCTCTCCCACTGTGTTTCTAGCCTCTCTACTGAATCCAACAAGCACGGTAGACTTTGAAGTGATATCCATTGGAGATACATTCATTCTCTTCAGAGTTTCTAGTTGGATTATGTTGACGGAGCTGCCATTATCTACCAATATCCTGCGTACAAAATGGTTAGCCACATATAACGTTATTACCAGAGCATCATGGTGAGGATCCTGGACAGTATCCCTGTCATCTGCATCAAAAGTGATCACTTTGTCAGTCGTGAGGGTAGTCATCCTGACAGGTCTGTCTCCCCTTTCGGCCTTAGCTTCCTTTGCATGTCTCTTTGCTGCCGAATACGAGGTCCCGCAAATGTCAGATCCTCCTGAGATGAAGTTGATTATCTTGGCATCCGAGGGAGGTGACGCTGCTCGTTCAGGATCCTTGTCAGTATCCTGACCCTTATTCTTCTTCTTTCCTAAGAGATCTTTCAGATATCCCTTGCTTAGAAGATAGCTTATTTCTTTCCTTAAAGCAATGCAATCCTCAGTCATATGTCCGAAATCTTCGTGGAAAGCACACCATTTCGACTTATCTTTCCAGTCAGCCTTTTGTTGATTCTTTCGAGGCCATCTAGCCTTGTCTCCTAGACCCTGCATAGCATACATTAATTCAGGAATATTAACAGAAAAGCAATATTCAGACAACTCAGGATACTCTTCAGGATCCTCATCTTCGACAGCATTCACTCTCTTGTTTTCATTTCTACCATATGGCTTAGGCCGATATGACTTAAATGAGGATTCTGACTTCCTGTTAGTCGATTCATAAGTGTTGGACGAGTTCATCCTTTCTTGCATCTTCTTATCATCTTCCAGACGGATATATCTTAAGGCCCTGTTACGAGCTTCATCGAGATTCCTGCAGGGATTCATTACAAGATCCTGATAAAACTGAGAATCCTTTTGTAATCCCATCTTAAAAGCTTGCACAGCTGTTGCAACATCAAGATATGGGATATCCAAGGATTCTCGACTAAATTTGTTCACATAATCCCTCAAGGATTCTTGAGGCCCTTGAGTTATCCTGTAAAGATCACTGGTTAGTTTCTCAAAACTCCGACTACAAGAAAATTGACTGTTAAATAAATTAACCAAATGAGCAAATGACGTAATTGAGTGAGGAGGAACGTTCAACAGCCATTTTAAGGCTGATCCTGTTAGAGTAGAACCAAATCCCTTGCACAAGCACGCTTCCTTGAGCTCCGGAGGAATAGGGTTAATCTCCATTCTTTCCCTATACTGAGCAATATGTTCCTCAGGATCCGTAGTCCCATCATAAAGCTTCATGTTGGGAGTTTGGAATCTCTTTGGGATCTCAGCATCACATATAGGGTATGCAAAACGAGATATCTTGTGGCTATCTTGAGATACTTCCGGGATCGGCTGGACCACCCCAGGTACACTAGATATCATGTCTTTCAACTTCTGAAGTTCCCTGGTAAGTGCTGATGTTACACCTGTATCCTGCAAAGATCCACCACTGTTAGTAGTATGAGTATTATTATTATTAGACACGTTACTAGTTGGAGGATTTTGCCCATATCCTGAAGTATATCCCGAGCTCCTCATGGTTGACATCCTAATCGAGGAGGGTATTTCAGGAGTATGATTCTGAGGAAGACTGGGCACGATATTTCCCCTATTATCCTCGGTATACACAGCTGAGCTAAAGTTCAACGCTCTGGGGTGTAACGGAGTGACATTGTCCTCCGCAGATCTGCTCAAGCCAGCTTTCAGGAGTTGTATCTCCCTCAAAAGCGTTTGGTTCGTTTCCTGTTGCTGCCTCATTTGTTCCTGCACACTTCCAAATAAGGTTAAAATTTCATCATTAGAAGCTAAAACGGGAGCAGATCCCTGGACACTCCGAGTTGGGATAACATCTTGAGATTGTGTAGAGGCTGGCATCCTTGGAGGAGGTGGTGGAAGCACCGAACCGGTAGTGGCAGAAGTCACAGCAGACACAGTAGAGGAACTCATGTTTGATCTTGAGGCCATTATAGATAATGTAGCAAAAATTTTTGAAAATAGAAAACCGATTAGTGATTTGACAAAAAGTTTTAGTAAAAAGAGCACCACTTGCCCCACGGTGGGCGCCAAATTGTTTTGGTCAAAAATTACCGAAGTAATTAAGTGATCAAATTAGTTAAGTGAGGTAGTGTGCTAAAAGTAAGTGTCAAAAATGTGTTAATTAAATTACTTGCAAAAACAGTTTCAGGATACGGCTCGGGATATTGAGCTGTATCAACGATCAAACAATGAGCAAACAATGAGCAAAAAGTAAAGGAAGTGACACGAGTTGTACGAGGAAAGCCCTTGATCAATCTAGATCGCCGGCATAAAACCTCGGGAGCTGACAATCGCAGCTGCCTTGTTCTTCAATTGCTTCAAAAATCAGGATACAGTGCAGGATGTGGTACGGATCGACTAAGTGTTACAACGAAAATGAAATACAAGTGTGGTGTTTGCAACTAGCTAGAATGTGATTGTGTTCGAGAGCGTAAGTGTGAAATGATGTGTGTTCTAAGCTGATCCGACCTCATCTATTTATAGTAAAGATAAAATAACTAACTACCCTAAACTCGCGGGATTCACCGAATATTCCTTCTTGGAACGTTGCAGACCTGGTCTTTCGGGCTCAACGTCTCTTTCTCAACAAATTCGTCCGAGTCTTGAGGAGAAGAAGTCCTTGTGACCGTTAGCAAGCCTCTGCCCTTAACCTGCACGTGGTTAATTCAACAAGCTTCAGGATATCGCCCAAGATATCAGCAATACCCTCTTCCAGCATCCTGATTACAAATAAACAAACAAAGGCAGGATATTGGTCAGGATACATATGTTAAGAAAATGACCCCTAACAAAACTGATCCTACAAAATTTTCCGATAACAAGTCAGTTTTTAAAAGAAAATGTTGATTAGTTTAAGAAGCCTATTTATTAAGCACATTAGTTCATATCGGTAACCCAAATCCTTCCGTTTTAGGTGAGTGTTTGAGCCATTATTATTTTTATATATTTTTCATTTGTTATTCATTGCAGAACTTGTGCATGTAATAAAATTTAGCTAGTAAATACGGTAATGTCTATACATATATTATTAAGGCAAAAGTTGGAAATTACGAGCCCTTGTTTACCTTGTTCATTTCATATTCCTACCTTATGTTTTCCCTTAGAACCCCTGTTGAGCCTAAACTTATTTTGTTTTTTTTACCCTATTATTTCACCCAAAGTTTACCTTTGTTAGCCTATTTTCTTTGATTACCCTTGATAGTATGATTCAGCGAATATGAAGAAATGATGGCAATTGAAGAAAAAGTCGTGAAAAAAATTATACAATGAAAAAATAAGTGTGGGGATCAAAGATCCTGATGTATTGATGAAAAAAAATGATAATACAAAGTTGAAGAATTGCCAAAATTGAAGAGCTATGAATGAACAAAGTTGAATTATAGTATTTCTTAGCCCTTTGTTACCCAATTTTGCTTGTTCATTTACTACCTTTAACCCTAAACCAAAAACCCATATAAAGTCCTTATAATCTGTTAGATTTATTTGTTGATATAGGTTGTTAATTTTTGTATAAGTCTATGTGAATGATAGTTATAGCTAGGTTGTGAGGGGTGTATATTGTGAGGAGTGTATATTGTAAGGGGTATGAATTATGCTAGATTTAGAAATCAGCCAAGATGAGTGTATATGGTGAGGGGTATGAGTTACTAGCACATATTATACTAGATTTAGAAATCAGCTAAGAGGAGTGTATATTGTGAGGGGTATGAATATGTGTTTATTATATAAGGTGGACACGATGAGTTTAGGTAAGTTCTTGTTTTTAATGTACTAGTGGACTTGTTTAGGATGTCAACCTCTTACCTTTGTAAGTCTTGTGAGCAAATTTTGAGGATTGGGATGGAAATAACATGTTATTGAAATTTGAAAGTTGTATAAATTGTTTTTGTTTTTAAAACGGATGTATTGCTTAGGGAAAAGCAATGCTTAAGAGTGGGGATATTAGATGTGCTCATAGAGCAACATGATTTCTATGCACATTTAATGAGTTTATATTGCAAATTATATAAGATTATGGTCTTTATTAATTCATATTGTGAATTTGCAGGGGTTAGATTGTTCCAGTTTGTGAAGAGTTTGGATAAATCCTTGAAGAAGCAAGTCAAAACTGAGCAAAGCATTGTGACAGGGAAGAAACTGAACTTCAAACGGTCATATCTTGAGCTAGGAAATGAGTTACGGGACGTGCAATATATGAATCTTGACAGTTTCGGTGAGCCAGGTCCAAATTTGGGCTTTGTATGCCTTGATTGGGTTGTTTATGAGCTGTACACTCAAAATGGTTACAAGTCGTAAGCGACCTAAAGTGGGCCCAGACGCGTGTAAACCCTAGATTTCAGTATTTAAGGTATATGATGGCAAAAAACCCTAGAGACTGCGAAAAAGAGATTGAGAATGTGGTTTAGGAGCAAAATTGAAGATCCAGAGGTCTAGAAGCTTGAAGAATTGAAGAACTTACCATTCAGTTCGTATCAAATTGCGTATATCGATTCGGTTTGATTTCGTTTCTAGTTTCTTTCACATCCATGACTTCTTTTAGATCTAGTTTTGGTTTGTTTTGCATAACTATGCTAGGCTAAACTTTTGTAAGTCATTTAGACTAAGATGATTCTTGTTCTGGTTTGACTTATACATTAGTTTTACGTATGATTGTGTTATTTTAGTAAAGTTGGTTATTTTGATCTTATGATGTGTATGATTACCTTTTATTATTGGTTGTTGATCCAATTTTTTTAGTCTTGTTAATCTTTCTATGAAGTTATACATGCTAGATTCAACTCGTATTATCTTTATGTTATAAAGTGCACTTATAAGGTGGTTGACGGAGAAGAACAGTGGAGGTGCTTTGATGAAGGTGGAGGTTGATGTCACGACCCCACACCACACCCTGGGCAGAAGCCATGAGCAGTCAAGTGGTACCGGTGGTTATTTTGAAAATATTGCAGCGGAAAATTTTCATCAGGAACGTGAGTTAGAAAAATATCATAGTTTTGAAACACTGGATTTTATTCATTAACCAGATGGGAATAAACACATGTTTTACAAAGGTAGCTTTAGTATAGGATAACCCCGAATACATAAAACAACGTTTAATTTAGTTTAATTTATTTGATAACATAAGCCACTTCTTTAAACCTTTCGGTGTCGTAACACACCTCGTATTCCAATCTACTATAATCACCTGAAACGCGTTTTAAAAACATTTGGTCAGCAGGAAATACTGGTGAGTTCATTCAGTTTTACAAAAACACATTTGTTATAATTTTATAGTATTAAGAGCGATTACAATTGCTTCTATCTTATAATTAGCTGACCAAGTTGTCACTCGACCGGATCTGTGACCGTGGTCATATCACTAGTGGGTCCATTCACCCAAAAGTGAAGTGTATCACTATTTAGGCCTGTTCACCTAAAAGTGATGCCAGATAAGTAACGTATACAAAACCCCACTTACCGTCAGTAATTTAAGATAACAAAGACTTAATCACTGTAAATATAACGAAAAAACATTTAGGGTTTTGGAAAACACTTTGATAAAAATAGAATGACTCACCTTGTAGGTCTTATAGTCTTGATTTAAAAGGCCTCCAAATTCTAAATCTTCTGATAATTAAGCATCTACTTTAGAGTTCCGGATCTTCTGATGATTAAACATCTTGTTTGATAGTAAGCTCATGGATCAGAGTTTTCTGATAGTTAAACATTTAGTTTAACAGAGTGGAATACGTATTAGTGTAAAACCACATCAAACCTAATGATGGTCACGAGATCAGAACCTTAACGAAATTCACAAAATATAGTCGTATTTAGACAGCACTTTGGCATTTGTTAGTTGGTTCCCGAATCGATCGGACAGAATATCGCATTGGTTATTATTGGTTAGAACACCAACGTATAGAGAGAAGAATAGAAGGAATGAGCAAAGAAAAATGAATCCTAAGCTTCCTATTTATAGGTAAGGGATAAGTCTTACCCCATATAGAACTTCCCTAGGTGTTATCTACCCATATACATTTTCGTCAGTTGAACTTTCCCTAGATAAAACCTTCCTCAGTTGAAACTTCCCTATATATTATTTTCCTAAGATAATACCTACCCCATATATACCTATTTAGATATTATCTACCTCATCTATATCTTGTTGTTAAACTTTAGTTGTCTAACTTTACTTAACTGTTTAACTCATTAACTTACTTAGCTGATTAATTAATCTTACTTACCTGATTATTAATTAATTTACTTAATCTTACTTAGCTGTTAAGTTTTACTTATCTATTAAGTTTACTTAAACACTAAGTTTACTTAACCATTAAGTTTACTTAACTACTAAGTTTACTTAACCATTAAGTTTACTTAACTACTAAGTTTACTTAATCGCTAAGTATTCTAGTTTAACAGCTCCCTGGTTATGAGTTCTAATTTCTAGATACAATGGAACTCGTATTAGTGTATTAACCTAATTCAACTTTAACGATAATCACAAGATCATAACCCACAACGAATGACAAAGTATAGCCTTATACAGGCAGTACTTAAACATCCATTGGATTGGTTTCAATCGATTGGATACAATATCGTACCAGTGATTTGAGTTATTACCCTAATAACGAGCAGAGTTTCGGGTTTTAGGGGTATTATTCCTGATAATTTTCGCCTGCTAGAAATTTGAGAGAGAAAGAAATGATGAATGTTTTGAAATGAAGCTGGAAGCCTCAATATATAGGCGGATTCGGGGACTCGCTCGCTCCCCGCGAGCCCCGTCCCTCTCTCTCTCTCTCTCTCTCTCGCCCCGCGAGGAAGTCCCATCTATGTGTAGGGTTGGCTGGTCATCAAGTAGGTCTGACACGTGTGTGACACGTGGCGTAACATGTGTCTGGATTAAAACGAATCACTCGCGCCCCGCGAGAGATCTCCTCTATTTGGTCGCGGCCCGCGACGGGACAAAACTTCATTTTTATTTGATTTTTCGTTTCGGTTTTCATCGTACGTGTTTAGGGTTTCAATCAAGGCTCGTTCTAGGGTGTTTTTGAGGGTTGTTACATCCTCCCCACCTTGTTTTAAATCTCGTCCTCGAGATTTACGGAAATTTGGAGGAATACTCTTACTTTGACACTGATCCTAGTTTCCAAGTATACTCTGGTCCTTGCTTTGAATTCCACGTTACTTTGACCAGAACCATTTTTCATGCTTTGAGATTCTTATCTTTGACTTGTAAGATCTTTCAATGGACTTAAATTTTTATTTACCTCTATATCTTGAAGATGTACAAGTAAAGATTTATCAGCTAGGCGTTCCTTAAGTTGTATATATGAAACACATCATGTATTCCTGTCATTTCTTCTGGTGCTCTAGCTGATAAGCTACTGATCCAATTTATTTAATGATTCCAAATGGTTCAACAAATTTTAGACTTAACTTTTCTTTTTTACCGCATCGGACTATTCCCTTTTCACGGAGAGACTTTTAGTATCATTCTTATTCTGATTTGAAATTCTAATAGTTTGCCCATCTTATGGCCTAATAGTTGATTTTCTCATATTTCTGCTCAACATACTAGATGGTACCCTCATCCATGAAGTGCTTCAAACGGGTAACACTAATACTTGTAGGCCAATTATTGAAAAATATTATGAGTGACAAATGATAGTCCTATTTTCATCAATATTTATCACACATGTACTTAGCATGTCTCTCTATGTTTGTAGTGTTCCTTCACACTACCCAAAATAAGTCGGGTTAAAATTTTCCCATAAATGAAAAGTGAAATCACTATCTTGATTTAATACAATAGATAATGGGATTCTATGTAATGAGACTATTTCGTCCCCACATGACTTAACTAAGTGTCTTATACTAAAGGGTTTAATTCATTGGTAGGGATTGAGCAGACTTGGTTAGTTGATCCATAATCACCCAGATTGTGTCTTTTCTTGTTTTGGGTAATTTGGTAACAATATCCATTGTTATCAATCTCATTTCCATACTGATATCTTTATCGTTGAGGGAAACCTAAAGGGTTCTAATGTTTAGTTCTTAACTTGTGAATAAATTAAATACTTGTAACTTGCTACATCCTTCTTCATTCCTATTGATCCGCAATTCTTATTCCAACATTGATACCCCTTATTACTTCAACGATGCATTATATACTTAGTTTTATGAGCTTTCCAAAGAATTATGTATTTTCCTTAGATAGGTATCCAAATTCTTTTCTTATGGAATTTTCAAATTCCGTCAGTTCCTTTTCTCTGATTCCTTCATTATTCCTTTATAATCCTTCAGCATCATCCTTGATTGCTGTTTCTTGGGTACTCTTTAATTGTTTCATTAAATCTCTCCATAATTTAATCTAAGAGCACGTACTTGTTTCGGCTTCTTATGAAGCTTGTGACTTAAAGCATCAACTACTACATTAGTCTTAACTTTGTGATATAACAATTGGTGTTGTTCCTAGTCTCAGATGAATTCTGAGTTTCTCCTCACGATCGGGTGATAGTCCAAGTAGATCCTTCGGGAAAATGTAGGTCGGAATTTCTTTCAGTTCCATGCCTCTAGTGTTAATGAACTCCGAGACCATATACGCTATGTCTTACTTCCGTGCATAACTCGTAGCTTTCATCACAGAGACGAACTTTGTCGGCTGGTCTGTCTTGTCTCCTTGTGGTCACTTCTCCAGTTGGCTTGCAAATCTCAACCTAATTAAGCAATCACCTCTGAAATCATCGTTTCCATTTGTTACTTTTTATGAAGCAGACAGAATTTCCATTCTGTCAGTTCTTTTTATTCTTTCTATTTTATGACATATGTCTTGATCATATGTGTTTCGAAGTTCGAGTCTCACTATCTTAATGTCTAAATTTTGAATCATACATTACTTCATTCTTCTAAAACATATGTACTAATGGTTTGGACAACTTTAGTCTTTTGCAACCCATGTATTGTCGTAACAGCTTCTTTATTACTGGTAATCTTAGTCGGATTATAGGTGAAGAGAGTCTTTTTAAGTGCATCTAGTCGTGGTTACTTTTATCTTCACAAGAGTTCTTAAAGAAAGTAGAATTACTCTTATTAGCGTAAGTTTTTAGATGTTTGGTGCCTAGCACAACTTTTAGTTACAGGTTTCCTGCTTGTGTTAATAGACTAAGGTAACGCAAGGGGAATTCTTATACTTTCGATGGTGTCTCAACTTAAAGAGTTTACATCGTTTATCTTGTCGAACGAGTTACGAAACGGATGATCAAATGAAATAGTTTTTTTTATATCGGAATTATAGATGTATACAAGAGATTCCTGATAAAGAAATCTGGAAATATTATTGACACACATGCTCGTGATTTATTCTAAATTGTCAATCCTTATGGTTTTTAGATTTCCTTATAGATATACATATTTATATAATCATATTTTTCACATACTGTAATATACGTACCATTTATAAGGTCAATGTATTTAACAGATTCATGTTTCTAAACACAAGTCAGACATCAGGTCATGATACTATTTAGGGAATTCTGTCACTTGTTTGACATATCATATACCGCATCTTACCCAGTTCTCGCCGGAGAGGTGACCCCCTCTTATCCGGACAAGCTGGACTGTCTGCCACACCATACCCAGTCTTGCCGGAGAGGTAATTATCATTGTATTTCCCATAAGTAGAATTTTCTCAATTCATGATTAAAAAATGAATCTTTTATTAGAGCTTTCATCAAAGAACGAGGAAATTAGTATTCACATGATGGATCATATTCCATAACCAAGTAGTACCAACAAATAAGAAATAAAAGTGGCCAAGTGTTATCGCTTATTTACCATACTTGCAACGTTCTAGTCATCATCCTCACGGCATACCAACACCCATCATAATTTATCTACGCAAGTAATTAGCTTATCTCGAAGCTTATACTAAGGCATTTTTCTTAGGTTCAAGTCTAAATACTATCACGTGTGCTACCAGTTAATAGTAATTTCCTAACTCTTTCATTTAAGCTTAGGTATTATCATCACAACACCTATTTGCTTAAACCAGTGGCTCTGATACCACCTCTGTCACGACCCCACACCACACCCTGGGAGGAAGCCGTGAGCAGTCAAGTGGTACGGTGGTTATTTTGAAAATATTGCAGCGAAAAATTTCATCAGGAACGTGAGTTAGGAAAAATATCAGAGTTTTGAAACACCGAATTTTATTCATTAAACAAATGGGAATAAACCCATGTTTTTACAAAGGTAGCTTTAGTATGGGATAACCCCGAATACAGAAAACAACATTTAATTTAATTTAATTTATTTGATAACATAAGCCATTTCTTTAAGCCTTTCGGTGCCGTATCACACCTCTTATTCCAATCTACTGTAAACACCTGAAACACGCTTTAAAAACATTTGGTCAGCAAGAAATACTGGTGAGTTCATTCAGTTTTACAAAAACACATTTGTTATAATTTTACAGTATTAAGAGCGATTACAATTGCTTCTATCTTATAATTAGCTGACCAAGTTGTCACTCGATCGGATCTGTGACTGTGGTCATATCACTAGTGGGTCCGTTCACCCAAAAGTGATGTGTATCACTATTTAGGTCCGCTCACCCAAAAGTGACTGTGATAATTAAGCATCTACTATAGAGTTCCGAATCTTCTGATGATTAAACATCTTGTTTGATAGTAAGTTTATGGATCAGAGTTTTCTGATAGTTAAACATTTAGTTTAACAAAGTGGAATACGTATTAGTGTAAAACCACATGAAACCTAACCATGGTCACGAGATCAGAACCTTAACGAAATTCACAAAGTATAGTCTTATTTAGACAGCACTTTGGCATTCGTTAGTTGGTTCCCGAATCGAAAGGATAGAATATCGCATTGGTGATTATTGGTTAGAACACCAACGTATAGAGAGAAGAATAGAAGGAATGAGCAAAGAAAATTGAATCCTAAGCTTTCTATTTATAGGTAAGGGATAAGTCTTACCGCATATAGAACTTCCCTAGGTGTTATCTACCCGTATACACTTTCTTCAGTTGAACTTTCCCTAGATAAAACCTTCCTCCGTTGAACCTTCCCTGTGTATTATTTTCCTTAGATAATATTTTCCTAAGATAATACCTACCCCATATATACCTATTTAGAAATTATCTACCTCATGTATATCTTGTTGTTAAACTTTAGCTGTTTAACTTTAGTTAACTGTTTAACTGATTTACTTACTTAGCTGATTAATTAATCTTACTTAGCTGATTAATTAATTAATTTACTTAATCATACTTAGCTGATTAATTAATTAATTTACTTAATCTTACTTAGCTGTTATGTTTTACTTATCTATTAAGTTTACTTAAACACTAAGTTTACCTAACCATTAAGTTTACTTAACTACTAAGTTTACTTAACCATTAAGTTTACTTAACTACTAAGTTTACTTAATCGCTAAGTATTCTAGTTTAACAGCTCCTGGTTATGAGTTCTAATTTCTAGATACAATGGAACTCGTATTAGCGTATTAACCTAATTCATTTTTAACGAAAATCACGAGATCATAACCCACAAAGAATGACAAAGTATAGTCGTATACAGGTAGTACTTAAACATCCATTGGATTGGTTTCAATCGATCGGATACAATATCATACAAGTTATTAGAGTTATTACCCTAATAATGGGCAGAGTTTCGGGTTTTAGGTGTACTATTCCCGATAATTTTTGCCTGCTAGAAATTTGAGAGAGAAAGAAATGATGAACGTTTTGAAATGAAGCTGGAAGCCTCAATATACAGGCTAATTCAGGGACTCGCCCACGCCCCATGAGCCCCGTCCCTCTCTCTCTCTCTCGCACCCCGCGAGGAAGTCCCATCTATGCATAGGGTTGGCTGGTCATTGAGTAGGTCTGACACGTGTGTGACACGTGGCGTAACACGTGTCTGGATTAAAACGAGTCTCTCGCACCCTGCGAGAGATCTCCTCTGTTTGGTCGTGGCCCGCGACGGGACAAAATTTCATTTTTATTTGATTTTTTGTTTCGGTTTTCATCGTACGCGTTTAGGGTTTCAATCAAGGCTCGTTCTAGGGTGTTTTGAGGGTTGTTACAGTTGACTATGGTGCACAGAGGTGGAAATTAACGGAGTGTTGATCGGAGAAGATCAACGAGGTTTGGAAACGAACAACGGTGTTCGGTGGACGTCGGAGTGTGCGGTGGTGACGGAAGATCAACAGAGATGAAGATGAAGGTCGGTGAGGTGATCGGTTGCAGTTGATCCAAAGCTGGGGATGTTTGACGATGGAAAACGAGATGGTGAAGATGATGGTTAATGATCGTTGAAGATGGTGTACTGATGAAAATTATGTTGATCTCGGATGAAAGTGTACTAATCTCGGATGAAGAAAGTTAATCTCGAATGAAAGGGTACTGATCGTTGCAGATGGTGTACCGATGAAGATTATGTTGATGTCGGATGAAAGTGTACTGATCTCGGATGAAGAAAGTTGATCTCGAATGAATGTGTACTGATTGTTGAAGATGGTGTACCGATCTCGGATGAATGAATGGTGTTATCTCGAATCAGATTAGTTGTTATCTCGGATGATGTGATAATGTTTCACGAATGAAAGATGATGAGTTGATGATTTATATGAATGAATATGTTGGCTGTCTCGACAGATGATGATGAGAGTGTTCAGGAAATGATGATTTCGGATGGAAGAAAATAATTTAAGATGTCCAATGATTTAATTCGAGATAATGATGAATGATGTCAGGAATGAAAGAGATATGATAAGGTCATGGTGATGCTGATGTTTGATGTGAGATGAATATCCGAGATGATGTTAATGATGTTTATTGGATATCTTGGATGAAACAAAATATGGATATTGATGAATTTGTGATGTGTCTCGAATGGATGAATGGTGATCACGAATGATTATGATAATTTTAACACTTTCTAACCAAATCACTGAAGCAAAATAAGGATGATTTTCAAACAAACTGAAGAACACGATGAAGAACGCGAAGAACACGATGATGATCTTCAACAAAAATGAAGAATTTCTTGAATGTTTGATATCTAAATGACTCTGATACCAATTATAATTGGTATCAGAGCCTGTCGAACCTGTTTCCAGGCTCGGATCTGATATCACAACAATTCTGATCTTGGACTGTTTGAACTGGTACTGTTTCTGTTCGTGTCTGCTGGAAAATTGCTCATCTCGGACAAGTTTCTGTGCATCTCAAATCATCTTCATCATATCTCGGATGATCTCGGATAGACTTCAAACATCTCGGACTTCATCCCGGATCACTTGCTTTGAAGATTGCCTTCATCTCGGATAATCATCATATCATATCGGATAAACTTCAAACCATCTCGGACCATCATTTAACCATCTCGGACCATCATCAAGTCATCTCAGACCATCATCAAACCATCTCAGATAATCATCAAGTCATCTTGGATAAACGTCAAGCCATCTCGGACCATCATCAAGTCATCTCGGATTATCATCAAGTCATCTTGGATCAACTGTTTGAAGATTGTCTTTGTCTTTCATCTCGGATAAACACCTTATCTCGGACAAACATACCATCCCGGACCAGTGTTCATCTCAAACCTTTCATCTCGGATTAACCATCTCGAATCACTGTTTAGACTTCAGACTCCTCATCTCGGACACTATGTCGAACCCAAACGGTGTCATGAACGGCGTTGTGACTGCTGCTGATCTCTCTAATGCTACCCTTGCTGCTATTCAGACTCAGTCTCTAGCTTTCCATCAAGAACTCGATCAAGTTATTGGCACGTCTACCAAGGTTCCAAGGTTTCTGGACGAAGACGACTACTATGAGTGGAAGTTCAGGTTTGAACAATACTCTAAGGCAAAGGAACCTCAAGTTTGGAGAAGCATTAAGAATGAACCACGCACTATGACAAAAAGGTCATAGATGAGGATGAAGCTGCTTACTGTTCCTCGGTCAATACCACCAGTGTTCAGCAGTAACCCAGTCTCAACCACAACATGCTAATGTTGCCTTTGGTTCTAGCACCCAGCCGGCAACTCAAAGTGTTCCACCCACACCTTTAATGGAACATATAGCCTTCTTGACTAAGCAAAATGAAGAAAAACTGGCTCTCGCAGCTTCTGTGATCAGCGGCTTAAATGCTTTCTTACCTGGTGATCTCATGTCTTCAAGTGAAATAACTTCATAAATGAATCAGGTGGTTGAAGAAGACTTGGGTGAACTGGATGTGGCTATGAATCTTGCAATGTCAGCCTTTAAAGAAGAAAAGTTTACTGAAAGGTATAGGCGTCGTCTAATGAATGTTCGTCATGGAGTGCTGAAGGACAGGTGAGGTGCTATTATTGCTATGAGCCAGGACACTTTTCTAGGGATTGCAAAAGGGCACCAGGGGGATATGAGGCTACTCAAGCAGCTGCAGCTTAGAATAAGGAAAGGTCAACGGTTCCTGTCACACCTGCTGAGACTTCAACTTCGATTAGACAAGGAAACTCTGGAGCTTGACGGGCCTTAATTGCACAGGAACAGTGTGGATTTAATTGGGCTAATGTAGTTGCACAAATGGAATCCATGAAGCTGTCTGAACCTGTTGCTGCTGAAAAGGTCCATCAATGCTTGATGGCATTGATCAAGGAACCGAAATCGCTCTCCAAGACGGTAAATTCCCTTTTATGTACTGAACACTGTAGAAAGAAAGTTGCATTTCTTAGGTCACAAAATTCAGCATTGATCAGTGATTACAACAGTGCAATGGGAAAATGCATCAGTCTTCGAGAGAACAATAAAATTCTCTATAAAAAGATTGACGCACTTAAGAAGGATATAGCTCAGCTTCACAGAGACGTGAACCAATAGCAATGTTGGGTTCACGACTATAAACATAGGCTCACGGTAAAAACCCTAGTATGCGACTCTGTGAAAGCTGAGCTGGAACTTCTCACTGGAAAGTACAAGCAAAATGAGTTAAACATTAAAAAATTTGATCCTTCCAGTGACACTGTTCGTAATTTGTGCAATGTGCAACTTGCATTCAAAGAAAACAAGGGAAAGGGTTTGGGATATACACAGGTTCCACCACCATATAATCATAATACTCTAGACTGCCCACTACTGAGCAAGAAATAGAGAACTAAAATAAAATGATTTATGGTAAACCTAGTGATTATGTTCCATGGGAACCATTAAAATCTAAAAATGGCCAACCAGCTGATTTCAAGAAACCAATGAATTTTGTTAAAAATGAAAATGAAAGTTGTTCAGATGAGAAGGAAAATTGGTCAAATGAAAACTGTTCAAATAAATCAGTTGGTAAATCTGAATAAATAAATGAGACAGAAACAGAAACGGAAATAGATTCGGTAGCATAACCAGTTAAAACATCCACAGAAGAGATAGAAGAAAGTTCGTTAAATTCTGATTCTGTGGACAACACTAACTATTCTAGTTTATGTGCAGAGTCAATAAGAACAGAGGAGAAGTCTAAAGCGGATGATGAATCACACCAAAACGTTGCTGATGTTGCTGATGATTTGGATGCTGCCAAACGCGATCTTTACGCTTGGAACTATGTTATATCTTGGTATGCTGAGACTCGGGGTATTCCTATTAAAACTGATGATTCAGGTGTTGTCGTTTTAGATTATGATCGTGATGATAATGTTTTAACAGGGAAATCTAATGTGCCTATTTCAAGTGACTCAGAAATCAGTTCTGGTGATTCGGGCAACTATTCTTATGTGCTTGAAACATCAACTAATACATCAGAAACTCATGAACAGGGATTATCTGATGAACCTGACATTCAAGTTGCAGATTCTAGTACATCAGATAATGAGCATAGCACTTTTGAAGATTCTGAATGTGACAAACACTCAGAATCAAGCAGTGCAACACCCGAAGAGAGCCAAACAGTTTCAAACATAGACTGCTCTTCGTGTGAGAAACTAGAATCAGCCGAGACTCAGAAATTGATGAAGCGGAAAAAGAGATATCTGTGGAAACCAATTCTGCAGAAACTCATGAGAACTCGGAGCCTGAAGAAAAGGGATCCATGGAAATCAATTCCATAGTTGATTCAACAGAAGAAACTGAAGAAGATATATATGTGGAAACCAATTCTGCAAAACTCCTAAGAACATGTTTTCTGAAGAAAAGGGATCCGTGGAAATCAATTCAACAGATGATTCAACTCTTGATCCCAAAGGATCAGATTCTGAAGAAAATGTTTCAAATGAAGCAAAGTCTACTGAATCTGCTCTTTTAAGGAAAAGATGGTCACGTAAAAACAGAAAACCACGCAAAAAGAAAGTTCAAAAGGAAAACCCATCTCTCAAGCAAACTGAACCTAAACTGAAGGGCAAAGTTGTCGATACTTGCTCTTGTGCTGATAACTGTAAGCAGGGTTCTTCCAAGATCAAACATACACACAAGCAATCAACATCAAAGGAAAAGAAAAGACTTGATCAGTTCCCTAAAATAACACAAGCAGAACTGAATGTCTTTTTCTCAAAAAGACAGACTTGTTTTAATTGTGGAATTCTAGGGCACATTGCTAGAAATTGTGTTACTCGTCCCTACTACTCTGGTAACACACATCATCAGATGGCTATGCACTATCGATCGGACGGAAATCGATTTTCTCGAGCCAAGCCTTCTGATGGAGACTGGAATCTAGCAAAGAGGAACAATAAAAAATTTTCAAATACAAACGGGTTTCAAAGTCATCATATAAAGTCAAAAGTTACATCTTTTAAGAAGAATGTTTCAAACAATTCTGACACCAAAATTTGGAAACCTAAGATTCTTGCTAGATCCCACTCTCAGGGCTCACAACCATCAACGTCTACATCTTCACCTCAAATTATACTAAAAGTTATATGATCTTTCGCGAGGTTTCATATATAGATAGCGATGGTCAACTTAGGTCAACAATGGCCTAGATTCCAGTTTCTAATTAATTCCACTGAATGTGCAGGAACGACTATGGAGGGCTATCATTAGACTTTAATTTATCGATAGTAGTTGTTCCAGACACACGACATGAGACATATCCAAGTTGAATAACAAAAAAAATATTCGACGGTGGATTTGTCAACTTCGCGGGAGGGGAAACTAGATGAATAACCATGAAAGGGACTGTCAAAAATGGGGTTCTCGTCTTTCTCGGACGTCAATTATGTCCCTGAACTAAAGCACAACCTTTTGAGCATATCTCAGATGTATGACAAAGGGACGGAGGTTCTCTTCATCAAAAGAAAATGTGCTCTTGGAACGCGCTGGATTTTCAGAAACAAACAGGATGACACCGGCGTGATCGTGAGGAACAAGGCATGATTGGCAGTCCAAGGTTTCGAGCAAGTTGAAGGTCCGGATCATGATGAGGTATATGATGCGAAAGAAGTTCGAAATGAGCTCGTTGAGAGAAGTGAAAATGTTTCTAGGCTTGCAAGTTCGTCAAACAGTCAAGGGATCTTGATTCATCAAATCAAATATGTTGACGACGTTCTTGCCAAATTCGACATGACAGATTCAAGGTCTATGGTCTCCCCATTGCGAAACGGCCCTTAATTGATTGCAAGTTGGCTAGGAATCATGTTTGTCGTCTGTCAATTAACATTGGAGGGATGAAAAGGGATATAACGTCTACATCGGTTGGATGCCAGTTCTTGGGGGACAGTCTCATCTCATGGCAGTGTAAGAAGCAACAGCTCACTTTTGCAGCAGAAGCAAAGTGCATTGCAGCATCTGCTGCCTGCTACTCTCAAGTTCTTTGGATGCAACACCAGCTCAAGGATTACGGTTTGACTTATCTAAACTCTACTACTTAATTTGATAATGATTCCGCTATCCAGATTATCAAAAACCCTGTCTTTTACTCTAAAACCAAGCACATTGATATCAAGGTGCACTTTATTCGAGATTGCTATGACAGAGGATTGATTAAACTTAAACAGATCCGCACTGATGCTAATTCTGCGGATCTTTTTACAAAACCTGTCAGTATCTCGAGATTCAATGTGCATGTGGATCTTTTGAAAATGATGCGTTTTCACTGACTGAGCGACACAAAAAAAACCGGGTTTCTATATTAAGGTAAACAAATAGGTAAATTTGTGCATAAAGTGTGATGAATAAATTTGGGGGGGGGGGAGGGACATATATGTACATATGCATTGCTAAAAAAAACATATATGTACATACGCATTGTTTGAGGGGGAGAAATAGTTACTGTGAAGTGAAATAAATTTCCGTGCTAAAGAATTTGATTAACACATGTAAGGTTTCGAAGTTGAAAAGGCTAGGATCTACTGCGATGTATTGATAGGTCTAACGCTAAAAATCAAAGAGATACCAAGTGTCACACCCCGACCACGTAAAACAACAAATCGTGGCGAAAACGTCGGGGAGTGTCGTAACAGAATCATTGTTTCACAACCATGGATTAAATGTTTCGTTTTATTGAATTATTGAATTCATTGTTTTATTACAAATCAGATAAATACAAATAATTGTCTCTCAAGTTTTACAGTCGCTAAGGCACAAGTCCATCCTATGTGTAGCATGCATCAACAAATCATCAAATAGCAACACCTGAAACATATGTGAAAATGGGTACGTCAGCATAAAAATGCCTGTGAGTAACATAGGATTTTGTGAATTAGATTCATGGCTTTGGATAACACAAGAAAAGGTTTTATGTTTTCAAAAATAGCCATGGATCCTTGTAAAAGTTTTATTTCTAAAATGCGTCGTTTTGGTAAAATGTTTATAGTATATACAAAAATATACTTTGGTTTTGAGATAACCGGACGAGTAGTATCTCTAAATATACTTGAGTTTTGGAAATAATAGATCAGTATATCTCAAGTATACTTTGGTTTAAGAATGAAAAACATAGGTAGTATAATACATTATATTTTGGTTTTGTAAATAACATATCAACTTATGCTTTGGATTTGAAAATAGCACATCAACTATGCTTTGGTAGTATATTAAAATACTACCTCCGTCCCAATAAAAGTGTCATATTTTGAATTTTGAAAGTCTTTATTTATTAACTTTGACTTTAATTATATATTTTTTGTGTTATATAAAACTTGATAAAAATTAACCCGATAAAAACACTTGTAAAACACACTCAAATCATATAAATTTCATCAAGTATTATCTAACACAAACAAAATTATTTAAGGTCAAAGTTTATAAACAAAAACTTTGAAAATTCAAAATAGGACACTTTTAGTGGGACGGGGGGAGTATACTTTAGTTTGTGAGATAACAAAGTCGGTAGTATATCAACTATACTTTAGTAAATAATATCACGTTGGTAGTATGTCGGAACATACCTAAATCGTGGTTTAGTAGTATATCAAATTATACTTTAGTAAACAATAGCATATCAAATTATGCTTTAGCAAACAGTATCTCGTTGGTAGTATATCGAAATATACCATAATTCGCGATTTAGCAATACATTCAAACCTTAGTGCATCAAACTACACTTTAGAGACTATAGAAATACCACAAAGGCAAATTCTATTTGGTTAAAATTTGGTTTCTGACATTCCATACAACAGGAATGGGGTGTCTAGTCCTATAGCGCTATATCGTACTACCAATCGGCTTGATCATTGTTAATGAATGTATAAGTAAACATATGAACAAACAAATAGTCATACAAACTTTGTAAATCAGTCGTTTAAGCCATGAATAATAGTTCAATTCGTCGAAAGATTGTACTATGCAAGTGTAATCATATAGTCGAAATCATGAAAATAGCGTATCGGCACATATGTATCACCCCAAAACATTTGAAAACGTAAAAGAGGGGACTATGTACTCACTTGAGATGGAAAGTATCCTTGATTAAGTGTCCTAACGAAGCTCGGGAAATCAAGTAATCAAGTGGCACCTAGTATGGAATCACTATGTTAAATAATCGGTATCTAAATTGGAAGATCGGGTCGAATGAGGTCTTGTAAACCAAATGAGTATTGGAACTCATGTGATATGGTTTAACAAAGCCTACATTCTAAATCGGAACCTATCCTAAGTGCTTACGACCCGTTACGACCCATTAAGGCAGCTTACGCTTCTTTAACGTGTCATTCGCGCGAATGCGCGTTCGAGACGCCTAACTAGCCCTATGAAAAGTATTATATGCCCTAACATGTTTAAATATATTGCATAATCAGTTTAAGTGACAAAAGTTAAGTTACATATGCTTAAATACCAATTATGAATGAAAAGGGCATTTTGGTCATTTTTCTAAGGCATATAAACTACCTATCATACAACTAATTAAACTAAGTGACCATAAGGTATAACCTCAGAAGGTTATTCCCTATACAACTATGGTCACAAAACATGCTTGGTCGGATCCTAACAATCGACCAAACGGGTCGGGTTCGAAAGTCTAAGCGGTTGTCAGGACCGCTTGACTTACGACCCTATACAAGCACTAGACTAAAAGTGACGAGTTAAACATGTTAAAACATGTTTAACTAAGTTAGAAAACAAGTTTGATATCAAAACAAAGTGTTTTGATACCCAAAAATAGCTTCGTTGCAAAATACGCATAAACACGTATTTTGACCGAAACTTTGACTCGTCACTTTGACTAATCGACGTGGTAATCAGTAGGTATAGTCACAAGGAATTATAACCATCGTGATTACGCTCACGTTGCAAAGTTCAAACGAACTTTGTGTTGACCAACTCGTGGTCAAAGCAGAAAGTCAAACACTATTTGACTTTCATGCTTGAAACAAATAAAAGCATGAAAGAAGCTTACAAAAGGTCCAAGCAAAGAAGATTTGATTCAAAATTGCTCAAGTATGAAGTATAGAACTCCAACTTAGAGCAGGTTTTTGAATCAAGTGTGAAGAAATGAGAATGAACAAGTGGGTATTTATAGAAACTATGGATCAAGGAGATCATTCCAAGTGTTTAGAAGGTTTAATCCTAGCCATACATTTGTGGAACATGGTTTAGAATACAATGGGGGCTAAAACCAGCTCAAGGTATTGAGAAATTTGCATAAACAACCCTATAAATCAAGCCTGTTGCTGAAACTTAGTTGCTGAATTTTGGTCCCTGTCACGTGGCGCGCCAGGTAACACCTGGGCTGGCGTGTGGCTCGGGGGAGGTCAGCTCTAAGTTTCTCAAATTGACAGAACAGATCCCTGCATGCTAAAAACTTGATTTTTGGCACGTTTAAGCCCTGCTAACCCCTTTTCAAGGCTCTAAAATGAAGTTAAAGTATAGGAAACTTAAAATATGCATAAAAATATCTCGGATGTCGGTTCGTTTGGTCGTACGGTTGCGTTATTCGGTTAATTACGACGAAAACTCGAACGGACGCGAAATCGATCCAAATTACACGACGAGTGGAATTTTTGCATTCCAATTACTAAAATAAAATATTTTTATGATTACAAAAATTTTTGGATGTCCGGATATATTCAGAACATAAGATATGCGCAGAAATGCAAACTTATGCACTTTTTGACGCTTTTAGTCCCTGTTGATCAAATAAGCTTATTTTCGCATACCGAACCCCTCAAAGCCTATTTCTAAGCTATGTAGAGGATATTTAGGGTATGTTTAACTTATGATCATGTTCCGGAATGTTCGTTACTGTACGAATCAGCATACTTTCGCAATTTGACGTAAATAGTCCCTGCGATCGAATAAACTTGTTTTCGACACACCAAACCCTCCAAAACTTATTTCTAAGTTATGTAATGGTTATTTATGGTATGTTAAGCCTATTTCACTATTCCGGAGTGTTCGTTGCATTAAACTGATTATATTTACGCATCAGTTCGCGTATAACCTTCCAGAAAGCGATTTAAAGCTCGAAATCGAACAAGAATTGATATGTGCAAATGATACACATATTTATACAAATTCCAAGTATGAAACACAATATATCATTGGTTTCGTATTTTTTTGATGGTCGTATAGGCACAGGTGCCACAATCTCCCTTACTTTAGGAAGTTTCGTCCAAAAATTTAATTTTAGAGGAAACCTACGAAGACAAATGTGATTGTTTCGCTTTCGAATGAATCCTTCATACCCTAAATAAAAACTCTGGGCCACATTTGGATTTTTAGTGAATTTGTTATTTGTCCAAGTGATGTCCTTGTAGTAACAAGACATGGAGTTTTGAACAACAAATAGAAGAATGTTTCCTATGAAGCTATTATAGGAAACTTGTGTGTGCTCGAAAATTGGAGTCGGAGATTGTAACATAAAATAACATTGGTCAAGATCCAGGACTTAAATAACGCTACGTTCGCAATGTAATAAGGAACACTTATATATAGGAAGTACCATCGGCTTATCCACCATGCCTTTTTTACATTGTTCCCGTCTCGTTATTCTTATCACTATAGGTCTTAATTGACAACTGGCACCAAACCGGTAATTTCCGTACAATTTAATTAATATTAAATATATGTTGTTATGTGCTTAAATGTCAACAATGAATGATTACATACTGAACATGTGAATTCATGCACGTTTTATACTACAAGAAATTTGCTTTATACATTAATGATAGCGTTGCGTCAGAAATACTAGTAAACTCATCGGTAAGACACTTTGTGTCAACAATTCTACAGAAAGCAGTCAGACAATAGAATTGGGGCCTAGGTGTAGGTCCAATGTCAAAAATACATTAAAACCCAAGAATGTATACAGGGGTTAACATATAGACTTTCCGGAAGCTAGAATATGCACTGAAAAGCACCCGAAACGCACTTTAAATGCAGAATTCTGCACAAATAAGCTATAATCAGCTTTTTAACACATAAATATTATGCAGAATTCATGTTTTATTATCCAGAATACCCTCCTAAGTGTTGGGAATTAAAAGGTTCACAAAAGGATACATAAAGGACACTAAATGGTGCAATTTAGCACTTTAACGAACCGGTATTTAACCGAACAACCGGACATTACCCGGAACATCAAAATAGTACTAGAAGCATTGTTTTAATGTTTCTGAACTAGTTATGGTCCCCAAATACCATAACACCCCTTATAACGTAATAACACATCAAGTCCCTAAACTTTACACTTGAAACTTAACCTATTTATGGAGTTAGTGGATTAAAATTACACATTACCCCCCCCCCCTATGTTGTTTACGGTTGCAATGGGGTGGCCCCCACCAAAATTGCTAAAATCCTACAAAAAACTATCTTGATCTTTCTTGGATTTATTTGTATATTGTAAGATCTATATAGATATTCTATGATCTTTTGAGATTCACTAGGAGATATGCACTATAAGTATAACCACTCACTTCATCTTCTTCACAACCACAACCTCCTCCTCTCTCCACTCCCTACGGCCGTGAGCCACCACCCACATCACCACCACCTTCATCTCATTCCAATCCATTCCAAGTTAGCCACAAGATGCAAGAAGGTGTTTAAGAAGGTTTAAAGCTTGTAGATCTTTAAGAACCTTCTCCATTTGCTTCTAACCATCACATTAGCCATCCTCAACTTCTTGAGTTCTTCCCTAGCCCTTGTGCTAGTAGTAAGCTCCTTGTAACTTGTTACTTCATATATTGTTGGTTAAAAAAAATGATGAACAATGATAAACTTGAAGAACACAAAAGAACATGATCATGATACTTTAACATAAGCTTAAACATATAAGAATACATGTTGAATATGTTGATTTGCTTTTTGTTGATTGATTATTAGTGTTATTGATGTTAGACATCATATAGAAACTTCTAGATTGTGATTAAACACATGATCTAGTAAGTTAAAGTGGTGATCTTGTGAAAGACCAAGATCATCATATTTTATGTCTCCGTGAACTTGAATAATGAAAGTGATCTTCATATGTAAAAAAATGATTCAAACAAAATAAAAATCTTGTAAATGGATGATTACAAGAATAATTTTCCCAAGAAACCAAGTTTATTTATGAGATTTACAAAGTCATGGTTTCTAAATAAACTAACCATATTTTTAGTGTTTAAACAAGACTAGAAACATGTTTGTAACAAGAAAAATACAAAAGAAATATTTTTAGAAAAATCATCTTACAACTTGTTAATGACTAAATCTTTTAGTAAAGTGATTTACAAAGAAATAACTATGTTTTTAAGGGTAACTAAACCTACTAAATAACATGGTAAGTTAGTACAAGTTTTTACAAAAACTTCAAGTTCATGATATAGTGTAATATACTTGATTTTGATACTCGGTAAGTGTTGAATGAGTTGTTGATTGTTGTGATGATTTTAAAAGAAAATAAACACATGTTTTGAAAACATGGGAAACCTCCATTTTTAGGGGAAACCATGTCAAAATTTCTATAAATTTTGACACTTAGAAAAATATAAGTTTTGGTGAAACTTATTCCCTAAAAATGTACTTAAAAATATTTACCAAGGTTTCCCTCATCTTTATGTAAACTTTAAGTTAAGAAATGATGATTTCTTCAAGATAAAAATTTGATATTAAGTATGTATATTTTTGAGGAAAATATATATATTTATTGATCACCAAATTTTGTGCTAAGTGTATATAGTATGTATTACATGTAATAGTGTGTTAAGACTTGAAAATACACTAAATACTTCTAAGGGGTAAAAATACAAAATACACATACAACATGCTTAGACAAATACAAGAGAATATATTTATGAAAATATATTACTTGAGAGATTAAATAACTTGGACAAGTTATGAACATGAAATGAAGTTTTGGACAAAATACATAACTCGGGTGAAAAATACAAGATACTTATATTTAATTTTGAGAAAATAATATAAGTAAGATACATAGTTAAAAATATAAATTATTTTTAACACAAGAACACATACATAAAAGATGGTGACTTGTACTTGTGCGATACAAGTCTAGTGACTAACGTTAATAAAACACGTATAGGTCATGACGTTATATAAGCAAACCCGGTGAAGTTTATGGCGCAAGAAACGCAAAGTTGTGAGTTCATGCTCCCCCTTTTTCTTTTAACTGTTTTCAGTTTTATAACTTCTAGGGTGAAGTACATGTTACTAAATGATTACAGAAAAGTGAGTTTATGTCCCCACTTTTAATCTTTTAAATACTTTTTAAACTTGGGGAAAATACATGAGTTATGGTATGATGGATACAAGAAATAAGGAATGATACTTGAAATTGTGTCGCGAATAGGTTACCAGAAGCACCATTAATCGTGTACATATTAAGACCGCAGGACAAAAGGTTAGATCTAATGGGTTTTCGGGCAGCCACACTCTTGGTGAAAACTAGTACCAAGCAGTGCTTTTGTGTCTCCGTCGTGAATCGACAACTAGAAAAATGCCTTTGGTTTGGATGCTTCCTATGTCATGTCACATGTTAATGGCCTTGCAACCCATTAACAAACTTGATACATACAGGAATACTTGATTTATACAAATTACATGCCATGTTTTTATACAAAGTATACAAACGTTCAATACAGAAACTGCATGAATTCACACCAACATTATGTTGACATTTTTCCAAAAACTCACATGTATTTCAGGTAACTAAAGTGGATGTGCGCGCGGTCTTACTCATGCTCTTGGATGTTGTTTATGTTTATCGTTGAATAAAGTTGTAAACTTTTCAGACAATATGCTGTCTTGTGATGTAAACACTTAAACCATGTTTTCAGTTATGTAATGTTTGGCATTTGAAGTTATTTTTACGAGCATGTAGTATGTTTACCATTCGTATGCAATGAGAACCTTTCATGATCACACTCGTGCTTCCGCCTAAGAAAGGGGTGTGACAGATTGGTATCAGAGCTGCGATTGTAGTGAACCAGGATTCCTTCTCGAGTCTAGACTACAATCTCTAGGATCCTTTCACGAAAACAATTTTTCAAAGAGTTTTCATTGCATAAAACTTTCCGCGACATCCACTACCTGAAACTGTTTACAAAGAGTCAAAAAAAGACACTACGAGACTTAGGGTGCACTGGAGTAACACTTGTCTTTGACTAGAAATTACTTGCAACTATGTGTGATAATTGATATATACATATACTAGAAATAGAATATCTCAGGTACTCGTGACTTTACCTGAAAACAACGGCCTATCTGAAAGAAGTGATACGAGGATGAAACGAACTGTGCGGACTGTGCAAGGACTTACGTAATTATGGATGCATACATAATTATGGAATTCAGTGCACATAAACCACAAGTCTTGTCACGTGTCAAATGAGATTATTTCAATACAAGAGAAGGTCAAACGTGAACACCCTTCCCCCAGCCTATTAAATACTCTTTTGGAGTAATGATATAGGGTATAAAGACATGAACCGCCTATGTGGAGTAAGATATTTGTCCTTTACATATATTAAACTTGTACCTTGGGGAGATGTAACCCTTATGCATTTTGCTTACAATGATGTAACAAGTTGCCCTGATATGTGTAAGGACATCGGTGAATATCTTATGACACACTAGTATTTATCTATTTATGCATACTTGTTGCTGTATGAATTGATTTATGTGTTTGGCAAATTGTTTGATATCACTTATGTGGTATATGCCTATGTATATATACTACTACTATCTCGTATGACGATATCAAACACATGTCTAACCCTATTGTGTTGTGTTCTTTCAGAACATGGCACCCAGGAGAGCTGTGAACAATCGAGAATCTGATCAACCTCCTACTCCTTCTCTGCCGAGGACTGCTGAAGAACTGAACGCCCTACTGAAGGAAAGGATCTCCGCAGTTATCGCTCAATACGAGGTGAACCGCACCGAACAAAGTGGAGGCCCAAGCAATGCTAGACGTAATGGGAATGGAGATTGGTCTGGAGGAAACGCAGCTCAGGCTGCACTTTCAAGCAGTTTCTCGACTGCAAACCGCTGAACTACGATGGCACTGGAGGTGCAGTGGCGTTTATACGCTGGACGGAGAAGACTGATGCCACTATCCGTATGAGCAAGTGTACCGCGGATCAGCAAGTCATATTTGCGATGGGGTTGTTTGTTGATGAAGCTTTGACTTGGTGGAATTTGCAAGTCCAGACTCTGGGTGATGATGTTGCGTACGACATGACGTGGGATGAACTAAAGGAACGTATGAGAGAAAAGTATTGCTCACGTGCTGAACTCCAAAGGTTGGAGACTGAGTTCTGGCACTTGACCATCGGAGGTGCTGACATTACTGGTTATACCCGAAGGTTCCACGATCTATCGAGAGTGATCCCCTACATGGTGAATCCTGAATTTAAGCGCGTTGAACGCTACATTTGGGGATTGGCCTCAAAATTTCACAGCATGGTAACTTCGGCCAAACCTCAAATGATCACTGAGGCTGTAACTCTAGCTGTCAGCCTTACTGAAGATGCTGTCCGTATGAAGAAGTTGTCATTGAACACAACCGAAAAGACCGAGATGCATGCTGAGTCATCTGGTGACAAGTAAAGGAAGCATGCGAACCTGAATCAAGCAACACATAACAACAAGGGTTCCAACAACAAGAAACGAGACCCCAACCCGCCTCAGGAGGCGAAAACTCTTGCAACCATGAATGACGCACCTGCCAAAAGGTACTTGGGCACTCTGCCCACCTGCAACCAGTGCAAGCGTCATCACGAAGGAGTTTGTCGCATTCCAAAATGCGACAAGTATGGAAAACTGGGTCACCACACTGAGGATTGTTGGGGAAAAGGAAGGAACGGGAATGGAAACCGCAACGGTGCTGGTAATAGAAACAATGGTGGAAATGGCAATGGTAACCGAAATGGTAATGGAGCTGGGCAGAACCAAGGATGCTTCAGTTGTGGAAGCAAGGATCATTTCATAAAAGATTGCCCAAGAGGAAACAAAGCTCAGGCTCGGGCATTTGTGATTGGAGCAAAGAACGCACGCGAGGACCCTAATGTGGTCACCGGTACGTTTCTCGTTAACAATCACTTTGCATCCATACTATTTGACACTGGTGCCGATTATAGCTTCATGTCTGTGGAATTTAAACGTATGCTTGGAATAGGATCTAGTAGATTAGATATTCCTTATTCCATAGAATTAGCCAATGGTAAACTCGTTGAATCAAGTGAAGTTGTTAGAGGTTGCACATTAGAACTCGGTGAGCAAAGATTTAGCATCGACCTCTTACCTATTCAATTGGGTAGCTTCGATGTAGTGGTCGGGATGGACTGGTTGTCCAAGAACAAATTTGAAGTTGTTTGTCATGAGAAAATCATTCGCATCCCTTTGGCAAATGATGAAACTCTCATCGTGCATGGAGAAAAACGAGATGCGCCTCTGCGAATCATCAGTTGTATGAAGGCACAGAAGTGCTTAAGGAAAGGATGTGTTGCTTTCCTAGCGCACGTTGTAGATAAGAAGGATGAGGAGCCGAAACTCGAAGATATTCCTGTGGTGAAGGAATTCCCTGATGTTTTTCCCGAAGATCTGCCAGGACTACCTCCGCAACGACAAGTCGAATTCCATATAAACTTGGTTCCAGGAGCCGCTCCTGTAGCCAAGGCGCCCTATCGGCTTGCACCATCTGAGATGCAAGAATTATCTACACAACTCCAGGAGTTGTTGGATAAAGGATTCATAAGGCCAAGCTTCTCGCCTTGGGGAGCTCCAGTATTGTTCGTAAAAAAGAAGGATGGAACACTACGGATGTGTATCGATTACAGAGAACTGAACAAGCTCACTATCAAGAATCGGTACCCACTAGCGATGATTGATGACTTATTTGATCAATTGCAAGGATCGAGCTATTATTCCAAGATCAACCTCCGATCTGGATACCATCAGTTGAGAATCCAAGAGGAAAGCGTGCCAAAGATTGCATTCCGAACATGTTAAGGGCATTACAAATTCCTTGTGATGCCATTCGGACGGACGAATGCGCCAGCGGTATTTATGGATCTGATGAACCGCGTATGCAAACCATATCTCGATAAATTCATGATTGTATTTATCGATGATATCCTGATTTACTCGCGATCGAGAGAAGAACATGAGCAACACCTCAGGACCATTTTGGAACTACTGAAGAAAGAGAAAATTTATGCAAAGTTTTCACAGTGCGAATTTTGGATTCGCGAAGTACACTTTCTTGGTCACGTTGTGAACGAGAAGGGCATTCATGTAGACCCATCCAAGATAGAAGCCATAACGAATTGGGAAGCCCCCAAAACCCCAACTGAAGTTCGACAATTTTTGGGCTTAACGGGCTATTACCGACGATTTATTGAGAATTTCTCCAAGATAGCTCAAACACTGACTACCCTTACGCAGAAAGACAAGAAGTACGACTGGGGTGACAAGCAGGAAGAAGCCTTCCAACTGCTCAAAAATAAGCTATGCGATGCACCAATACTATCCTTACCCGAAGGCACAGAAGACTTCGTGGTATACTGCGATGCTTCGCGTCAAGGTTTGGGTTGCATGCTTATGCAACGCCAGAAAGTCATCGCTTACGCTTCAAGACAGTTGAAGGTGTATGAAAGAAATTATACCACTCACGACCTAGAGCTAGGCGCAGTGGTATTCGCCTTGAAGATCTGGCGACATTATTTATACGGTACTCGATGTACAATCTTCACAGATCACAAAAGCCTACAACACATATTTGATCAGAAGGAATTAAATATGCGTCAACGACGTTGGGTCGAGCTGCTGAACGATTATGACTGTGAGATTAAGTACCATCCAGGAAAGGCAAACATTGTAGCAGACGCGTTAAGCTGAAAAGAAAGGGTTAAGACCCTAAGGGATCGAGCATTGGAAATGACTGTTCAAACAAACCTCACTGCACGCATTCGTGACGCACAACAAGAAGCCCATAAGATGGAGAATCGTAGAACTGAATACCTCCGAGGTATGCTTAAGAATTTGGTGCCAAACAAGGAGGGAACCTTGTACTTTAAGGGGCGTATTTGGGTTCCGCTCTATAGTGGTATTCGAGAAGTCATCCTTAATGAAGCTCACAAGTCAAGATACTCGATCCATCCAGGATCAGACAAAATGTATCAAAACTTGAAGGACTACTATTGGTGGCCGAGACTTAAAAGAGATGTTGCTATCTATGTTGGAAAATGCCTAACCTGTGCTAAGGTTAAGGCTGAATATCAGAAACCATCTGGGCTACTGCAACAACCAGAGATACCCATGTGGAAGTGGGAACAAATCTCGATGGACTTCATAACAAAATTACCCAGGACCCCGAGAGGGAACGATATGATATGGGTGATAGTTGATCGATTGACGAAATCTGCACATTTCCTACCGATCCGAGAGAAGGATAGCACTGGAAAGCTTGTTGACTTGTACTTGAAAGAAATCGTGGTACGTCATGGAGTGCCTATCTCAATTATTTCAGACAGAGATGGACGTTTTGTCTCAAGGATCTGGCAATCCTTTCAGGAAGCCTTTGGATCTCAATTAGATCTAAGCACAGCCTTCCATCCGCAAACAGACGGCCAGAGCGAACGAACCATACAAACACTGGAAGATATGCTTCGCGCATGTGTTATGGACCTAGGCGGCAGCTGGGATACTCACCTACCTTTAGTTGAGTTTTCCTACAATAACAGTTATCATACAAGCATAAAAGTCGCTCCGTTCGAAGCTCTGTATGGCCGCAAGTGCCGCTCGCCCTTGTGTTGGGCAGACGCTGGAGACAAACGTATGGTTGGTCCTGAACTTGTAGAAGAGACAACCGACAAGATTATGCAGATCCGAGAGCGCATTAAGGCGGCTCGAGATCGACAAAAGAGCTACGCTGATCGAACATGTAAACCATTAGAGTTCGAGGTGGGAGACAAAGTTTTGTTAAAGGTCTCACCTTGGAAGGGCGTTGTAAGATTCGGAAAAAGTGGAAAGCTGAATCCACGATACATCGGACCATTCAAGATCTTAGAAAGAATTGGTACCGTGGCATACATGTTGGAATTACCGGAAGAACTTAATTGAGTGCATGATACGTTTCATGTATCCAATCTCAAGAAGAGTCCAACACAAGAAACAGTGATCATCCCTGCGGATGAAGTGCATATTGACGACACCCTCCGATTTATAGAACAACCCATTGAGATTACAGACTGGAAAGTCAACAAGACCAGGAGGAGCAGTGTCAAGCTTGTCAAACTACGTTGGAACTCTAAGCACGGACCCAAGTACACGTAGGAACGTAAAGACCAGTTTAAAGAAAAGTACCCCCACCAGTTCAAGAAAACTCCTGCGAGAGTTAGTTCAGCCTGAATTTCGGGACGAAATTCTTTTAACGTGGGGAGACTGTGACAACTGGCACCAAACCGGTAATTTCCATACAATTTAATTAATATTAAATATATGTAGTTATGTGCTTAAATGTCAACAATGAATGATTACATACTGAACATGTGAATTCATGCACGTTTTATACTACAAGAAATTTGCTTTATACATTAATGATAGCGTTGCGTCAGAAATACTAGTAAACTCACCGGTAAGACACATTGTGTCAACAATTCTGCAGAAAGCAGTCAGACAATAGAATTGGGGCCTAGGTGTAGGTCCAATGTCAAAAATACATTAAAACCCAAGAATGTATACAAGGGTTAACATATAGACTTTCCGGAAGCTAGAATATGCACTGAAAAGCACCCGAAACGCACTTTAAATGCAGAATTCTGCACAAATCAGCTATAATCAGCTTTTTAACACATAAATATTATGCAGAATTCATGTTTTATTATCCAGAATACCCTCCTAAGTGTTGGGAATTAAAAGGGTCACAAAAGGATACATAAAGGACACTAAACGGTGCAATTTAGAACTTTAACGAACCGGTATTTAACCGAACAATCGGACATTACCCGGAACAACAAAATTGTACTAGAAGCATTGTTTTAATGTTTCTGAACTAGTTATAGTCCCCAAACACCATAACACCCCTTATAACATAATAACACATCAAGTCCCTAAACTTAACACTTGAAACTTAACCTATTTATGGAGTTAGTGAATTAAAATTACACATTACCCCCCCCCCTATGTTGTTTACGGTTGCAATGGGGTGGCCCCCACCAAAATTGCTAAAATCCTACAAAAATCAGTCTTGATCTTTCTTGGATTTATTTGGATATTGTAAGATCTATATAGATATTCTATGATCTTTTGAGATTCACTAGGAGATGTGCACTATAAATATAACCACTAACTTCATCTTCTTCACAACCACAACCTCCTCCTCTCTCCTCTCCCTACGGCCGTAAGCCACCACCCACATCACCACCACCTTCATCACATTCCAATCCATTCCAACTAAGCCACAAGATGCAAGAAGGTGTTTAAGAAGGTTTAAAGCTTGTAGATCTTGAAGAACCTTCTCCATTTGCTTCTAACCATCACATTTGCCATCCTCAACTTCTTGAGTTCTTCCCTAGCACTTGTGCTAGTAGTAAGCTCCTTGTAACTTGTTACTTCATATATTGTTTGTTAAAAAAAATGATGAACAATGATAAACTTGAAGAACACAAAAGAACATGATCATTGTAACACCCCGTGTTTTCGAAAGTCAAAGTCAAAGTCAAGGTTGAAGTCAAAGGAAGAAAAGATTGTTAATTGCGATCTGTCTCTCCTTGCTCAAATCCTGTTTTGACTTCTTTGACTTGTAAGTAGTCTATTTTATTTTCGCTTTAGTTGTATTATGTGGAGTATCTATTAATAATCGCTATTTATCGCATGTTTAATCGCATCATCGCTATCGCAATCGCACTCGCAACTTGAAATACGCATTTTGGTTATTGTTATAGGTGTGTGTGTGCCTTATGTGTTACTTGTGCATGTTTATTTATGTTGTGTTGTGGTAATCAATCGAAACGCAATCGCAATCGAATCGCAATCGAACTCAATCGCAACCGAAACAGTATGATAATTGGTGGAGAAGAGATAGCGCAAGATATGAGTAGTTGGGATTAAAAGTAATTTGACTAGGGAAACCTATCGCATCGCAACGCTCGCAATCGCCATCGAAACATCAAAAATCATTGCACCGAACACTTGAACGAGGTGACTAATCGACCAGGCGACCAGCCGATCGACCAGGCGACCAGTCGACCGATCGGACTGTTGTCCGATCGGACAGGCTGTCCGCAAGGGCTGCCTAGCCGATCGACCAGCCCTTTCCTCTTTGGGTAACCCTATAAATACCCCTTGTCACTCTCAAACTTTCTACTTTTGGCAACTAACGTCCGACCAGCTCGTGCTCCCCACCTTTTCTTCAATTTCTCTCGATTCCGGTAAGATCTCGTTCTAAATCTTGTACTTCCTTAATCTACATGCACTCCTACACCTTTCTATCTTTTGAATCTTAACTTTTAACCGTGAAATCATCAAGATTGAAGGTGTTCTAGGATGACGTCATCATGTGTCCTTGAAGAACTTCATGTTTTGGCCTCAATCCACCAAGAACAACTTAGATCTAACCGATTTCCACATGAACAAACAAAGATCTTTCATTGATCTAGACATATTCACAATAAAAAAGGGGAGAAAGATGGTTTTCAACTTTCTTTCAACTCTTTTACACTCAGTGCACTCAAAACTGTTAGAATCGGAACTCGTATCGACTCACTACTCATTGTCGTGGTTGTGTTGGTTCAAGATCCGTATTCTATCCACGAGATTATCGATTCCGGGTGAAACGTGGAACGTCGTCCTAAACCGTCCACTGATCGGGTTTGGTTGATTCCTGTTCGATCAGGAGCACCAAGTATGGACGGGGTTTCTGTTGGTTAAAACGCTATCAAAATATCTCGATAAAACGACAAACTATCAAAAAACAACCAAGTGTGAGATGAACAGGAACGACCAAGACGGAGTTCCGTCCGATCGGACAGCTGTCTGAACGGACAGCCAAACCGCACGGCTGGCCACCCGTACGACTTGCACCTTGGTCCCACACTTAATTATTTTTGCCAACATTCGAAGTCTGAATGTTGAACGAATTGCTGTCCGATCGGACTACCATCCGATCGAACTGCCAATCGAACCATGAGACATTTAAACTTCAATACTTAAACAATTTTCAACATGTTCAATGCACATAGGATGCCATCCGATCGAACAACTGTCCGAGCGGGTGACACCCTGCTGTGAATTTGTTCTCACTGAAGTGCCCAACCGAACGGGTTGCCTTCCGATCGAACGACTGTCCGATCGACCGACCTGAAAGGCAGAGGTACTTCAATGTTTTCAAAATGCTACAATAAAAACTTCAAAAGTCAAGCCATCATACACAAACACATCCTTCTCAAGGGAAGAAACAATCCACTCGAACAGTCATCCGACCGGACTACTGTCCGATCGGGCTACTGTCCGAACGGACTACCAACCACGCGACTGGCTGTCCGATCGTACTACCATCCTAACGGACTGCTGTCCGAGCCACTTACGCTTTGCACCGTTTTACGCGTCACTTATCATTATGCTATCGATCTGTTCAGGCTAACCCTACTCTCTAGCGCTCCCTTCAATCCATCATCGCTGTGAGTATACTAGATCCCTTTTTGCTTTATGCACTTTTGGGTGTTACATACGTTATGAATATTCATATCACATCGAGCACAATACTCAATACTATTTTAATGCTAACCGTTACCGCATGTTATACGTGGCTTAATGAATGCTTGTTTGTTATGTTTACACATGGAATGCTGTCTACCTGCCTTAGCAACGATAGTACTATTAGTTTGGACTCAGCACCCGTTCACTCAGGGGTTGTTAAGGATAATTATTTGCATGGATTACAGTGGTGATCATGTATTACGAACTGGCTTGGGCAGTCAACCCGCAGTCATTGGTATCGATAGGTTCATGTCGATAATTAACATGCCTCATTTCACTCTGTGTACGTGCTGGTTATGCGTAACGCTTTAGAACTCTATATGCTATTAACAAACTTGTATTCTCACCTTTACATTTTATGTATTGACTATATTTTAACGTATGTGACAGGTGCTTAGGATGCATATCTGCTAGGAAATCGAGGCTAGAATAAGGCCTTAGAGGCCAACAAATAGTTGTCTGTACAAATGAAATCTGAGTTGTCGGAACATATCTATTTGCCTAGATTTTGTCTGTAATAATTGTATTATCTTTTTAGACATGGTATGGGACATGTTACTTTAAATTGATTGGTAATGAAATTGTTATGGAAACTTCTGGACAATCTGTTTCGCTCAGTGCCATGCCCCGATGTTTCCGCCAACGGTTGGGGTGTGACAGATTGGTATCAGAGCCATAACTATAGGGAATTAGGCAAGACTCGACCTAGTCCGGGTCGATGTCTTAGATACCTAATCTATAGTTAGGAACCACAGACCGACTTGTGCATATCCGTTAGGGATTATGTATAAGCTTACCGCTATTTCTCGCTATTCTCGCCTATGCTACACTATCACTGCACTCGAATTTTCAGTTGTGAATAAGCGATTAAGTTGAGATTAGGTGTGAAAACCGCAAACTCTCGATTAAACTGCTTATTTGACCTATATTTTATCTATAAAACACGAGAATTCACGTTGAACCAGGAGTGAAATCCATACTTTGACGCATAATTCTCTCTTATTTTATCAAAACAGGGATGAAGTTGTTAAGCCAGGGGTGAAACCCTTACCTTGACGACGTGTTCCGCCCTTTTTACCAAACTCTCACCAAAGTCTCGACGGACTCCAACGATCGGAAGTCACGATATGACTAACGGGATGCGTGCCCAACGCCCAAGAATCGAGGCAAAGGCACTGCCCTAAAGGTCAAACGTGAATAAAAAGTCCTTGTGAATAGTCGAATCACTTTGGCTAGTCAATGTCTAATAGCCGCAGACGATCTATTTCCAGATTTTTATGTGTTTCTATTCTGAGCCCGCAACTGCTGACTCTGATGATTCATCAATTTTATGTGCTTATATGTGTGTTTGCCTGTTTATATGTTTAAATTTTGAGATTTATTCGATTCTTGCTTCACATCGATCGACATGCACGACTCGCACTGCATTTCTATCTCAAAACGCTGACAAATCGCTATATTGTGGACGACCTTATGCTATGATATACGCTTATACTACACGACTCGATATATTAAACGCGATCGCTATATTCGAACACTCGCAAACTATGAATGATAGGTTTCTGTAATCTGACTACATCTTGTGATTTCGTGCTTATGTGCTTTTTTGATTCTGGCTCTACATGCTTACGTGATTCTGTGCTTTTGTATTTATGTGACTACGTGTCTATGTGTTTATGTGATACATGTTTCACGGTGTTTCTAAGCTTTAGTAAGTATTAGACGTGTGAGGTGAGGTGAGATTCGATTATGATGTGTCTTAGACCTATGACGGTGTCTGTTGCAGACGATGTCAACTGGACCATCATCCCGTCACCCACGACTCTCTCGTCAAGAACAGAGGGAAAAACGCCTTGTTGCCATCCTCGCGAAACAAGTGGCCAAGGTTGTGCCTCAGATCGTGAGTGACATTTACGAGAATGTTAGCAAATCATCTGAGGAGTCGAGAACCGAAGCTCCTAAAGTTGCTACCAAGACTGCTTTCAGCTTCAATCAGTTCAAGGCTTGCGGTCCGAAGGAATTCACTGGAGAAGATGGCCCGACGGCTATGTTTCAATGGTTCGATTTCATCGAAGTCACTCTGCGCCAGAGTGGATGTCCTGAAAATCTCCGTACCCTAAACGCTACCGGCCTCTTCCAGTCCCGTGCACTAGACTGGTGGACGGCCGAGAGAAACAAACGCGGCAATGATGCAGCTTATGAGCTGACATGGGAAGAGTTGAAGGCCATCATGATGGATGAATTCTGCCCTCCCCGCGAACGCCAAAAGCTGGAGGACGAGTTCTGGAATATCAAACAAAAGGAAGGTGACAACGCTGCCCTAACTGCTCGTTTTAAACAGCTCAGCATCATCTGCCCTGATCAAGTGAAGACGTCTGATATGGCGATCAAGAAATACATTCGAGCTCTACCCGACTGTGTTGCGGATTTTGTGCATGTCGCAAAGACCACAACGATCGAAGAAACTTACTTGCTTGCTGCTGAAATCAACGACAAGCTAGTAAAAGCTGGTTTTTGGGATAAGGCTACGAAGAATCTGCACCAAGTCACCGTCGCACCAACTGCTGAAACCGCCATCGCTCAACCGTCAAAGTCCTCACGCCGAAAGAAGAAGAACAACAACAGCAGCTCCAGCAACAAGAACTGTGATGTCACTACCAGTGCTCCTCCACTCCAAGCCGTACCGGCTCAGCAGTAGTTTCATCACCGTCCAGCACCAGTTACTTACGCACCACCAGCAAAACGTGCATACATATGCCCCCACCCGGCTTGCCCAACATGTTCTTATCATCACCCGGTGGGTCTCGCCTGTCGCTTCTGCGCTCACTGCAACATGTACGGCCACTTCCCTGCCAACTGCCATACTGGTCCTCGTCAAGCGCCAGCTTAAGCCACTGCTCATCAAGCTCTGCTCGCAGCCCCGCAAGGCCAACAAGCGGCTCAGGCACCCGCAATCAACGCACGAGTCTGCTTCGCATGTGGTGATCCTAAACACTTTGCGAACATGTGCCCAAACAGGGTTGTGAAACAAGAGCCCCAACAGCAGCAGCAACACCAGCAGCAGCAGCCTCAGCAACAGCAACAAGCCGCACGCGCCAGAACTTTCAACATCAATGTGCTCCAAGCCCAAGCTGACAACAACGTGGTCAATGGTACATTCCTTGTGAATGGTATTTATGCTTCATGTTTGTTTGATACTGGAGCTGATAATTGCTTTGTGTCGTTCGAATTCGAGAAGCTTCTTAGTCGTAAACGCTCCCATCTCCCCTCGACGTTCGATGTTGAAGTCGCCACTGGAAGAATTATTGCTGTTAATTTTGTTCTTCGTGATTGTACTCTTGAGCTCAACAATCACATCTTCCCAATAGATCTCATCCCGATGCAACTCGGAAGTTTTGACATCATAGTAGGCATGGACCTTCTTCGCGAAAACCATGCCGAAGTTGTGTGTTTTGACAAGATGATTCGATTCTCACTCGCGAATGGTGATGTATTGTGTGTCTATGGTGAAACCGCTTCAAAAGGTCTCAAGCTCATGTCGTGTGTCCAAGCTAGCAAGTATCTCCGCAAGGAATACAGAGCTTTCTTGGCTAACATTGTAGTAGCGGAGAAGGAAAAGAAAGGAAAGACAGAAGTGAAAGACGTTCCTGTGGTTCGTGAATTTCCTAATGTGTTCCCTGACGATCTTCCAGGATTACCGCCAAGTCGTGATATCGACTTTCGTATCGACCTCATTCCTGGAGCCAACCCTATTGCCAAAGCTCCTTACCCACTCGCACTGTCCAAAATACGTGAACTCTCGAACCAACTCCAGGAATTACTTGAGAAAGGCTTCATTCACCCGAGCACCTCTCCTTAGGGCGCGCCAGTCCTTTTCGTCAAAAAGAAGGATGGGTCGTTCAGGATGTGCATCGACTATCGGGAATTGAATAAGTTAACTATCAAGAACCGCTATCCCCTACCTCGCATTGACGACTTGTTTGACCAGCTACAAGGTGCTACATGTTTCTCGAAGATCGATCTATGCTCAGGCTATCACCAACTACGCATTCAAGAGGAGGATATACCCAAAACCGCTTTTCGCTCTCGTTACGGCCACTATGAATTCGTTGTTATGCCTTTTGGTTTAACCAACGCACCCGCGGTTTTCATGGATCTGATAAATCGCTTGTGTAAACCATATCTCGACCGTTTCTTCATCGTGTCCATCGACGATGTCTTGATCTATTCCAAGTCAAAAGCCGAACACGCGTAACATCTACGTTTGGTTCTCGAGCTACTCCAGGGGAATCAACTCTATGCCAAATTCTCCAAGTGCGAATTCTGGCTGGAGGAGGTTCAGTTTCTGGGTCACATTGTTAATAGTCAAGGTATTCACGTCGATCCCGCGAAGATTGAAGTTGTTAAGAGTTGGATTACACCTAAGAACCTGTCTGAAGTCCGTTCTTTTCTCGGACTAGCAGGCTATTATTGACGATTTATCGAAGGATTCTCAAAGATCGCTCTGCTGCTTACCGCTCTCATGCATAAAGACAAGCCTTTTGTTTGGGGAACTGAATAAGAGACTGTCTTTCAAACCCTCAAGCACATGCATTGCAATGCTCCTGTTCTCACATTGCCCGACGGAAACGATGATTTCATTGTCTATTGTGATGCTTCCAACCTTGGTCTTGGTTGTGTTCTTATGCAGCGGGACAAGGTTATAGCTTAAGCATTTCGTCAGCTCAAAATACAAGAGAAGAACTATACAACCCATGATCTCGAGCTAGGCGCAGTTGTTTTGGAGTTAAAGATTTGGCGACCTTACCTGTACGGTACCAAGTGTACGATCTTCACCGATCATAGGAGCCTACAACATATCTTTAATCAGAAGGAACTTAATATGCGTTAACGCCGATGGGTAGAAATTCTCAATGATTATGACTGTGAGATTCGTTATCACCTAGGCAAAGCAAATGTTGTTGCCGACGCACTCAGCAGACGGAGCTATCTGCTTAGCACTCGTAACGTCCAAGCTCAATACGACCTCGAAACCCTCATCCGCGAAGCTCAGCATGCATGTTTTAATGAGCGAACTCTGAAGAAGGAAAGAATCTACCACGATGGAGCCCAGCTTGTGAATAAATCGAATGGGATATTCCACTTTCTGGACCGAATTTCGATCCCTAAACGGACCGATTTATGACAGATTTTGATGGACGAAGCCCACAAATCCCGGTATTCTATTCATCCCGGTGCCGACAAAATGTACCGGGATCTTCGCTACAAGTATTGGTGGCCTGGCATGAAAAGGGATATTGCTCTCTACGTCATAAAATGCCTGACTTGTGCAAGGGTCAAGGCTGAACACAAAAGACCCTCTGGTTTACTCGAACAACCGCCAATCCCTATGTGGAAGTGGGAGAGTATAGCTATGGACTTCATAACAAAGCTTCCGCACACGTCATCAGGTCATGACAGCATCTGGGTTGTTGTTGACCGTTTGACCAAATCTGCTCACTTTTTGCCAATACGGGAAGACTATAAGGTAGAACGATTAGCCCGAATCTACACCAAAATGATCATTTGTAATCATGGGACGCCTCGCGACATCATCACTGACTGTGATGCTCGGTTTACCTCGCGACTGTGGGAAATGTTTCAAACGGCTCTCGGTACTACGCTTAACTTAAGTACCGCATTCCACCCTCAAACCGACGGTCAGACTGAAAGAACGATCCGTACTCTTGAAGACATGCTCCGTTCGTGTGTCATAGACTTCGGTGGTAATTGGGATACTTACCTGCCGTTAGTCGAATTCTCGTACAACAACAATTATCATTCCAGCATACAAATGGCACCATTCGAGGCTTTATACGGAAGAAATGCCGATCGCCTATTGTGTGGCACGAGATCGGTCACTCGCAATTAACCGGTCCTGAGCTATTGTAAGAAACGACTGACAAAGTCCTCCAAATTCGAGACAACTTGTTGAAAGCTCGAAGTCGACAGAAAAGTTACGCCGATAGACGACGCAAGCCCCTTGAACTTGACGTTGGTGACTATGTACTCCTAAAGGTATCACCATGGAAGGGTGTGGTCCGATTCGGCAATAAAGGGAAACTAGCTCCTCGATATGTTGGACCTTTTAAGATTCTGGAAAGGATCGGAAAAGTCGCCTACAGACACGAATTACCGGAGGAACTTAGTAACGTCCACCCGACTTTCCACGTGTCAAACCTCTGAAAGTGCCTGGCTGAACATGATTTAATTGTACCTCTCGATGACTTTCAAGTAAACGTAACACTACACTTCGTGGAGAAGCCTGTCGAAATCATGGATCGCCAAACCAAGCAGCTCAGACGCTCGCGCATTCCTATTGTGAAAGTCTGATGGGAAGGCAAACGAGGCGCAGAGTTCACTTGGGAACTCGAAAGCGACATGAAGGTGAAGTACCCGCAGTTGTTTGTTACGGCTTTGTCCTAATTTCGGGACGAAATTCCCTCAACTAGGGGAGGCTGTAACACCCCGTGTTTTCGAAAGTCAAAGTCAAGGTTGAAGTCAAAGGAAGAAAAGATTGCTAATTGCGATCTGTCTCTCCTTGCTCAAATCCTGTTTTGACTTCTTTAACTTGTAATTAGTCTATTTTATTTTTGCTTTAGTTGTATTATGTGGAGTATCTATTAATAATCGCATACTAATCGCTATTTATCGCATGTTTAATCGCATCATCGCTATCGCAATCGCACTCGCAACTCGAAATACGCATTTTGGTTATTGTTATACGTGTGTGTGTGCCTTATGTGTTACTTGTGCATGTTTATTTATGTTGTGTTGTGGTAATCAATCGAAACGCAATCGCAGCCGAACTCAATCGCAACCGAAACAGTATGATAATTGGTGGAGAAGAGATAGCGCAAGATATGAGTAGTTGGGATTAAAAGTAATTTGACTAGGAAAACCTATTGCATCGCAACGCTCGCAATCGCCATCGAAACATCAAAAATCGTCGAGCCGAACACTCGAACGAGGTGATTGATCGACCAGGCGACCGGCCGATCGACCAGCCGACGAATCGGACTGCTGTCTGATCAGACAGGCTGTCCGTACGGGCTGCCTAGCCGATCGACCAGCCCTTTCCACTTTGGGTAACCCTATAAATACCCCTTGTCACTCTCAAACTTTCTACTTTTGGCAACCGACGTCCGACCAGCTCGTGCTCCCCACCTTTTCTTTGATTTCTCTTGATTCTAGTAAGATCTCATTCTAAATCTTGTACTTCCTTAATCTACACGCACTCCTACACCTTTCTATCTTTTGAATCTTAACTTTTAACCGTGAAATCATCAAGATTTAAGTTGGTCTAGGATGACGTCATCATGTGTCCTTGAAGAACTTCATGTTTTGGCCTCAATCCACCAAGAACAACTTAGATCTAACCGATTTCCACATGAACAAACAAAGATCTTTCATAGATCTTGACATATTCACAATAAAAAGGGGAGAAAGATGGTTTTCAACTTTCTTTCAACTCTTTTACACTCAGTGCACTCAAAACCGTTAGAATCGGAACTCGTATCGGCTCACTACTCTTTGTCGTGGTTGTGTTGGTTCAAGATCCGTATTCTATCCACGAGATTATCGATTCCGGGTGAAACGTGGAACATCGTCCTGAACCATCCACTGATCGGGTTTGGGTGATTCCTGTCCGATCAGGAGCACCAAGTATGGACGGTGTTTCTGTTGCTTAAAATGCTATCAAAATATCTCGATAAAATGACAAACTATCAAAAACAACCAAGTGTGAGACGAACAGGAACGACCAGGACGGAGTGCCGTCCGATCGGACTGCTGTCCGAATGGACAGCCAAACCGCACGGCTGGCCACCCGTACGACTTGCACCTTGGTCCCACACTTAATTATTTTTGCCAACATTCGAAGTCTGAATGTTGAACGAATTGCTGTCTAATCAGACTACCATCCGATCGAACTGCCAATCGAACCATGAGACATTTAAACTTCAACACTTAAACAATTTTCAACATGTTCAATGCACATAGGATGCCATCCGATCGAACAACTGTCCGAGTGGGTGACACCCTTCTGTGAATTTGTTCTCACTGAAGTGCCCAACCGAACGGGTTGTCGTCCGATCGAACGACCGTCCGATCGACCGACCTGAAAGGCAGAGGTACTTCAATGTTTTCAAAATGCTACAACGAAAACTTCAAAAATCAAGCCATCATACACAAACACATCCTTCTCAAAGGAAGAAACAATCCACTCGAACAGTCATCCGACCGGACTACTGTCAGATCGGGCTACTGTCCGAACGGACTACCAACCGCACGACTGGCTGTCCGATCGGACTACCATCCGAACGGACTGCTGTCCCATCCACTTACGCTTTGCACCGTTTTACGCGTCACTTATCGTTATGCTATCGATCTGTTTAGGCTAACCCTACTCTCTAGCACTCCCTTCAATCCATCATCGCTGTGAGTATTGACGTGTTTGTCGTGGTACACGCAAATTTAATCCAAATAACAACTATAGATAGTGGTAAATGGGTATCGAACTCAGGGAGTATGTGGAAAATGTGTTTATTTTATAGCTTTGCAATTACACTACAATTAACCTAATTTGCAGAAAGTAAAGATCAATAATTTGGATTGTTTCGTTTTAAAACTAAAATTAACTAAATAACTTCAAATCAAAGGTTGGTTGTAAAGCAGATTAGGAAAACAATGACCATCTTAGGATTCAGTTTCTTTTAACAATTGTGTGAAATTCCAACCAGAAAGAGTTACATAGACATAACTCGTGCATAAATAATCGAAGTGATAAAAGGGAACAAAGTACTCGGATTATATAAACGCGAGGTTGTTTCCCGATGACCAATTAATCAATAACCAACCCTAACCCTTCCCGTGATATCTCGATTGCCAACGGCACCAAGAACGTACGATTGAGACTAGAAATTGCACTATCAATTAACAAGCTACAAAAAAATTATGCATACACCATGATAATCAAGCCAACACAAGTTATCATTCTAGAAATAACGGAATAAACACACAAAAGTTTAGAGAAACCTTCACCTAAGATGATCACCACAAGTTTAGCCGGACATTGTTCGGTTGATCATCATAACATTAAAAGTCAAGTTCATAAGAATAAAAAAAAAGCACCAAATGTTTAGAATCGTTTCCAACCAACAAGAACTAGCCAAAATCTCCCCCAAAGTGCCAAGAAACTGTCCAATGATGAGATAATGTGAAAAGACACCATCAAAACCGTTTAATAAGGAAGTTACGGATTTCTGCGTCATGCCCACCGTAAATTACGGTACCACCGTAAGTTACGGTGGACTAGAAAATGTTACGGTGAGGATAGCCTGTGTTACGGTGGAGCAATGTGCAAATTTCAGGGCCACCATAAATTACGGTGGCCACCGTAATTTACGGTGGCACCCTGAATGTTATGTTTTGTTTCTTCGTTTCCTTCACTCACGACCCGTTCATCTCCAACCCGTCCAAAGCTGCATTTAATCCACTTTTAACTCCCGAACCGCACCTGAAACATAGGCAACCGTAGTTATCTAATTCAAGATAATTACACAATTAAATGAGGGATAAACTTGTCTTTTAACATCATAAAGGGTTGTCCTATGGACCACCTGTCACATCCCCACACTTAACCGTTGCTTGTCCCAAGCAACTCATCAAACCGTTTCCAAAATAAGCGATCAATATAAACCAAGCAGAAACATGTAGTCCTTTTACTAACCCCTTTTTAACACCCGAAATAATGCACCCCTCACTATGTCTCTCCTCTCGGTAACAAGTAAGCACTAGCAATTGTAAGCTAGACACACAAAGGCTATCAGGCGGTTGCACAACTATAAGCTTGTACCTAAATCAATCCTTCTCCTAAATCGTGTCAAAAATGAATGCAAATCAAAGGGACTTTCAAGGTTGTAACGTGGCTAGGTGCATGGGTAGGAAATGGAATATATATGAAGTAGCGAAAACTTAACCCGGTCTTTTATTACACAAAGAAACAAACAAACAACTACCAAACTTAACTACTATATACAAGATAACTAAACATCACTTCTTCTTCTTTTTTCATTTTTCATTTTTTCTTTTCTTTCTGATTTTTTTTTAAAACATAATAACATTCAACATAACATCAAATAAAATTACATACTACTAAATAATCACTAACACTATAAGACCGGGTCAAGTCGGGTAATTTTTAGGTAACTAGCTAGGGGTAACAAATGATAGGCTTTTAGGCACAAAATTGGGCAACTGAATGTCCAAACCCCCGCCCCTCTCACTACCATGCTCATATATATAACTTATGAGGTCCAACCCCCCAAATTCCACACTCACACACACTAAAGACGAGGCTCCCTAAATGCCCTTATCCTCTTATCATTCATATCCAACTAAGGACTCAAACCGTATCAAGGCACAAGTTCTAATGCACCCCCACCCGTAGCCACTCTCATCAAAGACAAGTTTTATTTATTTACATGTGTGGCTTCAACTCTCACCAAGAATAAAAGGGTATTAAGGGTTGCCGGTGCATCAATTAGGGTTAATCTAGGGTGTTCAAATTCTCACATCGTTTCGCTTGATTTAAATTTTTTTCCAAAATCGTCAAAAATTCCCCCCATCCCCACACTTGGGATACATTGACCCCAATGTATGGTTTTAGGAGGATTTGATCACTAAACATCTTTCACATCACCCAAAAGCTCAACACTCAAACCACAAATTTCTTTTTGGATTTTTCATTTTTTTTCTTTTTTCTTCTTTTCAAACATCACACCAACTCGCACCAACCCAAACATAACATCACAAACTAACACCACCCAACCGCCCAACCATAAACAAAGCAAGCTAAATAAATATTCACAAAATATATTAGGAAGGAACACGACCTGACTAGTAATAGCGTGGCCCCGGAGGTCCAAAAATGGAAGACATCATGTCATTCCATTCTCCAAATTCAAATGAACCGCTACTACTCCCACCTTGTTGTTGAGCTCCTTCTTGTTGGCGCGGGTCGATCCATTGTGAATGATGGAGTGGCGGGGTTGGATACGAAACACTACCATCATACGGTGGTAGAGACGCATAATCCACATGTTGTGGATCCACAACCACCGGCCGCCCCGCGTGCCAATCTGCATGCAATCTCCTTTCTTGGTCATCATGGTATCGATTATTCATTTCTACTTCATGGGAATACGCGTGTGTGCGATTCCACGCCTCTTGACGATCAAGGTTTTGTTTCAAGGACCGCTCTATGCTTGCACTCATCATTGTATGTTGATCAAATAACGTCCGCTCCGCACCCGACCACGACTCAAAAATGGGTGCCGGAGGCCGTGGATTTTCGATAACCTCTTGCATTGTGCCATCATAAGCCCAATTTGGCACATAGGAGCGCTCCGTATAATCGTAAAAGGCACCACCATAACCTCTACCATGGCCCCCTTGGCCCACATTCTCACCACCATGCGGCTCGTCCGCATAATCGTCATCACCACTTGGAGCCTCCACATCACTTTCCGACTCATCCGCTTCCCCCGGTAGAAGATCTCTTGCACCCACCTTTAATGCTCTCCATCGCTGCCCCTCCGACTTGAGTTTATGGTACCGTTCCGACTGCGTGTACGTCCAACCAATCCCCAACTTGTCTAAAGTAAAAGGCTGATGCCTTTTTGGTGCCCCGTTATCTTCTAACGTGATTGCCTTTTGTTGCTTCATCAATCCTGTGATGATTCTGCAATAAGGGATAATATCTCTTCCCAACTTGTTTCGGCAAATCCATAAGTGGTTCATGATCAAGTATCGGATTGGAAAACGCGGAGACCCATTAAGTAGCGAATAGAGGATAGGTACTTCCAGGTACCTCACTTGCTCCTTATCCCCCCCTTCGCGGAATGACATTAAGAATGCAGATTGCTAACAACAACTTCGCTTCAATTCTCAAGTTCCTCCGGTACAAGACTCCACTGTACGTACCGGGCAAAAACAACGCTGCCAACATATCATTCCAACGAACATGCTTCTCTGGTTTAAGCAAAAGGTCATCAAGACTAGGTATCATGTAATCACCGGACGATAGACTGTCGTATTTTCCCAATTTCTTCAATGTGCTAAAAGACATCTCTACCGGAATCCCATTCACCACACCCGTTAACTTCATTTGTGACGGTTTTTCGTATGTGTTGCACTTGAGAGTTGCCATCCATTCTTGAATTTTGGTCATGAACAAATTCTTGCTATCCTTATCATAGCAATTAAGCGCCCCCCCCCCCCCCCCATCCTAAAGTGCGGAATTTAGCAAACACACCAAACGGGCTAAATTGAACCTCATTAACTACTCTCTCGCAAATAAATGCGGCAGCCTTGTTTTTCAATCTATTCATACTATCGTGAAAGAGTGTCGGTTGCCAATGTTCCGGTTGGTCATCCAAAGGACCCGACTCCCATCTTGGCTTTTCAGCCGGGTCCAACTACATTTCTTCCTCACTTTCACTTTCATAAACTCGACCCAAGTATTGCCTCTTTTTCGGTTGTTGTTTCGGCCGCTTGCCCTTATCTTTAGACGAAGAAGATGAACTTGCTCCCGCTTTTTCTTTCGTCTTGACCATTTTTCTACACATATTAGAGCAAACAACACAACCAAACACAATAAATTAGACCTTTTTCACCACAACATCCCTACACTTGCTTGTTACTATGGTTGTAGATGCTAGTGAACCAAAATTTTTATAAATCTTTTTTCAAAAATTGGGCATGGTGTCTCTACATTGTAGAGATTCCCAAAAAGTTCACTACTTTACATCAAACCTACATCTACAAAACCATAACAATGTTCAAGTAACAATTTTCATAACACAATCTAAGAACAAGCAAGTGGGTATGAATAACTAACACAAATAACCTTACTTTTCACAATGCATCATCAAAACATAACAAATAAACTTCCATACGTTTGCTTGAAGATGCTAGAATGCTTGTGAAACAAAAACTTCAAAACCCCCCAAAATTTTCGTCACTAGGGTTTGTGATTTGGACCAGAAAACTTCGTTTTTTTCGCAAATCTCTTCTCAAAATCAGAAAGTTCGTGAAATATTAGGCAAGATAGACCTAGATTTCACCTGATTTGGTTAAGAATTGAGAGAGATAGGATGGATTGAAGGTTGAAGAATAATGGGGATTTTGTGGGTCTTTGTGAAAGAGATAGATGATAATGATAGATAAGAAAAGTGAAGGAAAATGAGTGGATGGGATTATTTCTCGTGACTGATTGATATTATTATATATTTTTTTTATGAATGCATAAACCGGAACGACGGATCAGTTTTCCAGGTCCACCGTAAATTACGGTGTGGACCGTAAATTACGGTGGATGCTGGAACTAAAATTCCACCGTAACTCAGGGGGTTTCTACCGTAAATCCCAAAAATTTTCATAGCCCACCGTAACTTACGGTGCCACCGTAAATTACGGTGGCACCTGGGCATCTCTGGTTTGCTGAAAATTGTGATTTTAAGTGTCATTTGTATATATTTTTTCAGTTTTTTTTTATGTTTTTTAAATTTTCAAAAACATGTAAGAATTACCCTACCCCCTCGAAAGTCCCGTGTTGTCCTCAACACAATGTTAGAGTAATTCGTGACCTGAATGTCCCCACACTTGTTTCAAACACAAGCTTCAAGCGAGTACGGTAAACATGCAAACTATACAAAACAAACAAAATTAAATGCTAACTATTTACACTACGAAACCTGGGCCTCTCATAGTTGTTCCTCATCGACCGGGCGTAAAATGTAGCCCGCTTTATCAAGCTCCAAGTTGTTGATGTTGTTCCCCTCCAAGTATGGCTTTAACCGGTGACCGTTCACCGTTTGTTGTTTCAATGTTTGCTCATCTTGGATATCTACATCACCAAACCTCCCAACTCTCCGAACGACATACGGGCCCATCCATTTGCTTTTAAGCTTGCCCGCAAACATCTTGAGTCTTGAATTGTACAACCAAACCTTTTGACCCACTTCAAAGGTTTTCTTCCTCAACTTTGCATCGTGTACCTTCTTGAGCTTGTCGTTATAAGCCGATGCACATTCATACGCCTCATATCTAATCTCTTCTATCTTGCTTAATTGCAACTTTCTCATCTTTCCCGCCTCGTCATAATCCGCGTTCACCGTCTTAATTGCCCAATGTGCCCGATGCGCTAACTCCATTGGCAAGTGGCAACCCTTCCCATACACCATCCGGTAAGGCGTTGTGCCAATTGGAGTCTTGTAGGCCGTTCGGTATGCCCACAACGCATCATCCAACTTGCTCGACCAATCCTTCCTATCCGTTATAACCGTCTTCATGAGGATTTCTTTGATTTGACGGTTGGACACTTCGACTTGTCCACTCGTTTGCGGATGGTAAGGTGTGGCAATTCGGTGATTCACGCTATACCTCTTCAACAACTTCCCAAAATTAAAGTTCTTGAAATGCGAACCTCCGTCACTTATAATAACACGCGGAATACCAAAACGAGAGAAGATGTTGGATTGAACAAATTTACAAACAACCGAATGATCGTTTGTGCGTGTTGCAATAGCTTCAATCCACTTCGAGACGTAATCCACCTCTACCAAAATATATAGGAATCCATTCGAATTTGGGAAGGGACCCATAAAGTCAATACCCCAAACATCGAATATTTCAAAAACCAAGATTGGTTGTATTGGCATCTCATCCCTCTTCGATATACTTCCCATATTTTGGCAGTTTACACAGTTTCTAGCGAACTCACATGCATCCTTGAAGATTGTGAGCCAATAAAACCCACATGAGAGAACCCGATAACCCGTTCTATGCCCACTAAAGTGACCTCCACATGCGGATGAATGAGCATGGGTCAGAATTTCCAACACTTCCGTTTCAGGCACACACCTCCGAATAACTTGATCCGGCCCAATCTTGAAAAGATCCGGTTCATCCCAAATGTATTGCTTCACTTGGACCATAAATTGTTGTCGTTGCTTCTTGGTCCAATGACTTGGGATGGCACCCGTGGCTAAGTAATTTACGTAATGGGCATACCACGGTGCAAAAAAAGTAGAAACAGCTAAGAGTTGCTCGTCGGGAAACGTTTCATTTATTTCACTAACATCGTCGATCCCTTCAACCGGAATCCGAGACAAATGATCCGCCACTACGTTCTCACTTCCCTTTTTGTCTCGAATTTCCAAATCAAACTCTTGCAACAACAATACCCACCGAATCAAACGGGGCTTCGCATCCTTCTTCTCCATCAAATATCGGACCGCACTATGATTCGAATAAACCACCACCTTGCTCCCCCAAATATACGCACGAAACTTATCCAAAGCATACACCACCGCTAATAACTCCTTTTCGGTTGTGGTGTAATTGAGTTGCGCCTCGGATAAAGTCTTGCTTGCATAATAAATCACTACCGGCTTCTTGTCAACCCGTTGACCCAAAACTGCACCAATAGTAGTGTCGCTTACATCACACATAATCTCGAATGGCTTTGACCAATCCGGTGGTTGTAAGATAGGAGCTTTGACCAAGTGTTCCTTCAAAACAGTGAAAGCTTGCATACACTCATTAGTAAAATCAAATGGGACATCTTTTAATAACAAGTTGCATAAAGGTTTGGTGATAACACTAAAACCTTTTATGAAACGTCTATAGAACCCCGCGTGTCCCAAAAATGACCTTACACCCTTAACATTTTTCGGAGGTGGCAAAGATGCTATTACCCTTATTTTTGCCTTATCCACCTCCATTCCCCTTTCCGAAATTACGTGACCTAACACAATGCCCACTTACACCATAAAGTGACTTTTCTCCCAACTAAGCACTAAATTTTTCTCAACACATCTTTTTAAAACTTTTTGTAATTCGTTGAGACAAGATTCGAAACTAGTGCCAAAAATGGAAAAGTCATCCATTAACACTTCAAGCGACTCTCCAACCATGTCCGAGAAGATACTCATCATACATCGTTGGAAAGTTGCCGGTACATTACACAAGCCAAATGGCATTCACCAAAAGGCAAAGGTGCCATATGGACAAGTGAAGGTGGTCTTGTGTTGGTCATCCGGGTGTATTGCTATTTGATTGTAACCCGAATACCCGTCCAAAAAGCAGTAATATTTTTTACCTGATAATTTTTCAATAATTTAGTCAATGAAAGGTAGCGAGAAATGGTCCTTAGAAGTGGCGGCATTCAATTTTCGGTAGTCAATACATACACGCCACCCAGTGACCGGTCGGGTGGCAATTTGTTCACCATTTTCATCTTTGACTACTTGAATGTCGGCCTTCTTAGGCACAACTTGGGTGGGACTCACCCAAGCACTATCCGAAATCGGATAGATAATTCCCGCATCCAACCATTTGATTACCTCCTTTTTTTACTACCTCCCGTAGGTTCGGATTCAATCGCCTTTGAGCTTCTCGTGTTGGTTTCGCATCTTCGGTGGTGATTATCTTGTGCATGACGATTGATGGACTAATTCCTTTGAGATCGGCAATCGTCCATCCGATAGCTCCCTTGTTTTCTTTCAAGACTTCCAACAATGCTTGCTCTTGTGCCAACTCTAAATTAGAGGCAATAATGACCGGTAAAGTGTCAATATCCCCTAAGAACGCATACTTCAAATGGCTCGGCAAGTCTTTAAGTTCCAACTTTGGCGGTTCCTCTAATGACGGTTTAGTACCCGAACTTATTTCCGCCGGTAAGCCTTCGAATTGGTGACTCCATGGCGGTCGACCTTCTTTCAAGGCCATAGCATCCTATTTTTCCTCTTCAACCCGTAGTGCATAAGCATGTACCTGTTCAGAAAAATCACACCAGCAAATATCCATACCATCCTCCTCATACTCATGCGGGTTGCATCCATCAACTATATCTGCCATGAAACACTCATCAACACCATTAGCATTAGAATTGTTAGTAAAAACATTCAAACGCAGTTTTCGATTCCCACAAGTCATGTCGAGTGTACCAAATCTACAATCGATCACTGCATGTGCGGTGCTCAAAAATGGCCGACCCAAAATGACATTTTGTTGTTGTTTTGGGTCCGCGGATGAGTAGTCCAAGACTAAAAAGTCAACCGGGTAATAGAACTCATCAATTTTAACAATTACATTTTGAACCATCCCTCGAGGTAGCTTATGAGACAAATCGGCCAAAACAACCATTGTCTCCACCCTAGCTAACAGACCAAAATCATATTGGTCATATAAGCCCCCCGGTAAAATGCTAACTCCGGCTCCAAGATCTAGTAACGCCTTTGCCATTTGAAAGTTACCAACTTGTATGTTAATTAATGGCGTGCCCGGATCTTGGAGCTTAGGAGGAAGCTCCCCATTTAAAACCGCACTCACTTGCCCGGTTAAATCTACCCGCTTAGGCATTTTCTTCTTTTGTTGCCTCTTTTGTGTGCATAATTCCTTTAGGAATTTAGCATAAGCGGGTACTTGTTTTATTGCATCAAGGAGTGGAAGGTTAATTTTAACTTGTTTAAACATGTCCCACAATTCCTCTTTTTGGAGACCTCTTGATGCAATAAAATTCTTCTTTCCCGGGTCAAGTAAAGCCGATGGAAACGGAACTTGACTCGGTTCACCCTCAACTTTTTCACTTTTTTCATTTTCTTTATTTTCACCCAACCCCGGTTTTTTAACATTTGATTCTTTAGGTTTAACCGGTGAAACTTCATCATCACTATCATTACCCGTGATCTCCTCAACTACCCCCTCAACCAATTCAGGTGACAAATTGGCTTTAAATTCTTTTCCACTTCTTAAAACACTAACATGATGAACATTAACATTACCTCGTGATGAACCATGTGAAGGATTTACCTTGGTGTCGCTAGGAAGTTGACCCTTGTTTTTCTTCAATTCCGCCACATCGGTTGCCAATTGACCCATTTGGGTTGTTAATGATTGGATGCTTTTGTCACGAACCTCATCCTTTTGCATTCGAACTTCATCGAGTTGGTTCCATTTTTGCATCTCCGCTTGCATGCTTTTTAGCATTTCCATCATCTCATTTCTACCCGAAGACCCCCCTTGTTCTTGACCAATTTGATATTGCTTTTGATACCCTTGGTTGTACCCACCTCGATATCCACTTTGGTTGTTGTAAGGTTGGCGCGAACCAAAGTTACCTTGGCTACCTTGAAAGTTCAGGTTAGCTTGATTTGAAGGGTTCCCATACCGAAAATTGGGGTGGTTCCTCAACCTGGGGTGGTAAGTATTAGAATTCATGTTGTAGTTTCTACCACCCCTTCCTTGACCTTGAATCGCATGAACTCCTTCATATTGCCCTTCCACCATTCCTTGGCAATTTTCAGCCGCATGACCTATTTCATTGCACAATGCACAAACATCATAAATTTGGTTAGTGGTTTGAACATTACCATCATCTATTGCGTGCACTTGAGGTCGGGCAATGGCTGGTCGTGCTCTCCTCGATGCTTGAGCTTTCCTCTTTGAAGTGATTGCCATTTGCTCCAAAAACTCCCAATCATCATTCTCATAGTTTGTGCCAAAAGTCCCACCGGTAATAGACATTAAGTCGCGAGCATCTTCGGCACTCAACCCCTCATGAAAAGCATTCAACTCCCAAAGTTCAATCCCATGGTGAGGACAATTCTTGATCATCATGTTGAAACGCTCAAAGGCTTCATGAAACATTTCGCCTTGTTGTTGTTGAAAACTACTAAACCCCTTCCTAGCATCGTTGGTCTTTTGAGCGGTGTAAAATTCATCTAGGAAAATTTGTTGCATCTCCGCCCAAGTATAAATAGATGCTGAAGGCAAAGTGTAGAACCACTTCTTTGCCTTGTCCTCCAAAGAAAATTGAAACTGGACTAACTTGACATCGTCAGCCGAAAAACCTTGACTCCCAAGAGTATTGCAAATTGAGTCATAGGCCTCTAAGTGGAAATACGGTTCCTCCGTTGCTAGCCCTTTATATTTCAGCAAACTTTGCAAAGAATTTGTTCTCACTTCAAAGGTCCTCCCTTGATCATTATGAGGAATAACTACCGGTGAGGGATTTTGAGTGATTACCGGCCTAAAGTGCGCTTCAATTCCTCTCGCATGTTCTCTAAGATGCCTTCTTGGCACCCCCAACCTAACCCTTGGTTGAACAGGACCCATTGGCCTTGGTATATGCCCTTGTGGTACGAATGGTGGTTGAAATTGCTGTTGTGGCATCGGTTGGTGTTGAATCGGCCTTTGGAATTGTGGTTGTACATTTTGTGGGCGAACTTGTTGCAATGGTGTAGGACGTTGCAATTGTAGCCCTTGTGGTCTTGGCCGAATATGTTGTGGTATGAGTTGTTGTTTTGGCATTCCACCTACACTTGCCATCCCTTGAGATTGGCCTTGCACATAACCGAACTCTCCTTGATCACCATAACCCCCATAAGCATACCCGTCCTCGTCATAACCCTCAAAATATTCATAACCTTCCTCATATCCATCTCCCCCTATACCCGAAGATTGCCCAAATGGAAGGGTCGAATATTGAAAGCCCGATTGGTTAGATGGTCTGCATGTTGAAGTAGCATGGACAATGGTGGAATTTGGTGGTATTGAATAGTGGGAAGATGATTGACCAGTAGATGGAGGAAAGAAGTGTGATAATGGTGGGATTGTAGCTGAAGGACTAAAGGTAAGATTGGGTTCAACTTGAGTAGTAATCGGTTGTGTGGTGTTGGTTGGTGTAGTGTCATGAGGTGGAGTAGGAATTGTAGTGGAGTTTGGTATAGTGGTGTTTGGTGATGGTTGTGTGGAAGTAGGTATGAATGATGAGGTCGTTTGACCCGTTGTGGGTGGTATTTGAGATTCTTGCATGACGTTTCGTGGTGTGATGGGTGAAGTAGGTGAACCAACGATTCTGTTTTCTCTTAGTAAAACTATGTTTTGCCTTAGTGTTCTTTCGATCTCCAGATCAAATGACAATGGTGACGACTTGTGAGAGCCTCTAGTATGCATGCACCTGTAGAACCTGCACACTAAACACACCAGTGTAAACTCGAAAATAACAAAGCTAAACTAACAAACTGACACACGTTGCGCACAACTCCCCGGCAACGGCGCCAAAATTTGACGTGTTTGTCGTGGTACACGCAAATTTAATCCAAATAACAACTATAGATAGTGGTAAATGGGTATCGAACTCAGGGAGTATGTGGAAAATGTGTTTATTTTATAGCTTTGCAATTACACTACAATTAACCTAATTTGCATAAAGTAAAGATCAATAATTTGGATTGTTTGGTTTTAAAACTAAAATTAACTAAATAACTTCAAATCAAATGTTGGTTGTAAAGCAGATTAGGAAAACAATGACCATCTTAGGATTTAGTTTCTTTTAATAATTGTGTGAAATTCCAACTAGAAAGAGTTACATAGACATAACTCGTGCATAAATAATCGAAGTGATAAAAGGGAACAAAGTAGTCGGGTTATATAAACGCGAGGTTGTTTCCCGATGATCAATTAATCAATAACCAACCCTAACCCTTCCCATGATATCTCGATTGCCAACGGCACCAAGAACGTACGATTGAGACTAGAAATTGCACTATCAATTAACAAGCTACAAACAATTATGCATACACCATGATAATCAAGCAAACACAAGTTATCATTCTAGAAATAACGGAATAAACACACAAAAGTTTAGAGAAACCTTCACCTAAGATGATCACCACAAGTTTAGCCGGACATTGTTCGGTTGATCATCATAACATTAAAAGTCAAGTTCATAAGAATCAAAAACAAGCACCAAATGTTTAGAATCGTTTCCAACCAACAAGAACCAGCCAAAATCGCCCCCAAAGTGCCAAGAAACTGTCCAATGATGAGATAATGTGAAAAGACACCATCAAAACCGTTTAATAAGGCAGTTACGGATTTCTGCGTCATGTCCACCGTAAATTACGGTACCACCTTAAGTTACGGTGGACCAGAAAATGTTACGGTGAGGATAGCCCCGATGTTTCTGCCATCGGTTGGAGTGTGACAATCATGATACTTTAACATAAGCTTAAACATATAAGAATACATGTTGAATATGTTGATTTGCTTTTTGTTGATTGATTATTAGTGTTAGTGATGTTAGACATCATATGGAAACTACTAGATTGTGATTAAACACATGATCTAGTAAGTTAAAGTGGTGATCTTGTGAAAGACCAAGATCATCATATTTTATGTCTCCGAGAACTTGAATATTGAAAGTGATCTTCATATGTAAAAAAAATGATTCAAACAAAATACAAATCTTGTAAATGGATGATTACAAGAATAATTTTCCCAAGAAACCAAGTTTATTTATGAGATTTAAAAAGTCATGGTTTCTAAATAAACTAACCATATTTTTAGTGTTTAAACAAGACTAGAAACATGTTTGTAACAAGAAAAATACAAAAGAAATATTTTAGAAAAATCATCTTACAATTTTTTAATGACTAAATCTTTTAGTAAAGTGATTTACAAACAAATAACCATATTTTTAAGGGTAACTAAACCTACTAAATAACATGGTAAGTTACTACAAGTTTTTACAAAAACTTCAAGTTCATGATATAGTGTAATATACTTGATTTTAACACTCGGTAAGTGTTGAATGAGTTGTTGATTGTTGTGATGATTTTAAAAGAAAATAAACACATGTTTTGAAAACATGGGAATCCTCCATTTTTAGGGGAAACCATGTCAAAATTTCAATAAATTTTGACACTTAGAAAAATATAAGTTTTGGTGAAACTTATTCCCTAAAAATGTACTTAAAAATATTTACCAAGGTTTCCCTCATCTTTATGTAAACTTTAAGTTAAGAAATGATGATTTCTTCAAGATAAAAATTTGATATTAAGTATGTATATTTTTGAGGAAAATATATATATTTATTGATCACCAAATTTTGTGCTAAGTGTATGTAGTATGTATTATATGTAATAGTGTGTTAAGACTTGAAAATACACTAAATACTTCTAAGGAGTAAAAATACAAAATACACATACAACATGCTTAGACAAATACAAGAGAATATATTTATGAAAATATATTACTTGATAGATTAAATAACTTGGACAAGTTATGAACCTGAAATGAAGTTTTGGACAAAATACATAACTCGGGTGAAAAATACAAGATACTTATATTTATTTTTGAGAAAATAATATAAGTAAGATACATAGTTAAAAATATAAATTATTTTTAACACAAGAACACATACATAAAAGATGGTGACTTATACTTGTGCGATACAAGTCTAGTGACTAACGTTAATAAAACACGTATAGGTCACGACGCTATATAAGCAAACCCGGTGAAGTTTACGGCGCAAGAAATGCAAAGTTGTGAGTTCATGCTCCCCCTTTTTATTTTAACTATTTTCAGTTTTATAACTTCGGGGGTGAAGTACATGTTACTAAATGATTACAAAAAAGTGAGTTTATGTCCCCACTTTTAATCTTTTACATACTTTTTAAACTTGGGGAAAATACATGAGTTATGGTATGATGGATACAAGAAATAAGGAATGATACTTGAAATTGTGTCGCGAATAGGGTACCAGAAGCTCCAGTAATCGTGTACATACTAAGACCGCAGGACAAAAGGTTAGATCTAATGGGTTTTCGGGCAGCCACACTCTTGGTGAAAACTAGTACCAAGCAGCGCTTTTGTGTCTCCGTCGTGAATCGACAACTAGTAAAATTCCTATGGTTTGGATGCTTCCTATGTCGTGTCACATGTTAATGGCCTTGCAACCCATTAACAAACTTGATACATACAGGAATACTTGATTTATACAAATTACATACCATGTTTTCATACAAAGTATACAAACGTTCAATACAGAAACTGCATGAATTCACACCAACATTATGTTAACGTTTTTCCAAAACTCACATGTATTTCAGGTAACTAAATTGGATGTGCGCGCGGTCTTACTCATTCTCTTGGATGTTGTTTATGTTTATCATTGAATGAAGTTGTAAAGTTTTCAGACAATATGATGTCTTGTGATGTAAACACTTAAACCATGTTTTCAGTTATGTAATGTTTGGCATTTGAAGTTATTTTTACGAGCATGTAGTATGTTTACCATTCGTATGCAATGAGAACCTTTCATGATCACACCTCGTGCTTCCGCCTAAGAAAGAGGTGTGACACTTAACACATGACAAAACTTGATGTGTTTTCTGTGCACTGAATTCCATAATTATGTATGCATCCATAATTACGTAATTCCTTGCACAGTCCGCACAGTTCATTTCATAATGTGTAGGGTAAAATCAATCGAACAAACATGTAATGACTTGACTAGACCACCAAAGGATCTTTTTAACTATATCAACGAATGATCTTTTTAACTATATCAACACATGATCTTCTTAACTAGACCGTCATACGATCTCTTTAAATAGACCACTAACGGGTCTTTTTAACTTTGAACCAAATAATCGTTTTGAAATAGCACTTTGGAATCCAAGGTTCTTACTATTTGCATAGAAAATCCCCTTAAAGGATTTAAGGTAGTACTTTGAGTATCCTTCTGAGAATCTAACATATGATAATACGGAAGATTCTACCAGGACTTAGATAGCGAGCTTTAGAATTACACATAAACACATAATCGCATAATCGCATCTTCGTTAATTTAGTTATTAGCTCGTTCCTTAACTTGAATTAATGCATTTAAAGTACGCCAGAAATCCAATCAAGGACTTCAATTGGTACTCAAAATATCCCCAAGAATCTAGCTATAAAGATAGGAAGATCTTATAAGGGTTTGGCTTTGTCTTTGTCGTACCGCAACATTTGTATTAAAGCACACAAGGAATCCAATTAAGGATTCATGAAAGTACCTTTAGGCATCAAATCAAGGATTTGAAATGGTATTTCAAGTATCTGTTTAAGATTTGTAACTTATACCTTGTACTTTGTTTCTTAAAAGAAACGAGTACTTAGGATTTTCGGGGAGATCACAAGTGATCATAAAATGAAAGAATCACATGAGTAGTTTGTCTTGTAAGGAACATAGTTCCTTGGTGTCGGCATCGTAGGGGTATGTCACGCATACACACAATCGTATCAGTCTTGGAAATAAAAGTGAGACAACAAATTTATTTATATAACAACTGAATTGTTTCAAGCAACAAGGAAAATACATAAGTCTAATTGTTCACTACTGCATTATCATTTGCGTTTGCCTCGTTTATGTTAAACACTCGTCCACACGTTGGATTTGCGTTAACAAGTCTTGGGTAATTGTTCCGGTAGTGAGTAAGATCACCACAGTTATAGCACGATCCAGGTGGAAATTGTGCTTGAGCAGCAGCAGGATTTGCAGCAGCTTGGTTTTGGTTAACATAACGGCAGGTATTGACCAAATGTCCCAATTGCCCATAGTGGGTACATTTGTGGCACTGTGCTTGTTCCAGATGATGACGGTTGCATTTGTTGCACAAAGGTGCAGTACCAAGATAGTTTTTCCTTGTACGAGGTTGTGCTGACTGGTTTGGTGTAACCTGATTGATCTGAGCAACCATAGCGAAGTTTTGTGAAGCCTTACGCTTCTTTGACTTTTTGGAGGACTCAGTCTGTTTTTCCTTTGGTTTTTCTTGTGCAGACTCATCAGATGGTTTTGGGTCACCCTTTCGAAAAAGCTTACCTTTCCTGATCTGGGATTCAGTCAGGTAGCAGATAGTTCAATGGCTTGTCTGACAATAGTAGGGTTGCTGCTAGTAACGATGTCCTGAACTAGGTCAGGGAGACCATCAATGTACTTTTTGATTGCCTTGTCCAAAGGCGTAACCATGGTAGGACATAACAGGCTCAGTTCCTCATAACGGTCAGTGTAAGCTCGATGTTCACCGCTGTCTTGTTTAAGATCGTCAAATTCCCTTTCCAACTCCCTGAGTTCATGACGAGGGTAGAACTCTTTCATCATTAGAGCTCAAAGCTCTTCCCAAGTTTGTGTCATTGCCACATCGGCACCCATATCCCTCATTACACCATTCCCCCATGTAAGTGCTCTTTTCTGGAATACGCTTGATGCAAATTCAACCTTTCGTTCGTTTGGGCATTGTACATGATGAAACGTGCTTTCGAGACTCTCAAACCATTGTACATGATCTTCAAATGGGTACGTTAGCATAAAAATGCCTGTGAGTAACATAGGATTTTGTGAATTAGATTCATGGCTTTGGATAACACAAGAAAATGTTTTATGTTTTCAAAAATAGCCATGGATCCTTGTAAAAGTTTTATTTCTAAAATGCGTCATTTTGGTAAAATGTTTATAGTATATACAAAAATATACTTTGGTTTTGAGATAAGCGGACGAGTAGTATCTCTAAATATACTTTAGTTTTGGAAATAATAGATTCGGTAGTATATCTCAAGTATACTTTGGTTTAAGAATGAAAAACATCGGTAGTATAATACATTATACTTTGGTTTTGTAAATAACATATCAGCTTATTCTTTGGATTTGAAAATAGCACATCAACTATGCTTTGGTAGTATATTAAAATATACTTTAGTTTGTGAGATAACAAAGTCGGTAGTATATCAACTATACTTTAGTAAATAATATCATGTTGGTAGTATGTCGGAACATACCTAAATCGTGGTTTGGTAGTATATCAAATTATACTTTAGTAAACAATAGCATATCAAATTATGCTTTAGCAAACAGTATCACGTTGGTAGTATATCGAAATATACCATAATTCGCGATTTAGCAATACATTCAAACCTTAGTGCATCAAACTACACTTTAGAGACTATAGAAATACCACAAAGGCAAATTCTATTTGGTTAAAATTTGGTTTCTGACATTCCATACAACAGGAATGGGGTGTCTAGTCCTATAGCGTTATATCGTACTACCAATCGGCTTGATCATTGTTAATGAATGTATAAGTAAAAATATGAACAAACAAATAGTCGTACAAACTTTGTAAATCAGTCGTTTAAGCCATGGATAATAGTTCAATTTGTCAAAAGATAGTACTATGCAAGTGTAATTATATAGTCAAAATCATGAAAATAGCGTATCGGCACATATGTATCACCCTAAAAATTTGAAAACGTAAAAGAGGGGACTATGTACTCACTTGAGATGGTAAGTATCCTTGATTAAGTGTCCTAACGAAGCTCGGGAAATCAAGGAATCAAATGGCACCTAGTATGGAATCACTATGTTAAATAATCGGTATCTAAATCGGAAGATCGGGTAGAATGAGGTCTTGTAAACCAAATGAGTATTGGAGCTCATGTGATATGGTTTAACAAAGCCTACATTCTAAATCGGAACCTATCCTAAGTGCTTACGACCCGTTACTACCCATTAAGGTAGCTTACGCTACGTTAACGTGTCGTTCGCGCGAATGCGCGTTCGAGACGCCTAACTAGCCCTATGAAAAGTATTATATGCCCTAACATGTTTAAATATATTGCATAATCAGTTTAAGTGACAAAAGTTAAGTTACATATGCTTAAATACCAATTATGCATGAAAAGGGCATTTTGGTCATTTTTCTAAGGCATATAAACTACCTATCATACAACTAATTAAACTAAGTGACCATAAGGTATAACCTCGGAAGGTTATTCCCTATACAACTATGGTCACAAAACATGCTTGGTTGGATCCTAATGATCGACCAAACGGGTCAGGTTCGAAATTCTAAGCGGTTGTCAAGACCGCTTGACTTACGACCCTATACAAGCACTAGACTAAAAGTGACGAGTTAAACATGTTAAAACATGTTTAACTAAGTTAGAACACAAGTTTGATATCAAAACAAAGTGTTTTGATACCCGAAAATAGCTTCATTGCAAAATACGCCTAAACACATATTTTGACCGAAACTTTGACTCGTCACTTCGACTAATCGACGTGGTAATCAGTAGGTATAGTCACAAGGAATTATAACCATCATGATTACGCTCACGTTGCAAAGTTCAAATGAACTTTGTGTTGACCAACTCGTGGTCAAAGCAGAAAGTCAAACACTGTTTCACTTTCATGCTTGAAAAGCATAAAAGCATAAAAGAAGCTTACAAAAGGTCCAAGTAAAGAATATTTGATTCAAAATTGCTTAGGTATGAAGTATAGAACTCCAACTTAGAGCAGGTTTTTGAATCAAGTGTGAAGAAATGAGAATGAACAAGTGGGTATTTATAGAAAGTATGGATCAAGGAGATCATTACAAGTGTTTAGAAGGTTTAATCCTAGCCATACATTTGTGGAACATGGTTTAGAATACAATGGGGGCCTAAAACCAGCTCAAGGTATTGAGAAATTTGCATAAGCAACCCTGTAAATCAAGCCTGTTGCTGAAACTAAGTTGCTAAATTTTGGTCCCTGTCACGTGGCACGCCAGGTAACACCTGGCCTGGCGCGTGGCTCGGGGGAGGTCAGTTCTAAGTTTCTCAAATTGACAGAACAGGTCCCTACATGCTAAAAACTTGATTTTTGGCACGTTTAAGCCCTGTTAACCCCATTTCAAAGCTCTAAAATGAAGTTAAAGTATAGGGAACTTAAAATATGCTTAAAAACATCTCGAATGTCGGTTTGTTTGGTCGTACGGTTGCGTTATTCGGTTAATTACGACGAAAACTCGAACGGACGCGAATCAATCCAAATTACACGAAGAGTGGTATTTTTGCATTCCAATCACTAAAATAAAATATTTTAATGATTACAAAAATTTTTGGATGTCCGGATATATTCAGAACGTAAGATATGCGCGGAAATGCAAACTTATGCACTTTTTGATGCTTTTAGTCCCTGTTGATCAAATAAGTTTATTTTCGCATACCGAACCCCTCAAAGCCTATTTCTAAGCTATGTAAAGGATATTTAGGGTATTTTTAACAGATGATCATGTTCTGGAATGTTCGTTACTGTACGAATCAGCATACTTTCGCAGTTTGACGTAAATAGTCCCTGCGATAGAATAAACGTGTTTTCGATACACCAAACCCTCCAAAAGTTATTTCTAAGTTATGTAAAGGTTATTTAAGGTATGTTAAGCCTATGTCACTATTCTGGAGTGTTCGTTGCGTTAAACTGATTATATTTACGCATCAGTTCGCGTATAACCTTCGAGAAAGCGATTTAAAGCTCGAAATCGAACAAGAATTGATATGTGCAAATGATACACATATTTATACAAATCCCAAGTACGAAACACAATATTTCATTGGTTTTTTATTTGTTTGATGGTCGTATAGGCACAGGTGTCACACCAAGTGAAATAAATCTAATGAACTGGACATCACGTGGGTAACAGACCAACCGTGTATGATTTCATGGTCTTAAATCCTGCGTTGATAGATAGCCAACATCTGAGGTTTTGGGTCTTTATACTGATGAGTCATCCGGGATATCAGGACTATCCTTCTGTTGCATCCAGATTATATACAGACCTAGGCACAGTCAGGATATCTTTAAAAATAGCCGCAAGAAGGGCGAAAACCTTAAACGGAAGAAAATCTCATAAAAAGGATAATTTCGTGTGCTTCTAAAGCCAAATTCGTACCATAAAAGGTGTCAGCCTAGCCCTCGTCAGACTTCACTGGTCACTCTGCTGTACGAAAGTACTGACCTGTTCACAAGAAAGTTCGGCGTTGTAAAAAACAAAGGATGGACTCAGTATACTCACCTGCTACGATGAACCATTGTGCTTACCTTGATCACGGGGATATGTCTTGGAATGGGACACACGGATGTTACAGTATAATTCTACCCTAAGCGTATCATGAGGTTGAAAGTTGAAGGTTGAGCATTAGATTTAAGAGGACAGGTATATTAACAATCGAGTGGACCAGTCCAAGTAAGCATGTGCTGAAAAATGTTCCTTAATCAGTTTGAGAACGATTTGATCCCTTGGCAGTTTCTCCGTATATTACCCCTCTATTATTATCCTATTATTATTTTTTATTTTATTATTTTTATGTTCGAAAAGGTTGCTCGGTTGGTTGGATCTTTAATTTTGAGAAAGATGTTTTCTGTCTTGAAAAAGCAAAAGCAAAACATTAACATTATAGTCTGGCCCACTGTTTCGGATTGGGGCCCAGTTTTTCGAATAAAACAAATCAGATCCTGCCCATTATTCTCGAATGTAAGTCGGAAAACTGTTTCAAGTTAGGGCTGGCCCATTGATCTCAGGCCCAATCCGAAACACTATATATTATCAACCATTTCTCATTCGAGTCACATTGACTAATCTCATTTCCTAAGCATTTGGATTCTCACATTGTCTTTTCGGACCACTTATTCGAATTACAAGGCTTACAGGTTCCTATGCTTTTCAAACCAAAGCCTTTGAATCCCACAGTTGCCGAAGAACATGGCGAGCAACTCATGAATGCTGCTACTAAAGCTGAGATAGAAACTGAAGTGTTAGAGATGGATGAAGAGGAACAAATGACGACAGTGATGTGGAAGTGATTATGTCTGAGAAAGCTGAGGAACTCGTTCGGGAATCAACGTTAATGACTGAAGAAAACCTTCAAGCCTGATTGAATTCTTGAAGAATAGTGTCGGAAACCCTCCTTCCGTACCTATTCCTGAAACAAAAGTTCACTGTGAAGATGATGTGACAGATGATGCTGAACAAGCATCCAACAAGGAATGAAGAACCAAAACAGCTCCTGATAATCATTCTACAGGCCCAAGCTCAGAACCAGAGCCTACTATGCCCACCGATCCATAAGTCACTGCTGCTACTCAAGAAACAAGCACACAAGATCTCGATTTTGATCTTAATTTTGATTTAGATTTTGATCTACCTGAAACATCTCTCTCGCAACCAGAAAGCTCAAGCGGCATCAGGTTCGATGTAGGAAGTTCTAGTGGTGTCGGTTTCTCTGAGCATGATGAAGCAGCCATGCGCTTTGCAGCCAACAAGATGAAATTTATTGAAGAATATAGTGATAATGATACGGGTGTTGATGTAGCGAAGATGCAAAGAAGAATGATTGTATTGGAACAAGATGCTGCCTTGAAAGAAGCCCAGATCTCATCTTTACAGGCTCAAATCTCAAGAAAGGATCATGGCGTTCACGATCCTCACACTAAACGAACGATCAAGACTGTCATCGGGCCGCCAACTGATAAGGAGGAGATAATTCCAGTTTCTCGCAAGTTTGCAAAGGAAATTCTCAAGACCTTCAAGTTCAGGGCATATGACCCCAAAATGGCCAAAGTTGTGATGTGTCTGAAGAGCAATCCATTCGATTAGCAGGCACATTGGATCTTATGAGCTTTCACGAAGAGGATATCATGATTATTAGTTAAATCCAGTTCACACGAATGATCAGTACGAAGAATGTGCTAAGTCATGGACAAGTGAAGTTGGCAATGTAATCAAGAATAGTTTGCTTGCTGATCCAGCTCCGTTGCATGATGGTCCTCCAAGTTGTTTAAGCAACTAATCCAGTAAACCTAGGGGAGATTGTTAGGACCTATAGGTTTATGGATTAGTAGGATAATGGACCATGATTAAAGAAGGTGGGTATTTGAGTGGGCTTTGGGGAATATAGGCCTAGGGTTTAGGGGGAGTGCATCATATCCCTTACTATAAATAGAATATGATAGTTAGGAGCATGGTGGTTGGTTCTCCTTATTTTAGAATCTTGTATTAGACAAACACTTTTGTATACAAGATTAAGCATTTGAATCAACAAATCTTTCATCTTTCTTCTTCTTGTTCTTGATTTCTTGAAGATCATCAAGTTTGGATTCCGCCCATTCTTGGTGATTGTTTGATATCGTTGTTTGATCCAGATTTTCGGGACTTACAATAATCTAAGGCTTGAATCCTTAACCGGTAAAACACAAACTAGTGATATAACTGATAAAACTAGTGAGCTACCTACGAAAAGGGCTTGAATAAACGGATCTGGAAACTAGTTAAGAGTTTTCTTCAAATTGAGTAACATAGATTGTAATTTGCTCGGTTCGTTAATATACTATTGCTAGAACAATATAAGAAACTCTTAAATCATAAAGGATGGTAACTAAAACTTGCCTCACAAGATTAGGTCTTGGTGTGTGTCTATAGAATTGATTCCCTAGTTTTGTGGGATTATCCTTAGTTGGCCCTAATCCGTTTTAGCACTTCACACACTTTTTGATTAAGTAAAATATCTTATAACCAACTAAAACCAATAGTATTTCTAGTCAAGATGAGTTAAAGTCTAATTGGTTAATTTTCTAATCTGATTTCTCTAATTCCACAATTTGTATTTAGTTGTAATCATTGGTTTCTTCATAAATCACACTTACATTGGTTAGATATTGACAGAAGATAGATTATTAGGAGCCACTTTGTCCTTAGGGTCGATACTTGGTTCTTACCACTACTGTACTGCATATAGGATATGTACACTTGCATGTTATGTGTGTAGTTTGGTTTTAGGTGATTTCCATTTTTATAATTTTAACACTTGTGTAGTTGCTATATTTTTTATATATGCCATTCGCACGCATCAGGCATGTTGGTAGTTACCATGCGATTGTGATGGTTGTGCTAAAGTAAAGTTGGGCCCATGTTGTCGTGGGTTATAACCTGGTGGATGCAGATAGTGTTGATTCCCGAACTGATGAGGTGTAAACTGTGTTGGAGCAACACATTGTTATTGACTACTACTTGGATGACTAGAAACATGAGAAGTGTCAAGATAAATGTTAGTAGCATTGCGCCCCCTAGGAGCCCAAGTTGCTTCTGCTCCAGCACCAGCAGAGCTTAGTCCACAAAGTTTCTTTACTCAAGGCTATGTTGACTATAGCAGCTTGCCAGGAAACTTAACTGATGAAAATTTTGCTTTTATGGCTGTTGAATGTGTCTCACGAGGAGAAAATCAAGATGTTCAAACAACTGTTGGTGAAAGCACTGTTGAGAAAATTGTTGTGAGCTTAGGTTAAATATATGTTTGTGAAAAAGAGCATTCATAAAGGTTTGAAGAAAACTATTCTAAAAGTTCCATTGAATGCATCAATACTGATCTAGTACAAATTGTTGCCTCTAAGGTATCATCTTAAACTCTTAAAGAGTTATGTTCTGACAGTTGCATCATAGCATTTGCAAATGTTTAAGAGGTAAATAAAAACCTAAGAGAGAAGGTCCAAATCAGTGAAATAGTTCTTGAAAACTTAAAGAGAGATTTTAAAATAGGAAAAGTTGATAGAGACCAAGAAATAAGCATGAAGCAACCATAACCTAGGACCAACTCTAACAATGATAGAGAAATATCAAAGTTGCAAAAAGGAGTTCGAATCCACTTAGATTACTTGTGAAAATGGGTTGAATCATGCAATGGTTATCAAATGCTTTTAGAAAAACAAATTAAACGAAATGTGAAGTTTGGTGTTGGGTTCAGAAAACATGACAAAAAACAACTTGGCAACACTTCCATTGACTCTGAAAATGGTTCAGATCATTCCAACCAATTTAACTGGTGAAGAAATCTAGATCACTGAACCTAGTGGTAAAAAAGATTACTCTTGAAAAACCACAAAGTTCCATTGAGGTTGGAAAAAACAAAAATATGAATTTAAACCCACTTGGTCTGATGAATGTGATGTTCTTGAAAACTTCAAACCTGTTGATTTCACCAACCCATATGGTCTCAAGCTACCCAAGATAAAAATCATTCCTATTACTAACTCTGAAACAGATGTTAAAACATTTGTTGCTAGAAAAAGAAACAAGGGTAACAGGAAAGATAGGACCATAGAATGGCTTTGTGAATTTTGTGGAAAGAAAAATCATATGACAAAAAGACTGTTTCAAGTTAAAAGCATATGATATTAACAGAGGAAACAATAACTGTGAGTCAACATTTGGGTGCACCATCTGTGGGAAAATCAATCATGTGATCCAACAATGCTTATTCCTAAAACCGTATGATATCAACAAGAATAGGTCAAAAGAAAAAATGGATTTTAAAAGGGAAGATGGTCCTATCGACAGGGATTCATAACCATTTCCCAAAGGAGTTAAATCTGGTCTCGCACTTATCATACAGACTTTGAACCAATACCTTGTTCACAGGGATGTACAAGTCTCAGATGCACCACCTTCAAACACATATCCCAGAGGATATGGGCAACCACCTTGTCACAGAGTACCTTATAGGTACAATGAATCTATACACATGCCCCAGAAGCCTTAGATAAACAGGTATCCTCATGGATATGACCAACTCATTGGAAATGGTCAAACAATAGTTGACCCAAGTGTGAAAGCACGTTCAGAGGGTTAAAAACAACTGTTTAAGATAGCTCAACAATTACTCATCACAAAAGACCATTCTTAATGAGATAACACATTGGAAAAAAGACCAATACGAAGGCAGATGATGCCTTGGACTCTCTGCAAAATTGACCCATTTCCACTATCTGCAGGGAAAATCTGTTGGTAATTTAAAAGTTCAAACAGAGGTTTCCCTAGCACTTATCATCATTCAAATAAAACATGAAAATATTTTCTGAAAATACATCAAAAGTATTTTTTTAAATATAACCACTAAAATGTTGTTTTAAAAAAATCAATAAAATCAAAATTTGTACTTTTAAAATCATGAAAAGATTGTTAAAAATACCAAAAATAAAAACTTTGTTCAAAGGAGCAAAACTTCTGTTTCAGTGATACAAAACTTTGTTTTACTTTTGTTAACCACCGTTTACAGCAAAAAAAGCCACTGATTCACTACCCACTATTTGACTACAAAAGTCAAACAGAGCCATTGTTATTCAAAAACCAACCACTGTTTCTTTTCAAACTCTGTGTCTAACCCCACAAAGTCAAACAGAGCCTGGAGTAAAGAAGCTTTGTTGACTAGACTCTAATTGGTTAATTTTCTAATCCGATTTCTCTAAATCGAATATTTGTGTTTACTTGTAATCATTAGTTTCTTCACAAATCACTTTTTCATCGGTTAGATATTGACAGACGATAGATTATTAGGAGCCACTTTGTCCTTAGGATCGATACTTGGTTCTTACCACTACTATACAGTGTATACGATATGTACACTTGCCGGTTATATGTGTAGTTTGGTTTTAGGTGATTTCTATTTTTATAAATTTAAAACTTGTGTATTTGATATTATATATATATTCCATTCGCACGCATCATACATGCTAGTAGATACCATGCGATTGTGATGGTTGTGCTAAAGTAAAGTCGGATCCATGTTGTCGTGGGTTATAACCCGGTGGATGCAGATAATGTTGATCCCCGAACTTATGAGGTGTAAACTATGTTGGAGAAACATGTTGTTATTGACTACCACCTAGATGACTAGAAACATGAGAAGTACCAACATAAATGTTTGTAGCATTACTCCCCCAATGAGCCACTTCCTTTCCCCATTATTGTTATGATTTTTGTTAATCTATTGTTTTGATTTTTGACATGAGAAGTATCAACATAAATGTTAATAGCATTGCTCCCCTAGAAGCCACTTCCTTTTCCCATTATTATTACGGTTTTTGTTAATCTATTGTTTTGATTTTTGTTAAAACTACCATTCCTTTTCCTATTATTATTGGCTACCTAGTGAGTGTAAAGGGCTATGGAGGAATTTTGGGGTGACTCAAGGATGGTTTCAAATAGACCTTCACGGGACACATGATGAAGTAGTATATATTAAGCTTCCAAGAATGAAACGGAATGGTGTTTTATTGGTTATAACATAAACAAGATGATCATATGAGGAGGGTAACTAATGCAATATTAGCATTACAAGTTCAATGCCACTAATTGGTGAATCAACATCATGTCGTTTATCAACAAGGTTTATAAGGTGATAACAAAACAAATGTAATACACGAGTTGACGCTATCCCGCGCGTTGCGGCGGGATCTTGAAAAAGGCAAGATAAAATAGGCTTCAAACTTTTATACGTTTTTGTGTATACAAAACCGATTCATTTAAATTATTAACAAATAATCGGGATCGGATAAAGAGATGCTATGGAACTAATCGATCAAGCTATCGAAAGACGAAAGGTGGGTTTATATAGGTTTAGTGTTTAAGAACTTGTGGATGATAATGAAAGCGACCACATTGTCGCACATCAAGTCCGGCATTCTTGCAATTCACATCCATTCTTTGGACATTGTTAAGATCATACTAAACATGACTGAACTTCTTCATCCGGTGCAACCATTTATTGATACTTAGATTGATGGCTAAAATTTAAAATATAAACAATAAAAACAATAACCAAACTAAAAATGTAAACAAAGTTACAGATTTATGGAAAACTAAATCAAATTCAATGAAAGGGAGAACATGAAATTTAAGCACTTACATTTATTGAAGTAGGTTGATCTGTAAATGGATAAGAAATATAATAAGAATCATTTAAAAATAAGAGTGTAATTTCAGTGGTTTCGTAAAGTCCGCCACTGAATAGGAATTGCTCATAAATAAAGAAAAAGAATAACATGAAAATGCGTATGTTTGAATCTATAACTACTTGAGCGATTACGATACATGTTTAGCGAGGACCGTAAACTTTACTTTAATTGCGATTCAAGAAGGGAATGGTTGAATTGAATCCAACATATCCCACGCCACCTATTACTTTATAATTCTTTTTCATAGTATTTTACCCCATTTTAATGGTATTTGACCCCACCCTCTATTACGTAATCTTTATTTTAGTTTTGAAAATGGTTTCCTTCTTCCTACATAGCAAATCCCAATTCCTGTTATCTTTCCTATATCCCTTTCTCAAAACCACCCGCTATTCAACTACGACATTACCGGTAGTATCTCTTTTGACATTAAATTTAATTACTTACATGGTAGTTAATTATGAAGTTTTGTTGCGGCATCACTCAATTAATAAAACGATCATCTACTGTCTCTTCTTCATGCGTTCTGGCCGGTGGAGACAGTTGCAGATTGGTGCCGAAACTGTTGACAAAAACATTGGTGTTATGCGTCAAATTGCATTGCGACTGAAAGATATTATCATTTGGGAATTGAGTGAATGGATTTCCACTCCTCTTCCTCTTGTTTGCGGCAACCGAAACATTCAGTCTCATCATCATCTTGTTCTTATCCTTCCTGGCACCTTTTTTAGTATTTCAAATAAATTGTTGAGTGATTGAAAAAGTTGACCGGAGCATATGTCGGTGGTTATTGCGGTGGTGGTGAGGGTGATATAGGGTGTGAAACGCTGGAGACGGCGGAGAAACGGTGGCGGGAGCAGAGGTGTCGGTTTGTGAAGAGGTATGGTCCCAATTCTTTACCCACATGGCAAGGACCATACCACTTTCTCCAACTTATGTGGCGTTGACATCAACGACACCATCCAGAAGCTTCTAGAAGCTTCTGGAAAATACGAAGGCAACACCAAAGATGCTCCATCCGACATAAAGGACAACACGTGTCACCAGTCATCAAGCGCCAAGTAAGCCTGCGACGAATCCAGGAGCAATCCGACAATGTCAGTACGACGTCTCCAAAGGAGGCAAATACAGGCGCGCCACGTGTACCACTACACTGACCACAGCAGAGGAGACCAAAGGGATATTCCCCTTGGTCGGACAGCTGGCGCGCGTCTACAGCTGGCATCGCTGCTCCTCCCCTTCTTAATCCTCCGGTTATAAATAGGACCCTTCACCATCCAGGTTGATCACCTTGCTCTCTCTATTCTCACACTAAACACACACTGTTTATTCCCCTCGGAACAGTACTTATTCTCACGCCGGAGCCTGGTTAAGAGGGAAACCCCCATATTCCCCTCTTAACGAGACTAACGGTGTTGCTGTTTTGCAGGAACCGTGCCATCTCACGAGTAGAAAGAGAGATTGAACCCACGAAAGAAACAACCCCACAGATTAACCATAGTGTTAAGCTGTGTTTCATCAGTTTGATTATCATAAATTGCGATCCAGTCATGACGGTGGTTGAATGTTTGTGGCAGTTCGGTGTGTCTACAGCCGTTGTTCCAGAACGTCACGTCTTCACTTTCATTCATTTTAGATGAATGTTTAAATATTATTTACTTTAAGAATTTAAGAATTAAGTAAGAAGATAATTTGAAAGGATTAGAAAAAAGAACAGGTAAAGGGAACGGAGTTGTAAGGATATGTCGATTGGGCTTGGGGTTTTGAAATGCAATTTATTTAATTTTGTTTAATAGAGTATGTTTACATTATTAAGAATGTGCAAGGCCATGTTCGTTTGTGTATAAACATATATAATATAATTGCCACATCGGTTTTCCGAAATGTATCTATGTTGTTGAATCGATGCTTTCTGAAATGTTTGAATTGAAAGTGAATGGATATTGTTGATTAAAAGGGTGCCTTTTGATTTTGATGAAGGGATGTGTTGGTTTGAAAGTAAATGCATAGATGTTGAGTGAAAAGATGCCTTTTCATAAAGCGCATGTAATGAATTATGAAAGAGTGTGAGTAAAATGATTTTTTTTATTTGTTATGTTATATATAATGAAAAGGTGTGTGTAAATGAATTAAAGGGTGTGACTTATAAATAAATGGGACATACCCTAAGTTGCTAATTGTATAAGGGTATAATATGGTACATTTTTTTGTGTTACGAAAGGTATCATGTAACTGAAGCATTCGAGACATTTTATTATTGAGAAAAAGCTTACTGATATTATCCCAAATTGATTTAGAAGTACAACTACCAGTAGTAGGGCTGTAAAAGAGCCGAGTCGAGCCGAGCTAGACCTAGCTCGAGCTCGGCTCGAACTCGATTCGAGCTGGCTCGGCTCGAGCTCGAATTTCAAATCGAGCTGAGATTTGAGGCTCGAGCTCGACTCGATTAGAATTCGAGCTAGCTCGGCTCGGCTCGATCTAGCTCGAACTAACAAAAAACCGCAAAATTTACTACTTAAAAATGAATTTCTTCATAGTCTAAGGGTCATAATTGTCATTTAATTTAACCAATTGGCTAAATATGCAAGTATAAATAGTTAATTCACTTTGTACATTGTCTTTATCTTCTTTTATAGGGAAAATAATCCATTAGTTTTTGTTTTCTAAGCGATGTGGGACAAAAAATGAAGCATGTAAACCTTATCGAGCCAGCTCACAAGCTCACGAGCCGAGCCAGACCAAGCTCGAGCTCGGCTCGTTTGCAAATCGAGCCGAGCCGAGCTGGCTCGTTAACAACCGAGCCAATTTCGAGCTGAGCTTTCTTCGAGCGAGTTTCGAGCGAGCTGCGAGCCACGAGTTTTTTGAACACCCCTAACCAGTAGTTATAATTTACAACATTTTATTATTGAGAAAAAGCTTTCTGATATTATCCCTAATTGATTTAAAAGTATAATTATCAAAAGTTATGATTTACAACATTTTATTATTGAGAAAAAAGGTTACTGATATTATCCAAAATTCTATCATTTTCATCTTTTGGAACACTTGTGCCTTGATATGACCTAGAAATTTGGCACCAATACAAAGGTCTTGGAAAATGATCCGCCACATTTTGCAAGTTCCATCAATGGTAAACAAGTAATGGGGTGGAAGATAACAAAATGATTGAGGCAGTACTAGTGGTAGACATAATAATAATGTGGAAACAAAGAAATAAAAAAATATTATCCTAAATTCTATCATTTTCATCTTTTGGAACACTTGTGCCCTTGATATGACATAGAACTTTGGCACCAATACAAAGGTCTTGGAAAATGATCCGCCACAGTTTGCAACAAGTACCATGAATGGTAAACAAGTAATGGGGTGAAAGATAACACAATGATTGAGGTGGTAATAGTGGTAGACATAATAATAATGTGGAAACAAATAAATAAAAAAAGCAGAAATCAAGAAAGCGAGAACTATGGAATGGAGTAAGTGTGTGGTGTAAGATCCCTAACATTTTCGCCTTTTACCTCAAAGACCTTTTATCGATCTTCAAAGACCTTGAGGTTTCGGAGAAGAAAAAGGAAGCGGTACAAGGCATTATTTTGATTGGTTGTTGGAGCCTGTGGCGAGCTAGGAACAAGGTTAAGTTTTACAATACTCCGGTTAGAATAGAGGAGATTTTGAGTGAGATTAAGGCATTAGGATATTTATGGTTTTCAGTTAGATCGAAACATAGAGGTTTGGAGTGGAGGGACTGGTTATCGTTTGTAAATATGTAATTGGTTTTTTGTTGTCTTGCCGGCCCGGCTTGGGTCGGTGGCTGTGTTAATGATAGTTACCTTTCAAAAAAAAAAAAAAAGCGAGAACTAGCTCACCGTTTGCCAAAAATGAGTCTACAACTACCTCAAAGTGGGAGCAACATGTCACACCCCTTTCTGCGGCGGAAGCACGAGGTGTGATCATGAAAGGTTCTCATTGCATACGAAAGGTAAACATACTACATGCTCATAAATTAGTTTCAAAATGCCAAACATTTCATAACCGAAAACATGGTTTAAGTGTTTACATCACAAGACAGCATTTTGTCTGATAAGTTTACAACTTTATTCAAAGATAAACAAAGCGACATCCAAGAGCATGAGTAAAACCGCGCGCACATCCATCCTAGTTACCTGAAATACATGTGAGTTTTTGGAAAAACGTCAACATAAAGTTGGTGTGAATTCATGCAGTTTTGTGTTGAACACGTTTGTATACTTTGTATGAAAACATAATTTGTATCTGGTATAAATCAAGTCTTTTGTGCACACCACGTGCTTATGTATAAATCAAGTCTTTTGTGCACACCACGTGCTTATGTATAAATCAAGTCTTTTGTATAAATTAAGTATTTCCGTATGTATCAAGTGTTAATGGGTTGCAAAGCCATTAACATGTGACACGACATAGGAAGTCACCAAACCTTAGGCATTTTTCTAGTAGTCGATTCACGACTGAGACACAAAAACACTACTCGGCTCTAGTTGTCACCAAGAGTGGGGCTGCCCGGAACCCGTTAGATCTAACCTTCTGTTCTGCGGTCTTAGTATGTACACGATTAATGGTGCTTATGGTACCCTATTCGTGACACTATTTCTCGTTTATGATACCAAGTATCAATTCTCGTTTATTACATCAAGTATCAATTCTCGTTTATTATGTCAAGTATCAATTCTCGTTTATTATACCACGTAACATGTATTTCACCCCCGAAGTTATAAAACTGAAAACAGTTAAGAGAAAAGGGGGAGCATGAACTCACAACTTTGCGTTCCTTGCGTCGTAAACTTCACCGGATTTGCTTATATAGCGTCGTGACCTAAACGTGTTTTATTATCGTTAGTCAGTAGACTTGTATCGCACAAGTACAAGTCACTGTCTTTTGTATATGTATTCTAGTGTTAAAAATAATTTATATTTTTAACTAAGTATCTTACTTATATTATTTTCTCAAAAAAATAAATATAAGTTTCTTGTATTTTGCACTTTGCACCCGAGTTATGTATCTTGTATGTTGTATGTGTATTTTTGTTACAAAAATTATGGCGAGGTTTATATTTGAAAATCATAGTTTAGAACACACTAGCAAACATTTGTCTAGAAAATATTTACTAAGTGTTAGGATTTTCAGAAAATTTCGCCATAGTCTCCTTTGTAAACGGAGGTGTCCATGCTAAGTAGCATATCATTTTCTTTTTGAAATCAAACCATGATCATCAACAATCAACCCTTACGTTTTAATACGCAAAATACTATCCTTGTCGTTTCAGTTTCAATATGTGAAAAACTGGACTGTTTTCGGACGAGTAAATAAAATACTTAACTTATTCCAAAAATTCCCAAATTTTTGCGGAACGTCTTAATCGACCCACAAATTATTGTGTAAAAATATCGGGGTCTAGTTCATTATCTATAATTTATAGAAAATCGTTTACCGAACTGTGATCAGATTTGTCACATTCTGATCACAGTTTACGGAAAAATTCGTCAAAAATTCCTCGTAAGTCCGTTTATCGAAATTCCAGTTCGAGGGTCACAAATACATCCGTGACCATCTTTGATAAAAGTTTCAGGGGACGGTTCGGTTCAGGTTTTAAGTTGTGATCGAAAACGCACAGCCCAATTTACTGCAGTGAAAATCAGCCTTAGCTGCTATCACGAAAACAGACTTTTAAAATAGTAAACGACCTCAAAAAAATACGATTCCAGCGCCATTTTCTTCGTTTTTCGAAAATACACAATTTAGACTTCAGAAATTCTGTTTTTCGATTTATTAAAGTCTGTTTACAGCCTGTTAAAGACGGCTGAAAAAGTAACTCAGCATGTCGTTTTGTGGTTTAAATGTTACTAAATCGTATTATCAAGTGTCCGACAACGGGTTTATCAAAAGTTTGACGATCACACATCATATATGTATTAACCAACCCTAAACCAACAAGTTTTCATCTTCATATAATCCTTTATGTCCAAGTTTTATGTAAAGTTTCATGTTCAACATCTTAGTGTTCTTATTCTTGTGATTTAACCATAAACATCATACTACATATTTTTTATCACCAAAAATAAGATGAACAAGGGTGTAATGAGACTTACTACTAGCACAAGGCTAGGGTAGAATTTCTAGTGCAAAGATGATGAGGAAAGATGATGAACAAGACAAGAACAAAGCTCCTTAACTAGCAACCTCCATATATGATCTTCAAGCTTTGAATGGCTCTAGTAAATGAAGAAGATGAAGAATGTTGGGAGGTGGTGTGGGTTCGGTTTGGGAGCAGCCGTGAGGGAGAGAGATAGGTGAATGTGAAAGATCTAAATGAATGATTGTTGTTATCTTGAGACTTTACTTATAAAATTCATTCAAATATTATGTTCCATAATACAAGCAACCTATCATCTCAAATCTTAGAATGAGATTTAGTAGAAGATATGAAGCATGTGGGGTGATATGGTGGGTCCATGAGGGGCTGATTTTCGGTCATGGGGAGGGGGGTTGGGTGTAACATTTCACTAAATGGCAACCATAAGTTAGATCTCCATTATAACTTTCACATGTGTTATTTATTTGATTTTAGTGGGTGTTTTGGCAAACGGGGATCACGACTAGCCAAGAAATAAATAATTAATATGTTTGGCAAAAATTTGGTGTCCCGGGTAATGTCCGGTTGTTCGGTCGGATACTGTTCCGTTAATTTGTTTAATTGTTCCGTAATGTGTCCTTTTGTAACCCTTTTAATTCCCAACACTTAGGGAAATATTCTGGACCATAAAACGTAAATTCTGTATGACATATATTTGTTTAAAAGCTGGTCATAGCTGAATTTAATAAAATTCTGCACTTAAAGTGCGTTTCGGGTGCTTTTTAGTGCGTATTTTAGCTTTCGGAGCGTTTATATGTTAACCCTTGTATGTACTCTTGGGTTTTAATGCATTCTTAACGTTGGACCTACACCTAGGCCTCAGTTCTAATGTCTGACTGCTTCTGCAGAGTTGTTGACATATAGTGTCTTACCGGTGAGTTTACTAGTATTTCTGACGCAACGCTCTCGGTAATGCACCAAGCATTATTTTGTAGTATTAAACGTGTATGAATTCACTTGTATAGTATGTAATCAGACAATGTTGACGTTTAAGCACATAATAGCAGTCATTAAGTAATAATTAAAGTGTACGGAAATTACCGGTTTGGTGCCAGTTGTCACAGTCTCCCCCCGTTAAAAGAATTTCGTCCCGAAATTCAGGCTGAACTAACTCTCGCAGGAGTCTTCTTGAATAGGTGGGGATACTTTTCTTTGAACTGGTCTTCACGTTCCCATGTGTACTCGGGTCCGTGCTTAGAGCTCCAACGTACTTTGACAAGTTTTACGCTGCTCCTCCTGGTCTTGTTGACTTTCCAGTCGGTAACCTCAACGGGTTGTTCTGTAAATCGGAGGGCGTCATCAATATGTACTTCATCCGCAGGGATGATCACGTCTTCTTGTGTTGGACTCTTCTTGAGGTTGGATACATGAAACGTATCATGTACTCCGTTAAGTTCTTCCGGTAATTCCAAATTGTACGCCACGGTACCAATTCTTCGCAAAATCCTGAATGGTCCGATGTATCGTGGATTCAGCTTCCCACGCTTTCCAAATCTTACTACGCCCTTCCAAGGTGAGACTTTTAACAACACTTTGTCTCCCACCTCGAAATCTAATGGCTTTCGATCTAAATCAGCGTAGCTCTTTTGTCGATCTCGAGCCGCCTTAATGCGCTCTCGGATCTGCGCAATCTTGTTGGTTGTCTCTTGTACAAGTTCAGGACCAACCATACGTTTATCTCCTACGTCTGCCCAACATAAGGGCGATCGGCACTTGCGGCCATACAGAGCTTCGAACGGTGCGGCTTTTATACTCGTATGATAACTGTTATTGTAGGAAAACTCAACTAAAGGTAGATGAGTATCCCAGCTGCCGCCTAGATCCATGACACATGCGCGAAGCATATCTTCTAACGTTTGTATAGTCCGTTCGCTCTGGCCGTCTGTTTGCGGATGGAATGCCGTGCTCAGATCTAACTGAGACCCAAAGGCTTCCTGAAATGATTGCCAGATTCTTGAGACAAAGCGTCCATCTCTGTCTGAAATGATTGAGATTGGCACTCCATGTCGTGCCACAATTTCTCTTAAGTATATCTCAGCAAGCTTTCCAGTGCTGTCTTTTTCTCGGATCGGTAGGAAGTGCGCAGACTTTGTTAACCGATCAACTATTACCCATATCATATCGTGCCCTCTTGGGGTCCTGGGTAATTTCGTTATGAAGTCCATCGAGATTTGTTCCCACTTCCACACGGGAATCTCTGGTTGTTGTAGTAGGCCGGACGGTTTCTGATATTCAGCCTTAACCTTAGCACAGGTTAGGCATTTTCCAACATAAACAGCAACATCGCTTTTGAGTCTCGGCCACCATTAGTATTCTTTTAAGTCTTGATACATTTTGTCTGATCCTGGATGGATCGAGTATCTTGATTTGTGCGCTTCATCAAGGATAACTTCTCGTATGTCACCATAGAGCGAAACCCAGATGCGCTTCTTAAAGTATAAGGCTCCCTCTTCATTTGGCACCATGTATTTCAGCATACCCCGGAGGTATTCAGCTCTACGGTTCTCTCCTTTGAGAGCTTCTTGTTGTGCATCACGGATGCGTGCAGTGAGGTTCGTTCGAATGGTCATTTCCAACGCTCGAACCCTTAGGGTCTTAACCCTTTCTTTTCGACTTAGCGCGTCTGCTACAACGTTTGCCTTTCCAGGATGGTACTTAATCTCACAGTCGTAATCATTTAGCAGCTCGACCCATCGCCGCTGGCGCATATTCAATTCCTTCTGATCAAATATGTGTTGTAGGCTTTGGTGATCTGTGAAGATTGTACATCGAGTACCATATAAATAATGTCGCCAAATCTTCAAGGCGAATACCACCGCACCTAGTTCCAAGTCGTGAGTGGTATAGTTTCTTTCATGAACCTTCAATTGTCTTGAAGCGTAAGCGATGACTTTCTGGCGTTGCATGAGTACGCAACCCAAGCCTTGTCGTGAGGCGTCACAGTATACCACGAAGTCTTCAGTGCCTTCGGGTAACGATAGTATTGGTGCATCGCATAGCTTATTCTTGAGTAGTTGGAAGGCTTCTTCTTGTTTGTCACCCCAGTCGTATTTCTTGTCTTTCTGTGTAAGGGTCGTTAGCGGTTGAGCTATCTTTGAGAAATTCTCAATGAATCGCCGATAATAGCCTGCTAAGCCCAAAAATTGACGAACTTCAGTTGGGGTTTTGGGAGCTTCCCAATTCTTTATGGCTTCTATCTTGGATGGTTCTACATGAATGCCCTTCTCATTCACAACGTGACCAAGAAATTGTACTTCGCGAATCCAAAATTCGCATTTTGAGAACTTTGCATAAAGTTTCTCCCTTTTCAGTAGTTCCAGAATGGTCCTGAGGTGTTGTTCGTGTTCTTCTTTCGTTCGCGAGTAAATCAGGATATCATCGATAAATACAATCACGAATTTATCGAGATATGGTTTGCAAACGCGGTTCATCAGATCCATAAAGACCGCTGGTGCGTTCGTCAGTCCAAATGGCATCACAAGAAACTCGTAGTGCCCATAGCGTGTTCTGAATGCAGTCTTTGGTACGCTTTCCTCTTGTACTCTCAATTGATGGTATCCAGATCGAAGGTCGATCTTGGAATAGTAGCTTGATCCTTGTAATTGATCAAATAAGTCATCAATCCTTGGTAGTGGATACCGATTCTTGATTGTGAGCTTGTTCAGTTCTCTGTAATCGATACACATCCGCAGAGTTCCATCCTTCTTCTTTACGAACAATACTGGAGCTCCCCAGGGTGAGAAGCTTGGCCTTATGAATCCTTTATCCAACAACTCCTGGAGTTGTGTAGATAATTCTTGCATTTCGGATGGTGCAAGCCGATAGGGAGCCTTGGCTACAGGAGCAGCTCCTGGAACCAAGTCTATACGGAATTCGACTTGTCGTTGCGGAGGTAGTCCTGGCAGATCTTCGGGAAAAACATCAGAGAATTCTCTCACCACAGGGATGTCTTCGAATTTCGGCTCCTCAGCCTTCTTGTCTACAACATGCGCTAGAAAAGCAACACATCCCTTCCTTAAGCACTTCTGTGCCTTCATACAACTGATGATTCGTAGAGGCGCGTCTCGTTTTTCTCCATGCACAATGAGAGTTTCGTCATTCGCTAAAGGGATGCGAACGATTTTCTCGTGACAAATAACTTCAGCTTTGTTTTTGGACAACCAGTCCATCCCGACCACTACGTCGAAGCTACCCAATTGAATAGGTAAGAGATCGATGCTAAATCTTCGTTCACCAAGTTCCAATGTGCAACCTCTAACAACTTCGCCTGACTCAACAAGCTTACCATTGGCTAGCTCTATAGAATAAGGAATTTCTAATCTACTAGATTCTATACCAAGCACGCGTTTAAATTCCACAGACATGAAGCTATAATCGGCGCCAGTGTCAAATAATATGGATGCAAAGTGATTGTTAATGAGAAACGTACCGGTGACCACGTTAGGGTCCTCGCGTGCGTTCTTTGCTCCAATCACAAATGCTCTAGCCTGAGCATTGTTTCTCTCTGGGCAGTTCTTCATGAAATGATCATTGCTTCCACACTTGAAGCATCCTTGGTTCTGCCCTTTCCCGTTACCATTCTTGTTTCCAGCACCATTTCCATTCCGGTTCTTTCCTTCAGTTCATCCCAAGTTAGGCCATAAGCGGCCTCATCGCCCAAGGTTTGGACTTGCAAGTTCCACCAAGTCAGAGCTTCATCGACAAGCAGTCCAATAGCGAAGGTGACTTGCTGATCCGTGGTACACTTGCTCATGCGGATAGTAGCTTCAGTCTTCTCCGTCCAGCGTACAAATGCTACTGCACCTCCTGTGCCGTCGTAGTTCATCGACTTGCAGTCGAGGAACAGTTTGAAAGTGCAGCCTTGAACTAATTTGCCTCCAAATGAATCTCCATGCCCGTTACGTCTAGCGTTGCTTGGTCTTCCGCTGTCCTGAGTACGGTTTGCCTCGTATCGGACGATAGCAGCGGAGATCCTTTCTTTCAGTGGAGCGTTCAGCTCTTCAGCAGTCCTTGGCAGTGAGGGAGGAGGAGTTTGGTTACGAGCGTTCATAGCTCTCCTGGGTGCCATGTTCTGACGAACACAACCCAATAGGTTTAAGCATTTGTTTGATATCGTCATACTAGACATTAGTAGTATATATATACACAGGCATATACCACATAAGTGACATCAAACAATTATTACTCTAGCAGAGTACTTAGTAGGCTGGCATTGAGGGAATCTATACGTGACAAGACTTGCTATGATTTCTGTGCACTGAATTCCATAATTATGTATGCATCCATAATTACGTAACTCCTTGCACAGTCCGCACAGTTTGTTTCATCCTCGTATCTCTTCCTTCAGATGGGCCATCACTTTCAGGTAAGGTCACATATACTTGTGACATTCTACTTCTAGTATATGCTAATTATCACACATAATTGCAAGTAATTTCTCAGTTAGAGAAAAGTGCTACTCTTGTGCACCTTAAGTCTCGTAGTGTCTTTTCTAGACTCTTGTAACTAGTTTCAGGTAGTGGATGTCACGGGACGTTTTATGCAATGAAAACTCTTTGGAAAATTGTTTTCGTGAAAGGATCCTAGAGATTGTAGACTAGACTCGAGAAGGAATCCTGGTTCACTACAATCGCAGCTCTGATACCAATCTGTCACACCCCTTTCTGCGGCGGAAGCACGAGGTGTGATCATGAAAGGTTCTCATAGCATACGAAAGGTAAACATACTACATGCTCATAAATTAGTTTCAAAATGCCAAACATTTCATAACCGAAAACATGGTTTAAGTGTTTACATCACAAGACAGCATTTTGTCTGATAAGTTTACAACTTTATTCAAAGATAAACAAAGCGACATCCAAGAGCATGAGTAAAACCGCGCGCACATCCATCCTAGTTACCTGAAATACATGTGAGTTTTTGGAAAAACGTCAACATAAAGTTGGTGTGAATTCATGCAGTTTTGTGTTGAACACGTTTGTATACTTTGTATGAAAACATAATTTGTATCTGGTATAAATCAAGTCTTTTGTGCACACCACGTGCTTATGTATAAATCAAGTCTTTTGTGCACACCACGTGCTTATGTATAAATCAAGTCTTTTGTGCACACCACGTGCTTATGTATAAATCAAGTCTTTTGTATAAATTAAGTATTTCCGTATGTATCAAGTGTTAATGGGTTGCAAAGCCATTAACATGTGACACGACATAGGAAGTCACCAAACCTTAGGCATTTTTCTAGTAGTCGATTCACGACTGAGACACAAAAACACTACTCGGCTCTAGTTGTCACCAAGAGTGGGGCTGCCCGGAACCCGTTAGATCTAACCTTCTGTTCTGCGGTCTTAGTATGTACACGATTAATGGTGCTTATGGTACCCTATTCGTGACACTATTTCTCGTTTATGATACCAAGTATCAATTCTCGTTTTTTACATCAAGTATCAATTCTCGTTTATTATGTCAAGTATCAATTCTCGTTTATTATACCACGTAACATGTATTTCACCCCCGAAGTTATAAAACTGAAAACAGTTAAGAGAAAAGGGGGAGCATGAACTCACAACTTTGCGTTCCTTGCGTCGTAAACTTCACCGGATTTGCTTATATAGCGTCGTGACCTAAACGTGTTTTATTATCGTTAGTCAGTAGACTTGTATCGCACAAGTACAAGTCACTGTCTTTTGTATATGTATTCTAGTGTTAAAAATAATTTATATTTTTAACTAAGTATCTTACTTATATTATTTTCTCAAAAAAATAAATATAAGTTTCTTGTATTTTGCACTTTGCACCCGAGTTATGTATCTTGTATGTTGTATGTGTATTTTTGTTACAAAAATTATGGCGAGGTTTATATTTGAAAATCATAGTTTAGAACACACTAGCAAACATTTGTCTAGAAAATATTTACTAAGTGTTAGGATTTTCAGAAAATTTCGCCATAGTCTCCTTTGTAAACGGAGGTGTCCATGCTAAGTAGCATATCATTTTCTTTTTGAAATCAAACCATGATCATCAACAATCAACCCTTACGTTTTAATACGCAAAATACTATCCTTGTCGTTTCAGTTTCAATATGTGAAAAACTGGACTGTTTTCGGACGAGTAAATAAAATACTTAACTTATTCCAAAAATTCCCAAATTTTTGCGGAACGTCTTAATCGACCCACAAATTATTGTGTAAAAATATCGGGGTCTAGTTCATTATCTATAATTTATAGAAAATCGTTTACCGAACTGTGATCAGATTTGTCACATTCTGATCACAGTTTACGGAAAAATTCGTCAAAAATTCCTCGTAAGTCCGTTTATCGAAATTCCAGTTCGAGGGTCACAAATACATCCGTGACCATCTTTGATAAAAGTTTCAGGGGCCGGTTCGGTTCAGGTTTTAAGTTGTGATCGAAAACGCACAGCCCAATTTACTGCAGTGAAAATCAGCCTTAGCTGCTATCACGAAAACAGACTTTTAAAATAGTAAACGACCTCAAAAAAATACGATTCCAGCGCCATTTTCTTCGTTTTTCGAAAATACACAATTTAGACTTCAGAAATTCTGTTTTTCGATTTATTAAAGTCTGTTTACAGCCTGTTAAAGACGGCTGAAAAAGTAACTCAGCATGTCGTTTTGTGGTTTAAATGTTACTAAATCGTATTATCAAGTGTCCGACAACGGGTTTATCAAAAGTTTGACGATCACACATCATATATGTATTAACCAACCCTAAACCAACAAGTTTTCATCTTCATATAATCCTTTATGTCCAAGTTTTATGTAAAGTTTCATGTTCAACATCTTAGTGTTCTTATTCTTGTGATTTAACCATAAACATCATACTACATATTTTTGATCACCAAAAATAAGATGAACAAGGGTGTAATGAGACTTACTACTAGCACAAGGCTAGGGTAGAATTTCTAGTGCAAAGATGATGAGGAAAGATGATGAACAAGACAAGAACAAAGCTCCTTAACTAGCAACCTCCATATATGATCTTCAAGCTTTGAATGGCTCTAGTAAATGAAGAAGATGAAGAATGTTGGGAGGTGGTGTGGGTTCGGTTTGGGAGCAGCCGTGAGGGAGAGAGATAGGTGAATGTGAAAGATCTAAATGAATGATTGTTGTTATCTTGAGACTTTACTTATAAAATTCATTCAAATATTATGTTCCATAATACAAGCAACCTATCATCTCAAATCTTAGAATGAGATTTAGTAGAAGATATGAAGCATGTGGGGTGATATGGTGGGTCCATGAGGGGCTGATTTTCGGTCATGGGGAGGGGGGTTGGGTGTAACATTTCACTAAATGGCAACCATAAGTTAGATCTCCATTATAACTTTCACATGTGTTATTTATTTGATTTTAGTGGGTGTTTTGGCAAACGGGGATCACGACTAGCCAAGAAATAAATAATTAATATGTTTGGCAAAAATTTGGTGTCCCGGGTAATGTCCGGTTGTTCGGTCGGATACTGTTCCGTTAATTTGTTTAATTGTTCCGTAATGTGTCCTTTTGTAACCCTTTTAATTCCCAACACTTAGGGAAATATTCTGGACCATAAAACGTAAATTCTGTATGACATATATTTGTTTAAAAGCTGGTCATAGCTGAATTTAATAAAATTCTGCACTTAAAGTGCGTTTCGGGTGCTTTTTAGTGCGTATTTTAGCTTTCGGAGCGTTTATATGTTAACCCTTGTATGTACTCTTGGGTTTTAATGCATTCTTAACGTTGGACCTACACCTAGGCCTCAGTTCTAATGTCTGACTGCTTCTGCAGAGTTGTTGACATATAGTGTCTTACCGGTGAGTTTACTAGTATTTCTGACGCAACGCTCTCGGTAATGCACCAAGCATTATTTTGTAGTATTAAACGTGTATGAATTCACTTGTATAGTATGTAATCAGACAATGTTGACGTTTAAGCACATAATAGCAGTCATTAAGTAATAATTAAAGTGTACGGAAATTACCGGTTTGGTGCCAGTTGTCACAGTAATGAGTCAAACACCGATAACATGATAACCAATCAAAAGATTTTTTTTTTGTGGTTTGTTTATTACATATACATATTCTAAGGGATGTACGATATTTTTCTGTTGATTGGTCGCTATAAGCGGTGACGCCAATAGTTAGTAAGCAGATATTTAAACATGAAAGGGCAAGTGCCCAGGCGTAGGCCTATAAACGAACCGAACGAACACGAACATAGGTATGTTCATGTTCGTTCATTTAACTTTAACCGAACACGAACATATAATCGAACACAATTTTTTGTTCGTGTTTATTAATTAAGAAATTGGGCATTTTCGTGTTTGTTTATGTTCGTTTAAAACATTAACGAACAGTTCACGAACATAAACGAGCACAAACGAACATAAACAAACATAAATTAACATGATTGAACAAACATAAACGAACACAAATGAAGGTAATTGAACAAATATAAACAAACACAATTTAATATAATGAACACAAACAAACAAATCATATATATTACAGTTTATCCGAAAACACATCTAAATTAGGGTTCATAGATGCTAAAATTAAATAGGTTTTTATAAAAATATTAAGTAAGTGATTAGTTACGATCTAAGAAAAAAATTAAAATTTCATTTTTTTACTAGAAAACTCAATTACTAATTAATTAGAGTTATATTTATATAAGTAGTTAGAAAACCTAATATTCATATAAATATAACTATTTATGTATTTACTAAAATTTAAACGAACATAAACGAATGTTTACGAACATAAACGGACGTTCACGAACATTAATGAACGAACACAAGGTGTGTTCATGTTCGTTCATTTAAATTAAGTGAACATTTTTTTGTTCGTGTTCGTTTGTTTATTAAATAAACGAACATAAACTAACTTTCAGCCGAACAAGTTCACGAATAGTTCATGAACGTTCAGTTCGTTTACAGGCCTACCCAAGCGGATAGTGTGTTGTCTTCTAACTAAAAGCACGCAGGCTGGTTTCTAATGCCGGGCATTATTTTATTTTATTTCATTTTTGGAATAAATAAAAATTTTATATATCAAGGTATCTTGTTTTATGACCCAAACTTTTATACACCAAGGTTTTGTTTTGTAAACCAAACTTTACGTTTATTTAATTTTATAGGATTTCCTAAATAGTTTATTAAACTATATATTACATACTTTGTTTCACACTCCTAACGTTTATTTAAACAAATACAATTTTATAGGATTTTGCAAGAATGTTTAATAAACTATAACGTAGCATCACTTATATATATTTTATCAAGGTTTTTTTCCTCAACGATACCATGTGATTGTAATTTTTTTACGGTTTTTAATCGATTTAAAACAAGAGTTGATTTCCTCTCGTGCATAATCTTTCGGTTGTTGTACTGGATGTCGGTGTCGTACCAAAAGAAACCGTTACCGGCTGAAACCCCGCTGCATAGCACATGTATTTTTACTCGTTGTAATAAAAATACAAAACGAGGAATGGCGTAAAAGTCCAGTTAAAGCATCCATAACGTTGGACAAAGTTCAAAATCCAAATCGGTCACATCATTCCAAATCTCAACCATTCCAAACTTCACTTTATCCTCTAACACTAAACAATTCCAAACCTTCACATTACACCCACTTTTACACTAGAAAAAAATGTCTGTATAATTGTGATCCCCACTTAAACAAACCAGACTAGTCCGGTAGAGTAAACCGGACCACCATGGTCAACCTCCTCCAACGCAGGTAGTCCGGAATAGGAAAGTCCAAATTTTGGACAAGTAAAACGGGCATCCTAACACAACGAAGATCTTAGACGAGATTAAAGCCATGTCGTTCCTATGGGTGAAGAATCGTTCAAAAATGGTTTCCTTGACATGGGAGGATTGGTGCCGTTTTGAAATTCGTGGTTAATTTTCATGTAATATTTTATCAGTTTGGTGTGTTTGTTGTACCTTGTATATTTGGCGGGTAGCGTCTTGCTACAATTAATAAAATAACTTTTTTCGGCCGTTAAAAAAAAAAACGGGCGAAAGCGATGTGGATGCTCCTAGTGGACATAAACAAGAAAAAATATCGTTTTACACGAGCCTTAAGATTTGAAATTTAATTTAATCAAATAATAAACAATGAGTGAAATGAAAAACACATTTTACAATAACCATGGCGTAAGGTTTGAAATTAAATTCAATCAAATAACATAGGGATGGGCTAAATACACTCTCTTGTTTTAATTTTTATATCCCTTTCTAAAAATAATAGTTTAAAACTTGTCAAATCTCACCCTAATAAAAATCCTTATTTTTAGTTCTATGTATATAATTATTAGGTTATAACCCCGTGTATTATACGGGTTGAATAAATAAATTTTATATACTAAATAATAAAACAATATATCTTTAAAAACCTTCTTTATAGCATGATTTAAATAAATATAATTTTATATATTAAATAATAAAAAGTTATATATATAAGAACAATATTGTACATGTTGAATAAATGTAATTTTATATATCAAATAAAAAATATATCATTAAAACCACGTGTATTATACGAGTTGAATAAAAGTAATATTGTTTACCAAATAATAAAATAATACATCTTTAAAAAACTCATTTATTACACGGGTTGGATAAATGTAATTTTATATACTAAGGGTGTATGGAGTGGTTAGACACTTGAAAGTGGTAAACTTCAAAAACCAATGAGAGTGTGCCATGACATTCAATGAAAAGCGTCTAAATTATGGTCAAAAGTGTTGGCAATGGTTAGACACTTCATGAATTAGTAAACTATTTAAAAAAAAATGTGTGATTGGTTGAGATGGCATGGACCCCACCCCACTCACCCCCTCTCTCTCCAACCCTTCCTCTCCCTGCATCGGCAACCAGTTACCGCACCTCAAACTTCACCGCGCGGCAAACATGGTTGGCGGCGGTGTGCCCGAGCGGCAAACACCTTTGCCGCACCAGTTTGTCGCCCCACTCCGTATGCCCTAAATAATAAAAAAATACATCTTTAAAAATATGCGTATTACACGTTTTGAATAAATGTAATTTTCTGTACTAAATAATAAAAAAATATATATCCTTAAAAAATCTCGTGTATTGTACAAATTGAATAGAACTAATTTTATACATCAAAAAATAAAATTACGATTTTGGGCCCCGTGGTTATATCACTTTTACCCTTTTAACCCAAAAAAGATTTTTTTAACATCTAAGCCCCCAACATCTTTTTTTCTAACCTTGTCGGTGCATGCGTCTGTCGACTTCGTCTTGTATCGAGTCTTGGTTGTATTTAGATAGATCAAGGCATGAAAAACGAGAAAGTGGATTTATAGCTAATTTCGTTTGAGTTATTTCAAGCGGAATTAGATTCCGTTTGAGGCTGTTTCAAACGGAATTAGCTATCCTATAAATACCTCTCATGTCTTGTCATTTGTAATTTTTCCGGTTTGAGCCACGAAGTGTCGTCTCGCTGTAAATCGTTATCAAATCAATAATATCGACAGTTAAAGTGTTAATCTAGCTGAATTGAACTCAATACGTCTGTTTCCGCCTTTCGTATTGAGAAAAACTCTTATGAACGACTCGTTCGGGTCCGAAAACGATCCTACAAGTGGTATCAGAGCTCAGGAGGAAGAGTTCATACCAATTCAGCTGCAATTTCTGATTTCTACACCTTCTTTTTCAAAATTTACAACTTTTTACGGTTAAAATCTGCTAAAATTCTCACAGAATGTGCGCAATACTGTTTTAACAAAGCCTTGAAAAAATTGGACCTTAATTCGATCTAAAATTGGTAAAATCTATAATTCCGTTTCAAAATCAGTTTGAGAATGATGACATTAGCAGCATTTCAAACGTAATTAGTCCTTAATTCCGCATGAAACTGGTATTCCGTTTGAAAAATCGGTTAATTTCGTTTGAAATTGGTAATTCCGTTTGAGTGATTCCGTTTGAATCAGGTATTCCGCTCCAACTTGTAATTCCGTTTGGGAAGTTCATACGGAATTAGTGATTCCGCTTGAAAAGTGTGTTTCTTCAAACGAAATTAGGGATTCCGTTTGAGAGTGTGTTACTTCAAACGAAATTAGGGTAATTTCATTTCAAAGTTAATTCCGTTTGAACAGGGTATTTCCGTTTGAAAGGAATTCCTCTTGAGATTGTAATTTCGTTTGAAAAGACTGTTTTTGTGAACTTTGAAAAACCAAAACATGGAAGAGGAATTTTTCAACGCATTTGCTACTCCGGTTACCCCGATTACTCTTCCACAGAACACGATGTTAGAAAATGAAACGGGGACTATGCAGAAACCACCTAAGCTCATGAACATTGAAGAGTATAAAGGTTGGGAAGGACGTTTTGAAAACTGGGTTCAGGCAAATTATTTGGATGCTTGGGAATGTGTTGAAACGAAATATATTAGACCAGTGACTGATGATGAGGAGATTATAGCAATAAAAGATCTTAGTGCTGAAGATAGAAAGAAATACAAAGATGAAAAAATGATGTTGAATCTACTACAACAAGCTGTGAAAGAAGATATCTTGGTTTTGTTGCAACACAATGGAACTTCTTATTCAATATGGAAAGCATTAAGATCGAAGTTTATTGGAAGCCAAGAGATGGTCAAGAACAAAAAATCACTTTTGAAGAAAGAGTTTGATCTGTTTCGTGGTTTGAAAAATGAAAGCACAAAGCAAATCATTAAAAGATATTGCAACCTGTTAGCGAACATGAAGAGATTGAGCATCAACAAAGATAATGAAGAGTTGATCGAAAAATTAGCTGATGCATTGCCATATGAGACTTGGGGTACATATCTCATGATGTTTAGAAACAAGAAAGGTTTTTGTAATCTGACACTGAGCAAGTCCATTGAAAAGATTGAGGCTCAGGAAATGGAACAGAGAAAGGTCTTAAGAATGAAAGATTTCGATGGTGAACAAGACATTGGGCTTTATTACAAAGCAGGGTTGAATGACAAAACCACCAACATGTCACCAAAGGTTGAGACTGCATTCAATGCAAAGAGTTCATCAGGAAGTTTTTCCAAAGGATCAAACAGCAACACAAGTTTTTCATCATATCCATCTTTTGATCCAAACATTTCAGTAACCAAGAATGGCAAGAAGCTACAATGCAACATTGTATTGAATCTTGAAAATGATCAGGATTATTCTGAAGAAGTTGCAAAAAGCCATATGTCTTTGTTGGGGATTGTGTTGGAGTCTTATGGAAGTTTTGTAGCAGGTCGGATCGGGAATCCAATGTTGACAAAAGAGGATTACGATCAAATAGATGCTGAAGAGATGGAGTTAATGGATATAAAATGGTGTATGGCTAGTGTGTTGAGACGAGCTGAGAAATTCAAACAGATCACAGGAAGAGATGACTTCCGTGATTCATGTGTTTCTAATTTGGGTTTTGATAAATCTAAAGTTACTTGTTTTCGTTGCAGGAAAAAAGGACACTTCAAGAGGGAGTGCACTAATCGCGAAGCAAGTGGAGCTCAAAATCCGTTCAACAACAATGATTATTACCGGAAGGCCATCCATCATCAAGTTGCTCAACAACAACAAGAACCACAAGTGGCACATGGTAGGAAAATAATCGAGGAGTCTTCAAAGAGAGCTTGTATGGTGAATCAGGATGACAAAAAGCCAACAAAAGAATTCAGTTGGGACAAATATATTTCAGCTGATAATAAAGCATGCCTGATAAACCAAGATGATGAAAAGTTACCAGAAGGGTTTAACTGGGAAGGTTTTAGTTGGGATGATTATGATCCTAACAAAACTTCAAATCACAAAGCTTTTGTTGCTCGTATTGAAGAAGATAGTGATGATGATAGAGAGTATTATGCAAGGAGAATGGAAGCTCATTTGAAAATGATGGCAGAAAGTGATAGTGATGACGATAAAGCTAAAAAGAAAAAGAAAAAGGTCAAAACACCTGTCAGCAGTGACGATGAGGAAGTTCCTGTAATAAGGAAAAAGGTGAAAAACATTCCAGAGTTCAAAGTTGAAGAAGAAGAAGAAGCTAATGCACAAAAGGTTCCTGTGACATGTGAAAACTGTGAAGCAGTTAAGAAGCAGAACAGTACATTGATTCATAACATGAATAGATTGAAAGAATCTTACGATGTTCTAAACAAAGCAATGAATCAATACAATCAATCAAGCGAAGAACAAGCAACAGCAATGAAGACACTTCAAGGAGATTTCATGACAAAGCAGAAAGTCGTCAACAATTACATTGAGAAGTGTGCTGTGCTAGAACAAAAACTGGAAACTCAAAGAATTGAAACAGGAAGAGTTAATCGTTTGTTAAAAAGTTACTCATGTACTTCTTATGTCATTGACAGGATTTATCCAACTGTGGAAGGCATGAAGGATTTTGAGGAAGACATCACTGAAGAGAAAAAGATTAACACAGAAGAAAAGACATCTGAAAAGAAAAAGGACACTAAAGTGAAAGTTTCTGGTAAGAAACAAGGTTTCAGTTACAACAAGTGTCCACCCTCGCTTGAAAATGGATATTCTCCGAGAAATCCAAATTCAGAAAGAGTCGAAAAGGCAACAAATTTACAATGGGAGTCGGAGTCTTCAGTTAACCTGCCAGAAAATATTGATGTCACTTTTACATCGTCTGACACTGATCAACAATCTCAATTGATGAAGAAAGTGGTGGATCATGTGTTAGATAACGATGAAACTGAGGAGTCAAAGTCGGAGTCTATGTCAGAGGCAAAGTCTGAGTCCAGCACTCCGAGTAAAACCGTCAAACAGGACAAAAGAGTTTACAATAAAGAATTTCTTTTATCAAAATCTAATTTGAATGACGAAACATTCAAAGTTGCATATACATTGAATGATTCCGACAAATTATATTCTGATGAGGAATTTCCAATAAGAGGTGTCAAACCTGACATGATCAAAAAGGTTTTCAAACTAACAGAAATTAATATTTCTGAAATAAAAGATGTAAATCTTTCTGAAAAACCTAAAAAATACACCTCAAGAGTTCAACAAAGAGAAAACAAGAAAAAGGGTTACAGTTCTGTTTCTAGTTATCGAAAGAAACCAAACCATAACGGTAATTTCAAAAAGAAAGGACTTGGTTTTATTCCACCAGAAAATCAGAAAAATGAAAAATATGTTCGAGATTTTAAATCAAAAATGATATTTGTTTCAGGTACATCTTCTGAAGAGGAAAAAGAAAAAATTTTCAGAAAACAGTAAAACAAAGAATTCCTTGCGAAGAAGCAAGAAGAGATGCAGACTGTTGATCAGAAGAAGGAAACTCGAACCTGTTTCAAATGTGGAAAAATTGGTCATATTGCCATGAAATGTTCACAGGCAAATCAAACTAAACAGGGAGTTTCTAAACTGAAAGATAAAAAGGTTGTGTTTGAACCACCAATTGAGAGAACTAAACTTTTCAAAAATTCAACTTTTGAGATTGGTGAATGTTCAAACAGGTTTTACAAGAAAAGGGCAAATCTTGACAACCAAAAATGGGTTGTTAAGAAATCTGATGACAGTTCAAGCAATGATTCTGATTCGTCAAAATCAGAGGAGCTATTGTCTGGCAATGAATCTGATTCCACAAAGTCAGATGAGCCACAAATTGGGGTTAAACGTGAGAATTCAGTACCTCCAATGGATGATGTCAATTTTCCACCATTGAAGGCTGAAAACTTTAAACAAAAAGTCGGAAAAATTGAGATTTCAAATCATTTTTTCTCTGAAAAGAAAGACTTTGATATTGAAAAGGCCTTTAACACCACAGTTCATAACATTTTTGGAAAAATGGTTGACAAGAAGGTCAAAGGGGTGAAGGAGTTTTATGAGAAAAAATTGAAGAAACCAGGTAAAGTTGTTTCGTCCCAGGTTTGTGACTGGGATGGAATATATTATGAACAGTAAAAATCTGGACTTGCCGGAGCTCCCAAGTTGGTAATCGTGGAGCAGGAATCGGCATCATTCTTATATTGTTTGTTAAGAAAAATTGAAAATTGTTCATTAGTATGACTTGCCGGAGCTCCCAAGTTGGTAATCGTGGAGCATGCATAGGCATCTTTCTTGAGAAATTCACAAAAGTGATTTCATCTTACAAGTGCTAACTCAGGGACATTAAATTGTACTTGATTTATCTTTCTTACAAGTGGTTAAAGAATATATGGGGTTCATTTCATTGAAAAGAGGAAAGAAACAAAGTGATGATCTTACCCCTAACTTACAAGTGGTGAAATCAACGAAACTTATTTTCGGAAAAACCATTTGATTAAAACAAACTTAAGTGTTTTGAAATCACAATGGGAAAATAGTTTGTTGTCAGGTGGAGTTCTGATTGTTTATGCCAAGTGGATGGCGATTTGAAGTGATTCGATATCAGTTGTCAATTTACTTGTATAGTTTGTTTTCAAATTTCCTTTAAATGTGTTTGAATTTTAGGGGGAGTAAGAAAATTTCAGAAAATCCAAAAACATTCGAAAATTTGAAAATGTCAAAAACATGATAAAATTCAAAATGAGTTTTTGTGTCAAAGAAGAGGAAATGATAGTACATCAGTGGACTATCACAGCATGCTAAAGAAATGGAAAGTTAAAAAGTGATAAACTGTAATGCCCATAAATTTAAAATCATTATTCTAGAAATAAAAAGAATAATAATAATTTATAAATTACCCACTAGAAAACCCTAATTAAGACACCCAAGTAATTCTGTACAAACCCTAGAATTTTCAGAATTTTCAGAATCAGGATTAGGGCCCCTAAAACTCAGGGGGGGGTATTCCCTACTTGATGATTATCTTCATAACTTGCGGACGAAGTTGAATTTTAAAAATCTGTCGACTCAGCTAGGCTAGTCCCACACGTGGCAACCCTATACATAAATTAAGTTGTCTCGCGGGCCGCGTAAGAATAGGTTATATGTCACGCGGGCCGCGACAAGTTCAAAATTTCAGTATAAATAGAGGATGTTGGGACTTGATTCTGGGCACAAAAACGACGAAGAAACTCCAAATAAGCGCTGAGATATCGTCCAAATACTCTCAAAACACACACGAAACACAAATTAAGTATATCGGGGTGCTGCAGAACAGGGTAATAACTCGATCGCTATTACGATTCATTGTCCGATCGATCAATGTACTCAATGGATGTTTAAGTGCTGCCCACATTAGGGTGATGCTTTGTCATTAATTGTGATTCCGACTGGATGTTGAGTGCCACCCGAATTCGGGGAATACTCTGTCCTTCGTTGTGAATCCGATAGATGTTTAAGCATAGCACTTTGTCATTCGTTGTGAGGGTTGATCTCGTGAGTTATCGTAATGGCTGTATTAAGTTACTAACCTAGTTTGTGTGCATGTTATTTAAATTAGGTTAAAAGACTAATCCGTAGTCTAAACTCTGCCCGTGTAAATCTGAAATATTATCATAAGGTAGCATCACTTTGGAATTTTTAAGGTACGGATCCTTACCCCACTCTTTATTGATTCATAAGTCAAATTGTTATAAACCACTAAATTATTATATCTGTTAAAAACTCCTCACGTCTTTGATTATCAATTCATTTGACAGTCCGTTCGAATTCTATTCTAATCATTTGATTTAAGTTTTCATGTCATGCGATAGTATTATGTTAATTGTACTCATTATCGCATGTTCCAATATATGTTCAGTTTTGTTATGAAAATAAGTTTTATAAGTTATGTGAATAAGACTATTTGTACTCTGATACCCTGAGTATCGCTTCTTGTGGAGTGTCCCACGAGCATGTTGTTACGGCATCGACATCATGTGCTCTATCCGTGACGGAGAGATCAGTTCACGGCGTCTCTTAAGTACAAGTGTGGTACATATAAGCTATTAGGAGGCGTATGGATCGATCCTAGGATTTAAGTATAAGGAGGTGGATAACGGGTATGCCAATTCGCCATCTCATGTGATAATTATGCAGGAGTAGCTACCTGTGTATTGTCACGTTTTAAGTTGCTCATGGGTACATCCGTAAGATATGATTATGAAATTATGTTCTTGCACCGTATCATTTTTGCATAAAGCGTTATTTGTTATTTGAGCCTATTATTCCGTACTGAGCATTCGGCTCATTCCGTAAAATTGTTGTGTATACAGGTCAGCAGGTTACTTTGGGCGGGAAAGAGAGAGAAGAATAAAGCCTAGGAATAAAACTGAAGATGTTAGTTAATTAAGTCAAATGTCTCCGCTTGTATATTAACCTTAAGTTTAGTAGTCATGTGGTTGTATCCTTGTCAAATAAATAAATGGAATTATGACTTTTGTTTATGATACTACTGTTATTGTGACACGTCAACCCTTCCGGGTTGGGGTGTTACAGCTATGGTATCAGAGCAAAGGCTCTTTCCTGTAGAAAACTTAAAGATAGTAATTAAAACCTGTGAGGAATGGGTAGATATCTATGATAGGATTCAAATTGGTCTCTTATTTGGTTTAACTCCTATGTCTATTCGTATAGATGCCTCCTCGTCGTCCGCTACGTAAGAGTACTCGTACTAACCATGAACGTAACAACACTTCTTCGAATGAGACTCCAGTTGATCCAAACGCAATTAATGCTATCAACCAGGCTGTTGCCGGGTTGCTTCCAAACCTTGTTGCTCAAACAGCTGAGGCCGTTATTCAACAAACTCGTCATCCAGAAGGCACTAACACTAATCCAATGTAACATCCCTATTTTTATCATATAAATTATAGATTTGGTTAAATTATTAACCACTAGTAACTAGTAACTAGTTTATTTTTAATATAAATATTCAACCCAAATAATTTTAAACACTATTTTCTATAGTTGGTTGAAATATTATACTAATTAATTGACTTGTATATGAGTGCCCTTTCTAATAAAATAAAAGTCTATAAAAACTTATATTATTAGACAGGTAACTTACGGGTAGGTTGACCATAAGAAATATGAAGTTCCTACATGGGCCTAGGAACCGTATAATAAATTAAATTATAAAACACATTGTATTTTGAACCTACTCTATTTTTAATGAAACTTAGACCCAAATGTAGACAAAAATATACTCGTTCTAAATAACATATTTATTGTTTTATAAAACATCGTATTTCATAAGTTATAAGCACCAAATAAGTAAAGCTGTTAAATTAATTATAAAAAAAATAAAATATTAAATCAAAACTTAAAAAGATTGTTAAATGTTTTCATGAAACATTAGAATAGAAAAAGAAAATGAAAAACAAATAAAAATAAAATAAAATAAAAATATAATAAACCAAACAAATGCAAATCCACAAATTCAAGTAACCTGTCATGTCTTATTTTTCTATTTTCGTGTCCCCATATTTTAATAATAATAAAACAAAAACTTTCAATATAGAAAGTAATGTATACGTATGAAATATAAAATAAAATAATATTAAATTTAATATTTGAGACCTTGGTTGAAATATGTATGTGTCAGGCCACAGAAAGAATCAAAACAAATAAAATAATAAAATAATAAAATATCAAAGTAAGGAATTCACAGAAGTAAATGTGTGCATGCATTATGATGTCAACATGTATGGAAAGTAATAATCATAATAAAATAATATAATTACAAAGTAACTAAAGTGAAGTTTGAAGAAATATACGTGTCATGAATTTAGAAACTGTGTACATGTAAATGGGTACGTGTCTTTCAATCAAGAACCAAAATAATAATATAATAATATTTCAACTAATTTTATTAATTCAGAATATGGTGGAGAGGAGTAGCCTCCACGTTATTCTATACTATAAATAGGAGATGTAGCCTACAACTTTGCACAGTTCTTTCTTCAACTACCTTTATGTTGCCAATCTCTCCTCTCAAAATTCACAATTAACACACACAGGCACTAAATCGACGCCGCAATCAGGGTATTAGCACAATCGCTATTACGATTCATTGTCCGATCGATCAATATATCCAATGGATGTTTAAGTGCCGCCCACATTAGGGTTATACTTTATCGTTCGTCATTAATTTGACGGATCATCGTTAATTCGATGGATGAAGTATTGTACTTTATCGTTCGTCATTAATTTGACGGATCATCGTTAATTCGATGGATGAAGTATTTCACTTTGTCGTTCGTTGTGAAAATTTGATCTCGTGAGTTATCGTAAATGCTGGATTGATTACTAACCCAGAATTGTGTGCCTATTATTAGATTTAGGTTAAAAAGACTAATCAGTAGGCTAGACTCTGCTCAAATTAAATCTGCAATCCATCAAGGCTTATCTGTAGACTTTGGTTGTATAAATCTGCATGATTATAAAGTGAGTCATTCTCTCTTTTTATCAAATTTGTTTATAAAAGCATATTTATTTTCAAAGTTATAATTACGGGGATTAAGTCTTTGTAATCACCAAGTTACAACCGGTATGTGGGGTTTTGTATACATTACTTGATAATCGTCACCATTGGGGCAGCCAATGGGGGATATGACCATAGTCACAGATCCGGTCGAGTGACAAATACCGTGGGTAGTTGGTTGATAATAGAAACATTGTAATCGCTCTTAATACTGTAAATTATAACAAATGTGTCATTTTAGTAAATAGAATGATTCACTCAGTATTTCCCGCTGACAAAACCTTTTTAAAACACTTTTCAGGTAATTACAGTAGATTGGAGTAAGAGATGATACGGCACTGAAAGGCATCAAGAAGTGGCTTATTTATTATTAATTGAATCAAAATAAGAAATATTGTTTTATGTAATAAAATTTATCTTTATTAAAGCTACCATTATAAAACATGGGTTTATCCCATTTGTTTATTAAATAAAATCCGGTATTTTCTAAACTCTGATATTTTTCCTAACTCACGGTCCTGATAAAATTTCCGCTGCAACGTTTTCAAAATAATCACCGGTACCGCTGGACTGTTCACGGCACCCGATTCCGTCCAGGGTGGGTCGGGGGCCGTGACATCCAACCTCTGGTGGTGAAACTCGTGAGAATACCACGAATAATACTACTTATAGTATAGACATATGGATTAGTAAATTCCAAAAACAAAAGCCGAAATCCTTTAGTCACGCTAATAATCCAGTCGAAGCAAGGAACTGGATAGCTCATGTTGAAAAGATCTTCGGAGTTCTTGGAGTTCCGGAGCAATACAAAGTTAGATTGGCTACCTACAAATTTGAAGATGACGCACAAACTTGGTGGGAAGGATATAAGCAAGTCAAAGGAGGGGATGATTTTGACGCAAATCTTTCATGGGTCGACTTTCGTAACATCTTTTACGATAAGTATTTTTCGACCGCTGATAAAGAAGCTTATATCAGGGAGTATGCAGTGATTCGACAGGGGAGTGATGAACCAGCCTCTGAGTTCATTACTCGATTTTCAAGGTTGGCTAGTATTGTAGGAGACGTTGCAGGATCAGCAGAAGTCCAGGCAGAAAAATGCAAATGGGCAGTCAATGATCGAATTCGGAAGTCGATCATGTACATGAAATTTAAGGATATCACCGAAGTTGCTGATGCAATCAAAACTTTTGAATTCGAAAGGAAAGAATTCTTATCTCGAACTAGGGATAATAAGAAGAGAAATAGGGAAGGACAATTTAAGCAGGAAAACGGCCAATCATTCACTACGCCACAGCATCAAGATCGCAAAGTGCAAGGAAATCAAAACTCTGGAAATCAGGCACGTCCATGGCAACCTAGACTGCAAAACCCGAGACCTGCTCAAAACCAGATTCAGTTATATGCAGAACCTATTAGAGCTCAACCACTGAATCAACATGTAAACCCGAATCAGATTACATATCCTCTATGTAATACTTGTGGTAAGCGACATCAGGGCGTATGTCACCGAAGTACAGGAGCATGCTTTAGATGTGGCCAAACTGGACACATGATTAAGGAGTGTACAAAGAAAGACACTAAGAAGAATAACCGACCAAACGTTGCACCACCCAATGTTGGAGGAAGAGTTTTCGCACTTTCTGCTACTGACGCTGCTAATGTTCCAGGTACTGTATCTGGAACCCTTCAGATTGGTGAACGTAGTATCTATGTGTTACTCGATACAGGAGCGACTCATTCTTTAGTATCCCATTCGTTTACTAAGTACCTTCCGATAAGACCAACTCTCTTAAATCATACCTTAACCATTTCCACTCCCATGGAAAATTCCTCCGTAATCACTTATGTATATAAAGATTGTCCGATTCGTATTGAATCTATTGTGTGTAAGGCAGACCTATTTCCAATACATATGTGTGACTTTGATGTTATTCTAGGAATAGATTGGTTGTCTCGACATCGTGTAACTATAGATTGTCATTCTCGCCGTGTTATTTTCGGTGATCTTCATCATCCTGATATTATATATCAGGGAACTCAAGCTCATAAATCTCTTAAAATTATCTCCGCATTCAAAGCTCGAAAATTCATATCAAAAGGCTGTGCTGGATTTCTAGCATCGATTAAGGATACTTCTGCTAGTGTTAAAAGTATCGATATCCATTCCGTTGTCCGTGAATATCCTGATGTATTTCCGGATGAACTACCAGGATTACCACCTGACCGTCAAGTAGAATTCACCATCGACTTGATTCCTGGCGCCGAACCTATTTCTAAAGCTCCATACCGTATGGCCCCAATGGAACTGAAGGAGTTGAAGGAACAATTGCAAGAATTGTTAGATCTAGGATTCATAAGACCCAGTGTTTCACCTTGGGGTGCTCCGGTCTTATTTGTAAAAAAGAAAGACGGTAGTATGCGTTTATGTATTGACTACCGAGAGTTGAACAAGATTACTATTCGTAATCAGTATCCTCTGCCTCGCATTGATGATCTCTTTGATCAACTTCAGGGGGCTCAGTTCTTTTCAAAAATCGACCTAAGGTCCGGGTACCATCAGCTAAAGATTAAGAATGATGATGTTCCCAAGACCGCCTTTCGTACTCGATATGGTCATTACGAATTTTTAGTTATGCCCTTTGGACTAACTAATGCACCCGCAGTCTTCATGGATTTGATGAATCGCGTATTTCACAAATTCCTAGACAAATTCGTAATTGTTTTTATTGATGACATTCTGGTATATTCCAAGAGTCGTGAAGAGTATGAAGCACATCTACATACAGTACTTGGAACCTTGCGGCATGAGAAGTTGTACGCTAAGTTTTCCAAATGTGACTTTTGGCTTAGCCAAGTGGCATTTCTAGGTCATGTCATATCAGCAGAGGGAATTATGGTAGACCCAACAAAGGTTGAAGCTATTACAAAATGGCCAAGACCTACTTCTGTTACTGAAATACGAAGTTTCTTGGGTCTTGCTGGCTATTACCGAAGATTTGTTGAAAGATTCTTGGTAATTGCTTTACCACTCACAAAACTCCTAAGGAAAGGGGTGAAATACTCATGGAATGAGGAACAAGAGAAAAGCTTTGAAGAATTGAAGAAACGACTCGTATCCTCCCCAATACTCGCTCTCCCTTCTGGATTAGGAGGTTACCAAGTCTATAGTGATGCCTCAAAGAAAGGATTAGGTTGTGTGCTAATGCAACATGGGAAGGTTATCGCTTATGCCTCCCGTCAGTTAAAGCCTTATGAAGTTAACTACCCTACACATGATTTAGAATTAGCCGCAGTCGTCTTTGCACTTAAGATTTGGTGACACTATCTGTATGGTGAGAGTTGTGACATTTTTACCGACCATAAGAGCCTCAAGTACATATTCACCCAGAAAGAGCTAAATATGAGGCAAAGAAGGTGGTTAGAACTTTTAAAAGATTACGACGCAAATATTCAATACCATCAAGGCAAAGCCAATGTTGTAGCTGACGCGTTGAGTCGAAAGAATTCCGGGACTATATCTTGCTTACAAATTCAGCCTCGTATTAGGAGGGATCTCGAAAGAATGAACATTTGGCTTCAGGTTAGTAAATCTGATGGATATCTAGCTAGAATGCAGATTGAACCCGACCTCATATCAAGGATCAAAGATGCACAAAAGCAAGATGGAGAACTTTGGGCAATTGTGCAAAATCTTGAGGTGGGTAAGCAATCTGAATTTCGTATAGAACATCATGGGGTGATTTGGTGCGGCAAAAGACTTTGTGTACCCGATGACTCCACCCTTCGTGAGTCATTGTTAGCCGAAGCTCACAGCTCACCATTTTCAATTCACCCAGGATCTACTAAGATGTATAGAGATTTAAGACAGAATTTCTGGTGGAATGGCATGAAGGAAGACGTTGCTCGATATGTAAGTAAATGCCTCACTTGCCAACAAGTGAAAATTGAACACAAACGAGCAAGCGGTCTGTTGCAGCCATTGGATATTCCCATATGGAAGTGGGATGAGATCACCATGGATTTTGTTACTGGTTTACCTAAGACATTCAAGAAGAATGATGTTATATGGGTTGTTGTCGATAGATTGTCGAAGTCAGCACATTTTCTACCAATTCAGCAAGGATTTTCGGTTAATAAGTTATCCGAAATATTTCTTCAAGAAATTATTCGACTCCATGGCACACCATCTTCCATTGTTTCCGATAGAGACCCACGTTTCACCTCACGATTTTGGAAAGGTTTTCAGGCAGCTTGGGGTACACGACTGAAATTTAGTACGGCTTTCCATCCACAAACAGATGGGCAGTCGGAACGCACGATTCAGACCTTGGAAGACATGCTCCGAGCATGTGCACTTGAATGGTCTGGAAACTGGGATGAATATTTATGTCTTGTTGAGTTCGCTTACAACAATAGTTGGCAAGCAAGTATTGGCATGGCACCTTTTGAGCTTTTGTATGGTAGGAAATGTCGAGCACCGATATGCTGGGATAAAGTTGGAGAAAAGATTATTGAAGGGCCAGAACTAGTTCAGATTACAAATGAAAAAGTCACTATGGCACGAGAAAAACTGAAAGAAGCTCAGAGTAGACAAAAGAGCTATGCAGATCAAGATAGACGACCACTCGAATTTAAAATTGGTGACCATGTTTTCTTAAAGGTATCACCTTGGCGTGGCATTCGTAGATTTGGAATTAAAGGGAAGCTTAGTCCCCGTTTCATCGGTCCGTTTGAAATTCTTGAAAGAATTGGAGAAGTGTCATATCGACTAGCTTTACCGCCTCAACTCTCTCACGTTCATAACGTTTTTCATGTCTCCTCGTTAAGAGGATATAATTATCATCCACTCCATGTCATTAGTTATCCATTACTTACAATTCACGAAGATTTGTCCTACGAAGAGGAACCAGAAGCCATCTTAGATCGACAAGAAAGGGTTTTGCGTAGGAAAGTAATTCCGTTTGTTAAAGTCCTTTGGAAAAATCATTCTGAACACAAAGCAACATGGGAATCTGAAGAATCAATTCGCTCTCTATACCCTAATCTATTCTAGTAATAGAATTTTAGTCGAAGTAACGGTAAAACTTGCTCTTTGATATATGTTCATTTGTTTCTGTTTACGGTCATTTATGCTTTACCTTATGTGAATATTTAAGCATATCTATGTAGGAAATATCAGTACCAATAGTCACTTTAGTATCTGTTAGTCTCCATTGACTTTTTGTACGGTAAGATATTTTATTAAGATGCGTTATAGGAGGACCATTAGGGCACATATGTAAGGTAATTGACAATTATAGTCATGACCTTAGTTATGAATTTCAGATACACATGTGTGTTTAGGAGATTCTGGTTATATAAGTTAGTAACTCTGCAATGAAAGTTCCGTTTCTGTTACTTATGCGATAGGTTATATTTTTATTTGAAAAAAATTTCGAGGAGGAAATTTCTTTTAAGGGGATAATAGTTGTAATGCCCATAAATTTAAAATCATTATTCTAGAAATAAAAAGAATAATAATAATTTATAAATTACCCACTAGAAAACCCTAATTAAGACACCCAAGTAATTCTGTACAAACCCTAGAATTTTCAGAATCAGGATTAGGGCCCCTAAAACTCAGGGGGGGTATTCCCTACTTGATGATTATCTTCATAACTTGCGGACGAAGTTGAATTTTAAAAATCTGTCGACTCAGCTAGGCTAGTCCCACACGTGGCAACCCTATACATAAATTAAGTTGTCTCGCGGGCCGCGTAAGAATAGGTTATATGTCACGCGGGCCGCGACAAGTTCAAAATTTCAGTATAAATAGAGGATGTTGGGACTTGATTCTGGGCACAAAAACGACGAAGAAACTCCAAATAAGCGCTGAGATATCGTCCAATTACTCTCAAAACACACACGAAACACAAATTAAGTATAGCGGGGTGCTGCAGAACAGGGTAATAACTCGATCGCTATTACGATTCATTGTCCGATCGATCAATGTACTCAATGGATGTTTAAGTGCTGCCCACATTAGGGTGATGCTTTGTCATTAATTGTGATTCTGACTGGATGTTGAGTGCCACCCGAATTCGGGGAATACTCTGTCCTTCGTTGTGAATCCGATAGATGTTTAAGCATAGCACTTTGTCATTCGTTGTGAAGGTTGATCTCGTGAGTTATCGTAAAGGCTGTATTAAGTTACTAACCTAGTTTGTGTGCATGTTATTTAAATTAGGTTAAAAGACTAATCCGTAGTCTAAACTCTGCCCGTGTAAATCTGAAATATTATCATAAGGTAGCATCACTTTGGAATTTTTAAGGTACGGATCCTTACCCCACTCTTTATTGATTCATAAGTCAAATTGTTATAAACCACTAAATTATTATATCTGTTAAAAACTCCTCACGTCTTTGATTATCGATTCATTTGACAGTCCGTTCGAATTCTATTCTAATCATTTGATTTAAGTTTTCATGTCATGCGATAGTATTATGTTAATTGTACTCATTATCGCATGTTCCAATATATGTTCAGTTTTGTTATGAAAATAAGTTTTATAAGTTATGTGAATAAGACTATTTGTACTCTGATACCCTGAGTATCGCTTCTCGTGGAGTGTCCCACGAGCATGTTGTTGCGGCATCGACATCATGTGCTCTATCCGTGACGGAGAGATCAGTTCACGGCGTCTCTTAAGTACAAGTGTGGTACATATAAGCTATTAGGAGGCGTATGGATCGATCCTAGGATTTAAGTATAAAGAGGTGGATAACGGGTATGCCAATTCGCCATCTCATGTGATAATTATGCAGGAGTAGCTACCTGTGTATTGTCACGTTTTAAGTTGCTCATGGGTACATCCGTAAGATATGATTATGAAATTATGTTCTTGCACCGTATCATTTTTGCATAAAGCGTTATTTGTTATTTGAGCCTATTATTCCGTACTGAGCATTCGGCTCATTCCGTAAAATTGTTGTGTATACAGGTCAGCAGGTTACTTTGGGCGGGAAAGAGAGAGAAGAATAAAGCCTAGGAATAAAACTGAAGATGTTAGTTAATTAAGTCAAATGTCTCCGCTTGTATATTAACCTTAAGTTTAGTAGTCATGTGGTTGTATCCTTGTCAAATAAATAAATGGAATTATGACTTTTGTTTATGATACTACTGTTATTGTGACACGTAAGCCCTTCCGGGTTGGGGTGTTACATAAACGGTCTCACTGATGATGTGTCAGTAGGTTTTTGCACATTTAGTAGACTGTGATGAGATATAAACCTAAATTCAAACTTGCTTATATTGTGGGGAAACATCTCTCGGATATATGGGTAACCCCCGAAATCTTGTTTGAAAGGTCCCTCTTTCTGAGATACTAGGTCGTTATGCTCAGTGATATCTGAGGTATTATCCCGGGACTTCTGATTTTACGGAAGCAATGGCATAGTCCCCGGAGAATACTTTACGCTTGCTTGAAATATAGCCTACCCTCAGCATAAAAAATGATGAAACATTGCAAAATGCAAATCATGTGCTGTAGTAAAAAAGATCCTCTAAAGGGGACCGACCAAAAGTCAAAGCCGTCATCTCTCTGCTGAACGGAAGTTCTGACCTGAGCTCTCACGGTCCTCGCAATATAACCCCTTACAGATATCATATGTGGTATACTCACCTGTAAGACTGAATATTGGGATCTGGATACGGGAGTATATTCTGAGGTGGGACACGCGATTAAGTTTAAGTGCTTAAAACATTAATCTCGTATCTCGAAACAGTTGAACTTTGTGTGAAAATTTAAGTGGATCAATATACTGACAATCTAATTGAATCGTTTAGAACTTAAAATGTTTAAAGCTTAACGGTGTTGGTGATTTGTCTCATAAACTGATATGATCCTTTTACACAAACTCACAAAAATATTGTTTGTAAATATTTCTTTATCGCATTTCATTTTATATTCAAAAAATCCAAAAAGATTTTAAGTGTGTTTTAGCATAAATTTTGAAAAATACAAAAAGATTTTCGACAACTGATGTTGGAGAGCTAATTTTCAAAATTCCAAGTGCTAAACATGATGACAAATGGTTTGGGAGAGTGTGTTTTGAAAAGATAAATGATATTTCTTCAAATGGTTCATCAGAGATTAACATTGTAAAATTTTTCGTTGATTGAATATCTTATCCAAAAGTGGTCATAAAAAATTTTAAATGATAAATCATTTTGAGAATTGATTTTACAAGTGGTAAGCAATGTATAAATTTGTCAAATTTTAAATTTGTGAAATTTATTGTTGGGTAGAGATTTGTGCAGGTAATGGTAGAGCCAGGAATTGGTCATGAACCTGTGAAAAGAGTGTGAGCCAACTCTCGATTCTAGAACAAGAATTCCAGACTGCGATCCCAGCTTATTGAGAGGGGGAGTCTGAATGACAAAGAGCTAGGTTCTGATCCTGAGATTGCTTGTGCTGATAAAGAGAAGAGAGAATATTGAGGATGCTTTACAGTGTCGGATACTTCAAAGAATTCGAGAGGACTGATAAAGATTGAAGATGCGAAGACTCGACACTTAAGACTCGTCAACATTCGAGGGGGAGTCTGTTGGTGCTTGCGTCTGTCGACTTCATCTTGTATCGAGTCTTGGTTGTATTTAGATAGATCAAGGCATGAAAAACGAGAAAGTGGATTTATAGGTAATTCCGTTTGAAATGACACGGGGTCATTTCAAACGAAATCAACTAGGTAATTCCGTTTGAATTTACATGTTAATTTCGTTTGAGGCTGTTTCAAACGGAATTAGCTATCCTATAAATACCTCTCATGTCTTGTCATTTGTAATTTTTTCAGTTTGAGCCACGAAGTGCTGCCGAAGTGTCGTCTCGCTGTAAATCGTTATCAAATCAATAATATCGACAGTTAAAGTGTTAATCTAGCTGAATTGAACTCAATACGTCTGTTTCCTCCTTTCGTATTGAGAAAAACTCTTCTGAACGACTCGTTCGGGTCCGAAAACGATCCTACAAACCTTATTGGCCTCTAACGTCTTTTTTTAAACCCTTTTGGCCCCTAACATTTAATGGATGGGGTTAGTGTTAGGGGCCAAAAGGGTTAGAAAATAAGATGTTGGGGGCTCCGATGTTAAAAAAAATTGGGCTAAATAGGTAAAAGTGATATAACCACAGGGGCCAAAATCTTAATTTTCTCTAAATAATATTATAAATGAGAAGAAGATTAAACTAAATAATAATTATCCATAAGATATTAAAGTAAATAATATTTAATAGGAGGGTTATCTATAATTAATTAGAAAAGATTAAATTAAAATAATAATTATCTATAAGAGATGCCCTAATATGATGACAAGTGTCCCCAAAGTGGTTTCTTTTATTATATAGTACTAGCGGTAAGACCTGTGTGCAAACACGGGTCGTTTATTAGAAAACCATGCATAACACATATTGATAGAACATATAGATACATGTATAGATATTGTACGAAAGTGTGTTATCTATTATAGCTAAAAGACAACTATAAGTAAATATAAAAGATATTTAACAAACTTAATAAAAGATGTCTAAAAGATGTCTAACAAACTTAATAAAATTCATCAGTTACATATGATTATTTCCATTCTCTTATTCAAAAAAGAGAGTATCCACCCATTGACAATGTAAATTGTTATAAACATAAGTATATATAAAAGATGTCTAACAAACTTAATAAAATTCGAATACAACTTAACTTTAACAAACATTAAATAAGAACATACGATCACCTGCCTAAACAACACATATCAAACCTCACTCAAGAATTTGTTGCGCAGCAACATGTCCTTTGCTACATGTTGTGATCTGGTTAAATACGCTACTGCAAACAATGTAATAGCTGCTGATCTAACAATCTCCCTATACAACAGATGATACGAAAACCCTTCTTTATTACTGATTTTTATTTCTCATCAACATCTCCCTGATTTGTCCTTTGAATTGTAATTCAAAGTCCAGGGAGAACATGTCTTTTTCATCATCCCTCTTAAGTTGAAGGTCCAACAAATCTTGGAGATCGTATGCATTCAGATTATATGCACTATCCATTTTAATATGTTCAACACTACCATCTGATTTGATCAAATTCAATACTTGGGTTTTTTAGCATGACTTCCACTTTACTATTTTTGGATCAGTTGGTTTTCTTGGGCAAAGAATTATTGAAGATGAGTTTGGTGATTGTGGTCTGCTAACTAAATTTGCAATTGATTCAGACAAATCAGATGATGAGAAAAGGTTTTTTGGAGTACCTATTTTTAAAGACAGAGCAGCAGTTGTAGGATAGACTGGGTTTTGAAGAACATTTGAATGTTCAGCTCTAACTTCTTCCAGGTTTTTGTAGGTCTCAACTATCTTCAGTTTAGACCATCTGGCAATGGATCTAACTGGACCATAACCAGCAGCCACAAGCTCTGCTCTCATTCTTTTAAACTTCAATACCTCATCTGAATCCACTGTTTTGACTTTCTTCCAATTAGGTGGAGTTGGCTTTACCAGAGGATCATTGTTTATTTTTGTGATTATATCGATATGAGTTTTTCTCTTATGTGTGGAGATGATTTCTGGTAAAAGAGAATGTTTTGGTAGTGAAGATGAATGTATAGGAAATCTTTGTGACGTTGGAGATGGTTGGATTGTGGTTGGTGTAGTGAAAATGATCATGGCAGATGTTTAACAAACTTCTACTGAAACAACTGGTGTTCAGCAGCTATTTGGTAAACATCTGCTGATACTTTTGTGTTCCCAGCATCTATTGACAAAATGGGTGATGATGGTGTGGAAGGTATTTTCTCCTTCTTTTGTGGTGTTTTTTTTTTTGGAGAAGTTTGGGATTTAGGTTGAGCAGGGGATACAATTTCTGTAGGATTAGCTTTCGAATCTGGTGGCAACTTTCTCAGTGAATGTTTCTCTCCCTTTTTGGCATCAATATCATCATCATCATCTTTATCAAAGATTGATGTAGAAGTGGAGCCAGTAAGTTTCAATAAATGTTCCTTAATGTTCATAATGTCTGCTTGTGTGTCTTTATACCTGGCATCAACTAAATTTATGATAAATTCCAAACTGAAACTGCAGCTACTTTCAGCCAGATTCCTCTGAGCTTGAAGGATGGGTTGCATAGAATTCCAAAGCTCATTGGCAATTTCCTGTCTGGTAGGTTGACTTTTAAAAAACTCTATCATCTGCTTAATCAATTCTTTCATTTCAGCAACATCTGTTTCAATGGTAGACACTCTAACCATCAAATCCTTATAAGTTAATTCATCACCTACTTTAATAGGATCATCTGAATTCCCACCTGTAATGGATGTATTTGTTTTGATAATAGGAGAAGTCTCCATATCATCAGAAACAGATGCCCATTTTTCTTCGTTCTGGGGACTTCCCACTGAAGCAGAGATTACAGTTGTAACCTCATCAGTGGTTGCCTTCAAGGGAGTCTTAATGATGTAACCACTGTCCAACTGATCACCAATGGGTTCAACAGTTGTAGTGGCTGCTCCACTTGAACTACCACCAAGAACCTCCTCAACTGTTTGTAGGATAGGAGATTGAATTGGTTCACACATAGTCATTTGTTGCGATCTACTCTCAGTAATGTGTGCATTAGAGGAACTGTTTTTTTCTGAAATTCAATTGTTTCAAACAGAGGTAATATTGTTGATGGAACTTGAGTCGAGGGTTGTGGTGTAGAAAGCGTGATTGCCCTGTGAGAGGGACTTTTAAACATACTTTCATAAGAAAGGTCTACTTCATGTTGTGGTGTCCCTGTGCTTACAACGTGATCCTTTTCTGAGGATACATAAGGAGTTTGGATGGGTTGAGATCTTTCCAACAACTGTGAGGAAGTAGCAGCAGTGGTTTCAAGTGACATTTATGTTGTCACTGCATTAAACTCTGGGATCTCATCTTCCAGATGAACCTTTTTATTTTGTTTGGTTTTGGTGGACTTTTTGGATATGACAACTTTCTTTTTGCGTTTTCCTGGTGTGTGTTTCACAACACCTGTTGTGGTGTCATGATCACCAGGAGCAGTTCGCTCAACAACAGAAGTTTGAGCAACTGATGCGGACGCATCTAAAATAGGCTCATCCCCCTTTCTTTCCGTTGTTGAAACTTTTGACTCTTTATCCATAAGTTTAGTAAAAGTTTTACTTGTAAGACTATTTATTTGAAAAGCTACACCTTGTTCAATATCTGTTTGTGACACCTGTTTTCGTAGGTAGTAGCTTAGAAGTCTTGGATACAACAGAAAAGCATTACTACGAAAACCTTTTTTCAATTTTTTTTCACATTTTTCACATTATTCAACAAATCAGAAAACAGTGCTTGTGATAAATTGTAATAAGATTTTGTTAAAATAGCATAACCCAAATACTGAATGTTCAAAGATATCTCATTAAATGCGGTGGTCTTGGCTGAGAGACAAGTTAAAAGAGCATGAAACAAAAATTTCATTGGTGGAGGGAAGTTTGGTTTGTAGATAGTAACTTCATTTAATTGTGCATCATACCCTCTTTCAATGAACTCTGTATGAAGTTCAAGTTTTTCAAAGTTGGTCTTACCTCCCAAGTCGTCCAATGCAAATGTAGTGGAAATTGTAAAGGGAGAAATTCGTACCACACTTTCCCCGACCTTAGATGTGATGGCAACTGGATTATTATCTTCAGACTCTATTCAGCATTAAACCAAAATTGTCGGAGTGTTTATGTGAGCATCAGCAGTAAGAATTAATTTGTATTTTGATGACGTTAAAAGGTCAATTATTGAGTGATAGCTGGTATTTTTGCTGGTTTTCTCGAAGATGGGGAGGTAGTTGTGAAGGTTTTTGATGTTCAGAGACATGATCGGAGAAGAAGGTGATTTGGGGATGAAACAGGGTTTAAGTTGGAGGGTTTTTAATATGTTGGAAATTGTTTTTGAGAATTTTGAATTCGAGACGGCAGTGGTAGAACCTCGATTTAGGGATGAAACAACTTTTATATAGAGAGAAGAAGTGAATGCTGACGTGGTAGTAGTTACAAATATTTGATGGCTAAGATCTGTCCACGTCAAAACCTCTCTTGCGACAACCGATGACAGTTGTTTGGAAACCTCTGTTGGTCGTTGGGAAGAGTGTGAGTCAAACAGTCGTTAGATAAACAGAAATTATGAGAACAGATGATAACTTTCAGCAGTTGTTTTATTTTTAGCTAACATCTGTCCACGTCAGAACCTCTGTTGTCATAATGGATGACAGTCAGAAGTATAGTAAATCAACAGTCATTAGGATAAACAGAAATTATGACAACAGACGGTACCCTTTAGCAGTGGATGTATATTTAGGCAAGCAGAAGTTTCAAAAACAGTTGTTTTCAATCGGTGTAACTCAACAATCGTAATTCTAACATCTGCTATTAGCCCAACCACTGTTAGTATCAAATCCGTTGTTAAACATTTTAAGATTGAATATCATCTGTTGTTCGTTAACATCTGTTAACCCATAGTAGACCTTTGCATCTTCAGACATTTATTCATCAGCAGATGGTCTTTTTTGTCAGACTTTAGCTACAACACACCTTTTATTACAGCAAAATATACTGTAAATTCTTCCAAAAACCTGTTATTGATAAACAAAATTATATAATATTACTTATAGCAGACCTTATATAATAATACTTATTCATCATTAGCCCAACCACTGTTAGTATCAAATCCTCTGTTAAGCATTTTAAGTTTGAATATCATCTGTTGTTCGTTAACATATGTTGACCCATAGCAGACCTTTGCATCTTCAGACATTTATTCATCAGCAGATACTCTCTTTTGTCAGACTTTAGCTACAACACACCTTTTATAACACCAAAATATACGGTAAATTCTTCCAAAAAACTGTTATTGATAAACAAAACTATATAATAATACTTAGGAATGACTGAAATAATTAAAATGAAGATGCGACAACAAAGATTAATACTATTAAAATTTATTCATTTAGTCAACAGTGGTAAATCAACAGTCGTTAGCATACACAGCTGTTTCATCATCAGCAGATGTTCTTTTTTACCAAACTTTAACTACAACAGACCTTTTACAAGTCCAAATATTGACTCTCTGTAATTTGCAGGAGCACAGATTCATCAAAAAACTACTATCAATGATCAAATTCTGAACATTTGTTTTATCTTTGCACTCATCTGTTCACCATCAAACCAAGCCTTGATACTATTAAACCTCTGTTGACTTACCAAACAGATGTTCAGACACAATTCAACATCAACATTATCTGTTCACCATCAAACCAACCCTTAATACTATTAAACTTCTGTTGACTTACCAAACAGATGTTAAGACATAATTCAACATCAACATAATCTAAATCAAACTCAAACACTAAATAAATAAAACTAAAACGCAACATAGATTCATAAGATTAAAATTGATTCATTTATTCATGACATTAAAAGTCCAATAATTACATAACATACTGAACAACATTAAAGTTAAAATCTAACAATAACAACAAGAATTAAGAAACTTTAGCTTCAACTCCATAGATTGTTGAACCTCTCGATGTATGTCCTTCAGCATCGCCATGAACTCCACGTCTCTATCACCGCACTCTATATTACTGACAACACAAAGATCACGAACGGAAATTGAAGGCATCCGCATAAGATTTCTGGAAACCTGCTCTCTCGTGAACACGCCAACTTGCAATCCATCAAAACATGTCTTCAGCTCTTGAAGAGTAGCCCTATGTTCATACACCTGTTCCTCGATTTGCCTGACAAAACGCTACTTTAAATAATCTGATTTTACAGAAGTGAATGACGCCATTTGAATAAACTATATTACTCAACTTTCCTGAAAGTATGATATCTTCGTAGGAAAACATGATGAAAAACAGGTGAAGTGACTATGAGTTTATATACTAAAATATTTAACAGTGAAAACGTGTAGATTTCATATAAACATATTAATGTATAAATCAAAACAGCAGTCTTTTAATGCAAAAACCTTTTCAAACCCCAACTTTTATGGGAAAACTGTAAAATTAAATACCAAGAAACCCAAGGGACAAAATTTCGAAGTTCAAAGAACAAAAGCAGATTATCACAATTACAATTAACCTCTTTATTTACCATGTTGATGCGTTTTTAAACTCAATAAAAGACCGATGATTACTTTTGATTCAAAACATCAACAAATTGTCCTACAAATCACTTTCTGTCAAAAATTGTTCCAAATCAGAAAAACCAACAAAAAATCTACATGGCAAACTTCAGCTTCTACCACTGATCAGACACCAGCGATGTTAAAACACAATTCTCGATGTGGTCACTCAAAGAACAAAGAACAGACGAAGAACTAAATAGGAAAGTCGACATAATCAACGACACTAATTACAACAAAACCTGGAACAACATAGCATTGCTCGATGAAGTCCTCCACTCTCCTCCATCAGAGTTCCAGAAGAATACAGAAGAGTTTCTGACATAACTTCTAAAACATGATCAGAAAATCTGCAACATGCTAACTGACCTGAAATTCAAAAGAGAGCATGAAATCACATAGAGAAAGGCCAGAGTCTACGAAATCCTAGCAAGTGTTAACTCTAGCATGTAATACTTTATAAATATTTCATTAAATTTCTATTTTTCTATGTAGTAGTTCATTTTAATAATATCAACATGAATCTTAACCTATATTATAAAATGTCAGTGTCAATAAAAACTCTCAACATCATCAACAGTTAATCAAAATAAGAAACAAACCTAAAATGCAAAGGTCTCCTCTCAACTGTTGTAGCACATCTGACTTTTCACGATATTGCACGAATCTATACTTTCTATAAAATGAGAAAATCTTACTGACGGAAGAAAACCTGACTTTCAATTTAATGAAAATCGAACAATGCAACTCTCCCATCAAAGAAGGTAGCACATGCAACTTTTCACGATGTTGCAACAATGATGATGCAACATCCATATTGAAAGGTTTATGTGTAACAACCCGTGTTACTGAAGTCAAAGTCAAGGTCAAAGTCAAAGGAAGAAAAGATTGCTAATTGCGATCTGTCACTCCTTGCTTGACTAACGATTTGAACACCTTGACTTATAACCAGTTTTGTAATAAAATTACTTTAGTTGTATTATGTGGAGTACATGTTAATAAATCACTACTTAATCGCATATTAATCTCTAATCGACTTATCGCTAATCGCATCGCAAACGCATTCGCAACCCGAATTATGCGTTCTGGATATTGTTTTACGTGTGTGTTCTTATTGTGTGTTACTTGTGCATGTTATGTTTATGTTGAGGTGTTAATCGCAATCGCAATTCTATTGCATCGCAATCTAATCGTAAACGCTAAACGCAAGTTAATTACAGTGATTGTATGTTAGATATAGTAGTTAGGTTATTCGTGTAACTATCGGGTAATACTATCGCATCGCTCGCTCGAAACGCATCGCAACGCTCAACACGCGAATCGAAACAACAAAACTCAACACCTCGGACACCTGGATCGAATGGCCAATCGATCGAGTGGCCGTCCGATGGGATTGCCATCCGATCGGGGTGCCATCTGATCGGTGGCCAATCTGACCCTTGTGCACTTTCCTCATTTGGAAACCCTATAAATACCCCTCCTGTCACATTATTTGTGATGTGACAGCTCCTCCACTCGACCAGCTCACTCAAGACCTTCTTTCTCTCGATTTCTCGCAATTCTTGTAAGTTTCCAACTCAAATCTTGTACTTCTATGATCTAGACACATTTCTTCATCTTTTTCACCTTTGAATCTTAAATTTTAACCGTGAAATCAGTAGATTTGGGGTGTTCTAGGGTGATGTCATCATGGAGTTCTTATGAACTTAAAGTTTTGGCCTTATTCCGCCAAGAACAACTTAGGTGTAAGATATTTCCACATGAATAAACAAAGATCTTGCATGGATCTGAACATTTTCAAGGATAAAAGGATTGAAAGATACTTATCCAACTTTCTTTCAACTCTTTTAAACTCAATGCACTCAAAACTGATAGAATCGGTGCTTGTTCTGATCTTCTACTCATTCTTAGTGAAGTGTTGGTTCAAGATCTGATTCCTGTCTAAGGGACAACTGATTCCGTGTTAAACATGAACAACTGTCATGAGTCAGTTAACTGATCGGACTAGGGTGACTCCTGTTTGCTCGGATAACTAGGGTCATGATGGGGTTTTTGTTGTTTAGCACGTGGTCATACCGTCTCGATGAAACTGCAAAACTTTCCAAACTTAACAAATCTTCAAGTTGCAAAAGATCAGATCGCGGGACGGATCGCCGTCCAATCGGATTGCCATCCGATCGAACCGCAATCCGATCGGATTGCACTTGAGGTTCCACACTTAACAATTTTCAACATGTTCAATGCATAGTCAATTCCAACGGGTTGCCACCTGACTGGTAGATCATCCGATTAGATGTTGATCCTACTGTGAACTTGTTCTCTGAGAAATACCTCGCCAAACGGATCGCCGTTCGATCGAATGACCTGAAAGGTAGAGATGCTTCTCTGTTTTCAAAATGCTACAACGAAAACTTCAAAGCCATCATACACAAACACATCCATCCCAAACGAGTGTCAATCCGACCGAGTGGCCATCCGAACGGATGACCATCCAAGCGGATTGACATCTGATCAAATGGCCATCCGTTCGGATTGCCATCCGGCCAGATGTCCACTCGTCACCTTGTTTCACTCGCATCGTTTTACGTGCCGCTTATCGCTTATGCTATCGTTCTAATCAGGCTAATCTCACTCTAGCGCTCCCTTCAATCCATTAACTTCCATCGCTGTGAGTATACTCTATCCCTTTTTGCTTTAAGGACTTTTGGGTGTTACATACGTTACTTATTCTAAATCACATCGAACACTCAACGCAAACACTATTTATACGCTGACCGTTATTGCATGTTATACGTGACTCGATGAATGCCTGTTTGTTATGTTTCTACATTTATTACTATCTACCTGCCTTAGCAACGATAGTACTATAGTTTGGACTCAGCACCTGTTCACTCAGGGGTTGTTAGGGATAATACTTCACGTGTTTGTAGTGGTGAACATGTGATGCACACTCGCTACTCGCAATCAAATCGCAGTCATTGGTATTGATAGGATCTTTGTCGATAACTTACATGCTTCACATTATACGATGTATATGCTGGTTATGCGTAAACGCTTTTGAACTCTATTATACTATCAAACTTGTATGCTCACCTTTACCCTATGTGTATTGACCTCTATTTTAACGTATGTGACAGGTGTTTGAATGCTTAGGAAGCTTGCTTGCTATTTGATGGAATCGAGCTTAGGAGAGTCTAGAAACCAACGAACAATTTACTTATTTAAATCTGAGTTGTCGGAACAGTTTTACTTGTTTTTGAGATAACTATGTCTGTAATAATTAAATGCTTGATGGGTTATGGTATGGGACATAATATTAACTATCCGGTAATTTAGTTGTTATGGAATTTCTCTTGGACAATCTGTTTCGCTCAGTGCCGCGCTCCGATGTTTCCGTCATCGGTTGGGGTTTGACCAACGCTCGCGCAGTCTTTATGGATCTAATGAATCGAATGTGCAAACCCTTCCTTGACCGCTTCGTCATCGTGTTCATCGATGATATCCTGATCTATTCCAAGTCAAAAGCCGAACACTCGCAGCATCTACGTTTGGTTCTTGAGTTACTCCAAGGAAACCGTCTCTACGCCAAGTTCTCCAAGTGCGAATTTTGGCTAGAGGAGGTCCAATTCTTGGGTCACATTGTTAATAGTCAAGGTATTCACGTCGATCCTGCAAAGATTGAAGCGGTCAAGAGCTGGGTTACACCCAAGAACCCGACTAAAGTTCGCTCTTTTCTCGGACTAGCAGGCTATTATCGCCGATTTATCGAAGGTTTCTCAAGAATCGCCGTACCGCTTACCTCGCTTACACATAAGGACAAACCTTTTGTTTGGGGAACTAAACAAGAGGAGACCTTCCAAACTCTCAAGACAATGCTTTACAATGCTCCCGTGCTCTCACTCCCCCATGGAAATGACGACTTCATAGTCTACTGCGATGCCTCTAACCTCGGTCTTGGTTGTGTACTCATGCAACGAGACAAGGTTATCGCGTACGCCTCTCGACAGCTCAAGGTCCACGAGAAGAACTATACCACACACGACCTCGAGCTTGGTGCAATTTTTTTTGCGTTAAAGATTTGGCGACACTGCCTTTACGGTACTAAGTGTACGATCTTCACCGATCATAGGAGCCTACAACACATCTTTGATCAGAAATAACTAAACATGTGCCAACGCCGGTGGGTAGAACTTCTCAACGATTACGACTGTGAGATCCGTTACCATCCAGGCAAAGAAAACGTTGTCGCCGATGTTCTCAGTCGACGAAGCAATTTGCATAGCGTTCGTAATGTTCAAGCTCAGCATAATCTTGAAACTCTGATACGCAACGCTCAACATGCTTGCTTTATCAAACGAACTTTGAGGAAGGAAAGAATTCTAAACGATGGCGCTCAACTCAAGAATAAATCGAATGGTATCGTTCATTATTTAGACCGAATTTGGATTCCTAAGCGTACCAATTTACGACAACTTTTGATGGACGAAGCCCACAAATCTCGATATTCTATTCATCCCAGTGCCGACAAGATGTACTAGGACATGCGCTACAAGTACTGGTGGCCAGGCATGAAAAAGGGTATCGCTATCTATGTTTCGAAATACCTGACCTGTTCGAAGGTCAAGGCTGAGCATCAAAGACCCTCTGGCTTACTCGTGCAACCCGAGATCCCGATGTGGAAATGGGAGAGTATAGCTATGGACTTCATAACAAAACTCCCGCGCACGCCATCAGGTCACGACAGCATCTGGGTTATCGTTGACCGTTTGACCAAATCCGCTCACTTTCTACCAATACGGGAAGACTATATGGTAGAACGATTAGCACGAATCTACACCGATGAGGTTATCTGTCGACAATGGACACCTCGTGATATCATCTCTGAACGCGATGGTCGATTCACTTCACGTCTTTGGGAAATGTTTCAATCTGCTCTCGGTACTACCCTCAATCTTAGTACTGCTTTTCATCCCCAGACCGACAGTTAGACTGAACGCACGATTCGTACCCTTGAAGACATGCTTCGCTCGTGCGTCATAGAATTTGGTGGTAATTGGGACACGCACTTACCTTTAGTCGAATTCTCGTACAATAACAGTTCTCAGTCTAGCATCCAAATGGCACCATTTGAAGCATTATACGGAAGGAAATGTCGGTCGCCTATTGTGTGGCACGAGATCGGAGACGCACAAATTACCGGTCCTGAGCTGTTGCAAGAAACGACTAACAAAATTCTCCAAATTCGAGACAATCTACTAAAAGCTCGGAGTCATTAGAAAAGTTACGCCGATAGACGCCGCAAGCCCCTTGAGTTTGACGTTAGTGATCATGTACTCCTAAAGGTTGCACCTTGGAAGGGGGTGATCAGATTCGGCAAGAAAGGCAAGCTCGCCCCTCGATATGTTGGACCCTTTAAAATTCTGGAAATGATTGGTAAGGTGGCCTACAGACTCGAACTACTGGAGGAACTGAGTAACGTCCACCCGACTTTCCACGTTTTGAACCTCAGAAAGTGCCTAGCCGAACAGGAATTACATGTCCCTTTCGAGGATTTACAAGTGGACGAAACATTACACTTCATGGAAAAGCCTGTCGAGATCATGGGACGAGAAACCAAGGTACTCAGACGCTCACGCATTCCCATTGTGAAGGTTCGCTGGGAAGCCAAACGCGGCGCCGAATTTACCTGGGAACTCGAAAGTGACATGAAGGCGAAGTACCCACAGCTGTTTGTTACGATTACTTCTTAAATTTCGGGATAAAATTTCCTTAAGTAGGGGAGACTGTAACAACCTGTGTTACTGAAGTCAAAGTCAAAGTCAAGGTCAAAGTCAAAGGAAGAAAAGATTGCTAATTGCGATCTGTCACTCCTTGCTTGACTACGGATTTGACCACCTTGACTTATAACCAGATTTGTAATAAAATTACTTTAGTTGTATTATGTGGAGTACATGTTAATAAATCGCTACTTAATCGCATATTAATCGCTAATCGACTTATCGCTAATTGCATCGCAATCGCATTCGCAACCCGAATTATGCGTTCTAGATATTTTTTTACGTGTGTGTGCTTATTGTGTGTTACTTCTGCATGTTATGTTTATGTTGAGGTGTTTATCGCAATCGCAATTCTTTCGCATCGCAATCTAATCGCGAACGCTAAACGCAAGTTAATTACAGTGATTGTATGTTAGATATAGTAGTTACGTTATTCGTGTAACTATCGGGTAATACTATCGCATCGCTCGCTCGAAACGCATCGCAACCCTCAACACACGAATCAAAACAACAAAACTCAACACGTCAGACACTGGATCGAATGGCCAATCGATCGAGGCACCACCCGATCGGTGGCCAATCCGACCCTTGTGCACTTTCCTCATTTGGAAACCCTATAAATACCCTTCCTGTCACCTCATTTGTGATGTGACAGCTCCTCCACTCGACCAGCTCACTCAAGACCTTCTTTCTCTCGATTTCTCACGATTCTTGTAAGTTTCCAACTCAAATCTTGTACTTCTATGATCTACACGCATTTCTTCATCCTTTTCACCTTTGAATATTAACTTTTAACTGTGAAATCAGTGGATTTGGGGTGTTCTAGGGTGATGTCATCATGGAGTTCTTATGAACTTCAAGTTTTGGCCTCATCCACCAAGAACAACTTAGATCTAAGAGATTTCCACATGAATAAACAAATATCTTGCATGGATCTGAACATTTTCAAGGATAAAAGGATTGTAAGATACTTATCCAACTTTCTTTCAACTCTTTTACATTCAATGCACTCAAAACCGATAGAATCGATGCTTGTTCTGATCTTCTACTCATTCTTAGTGAAGTGTTGGTTCAAGATCTGATTCCTGCCTAAGGGACAACTGATTCCGGGTTAAACATGAACAACCGTCACGAGTCAGTAAACTGATCGGACTAGGGTGACTCCAGTTCGATCGGATAACTTGGGTCATGATGGGGTTTCTGTTGTTTAGCACGTGGTCATACTGTCTCGATCAAACCGCAAAACTTTCCAAACTTAACAAATCTTCAAGTTGCAAAAGATCAGATCGCGGGACGGATCGCCGTCCGATCGGATTGCCATCCGATCGAACCGCCATCCGATCAGATTACACTTAAGGTTCAACACTTAAACAATTTTCAACATGTTCAATGCATAGTCAATTCCAACGGGTTGCCACCTGACTGGTAGATCATTCGATTGGATGTTGATCCTGTTGTGAACTTGTTCTCTGAGAAATACCTCGCCGAACGGATCGCCGTCCAATCAAACCGCCGTTCGATTGAACGAACTGAAAGGTAGAGATGCTTCTCTGTTTTCAAAATGCTACAACGAAAACTTCAAATCCATTATACACAAACACATCCATCCCAAACGAGTGTCAATCCGACCGAATGACCATCCGAACGGATGACCATCCGAACGGATTGACATCCGATCGAATGGCCATCCGGCCGGATGTCCACTCATCACCTTGTTTCACTCACATTGTTTTACGTGCCGCTTATCGCTTATGCTATCGTTCTGATCAGGCTAATCTTACTCTAGCGCTCCCTTCAATCCATTAACTTCCATCGCTGTGAGTATACTCGATCCCTTTTTGCTTTAAACACTTTTTGGTGTTACATACTATTCTAATTCACATCGAACACACAACGCAAACAGTATTTATACGCTGACCGTTATTGCATGTTATACGTGACTCGATGAATACCTGTTTGTTATGTTTACACATTGATTACTGTCTACCTGCCTTAGCAACGATAGTACTATAGTTTGGACTCAGCACCTGTTCACTCAGGGGTTGTTAAGGACAATACTTCACGTGTTCGCAGTGTTGAACATGTGATGCCCACTCGCTACTCGCAGTCAAATCGCAGTCATTGGTATTGATAGGATCTTTTTCGATAACTTACATGCTTCACATTATACGATGTACATGCTGGTTATGCGTAAACGCTTTCGAACTCTATTATACAATCAAACTTGTATGCTCACCTTTACACTATGTGTATTGACCTCTATTTTAACGTATGTGACAGGTGTTTGAATGCTTAGGAAGCTTGCTTGCTATTTGATGGAATCGAGCTTAGGAGAGTCTAGAAACCAACGAACAATTTACTTATTTAAATCTGAGTTGTCGGAACGGTTTTACTTGTTTTTGAGATAACTATGTCTGTAATAATTAAACGCTTGATGGGTTATGGTATGGGACATAATATTAACTATCCGGTAATTTAGTTGTTATGGAATTTCTCTTGGACAATCTGTTTCACTCAGTGCCGCGCCCCGATGTTTCCGTCATCGGTTGGGGTGTGACATTATGTGTGATGGGAAGCTTCATTGAAACGACGATGTTGGAACAATGATACTGGAACGATAACATGTAAACAGAATCAACAAACATTCGAACAAAGAAGTGTAATCGGAGATTAGCGGCTGAATCACGAGAAAGATGCATTTGAGAGAGAGATATACACTCGCAGATATGAGCGAGAGAGATTTGAATGTGGACCATATAAGTATATCTTATTTATAGGATTAGAATATATGGTTTGAATTTTGAATGTGGAGCCAGAATTTTCAATCTGGACAGATGTTTGATAATAAAATGTTGAGGGCAGATGTTTAGACAAAATTTTAAATGATATTTTATATTAGGTTTTATGATGTAATAATGACATAAGTAAAGCATTGTTGGACAGCCTCTCCTGCTGACACATCAGCTTTTCTTATGTCATTGGATTTCTACTTTTATAGAAAAAATAGATAGATTGGTACGCATGTAGTTTAATTAATTTGAAATGTGTAATAAATTTATTTGAATGTTTAAAGATTTTGGATTAGACTTAGTTTAATAGTTTAATTATTTTTTTAAAGTAGAAAAAAACTTACATAACTATACATTCTTAATTATTTATAAATATAAATTTAGAATAGCTTTAGCCATTCATTTTTCTCCATTATTATAACTAGCATTAAGCCCCTCGTGTTGCGGTGGGGGGTGTAAAACCATAAGAAATAGCACCAATGCCACAACACCGACAATGACCACCAACACTGAAGTTGCGGCGTGTTAATGTGAAGAAATTAGACCGAAATGTAAAGTATGGAAAGTAATAACTAAGTAAATTTAGAATCCGCGCATTGCGACGAACTTGTCAAATAGAAAAAATAGACGACGTAAAAACGTTGAACCACACACGCACGTTGCGTCGTGTTAAGTCGCAAAATTTAGAAGAAAACGTAAAACCGTTGAACCATATACGCACGTTGCGCCATGTGAACTCGCAAAATTTCGAGCGAAACATAAACAAAAAATTTGTAAAACATGAAAAGTAGAAGGCCAAAGTTGAAAGTAAAACAATTATAAGGTTAAATTTGCAAAGATGAATTTGGATTAAAAGTAAAAGAAAAAAAAAAAAAAACAAATACTTTTTAGTTAGAAGTATAATATCAAATTTATTTTGAAAACTCTCCTAAGCCTCTAGTACAACTCCTTTATGCATAACAATATATTAGTATAATATCATAATTATTTTGAAAACTCTTTTAAGCCTCTAGTACAACTACGCATAACAATATTGAAAATTTATAATATGGAAATGAATATTTTTTAACAACAATTTCATTAAACAAAATATTAGAATGAATATTTTAACAACAATTTCATTTAATAGAAGTACAAAACCAATGCACAGGTTTCTTGAACAAACAAAAAATAAAGGGGCAGAACAAGAAAAGCCCCTCCCCCCCCCCCAAAAAAAAAAAACAGTAGCGATCTATTCGAATTTATCCGGTCTAGAGACTTAAATTTGGGTCTGTTTCTAATCTAAGAGTACAATTGAGCAATAATCTCATCAACCGTGGTCGAGATCAGGATGTAGATAAATTCAAAATTTGAAAAAATAGTTATATACATAAATAACTAATACAAATTCAATATGTATAAAATTTTGGATATATAATTTAATTATCTTTTTTGAATTATTTAAAAACTTAAAGTAGATGCAATTTAATTGTATTTATCTGAAAACTTGAAGGGGATTTGGGGGGGGGGGGGGCAGTAAAATTCAGAAAAAGGGGAATGCATTTAACAACGCCTGATCTTATCGATCTAGACCAAATAGCGGTGGTGAAACTAATTGGGTCAGCGACAACTGTTAGTTAACAAGATAAAAGAGGGGTAGCGGAAGAGGCCAACGCCGGCGATTGACACCAAGAAAAATATCAGTAAAACTCAGAAAAAGGGGAGTGCATTTAACAACACCTGATCCTATCGATCTCAACCAAATAACGGTGGTGAAACTAATTTGGTCAACGAAATCTGTTAGTTAACAAGATAAAAGAGGGGTAGCGAAAGAGGCCAACACCGGCGATTGATACCAGGAAAAATATCCAATCAAAGATGAGATTGGCGGCGACTAAAGGCTTAATACCATATCGATGGTGGGAAAAGTAATCAGTATAGATTTATTACCATATCTAACACTATGATTAGAATTGACATCACCTTTTTTTTAGCAAAAACGTGTATGTATATATATATATATATATATAGGCTAATTATAAGGAGAAAACTCACTCCATTTGACTAAACCCTGGAAACCTAATTATGTGGACAATAAGCCTCCACGTGTTTTTTTGAAAAAGATAACTTAAAGGGTAAATTTGGAAATTTACCATCAACCACCAATTAATGTAATAAATTCAATTTTCTTTCATCTGACACCTTTTGTATAGTACATTGACTAATGAATTCAATCTGCTCCATAAAGCAATATGTTACCTCTATCATCATCATTTTTGAGAAACTTTATCTCTCTCATCTCAACCAAATTTACATCAAGATTCATAAGAAGGCCTTTCTTACAGATTAAAAAAAACACCCAGAACCAACAAAAGCTAGTTCAAGGTTAAAAAGAATACCCACCACCACCACCCACGCAGCGGTGGTTACCAGATCCAGTGCGTAAGAGTCGTGATCCAGCAATGTTTAATAGATCTAGTGGTGTTTTCAAGATCCGATGGTGGTAAACAAATCTGGTAGCTTATTCATTTGTATTATTCATATTTTTAAACATGATTATAAGAATATCTTTATCTTTTTGTGTTTTGGAGATCAACAATTTTTTAGTAACCAAGTCCAAAAGATGCTCTGAATCCAAAAGATGATCCAGATCCAAAAGATGCTCCGGAAAGATGCTTCCAGTTCTAAAAGATGCTCCAGATCCGGTTGAAGATGTTCAATGTGTGAAGATGATGTTTCAAATGACGATTTGATGTTGAAGATGATCCAAAAGATGTTCGATGTTGAACATTATGTTCCAGATCTAAAAAATCCTCTTTCACATCTTTCTAATATCTTCTCTTTTATTCTTTTTAGATATTCATATCTCTCATCTCACATCTCATTTATTCGAACCAGAGAGTGGAGTGAAAGAAAGAAACCTTACTCACCATTGAAGAGTTTTTGCATTTAACATGGCTGATTCGAACAGCCAACAACCTCGGTTGAAGATGATCGATGTTGAAGATGATGTGATGGCGGTTCGATGTTGAAGATGACCCAAAAGATGTTCTATGTTTAAACATGATGTTCCAGATCTAGAAGATCCTCCAGGTCCATAAGTATGTTTGTTTTCGGGTTTTTTTTTTTCAGATTTGCAATTTTTTTGCGTTTTGTAGTTCTTCATTTTTTTTTGTATTTTGTAGATCTGCAACTTTTTTCTGGATATGTTGTTTTTTTTTGTTTTCTGTTCAAGAAGATGAATGTTTTTAATTTCTTGATTTATCAATTTTTTGTGTAAAATTTGTTCAAGAAAAAATGCATGTTACATTTTTTCCGTGTCACATAAATAATATACATTTACATAAAATAAAGTGCATTGTTACACTTTTTTAGATTATTGTAAAAATAAAGTGTGTTGTTACATGCAACTTTTTCTAGATATGTTGTTTTTTTTTTGTTTTTTGCTCAAGAAAATGAAAGTTTTTAATTTCTTGATTTATCAATTTTTTGTGTAAAATCTATTCAAGAAAAAATGCATGTTACAATTTTTCGCGTCACTTAAATAATGTACGTTTACATAAAATAAAGTGCATTGTTACACTTTTTTAGATTATTGTAAAAATAAAGTGTGTTATTACATGCAACTTTTTTCTGGATATGTTCGTTTTTTTTTTTGTTCAAGAAGATGAATCTTTTTAATTTCTTGATTTATCAATTTTTTGTGTAAAATTTGTTCAAGAAAAAATGCATGTTACATTTTTCTGTGTCACATAAATAATGTACGTTTACATAAAATAAAGTGAATTGTTACACTTTTTAAGATTATTGTAAAAATAAAGTGTGTTGTTACATGCAACTTTTTTCTGGATTTTTTTTTGTTCAAGAAGATGAATGTTTTTAATTTCTTGATTTATCAATTTTTTGTGTAAAATTTGTTCAAGAAAAAATGCATGTTACATTTTTCCGTGTCACATAAATAATGTACGTTTACATAAAATAAAGTGCATTGTTACACTTTTTTAGATTATTGTAAAAATAAGTGTGTTGTTACATTTTTTTATGTTACAAAATGATAATCAGTTTCAGAGTTAAAAAGTCATACATGTGTAACATGTTTTAATGTTTTGCTTAATCTACCATTTTTGTCTTTTTGTACAGTTCAGTGGATGTCCGTTTATAAGGTGGGTCGACCAATCCATGTGCCCCCGATTTGCTATGATTATTCCGGGACTATTGAGAACTATTAACAGGCTACAAGTTAAGGTTATAGCTTGTGAAGATGAAATTAGAAAGAAGAAAACCATTACTTGATTTATCATTTTCGTTGTTGTAACTTCCACAATGTTTGTTTGTACTCCTGGATTGATTTCAAAGTTTTTATATTTAATGTGTAACTTTCCTTTGGCCCATTTTCCTTCATGTTTTACAAAGTACATTGGACCTGCAAATTATGTAACACAATGCAACATCATTCGTAGCATTTAATTCAAAAGTATAAAACAGAAACATAAAAAATGAAATAAAAACAATCTAAAAATCATCAGAGAGAGAGAGAAAACATAAAATAATGAAAGAAAAGTATATTGAGTTTATAGAAAATTAATGGGTGACAAAACTTTAATCATCAGAGAGAGAGAAAACATAAAATAATGAAAGAAAAGTACTTTAATCATCAAAGAGAGAGAAAACATAAATTAATAGGTGACATAACTTTACTACTTTACTTTTACTACATTTTCTTTGTTCCAATATTACCCTTCATTACATGAAATACATTAAAAAATTGAGACAAAGTACACAAAAGCAATTGATGGGACAAAAGTTAATCCTAGCCATCCATCAAGTTTGATCAATGGTGATTAATGGGTTTTCAGGGTTTAGTCAACTGGAGTGGGTTTTCGATTTATCCTTGCCCTATATATATATATAGGGTCATGATTTAGAAAAAATGGTAGAAAGTGTGAGAACGCTTATGGATCGTCCGATCAAAACAATCTATGGACTAGATTGGCGCGGTGGCGTTTTTGTAAATAAAATCGATTTTATTACGTGGACGCGCCTCATTAAGGGTAAAAAAGTCTTTATACCTCTATACTAAAACGCCATACTGATGAATAAAACGCCATTACGGACCAAAACACATCACTATATAAACAAAAACATCCCAGACATAAAAACACACCCCCAGAACCTGAAACGCCATATTTTCTACTATATACCATTCATCTTACAAACGCCAAAATCCCCAAAACATCAAACACAACTACTCAAAAAACGCCATATTTTCTACTATATACCATTCATCTTAGAAAACGCCAAAACACTCAAACATCAAAGATTCCAAAAAAAATCGACGGTTCTTTCAGATACACTATTTCATCAGTAAAACGCCAAAAATACCAAATATCGTTTCTTGTATATTCAAATATTGTTCTACACCAAAGTTTCGGATAATGCATTCTTCCCTGAGGTGCTGTGACTCAAATAACATTTTGCTGCATGAGATGGACAAATCATAAACAAAAACATGCTGGGGGCAGACTTATGTCATTTTCTGTGTTTTGTTCTTGATGATTATTTTAATGGCATGAAAAGACGAATGACACTAATGAGTTGTTTGAAGATACATATTCAAACAAAAAACTTATGTCATTTTGTCTTTCCAAACGGCCACAAAAACACAAGCATGGCTAAGCCAAACCACCAGGGAACATGATTCAAAAGAAGAAAGAGACTGATGACAGTGAAGATTTGGAAGATGAATTGTTTTTATTTTTATTTTTATTTTTTTAATTTTCTTTTTCTGTTGTTTGTTATGTATTTTTCAACTTAGAATAAAAAAATACATTATATTAATAAAACGCCAAACAGTCATAATGCATATGAAACGCCATAAATGGAGTAAAAACGCCAAAACTCCCAAACTATAATGAAAGTAGTTTGCAGAAGTATTAATAAATAAAAGCTGAAAATGGAAAAACGCCAAAAACTACTTAAACACATTCAAAAACGCCAAACTTGGGAGATGGAAAGTCTATGACCCTAAAAACTCATAAAAAGCTGAACAAAAACAGTAAAAATACACAGTAACTGAAAAGACGGCTACTTTATTAATATCATTTATTATAAATAAAATACCGCCTAAACTACGCGCCAAAAACATCCTATAAGATAGACGTCTCTACACAATCAACTGATCACAAAACCAGAAACAAACGCCATATTTCCTAGAAACCATTCACTTTAAAAACGCCAAAAATAATAGTTAAAAAAGCCACAGATGTAGAACCTCGATTCTGCTATATTGAGTATTGATCTGAATGAAGTTTCACTGAATGGATTCTTCTCTGAGTTGGGTATCTCTATAATCTTTTGCTGAATGAGATGAACACATATTCAAGATAAAAAGACTAATGACACTGATATGACATCATGTCACTTTGTTCTTGATGGATATATTGATGGCATGAAGGGATCAATACATTAGAGCAGGCGTTGGTCTTCAACATGTCATCAAACAACTATATATCAAACCACAATAAAGGATGCCCAAAAAATAAGCATCTTCTAAACACGGGATGTATATAGGAAAATAAGGATCTACATAAGGTATTCAAAACGCCAAAAAGGTTAAAGTAGAAGAGGCTAATGACAGTGAAGATTTGGATGAGAAATGAGATTATAATTTTTATTTTTTTTTCATTTTATATTGTTTGTTATGTAATTCTCTGTTGTTTATCATCTAATTCTCTACTATTTTAAAAAAAATTGAGTATAAAACGCCAAAAACTACAAACACCAAAAACGCCTGATAGTTTGAAAAACTGTGAGAACGAATGCTAGCAAAACATGATGTTGCTATATAAAACGCCAAAAACGCAAACAAAGTATTACTGGAAAAATCAACACTAATTGACAGATGAAAATTGAAAGAAGCAGTAAAATAAAGAGACGGTATCATTATTGCCAAACATTATAGTTATATTAATACCACTAAATGTAAAATTGAAATTTATTTATCTTTTCAAAACGCCATATTTTCCTGTCACATTATAGGCCTGTATCCTAAATGGCAAAACACTTGATATAATAAAATTAAGAAAATTACTGACGTTTTTTACATTAAACGTCTGCATCCTGATCTAAAAAACAATAAAAACGCCAAAACAATACTTAAAACGCCAAAATGTTTACTATGATTCTGATCTAAAAACAATAAAAACGCCGCGTATTTATTAAACGCCAAAAAAATGAAAAGATGAAGTGACAAGCGTTAAAAAAAAAGAAATATAAAAGGACAAAAAAAGCCCCTCCGCCCTTCTCTAAGCGGCGTGACACGTGTTGGGCCAGTAAGCGTTCTCACAATTCTCACACTTTTGAGCGTTTTCTCCTGATCCCGTTTCTATATATATATATATATATATAGGGAGCTGCTAAAATAAGAACCACCTCCAGTTGTAAGAACCGCGAGAACCACTCTCCACCAATCATATTCAGCCAACAAAAGGGGTATTTTAGTCTTTTACCCCAAATATCAAATCTATCCTCTCTCTCTTCATTAAAATACACTGACATTTTGTAAACCTCTCTCCTCTCTCCTCTATAACTCTCAGATCTATATATCATTCTCTAATTCAAGTTCATATCTCATCTTCTCCAAAAATAAACACACACACACAGAAACATCAAACTCTTCATTTCTCAATTCATGGTCTCATCTCTCTCGTCCCCTGTCAGACAGCCACACCGGCCGAACGCCGGAGCCGGTATTCCGGTCACCCCCCTCTTTCAATGGATGAACGGACCACCACCACCATCGTCTGGGTGGTGGTGGTGAGCGACGGGAGTGGGAACGGCGGACCGGAGTGGGAACGGAGAGAGAGAGACAGAAGGAGAGAAAGGAACGGCGGACTAGCGGACCGGGTGTGTCGGTGGTTGGTCGGTGGCGGAAGACGGTGGTGGGAGGTGGTTGGTCGGAAGACGGTGGTGGGGAGGTGGTTGGTGGGAGTTGCGCAGAGGCGGAAGTGGTGGCCGTCATCTTCAAACTACCTTTGTTCATGCACCGTCGGCCGCCGTGCGCACCGTAACAGTGGTGGCTGCCCCCGGCTGTCGTCCGTCGTCTGCAAATCTGGTGGATGTTGTTGTTTCTCTCTCTATTGTGGGTTTGATTCTGTTTGGGGGTTTGATTTGTGTTATTGATGTTGGGGGTTGTTTTGTGTTATTTGATTTATGTGGGTTTTTTGTGTGTTTGCCCAAAGTGATTATGGGATTTGTAAATGTGATTCTGGGTGGTGCAAAAAGTGATTTTGTTTTTGGGGATTCTCCGGCGATTTGATTTGTGTTTTTGATATGGGGGGTTGAGTTGGCTGTGATGATTCTAAACAATTTTACCGACCATTGATGACGATGGCGCGGCGAGGATGGCGGAGGGCAGGTTTTCGAACCCTGCAACCCCACTTTTGCAGCCATTTTTTTCATTGGAAACTCTGAGCCAACCTCCTTTTTTTTCCAGGTCGTAAAAAAGGGCCCGTAAAAACGGGGCGTAAAAATGTCGCGTAAAAAACGGGGCCGTAAAAAAGTTTAAAACCGAGGCGTAAAAAAAAGTTTTAAAACCCGCGTGTAAAAAAAGTTTAAAACCGGCGTAAAAAATGGGGCGTAAAAAACGAGGGGGCGAAAAAACATTTTTTAAAACCGGGTCGTAAAAAAACGGCGTGTAATTACGGACGTAAAAAACGGGGCGTAAGAAAAGTTTAAAACCGTGGCGAAAAAAAGTTTTAAAACCCGCACGTAAAAAAAGTTTAAAACCGGCGTAAAAAACGGCGGGGGGGGGGGGAGGGGGGGATGGGAGGGGAAAATATTTTAAAACCGGGTCGTAAAAAAAGGCGCGTAATTACGGACGTAAAATCGTAAGAAGTAAGACGTAAAATGTAAAACGTAAGACGTAAAATGTAAAACGTAAAAAGTTTTTCGTAAATCGTAAAAAGTTTTAGGTAAAACTTAAAATCGTAAAAAAAATTTAGTAAAACGTAAAAAACCGACACGTAAAACGTAAAAACGTAAAAAATGTTAACGTAAAAATCCGGCACGTAAAACGTAAATAACGTTAACGTAAAAACGGCGTTAAAAAGTTAACGTAAAAACCGGACGCGTAAAACGTAAAAAAATCGGGCGCGTAAAACGTAAAAAAAACGTTAACGTAAAAAAAAACGTTAACGTAAAAAAAGCCGGACGCGTAAAAACCGGCGCGTAAAACGTAAAAAACGTTAACGTAAAAAACCGGTGCGTAAAACGTAAAAAAACGGCGCGTAAAACGTAAATAACGTTAACGTAAAAACCGGGCGTAAAAAAACGGCTCTTCAAAACGTTTTTTTTAAATAAATCTTAAATTTTTTTTTCATAAAAATCTGATTTCAAAAATTATTTAACAAAAAAATCTATTTCTTAGTAAAAAAATAAATTAAGACAAAAGGTAATAAATGAATAGGACAAAAAAAGACAATTAAATATAATATATATAAAAAGTCAAAAAAAGTAATTTTACCTAAATACCCTTTTGAATTACAATATTAAAGACATAATAAGACAAAAAAATACTTAATATTATTTTTAAATACTTTTAATCTCATCCATCCATTATCTTGATCTAATGGCTAGAAAGTGGTTCGCGCGGTTCTTATAACTGGAGGTGGTTCTCATTTTAGCGGTCCCATATATATATATATATATATATATATATATATATATATATATATATATATATATGAGAAAAGGTTACATGTCTTGTTCCAATGTAATAATTATTATTAGTTTTTTTATCTAACCTTGTGAAAGCGTCATCAAGCTTATTACAAAATGAATAATGAAACCATCAAGCCCTTAAATTATCATGTTTCGGGCATAACATGATAGTTTCAAATGTAAAATTGAATGAACTAGTTATAAAAATCGTCGCCACGTTGTGGCGAACTTGTTTTTTATTTAGTCTGTGTTTATATATGTTTGAAATCATTATGAGCGCGTTGCACACGGAATTGCTGAGAAGGAAAAAAAGAAAATGTAGAGAAATAAACACTAAAAAATAACCGAAAGAAAATCAACTAAAAAAGTTGTATGGTAATGATGTTATTCGGTAGAAACCCGTAGTCAGAGATGAGCAAATAGTAATAGGTACCGGTACCGAATTTCCTGAACCGAAAGATCCTAAGTACCAGTTCGGTACCGACATTTGGCGTTCCTGGTACCGGTTCGCTAACGGTTTTTACCTTCATATACCAATGCCGTAACCGATATTTTCGGTACCAATACCGATTCGGTATCAGTTGGTAACGAGCTCATCCCTACCCCTGAACTAAAAAAAAGTTGTACGATACCGTTGTTGTTCGTATGGTACCCGTGATCAGAGATGAGCAAATGGTACTGGGTAATAGTACCAAATTTATCGAACTAAAAGATTATCCAACTTAATCCGGTACCGACTTTTGGCGTTTTATGTACCAGGCTGGTGCTGTTTTTTACCTTCATGTATCGGTAACGAACCGGTATTTTCGATACAAGTACCGGTTAACACCAAGCTTATCAAACTTAAAAAGTAAAGAAGATAACAATTATTATAATGTGAAAATAATAAAAAAACTATATTTAATACTTTATTATATTACAATTAACTGTTCATTTAGTTCACCTATTAATATTAACTAGGGTTATTAAATTCGCGCGTTGCGCGGTGGGTAGGTATCAGTTTGTTTAACTACGACACTAACACTTGTTATAGTAACCAATAGAAAAAAAATCATGATATAACCAAAAATATACCAACACGACGGGAATTTGATCGGTATATACAAAAACCAGTTGGGGGGAATAGTGCCACACAGCTGTGTGGCACTCGTTACAGCAACCCATAGAGAAAAAAAAATGTTGATATTACGTGAATTACATCGATCAAAAACAAACGCAAGTTACATAAGATATATAAAAGAACCACATAACACATATAAAAAACACTAAACAACACATATAAAAAAACCTTTGAAACAAATATACTTAGACCGTGGGGTATGGTGGGGCGTGGGTTGGGGGCATTGTGCGATACGTGGAGTATGAGGCACCCAAGACCAAAAACTAATTTCAAAGAGGTATGGTGGGGCGTGGAAAAAAGCCAATTTCAAAGGGTTAGTGCTCTTGGCGAATGAGGTTCCGCCATGTCATGTGGGTAGGTAGCCCCGCCCAACGCCCGGGCTGAAACCCCCGCCTAAGGAGCCACGCTGAAACCCAAGCCCACCCGAGGTGATTGACTTAGGCGTTTGTACCCAACCCCGCCCCATACCCCATATTCTTACTGTTCATTAACTTCATCTTTTAATAGTGTATACAATTAATTAATAATTAATTAATAATAATAATTAATATATTGGAGAATGGAGAATGGAGAATTCGATACGGTTTATTTATCTTTGTGTAACGGGCATCATTATCAAGGTAGGTGTCATCCAATGTATACAATGTAGTGCATAAACTATGGGAAATAACTATAATAATATGATCTAATAGCTCACAACAATAATGTGATGGGTGGCAATGATTCACATGAACATGTTTTATAGCTATGACAAAGTGGGGATAGTGAAAAGGAAATGTCATCCAATAGTATAGAAGTTAAATAGATGCATCTTAATTTTCTAAATACAACAAAAGCAAGTGACAGCGGTAATAGTCCTTTCTATTTTTTTTTTGAACGGCTTGTTGGTGATGGCGGTGGAGCTCCGCTTACACCTCGGGCCAGCCTGTATGGATTACCCGTCTACCCAGGATCGGGGTTCTCCCCCGGGTATTGATTGGAGAAAAGGGGCAGCAAAGGAAATAGTGCCAGGCAGGTCTTTCCTAAATACAACAAAAGTAAGTGTCGGCGGTAATAGTCATTCCCATTGATTGGAGAAAAGGGGCGGCAAGGGAAACAGTGCCAGGCAAGTCTTTCCTAAATACACAAAAGCAAGTGTCGGCGGTAATGGTCCTTCCCATTGATTGGAGAAAAGGGGCGGCAAGGGAAATTGTGCCAGGCACCTGCCTGACACTTCCCTATTTACCTAATTAATTTATAATTTTATCCCCGCTTTAAAATTACGCTTTTGCCATCAGTTCAAAATTACGTATTTGCGCCCAGTTAAAAATAAAATGGCCCTTTTGCAACCAGCTAAAATTTTCAATTTTGCCCTCGGTTCAAAATTACATTTTTACCCCGTTTAAAATTACAGTTTTGCCATTAGTTTCCAATAGGGGAATAGTGCCACGCAGCTTCCTGGCACTCCCCCATTGGACCAACCAGTTATTTATTTTATACTCACTTTAAAATTACGTTTTTGCCACCAGTTTAAAATTACGTTTTCGCCCCCAACTCAAAATAAAATTATGCTTTTGCTCTCAGCTAAAAATTACGATTTTGTCCTCGGTTCAAAATTACGATTTCGCCCGCAGCTCAAAATTACGTTTTTGCCAACAGTTCAAAATAAAAATATGTTCTCATTAAAAATTATCATGCTGCTCCCAGTTCAAAATTCATTTATGCTTTTGCCCCCCAACTCAAAATTAAAGTTTTGCACTCAGTTCAAAATAAAATTATGTATTTCCTTAAACCAAAAATTACGATTGTGCCCTTAGTTCAAATTCATACAACGATATTGCCCTGCTACAAATTTACACTCTTGCCATCACTTTAGCTTTTGGAAAATTAATATTTTACCACAGTAAAAGCAATACAACGTTGCCCTTAGTTAAAAATTACAGTATTGCCATTGTTTTGGTTTTTTTAGCATAACTATAAAAGTTTTTTGTTTTAATCGGTTGACTCGATTTTATTGTTTTCCGTGTCAAGGAGCTGCCTAACACTTGCTCATTAGTCATGACAAATTACTGTTTGTCCCTGTGCTCAAATAACGATCTTCTCATCGTTTTAGTTTTTTTCCTAGCAAAACTATATGACTGTTTTTTTAATTGCTTGAGAATTAATCGGCCAACGCCTCGCAACACAGGCGCGTCATCACCTATCAACGTTCCCCCTACATCTACCATATATACTGAAAGCTCCAAGTACATTGTAGTACTCGACACATGGAGTCCTTACTTGCTTTCTTGGTCCTCCTTTCACTTATCATGGTAGTCTTTTATATATATATGGATAAGGATCATGTGAGAAGTAGTAGGCTAATTGAGAAACTTGAGAAACATTCTGGACCACACACTTTCCCTAAGCAAAAAAATGCAAAAAAAAAGGTGAAAAAAACGCAATTTTTTTTTTTTGGAAAAATCGCACCTTTTTCTTTAAGGATTTAATTTTTTATTTTTTATTTTAATTTTTTTTGGGATTTATACATATGTGTATATTGTTAATCTTTTTAACTATACGTATATGTATATTGTCAATTATACATATATGTATATACATGTTTAAAATTGAAAAATAAGTGTTATTTAAGGTTTAGCATTAGTATTTAGGGTTTAGCTTTAGGGTTTAGCTTTAGGGTTTAGCAATAGTATTTAGGGTTTAGCATTAGGGTTTAGCTTTTGGGTTTAGCTTTTGGGTTTAGCTTTTGGGTTTTGGGTTTAGATTTATCTTTAGGGTTTGCATTAGGGTTTAACATTAATGGTTTAGCTTTAGGGTTTAGTTTTAGCTTTAGGGTTTAGCATTAAGGTTTAGCATTAGGGTTTAGCTTTAGAGTTTAGAATTAAGGTTTAGCATTAGGGTTTAGTATTAGGGTTTAGAATTAGGGTTTAGCTTTAGAGTTTAGGGTTTAGGGTTTAGCATTAAAGTTTAGCTTTAGTGTTTATGGTTTAAGTTTTAGGATTTATAACACATATTTTTTCAATTTTAAACATGTATATACATATATGTATAATTGACAATATACATATATGTATAGTTAAAAGATTAACAATATACACATGTATATAAATCCAATTTTTTAAAAAAAAAAAATAAAAAATAAAAAATTTAATCCTTAAAGAAAAAGCTGCGATTTTTCCAAAAACAAAAAAAAAAATTTTTTTTGCATTTGTTTCACATTTTTTTTTTTTTTTGCATTTTTTGCATTTTTTGCTTAGTGAAAATGTGTGGTTCAGATTGCTTCTCAAATAGGGTGGACTTCTCTTAGGATCCCTACCATATATATATATATAGGGGATGGTTCAAATAAAAACCACTTTTATTGTGAAAACTCGAAAACTAACTAAAAAAGCCTAAAAAACACACCAAATTTTTTTTCATTTTTTTATAAAAAGCGCAGGTTTTTATATAAAAAAAACATTTTTTCAAAAAAAAAAATTGTGGTACACATGTGTAGTATTACATATGTGTACTACAAAATTTTTTATTTTTTATATATAAAAAATGGCGAAAATTGGTAAGCAAAAAAAAAAATAGGTATGTTTTTTCGGCTTTGTTAATTGGTTTTCGAGTTTTCACAATAACTAATGGTTTTCATTTGAACCTTCCCCTATATATATATATATATATATATAGGGAGAAGATCATGCGAGAACCACCTCTTATTGCGAGAACCACTAGAATCAATGTGAACACAACCAAAAATGCCTAAAAATAGCTAAAAATCACACAAATTTTTTTTTTTGAATTTTTCAATATTTTTTATAAAAAAACGCTACTTTTCGATGCCAAAATTTTTTTTAAAAAATTAAAAAAAAAAAAAAATTTTTTTTTGGCTTCTAAAAGTAGCGATTTTAACATAAAAAATATTAAAAAATTCAAAAACAATTTTTTAGATTTTTTTTTGATTTTTTTTAGATTTTTTAAAGATTTTTTTAGGTTTTTTGGGGTTTAGTTTTTAGCATTTTAGCTTTTGGGGGGGGGGGGGGGTTAGGTTTTTTTTAGGTTTTAGTTTTTAGCATTTAGCTTGGGAGGGGGGGGTTGGGGTTAGGTTTTTTTAGCTATTTTAGGTTGTGTTCACATTGGTTCTCGCGGTTCTCACAATAAAGGTGGTTCTCGCATGAGCTCCTCCATATATATATATATATATATATATAGGGGACCGCTAAAATGAGAACCACCTCCCGTTGTAAGAAAACCGCGAGAACCACTTTCTAGCCATTAGATCAAGTAGATAGATGGATGAGATTGAAAGTATTTAAAAATAATATTAAGTATTTTTTTGTCTTATTATATTTTTAATATTATAATCCAAAAGGGTATTTAAGTTAAATCACTCTATTTTGTCTTTTTCACTTTATTGTTTTTTTATTACTTTATTGTATTATTATATTACTTTTTATTTTTTAAACATAATTTTTTTAGTAAAAACATTTTTAAATTCAGTTTTTTTTAAAGATTTTTTATACTTTTTACAATTTAAGTTTTACGTTAAACTTTTTACATTTTACGTTATTTTAACGCGCCGTTTTTACGCCGGGTTTTTTCAAGCGTCGTTTTTTAACGCGCCGTTTTTTAACGCCGTTTTTTTTACGTTTAACGCGCCGGTTTTTTACGTTAACGTTTTTTTTTAAGTTTTACGCGCCGGTTTTTTTACGTTTTACGCGCCGGATTTTTACGTTTTACGTAAACCTTTTTACGTTTTACGTAAATCTTTTTACGTTTTACTAAAAAAAATTTAGGTTTTACGCAAAGATTTTAATTTTTTTTATGATTAAAAAATAGATTTTTATATTACGTTTTTTACGCCCCGTTTTTTTACGAGCGTTTTTTTACGGAACGTTTTACGCCCTGTTTTTTTATGCCCCGTTTTTTTACGAGCGTTTTTTTTACGGAGCGTAAAAACGTTTTACGTTAACGTTTTTTACGTTTTTACGTTTTACGCGCCGGTTTTTTACGTTTTACGCACCGGTTTTTTACGTTAACGTTTTTTTACGTTTTACGCGCCGGTTTTTTACGTTTTACGTAAAAAATTTTACGTTTTACTAAAAAAAATTTACGTTTTACGTAAAGCTTTTTACGTTTTACGTTAAAACTTTTTACTTTTTACGTTTTACGTAGAACTTTTTACTTTTTACGTTTTACTTTTTACGTTTTACGTTTTACGTTAAAACTTTTTACGTAAAACTTTTTACGATTTACGTTTTACGTAAAACTTGCTTCACGTTTTTACAGTTTACGTTAAAAAAGTTTACGGTTTAATTTTTTTTTACAATTTTTTTTTACGGAAAAACGAACGCACCCAGAAATCGCAAACTCGGGAGGTGTCTCAGATATATTGTTATCATCATCGACGCCTCAAAAAAAAAAAAAAAAACCCAACAAACAAAAATCAACAAAACGAGTGGAATCTTAAAAAAAAAAAAAACGATGTTTTGGCTCAGATTTTCCGATAATCAGAGGCTGCAAAAGTAGGGTTGCAGGTTCAAAAACCTACCCTCCACCATCCTTGCCGCGCCCTTGTCATCAAAATATACCGTTTTTTTTTTGCATCATCATCGCCCCAAATCCAAAACGGATCAAAACCCACATATTCAAACATTCAAAAGCACCTGATGAACATCATTCAAAACATATTCAACAGATTCAAACAGATTCAGCAGATTCAAAAAGCACCATATTCACACAGAATCAAACCCCCAATCGATCTTATCAAAACCCACAAATTCAAAGAACACAAAACAAATCCAGCAACAATAACAACCAAACATGCTGTACATACCTAAATCACAAATCAAAGAAAACCCAGCAACAATAACAACCATACATGCTGTACATACCCAAAATCAAATAAAAAATTCAAGAACAACCACCAAAATCATAATCTAGTTGTATGAAACCCCATCACAGATTCAAAATCAAAAATTCAAGAACACCCATAAAAAATTCACGCTACCGACCACCACCTCCCCACAAGATCAGAACCAAAAACAACATAAAAAAAAACAGGGAAACAAGATCAGAACCAACAATCAACAACAAAAATCACCTGCATCATCAAAACCACCACCAAACACAGGGCACGACCACCGCAACCCCCATCTTCACTTGACTTCGCACCACCACAAACCCCCCACCTTCATCGGACTTCACGACCACCGGAACCCCCACCTTCACCTTCATCATCAAACACCACCACAAACCCTCTCCATCATCGGACTTCACGAGCCACCACACCCCCACCCCCACCTTCATATGCACTAACAAACCCTAAATTTACAACACAGAACGACAGGATGATGGTTCAAATGGTGTTGAGTTTGCGGTTGAAATTGGTGGTGGCTGGTCGTCCGTTTGTGACGGTCTGCAGTAGAGTTGGGTGAGGATGATGGTTCAAATGGTGTTGAGTTTGCGGCGGTGTGTGATGGTTTCAGCGGGGTGGGGGAATCAAATGATGGATGGAGATCATGATGGAGTGGGGGTTTTGGGACGATGATGGGAGTCCTGCTGTTCGTCTTCAACAGAGAGGGGGAGGGGGAGGGCTCGAGTGGATGAAGATGGTGGTGAGTATCACTACTAGAAAAAAGGGTTTTTGTCATGAAACTTTTGGTCACAAAATAGTAGCAATTTCCTTGTTGTCACCATTTTGCCATCGAAAACTTGGTGACAAAAACACCCGTGTCAATTGCCCTAATGCCACCAAATAGCCACCATTTTTATATTTTGCTACCAGATTTTTGCCACAACAAAATTGGTCAAAATTATTTGCCACCGCTTCTTGTTTGCTACGGTCCGCCTTGTTTGCTACCGAGTTGTGACGGATTTTTTGCCACTTCTTTTGCCACCATTTGATATTACCACCATTTAGCTACCAACCATTTACCACCATTTTCATTGAAAATCGGTGGCATTTAACACAATTGTTGAATTATTTGCTACCATTTTGTGATGCCTTATTTATTTTTCATAATAATTTTATATCAATAAAATTACAAAATTGTATAAAAAAGTCTAATAAGTTCACGAAAACCTAAAATTATATAAAACATCTATATTGGAAAGGCATATAAAACATTCGAATAGAAATGTCAACTAAAACATCAAATATAACTAAAATTATCCTAATATGATAAACATCGAAACATTCAAAACCAAGTGTTTATAGCCTATCTTCGAACTGTATTTGTTAACATAGCTTCAATTTGTGACATCCTATCGAGCAAGCATCTTTATCAACCTTATCTTTTTCTTTTTCAACCAACAACCCCACAGTAATTCCATTTAATCTTTCTTTTTCTTCATCCTCGTCACTTATATCGATCTGCACCATTTTATCTTCGGGATTGTCATCGTCTCTCAGAAGCGCCAACATATCCTCTTCCTATAAAATACGAAACCCTTGTAAGTAAACAAATAGGCAAAGGAGTTGGTAATCAGTACTTCACTTTAAAAAAATACATACATCCAAAACTTCATTGTTTTTAATTATTTCTTGCTGAAATTGACCTTTACCGATCACCACATGCTCAAGCCTTAGCTTACTGAATGCTCGTTTCAGCATCCGACCCTACAAATATTATTCGACATAAGATGTTTACTCAAAGAACAAGAAGAATAGCAAATTAAAAAACGGTTGAAATAAAACATACCTCAAAAGATAGAGCAGTTGCAAGCCTGTACACATGAACGGGCTTCGTTTGGCCAATTCTGTGACATCTATCCATTGCCTGTAAATCCATTTGAGGGTTCTGCACTCCAAACGCATAATAATGACAAAGGGTTAAAAAGGGTATCGAGTGCATTTATATAAAAAGTTATCAGAGGTAAACAGGTCAATTTGGATTATAAAAGTTTAACGGGTCAAGTAAACATTAAAACCCAAATAGTTTACTCAGTCACTGTCATATAATATGCAAGCATCCGCTGCAGTGAGATTGATTCCCAGCCCACCAGCCCGAGTGCTCAGAAGAAAGATTTTATACTCGCTGTCCACATCGTTAAAGTCCTGGATCTGTTATTGCATAATTGCAATGGTAAGTTGAATCAACCAATCTCTAAGTAACAAATAGTAAATGAACCATTAATAAAAAGTTCTCTGAGATGTGCTTACCTGTTCTCTTCTATCCTCCAGTTTGTGTTCGTGCGCTTTCATGAACATTCGTTTGTTTTCGTTTGTTTTCGGAACCTAATATTAACATCAGAGATACAATCAAAAAGTAGGGGTGCTAAACGGGTCGTGTTCACGGGTTGGCGGGTAAGATACAATTGTGTCTATATCTGTATGATTCATTTCAGGAAAATGTATTTTTTACTTACTCCGGCTTGAACAAGGTACGATTAGTTTCTTAAACCGATCAGTTCGGCAATTTGATGGGAATAGTCTTCTATACTATCGGCAACCATAGAAGATGCAAAACTAAATGAACTCTGATCTTCATCTAACAACATCATCCTGCATCCGCAACTCCCACATTAATTAAGCAAAACACATAACAAGAAATATAATTATGTTTTTGTAATCTACAGAGAATTTATAAGTTAAAACAAACCTCTTTGTCAAACTTCCTGATAAAGTACCTCTTGTGCGTTAATTTTAACGTTATCGATCCACATAACGTCTCTACCGGTAGGCCATCTATGTGGAATCTTGTATCCAGAAGGAGCAAGAACCAAAAAATTCTGTTTTGACGTGGGCCCGCAATGGCAGTCTTGTTCTTGACCTTCGGTCAAACCCAATCCAAGATTTTTGGTTATGTTGAAACGGGGTATGCAGTTTTCAGACTCTAATGAACGAAATTCTGATTCTTTTATTCTAGAAGAACCAAGTGAGAGTTCCCCAATGTCCCACAAATCCAAAACGAGTTGTTCTTGAAGCCGCATGTACCCGCGAAACATGTGAGTTCTAGTTTAAATTTCATCAAAGAATCTTCCATTAAATCTTGTATGTTCTCTGAAAGCCTCCCCCCACCCGAAAATCCTCTATGAAGTGGCCTTGACATTCTCCTACATCAAAAAAAAAAATCACACCAAAATGTCAAATGAAAACCACAAAATCTCTAATTTAAAATCTCCTACATCAAAGAAAAAAATCAAACCAAAATGTCAAATGAAAACCACAAAATAACTAATTTTAAAAAGCATATGAAAAATCTTTCCAAATAAGCTATAACAATGCTAAGTGTAAGATCTGTTCACGTAATCAGTCAACTAGATCCATGAAACCCAAATCATATTAATATTAATATTAATATCAACATACCCATTAAACATGACTACTAGTGGCACCAAAAGTAAAAGTAAAATTAAAATTCAAGAAAGTGATCACCAATAGGGGTGTAAACGAGCTGGGCCGAGCCCGAGCTCGACTGGGCTCGAGCTCGGCTCGTCATGTTTTTATGAAGCTCGAGCTCGAGCTCAGCTCGGTTACAACCTACTTATTTGAGCTCGAGCTCGACTCGCGAGTTTAAACCAAACCTCGAGCTCAAGTTCAACTCACCAATGTTATCATCATTATTATTATATTATATAAAAGATAAATAAATTTTTGTTTGGGCTCGTTTAGGCTCGCGACCCTAAACGAGCTTTGTATTTCAGGCTCAAGCTCAGGCTCGATAACTAAACGAGCTCTAATTTAGGCTCGGACTCGTTAAAGCTCGGCTCGTTCGAGCTTTTAACCGAGCCGATAATGAGTAGCTCTCGAGCTTCTGGGCTTGTTTACACCCCTAAATCACCAAAATTTACAAAAGGTAATCAGAATTCAGATGCAATAAATATCATACACATACAAGGCAAATCCATTATAAGCATAAAGAAAACAACAAAAAAGTAGTTGAATTAGATAACAAAACCTAAAAAGATCGAAACTTTACCTTGATTATATGCAAGAAATTCAACCAAAATCCGGAATTTTAAATACAAGTGCCAGTAGGATCACCTCCTTGAACAATAAAATTCTAAATCAAACCTCAAACACAAACACTCAAAATTAAATATCAATAACTAACAACTAGTCGGCAGATTCTCAATACATATGGATTACTAGAGGTACAATATACCTTAATAATTCTGTGAAACTTAGCGTTGTTGTAGCAGCCCCTTCAATGAAGTTTTTGCAAGTCCTAGGAGCGTGCTTATCGTACATCTGAGCAGTTGATTGCAGTGGTCGATTGCCCATGGATGTTTCGAGAGTTACCTCCGGTGGACCTCCTTCTGCGCCCGGCATGGTCGATTGCAGTGGCGGAGATGATGGGGAGAGAGATTGCGAAGATGATGGTTCGGAAGAGGCTAGAGTTAGGGTTTAAGCTAGCGTCAATTTCACAAAACTGAAATTAATAAAAGAAAAAAAAAAGGCAATGGAATACGTTTTTATTTTTCATGAATTTTCATGTTGTCATCGATAACATGGTCACAATCAATAAATACCTTTTTATTTTTCATGCTTTTGTGTATTTTTCTCACAAATTGTCACCAAAATTAAAAAGGTGGCAAAAATTGCAACCACTTTGCTACCATATCATGATAAATACACTTATTTTCATTTTCGTGGCAAATCGGTGACAAAATTTGCTACCATTTTTTTTGGTAGCAAATTTTGGTCACAATTGCCCAATTTTCTAGTAGTGTATGGTTTGGGTTGAACAAAAATGTCTGGTTTTTTAAAATTGAGGAGAGAGGAGAGAGACATGAGAAATGAAAAGAGACAAAATAGAGAGAGGGTCTGATCGATTTAAATGAAGAGAGAGAGTGTGGGATTTGACATATGAGATAAATGACGAAAACACCCTTTAGGTTGGCATGATCTTATTGGCTGAAAGTGGTTCTCGCGGTTCTTACAACTGGGAGTGGTTCTTATTCTAGCGGCTCCCTATATATATATATATATATAGCTAAATTCATATGGTTTTGAATCTTTTTTTTATTTACGATAATTTATGTTAGCAGCATTACTATATAATATGGTAATTGGTAAATAGGAGGATGTTATGTTGGGTTGAGGGATTAAAATTATCGAACCTGAATTTGATTCTTGCATTTGTTAATGCGAAATATATTCACTCATGTAACCTATTTATCAAAACAAAGGGGTTGTAATGTTGTAATCAAATAATGAATGTTGGTAAACGGGTTGGCGGGTTAAACTTATAAATATATTTTTATTTTATTTTTAAACAAGTTGACATATCAACTTGTTTAATTCAAGTACCGTTTGAGCGCAACACGTTTAACTAATTGCTATTTTTAAAGGAGTTGGTGAATATTTTGCGACCACTTTTACCAACTGATTGTGTGGTTAAGTGCTATTTCAGCTTATTCTTTTGGTATGTTGTTTGAACAGACTGCTATCATGAACATTGATGCTAGACCACATCCTGAAGAGTATTGGCAGGACTCATTTGTTCGAGGGGGTACTTCGGTTTCACCTCAGCCCATAAAGAAAAGTCATTGTCACACGTTGGCAAAGGCTAGTAACCACATATCTTCAGGCCATGATTTCGAACCAAGACCAAACGTTTCTGTTTATGATGAAGATACAAGTTTAAAAGGTAAAGAGAACTTTAAAGAAGAGTTTGAGCCTAGGCCAAACATCTCGGTTTATGATAATAATATAGAGTTAAAAGGTAAAAATAAAGTTGATGAAGAGTTTGAGCCAAGGCCAAATGTCTCAGTTTATGACAATGATACACGTTTAAAAGGTAAAAAGAATGCTGATGAAGAGTTTGAGCCAAGGCCAAACATCTCGATTTATGATAATGATACAGGTTTAAGAAGTAAAAAGAATGTTAATGAAGAGTTTGAGCGAACGCCAGACGTATCAATATATGATAATGATACAAGTTTAAGAGGTAAAAGGAATGTTGATGAAGAGTTTGAGCCAAGGCCAAACATCTCAGTTTATGATAATGATGCAGGTTTAAAAGGTAAGAATAATGTTGCTGAAGAGTTTGAGCCAAGGCCAAACATATCAGTTTATGATAACGATACATGTTTAAAAGGTAAAAAGAATGTTGATGAAGCGTTTTAGCCAAGACCAAACATCTCGGTTTATGATAATGATGCAGGTTTAAAAGGTAAGAAGAATGTCAATGAAGAGTTTGAGCCAAGGCCAAACATATCAGTTTATGATAATGATACAGGCTTAAAAAGTAAAAAGAATGTTGATGAAGAGTTTGAGCCAAGACCAAACGTATCGGTTTATGATAATGACTTACGAATGAAAGGTAAATGACATCTAAAGAAGACTTTGAACCAAGGCCAAATGTCTCAGTTTACAAGGGTTAAAGCTTCAAGTTACAAATATAATTTACTATCAACGTATAATGTATTATAGAAAAAGTATGCTTTTGCGTGATTTACGTGAAGGAAAAATAAGTGTTCATGCTTTGTAATATGGTTAAGTTTGATTTAGCTACCGTCCTTCATTACTAAGATTACTAATTACAATAACTGATATTAATCAAACAACAACCTATACAGAAATTTTCTATGGATAACTACGAACCCTAAAAAATAATAATTTGTGGCCAAGTTTGAGATATGTATGTATGTCGTTTTACTTTTAGAAAATCACATATACAAACTATATTTTGAAGGGATTATAATTATAAAAAAGATTATTGTTTTAGATGTTAGCTAGATAACAAATGGTTACAAATACTTAGCACTTGTACTCATACATGTTAAGTTCGTTTTACGTTTTAGATCTATATAATTTTCATTAACAAAAATAACGACGTGCACATTATTGTTAATTGCATCACGTAGATCATTTTTATTATTTAAAAAAAATAAAATTTGTGCAATATTCTTAAATACAAGTTAATTTTTATGTTTCTTTTAAAAATACAACATGATTAGAGGAATGTGCCCCTTGCCATGTAATTAGCTACCAGTATTTTATGATAGTTAAACTTATCACACTCGTATTTATGAAATTTAAAATCCGTATGTTCATCAGTTTGATCTTATTTTAAATTAATCATAGGGCAAATTACATAAGGATAGCAGGTAGACGGGCAACAAACTGCGCCGCCATCCCCTTCTGAATAGAAAACCCCAATCTACTAAAAACAAAGCATCGCACCTGAGGGGTCGAAAAGTTACTGTGGACCACACGCTGAACTCTAGCCAAGAATCAAACAGCCTTCGGGGCCAAGGAGCAGAACGTGTCAAACGCCAGAGGGACAAAGACATGCTGATTATCCTCACAAGCCTTCACGTGCTTTTCCACCTTCTTTGACTCTGCTTTTACTACCGCTTGCCCCCGCCACAAACCCATTTTCCCGAAACCCGACTAAGGGGGATACACCTGTGAGATCGACACAAGCATGTTTCCCGCCCTTCCAACCAAAATTTCTACAGAAAACACATTTCAGTTAAGATTTTTAATATACAAAAATTTAAGTATCAATCACATGGGTTTAATTTAGATCATTAATATAAAAATGTGTGTATCTTAAAATTTCACACTATTAAGTATCAATCACATTGGTATAAATTTGTATACACTATAGTTTTCATGGAGGGGAACAGTCCCAGGCAGCTGTCTGACACTTTCCTATTGATCCAGCAAAATTAGGATTTTACCTCATTTAAATTTATAGCTTTGTCATTTGTTTTGTTTTTCCCCTTATATCTAAAATATGACTTTGACCTTAGTTCAAATTTACAGTTTTGCTATCGTTTTTGATTTTTTCCCTATGATTTTGCCCTAATGTAAAATTACAGTCATGCTATTGTTTTAGTTTTTTTTTTTTTTTGGTTTTTTTTGACAAAACTATAGTAGTGTTTTGTTTTAATTGGTTTACCCGGTGTGATTTTTACGGCTGCCTGACACAACCTCACTTGTCCAAATATAATTTTCCTCCAGTTTAAAACTATAGTCTTTTCATCGTTTTTTTTTTGGGAAAGCATAGTAGTGTTTTGTTTTAATTGATTGAGTTGAGGTATATTTTTTTGAGAATGTGTTACGAGTAGTATGTACAAATAACCGAAACACAGACGTACATATTATAAGAGAGAAATATTCATCTTAGTGCCCCGTAACACGGGCGAGGCAATTACTAGTTAGATCACAATGGTGAGTTACTATATATCACAACCCATCCATAGGGATCACGTCCATTTCCATTGTAAAACAGTTGCAATATGATTCCTTTCGGTCATAAAACTATGACTAAAACTTTATTGAAAATAAATAAGTTTTAAAAATAATAATGGTCCCACTTGGTGCAATTGGTTTGAGAGGATATAACCTCATGACCTTCCAATATGGAGGTCATGGATTGAATCCCAGGTGCAATTTGCTTGCAATTTATTTTACGTGGGCCATGAGTTTTACCATAGTGGGACTTAGGGCGGTGGGTTTTTTCTGGAATACATAGGGTGTGGGTGACCTTTCCTCAATGAGTTTGCCCGGGCTTGTATAGTATTCGTTGTATAATGTGAAACTATGTGAAACCGTTGCTCCATCTTGTGACTAGTGAACTAATCCTAGCCCTTGATTATCAATACACAAGTGTATACTCAAGTGTAAATCAAAGGTCTGGATTTGATTTGATGATGAAAATACACTAGTGTATTTTACGATTTGATGATGTAAATCAATGGCCAGGATGTGATCACTCAGTTCACAAATACACTAGTCTTCACTCTAGAACCCAACCTTATATATATATACATATATACATATATACATATACATATATACATATACATATATACATATACATACATATATATATATATATATATATAGAAAAAGTGTATCGTACAATATGCCTTAACGTACGCTACATACGTGATGGCAAAATCGCACGTTATGTTACAGAAAAAAGAAAATCGCATGTTATAGGAAAAATGAAAATGTCAAGTACATAAAAAAACTACAAATCGCAAGTATATAAAAAATTACAAATCACACGTATATAAAAAGATGAAAGTTGCATGTTATAACCCAAATTCGCATGTTGATACTGAATCGCGTACGCAACGTACGTTAAAGTATTCTTTACAATAATCGGCCTATATATATATATATATATATATATATATTGAAGAAGGCGATTTTTTTAAAAAAAAGGACATGCTCATGTAAGTTGCTCGAGCTCATACAGCATAAAAACCAGAAAAATCATTACAAGGGGGAAACCACACATATGCTAATTTCCAGCCCATTACAAGATCTATCACTACACACCACTGAAGTTTCTCCAATTTCTCCATTCCAAATTTTCTATACTTGCCCGCGAGCTGATCTAAAGATATGATAATGCCTTTATTTCGCCCACTAACCTTGACAACAATGGCTACATGTTTCTGAAAATTAGTTCGTTTCTTACCCTCCGTAATGCCTAACATACCATAGCCAATACTACATAAATCGCCTTTTTTCGTTTTCTTGTTGTTTGGTAAGTATCGACATACTCCAGTACTACCGTTCTTAAAAGGTACATGTGTAACGCCTCGCTTTTTGTAACTTTCCGTATTTAGAAAGTTTGTCGTGTATTTCTATTTCTGGAAACTTAATTCCCTTGTAATCGTATTTCGTTCGAATCGTTGTAAACTCGAGGCTTCGATCATAATAGAATTGATTATTTTATGGGAATTATACATTATTTATTCATGTTTACTTACACGTTAAATTCATCTATACTTGATGCATATTCATGATTCTCGTGATACCTTGCAAACAACGAACGTAAATACTTGATTTTAGACGCTTGTTACATGTAAACACTTGATTATACGTTCACGATACGTCACCTATGTTTTATTCCATTAATATACAAGTTCAATACTTAAATTCATGTTTTACATACAAGTTATACATTAATGCACCTAATAAATCAAACATAAGGGACTTAATCGGACAAAAAGTGAAACTTGGGCTGGGTAGCTAGGCCCGCGACACGCGACCGGCACCCCTAGACCCGTCCACGACCTGCGGCGGGGGTCGATCCGCAGCCAGACGCTGCAAAGGTACGGATTGGCTCATATTTGGTTTTCAACTCTCAAGTAACTTCATTTAATTCACTTTTAAACACTAACCCTAATCCCCCACTATATATAGAACACTTCTAAGCCCCATTCCACTTTCCAAAACTCTCAAACACTCACAAATTCACTTTAAATCTCTCCAAAATATCCAGATTTGAGCTGAAAGTTCTAAGAGTTTAAAATGAGTTCTAGCTCACTTCCTCATCCATTTTCTTCTTGTTTCTTCTTCCATTTCACTTGGATAACCTCTAGGAAGGTTTTCACAAGATTACCATGGTAATCTAAGGTGAAACCTCACCATATTTGAGGTCCAAAGTGAGATGTATTTTCTGATTTTGTTTATGTTCATGTAAACTTCATTTTTACTTACTTTCTTCACCATTTCTTCTTCTTCTTCAAAGCTTGGAACACCTCTAGAAGTGTTTCCACAAGATTAACATAGTAATCTTAGGTGGAACATCACCCTTTTGAGGTCCAAACTTTCTGTTTTGAAGAAACTTGGTTAAACTTTTACGAAACTTAACTTTTCTACTTGAATCTTGTACCTAACAATCTCCTAAACCCATCAATGGTTGTGGAACTTGTTAGAGTCGATTCTTACAAGTTTAGAGGTGCAAACAACCTGTAAACTTTCTGATTTATTAGGGTTCAATACAACCCACAAGTGTTGAAATCACATAAGTTTGCCATAGTTCATATGGTGAGACTTATGTTTGATGCAAGTGTGAACTTTGGATGCTTTGGCATTTCAAGCTTTATTCCACACCTCACTTGATGATTTACTTGTTAATATAGTAGTTAGTTCTTTATTTCTTGTAATTCATGACCCTTTGAATCATCCTTGTGATGATTTTGTGTAGTGGTGAATCATATAAAGAGGTTAAACCTCCATGCTTGACTTACATGATAATGTATGATATCTATGATGGACTTACTTGTAGGATATTAATATAACTATATAAATATACATATATATACTAACTTGGCCAAGTTTGTGATAATAATTTGTTAATGGTTATTCATCATTAACTAAGGCTAACTTATCTCCGATTCTAAGTCACTTGCTATTGATTCTAATGGGCAAACTAGGACCCATGAAATCACACATAACTTAGTGTCATAAACAAGTACTTATAACTAGATTATACTTTTGTAAATACATACGTTTGTACTTTAAATTCCAAATCCGAATCTTCCATCTTAAATCCGTTAACTCACACACCTTCGTTAACCCATGTATGGTGACCTCGGTGTTCCATCCTCCAACTTACAAGTCTCCATGGGATTCAAATGAAAGCTTTGCAAAACCTTGAGTACACTTGACCCATTTTATGCTTTAACGTACTTTTAGGGTGTAACATGTTTTACTTTTGAAAATACAAAATTCACACAAACATATTCAATCACTCAATCCACCAAACATGCTATTTGTTATGCTTAGGTTGTTTATGCCAGAATACATACATGCCCTCTTTTTGTCATTAACTTAGGTAGCTCACCTTAACAAACATAGCGCTATAGGAGTAGCACGCCGCCCATCGAGGTATTGTTAAGTTATTATACATAACGGTCTCGTTAACTTTGGTCGCGAGGGATGCACAATATTCTTGTGGACACTCGGGTTTGACTTTTAGTTATGCATGCTATTTCAACCTTGTATATGAATTTCCATGTTGGAATTGAGACAATCTTTTATACTTATGCTATGTATCTAAACTTGTGTATTCTCCAATGCTTTGTGTTGAACTATACTTTTAAACATGTTGCAGGTTGATGATGATTATTATGATGAAATCTAGTAGGGACGACTTTAGAAACCCGTAACGAAATGCTAGATTTGTTATCTTATTTGATTAAACTTGTATTTTGAACTTCTAAATGTTGTACTTTGAATTTCCATGTTGTACTTGACAATTTATGCTATGAAATGAAATCGGTTTTGAATTAATTATTGTCACAAGTAGTGTTATGTGTGATGAACAATCTATTTCATCTCACTCCGATGTTTCCGCCATCGGTTGGGATGTGACAGATTGGTATCGGAGCCATAACTATAGGGAATTAGGTAGAATTGTCATGATTCGACCTAGTCTATAGTAGGTATCATACTTGACCATTCTTTATACTTGTTTAACTTGTTACTTGTTAGGAAAATTTATTTGTAAGTATTGAAGAAAAACCAATTTAGCCTGATCTATGAAGAAGATAAAGTCCTGAAGATCAACACAACAACAAGAAACTGGATAGGACAACTGAAGAGAACAACTTCTAATTCAAAGAATTAGAAGCTGATCTAGAACTAAAGAAGATTATCAGAAAAGGCTATTCTGATGGATCTGATGAAATATCATTAGTTTCTGGCAAATCTGATCATCAGACTTTCTGATGATTTGTTCACCAGAATTTCTGATGAAGTGGTTATCAGAAATTCTGATGAAACCCCACTTGTCTAAAATGAGTTCTATCCTGCCACAATAACCGAAGCAACTTGACATTATTGGATATCATGATGACAAATGCAACTTGATAATTGGATTCAATGAATATGTTAAGAAGCTACTTTTTTCAGGACATATACATGAATAAACAAATGTTTATTCATGTATCCGAGCTCTCTATAAATAGAAGGCTCATCAAGCAAAGGACGATGAGTTAAGCCTAGCATTCAATACATACTACAAAAACTCCATTGTCCTTCACCACAGAATTACAAAAGTATTCGTTTGTAATAGATAATAATCTCACAATCACCTTGTAAACCATTTTGTTTCAAAGTGATATAAACTTGAAAATTCTGCAGGTCTTGTTTCTTGAAAGTCTGATTTCTATTTCCGCACACTATTTTCATATTTGTTGAAATCACTTGCCATATTACGTGAAAAGAAAGTTTTTAAGTCCAACTGGGACCAACAATTGATATCAGAGCAGATTGAATAAATCATTTTCAAACGATCAATCGCTCATCTTATTTTCTCTAAATATGGCAAACTTTCAAACATGGAATAATGCTTTCAACATTGGTTCAATGTCTAAACCTCCGACCTTGGTCAAAGAGGAATACCCACAATGGAAAATCAGGATGGTCAACTTCCTTAATGGACATGACCGAGCTCTGTTTCAATCCATTGAAAGGGGTCCACATGTAGCAACGACTGAAATACCAGCTATTCCAGCAACTGATCAATCACCAGGAATCCTTACCTCCTTGGTTCCCAAAAGTGAAACACTTTGGAGCCCAGAAGACAAGGATCTGGTGGCTGTAGATGAAAGGGCCAAATCACTTTTAATAATGGCTCTTCCTAATGACATATTCTCTCAAGTTGATGCATGTGCATCGGCTAAAGAGATATGGGATCAGTTGGAAAATCTTTGTGAAGGAGGAGAAAGGATGAAAAGAAACAAAAGAACAAACTATGTTTCCTCCTATGAGAGATTCAAAAGTTCACCAAATGAAAAACTATATGAAAAATATCACAGATTTGCAAAACTCTTGAATGAGTTAAAGAAATTTGGGATTGTAAAATCAAATGATGAAAGAAATATAAAATTTCTAGATACCTTGCCTAGAGAATGGAGAAGTCTAACCATGACTTTATCCTCCACCTTAGAACTAGGTAATATGAGTCTTCATGACTTATATAGCATTCTGGTCCCCAGAGAAGAAGAGATATATGAAGAATCAAACCAGAGAGGGGGATCTTTAGCTTTAATCTCAAACTCACAAAGAATACCCATCAATGATCCACAAACCTCCAACTGCCAAAATATTGAAAATTCTGATACATTATCAGACTTTTCTGCTTTTGCTGAGGCAATTGCATTGCTCATAAAAAACTTATGAGCAGAGGTTAAGTGGAAGTGGCCAAAGATACCAGAAAAGTGATAAATGGAGGATGGAAGGAAGAATAAGGAATAAAGGAAAGACAGAAGTTGTGTGTTACAAATGTAAACAAAAGGGTCACTATGCATCAGAGTGAAAATCTAAGAAACTGAAGGATGTTGCATACTATGAGAAGAAGCTGGAAGAAGCAAAGAAGCAACAACAAGTCAGTTTGATAGCAGGGACAGATACATGGCTGTCAGATGACTCTTCTGATGAAGAAGAAGAGATGGCCAATTTCTGTCTCATGGCACTATCTGCTGAACTACCTGAAACATTAGAACATAAAGTAAATACAGATAATCTTGACCTTGAACAAAAATTAAACAAACTCATGTCAGATTTTCTAAGTCTTCAAGATAAATAGAAATCAGAAATTAAAAAGTCTGATGAGTTGCAAAGAACCATGAATAAAGTTATAATTGAAAACCAGTTACTGATAGAAGAAAGCTTAGATCACAGAGCAAAAATTGAATTTTATAAAAAAGAAAGGAAAGATCTATACAAGAAAATTCATGATAAAGAAATTAATGTAAATGTGTTTTCAACAAGCAAAGGAATTAATTAACTTTATTGAAACTACTCCAAAGAACAGAGATGAGGGTTTAGGGTATGTAAAAACAAATATAATTAAACCCACCACCTTTGTGAAAGCAACACACCAGATTTCTGATAAATTTTTATCAGAATCTGATTCAGAATCATGCAGATCAACAAGTTCTGAGAACTCTTTTGAAACCTCAAAACTCAACTTAAAATCAAAAAGGAGTGAATCCAAACAAAAGTATTTAAAAACTCCAGAAGTGGTTCACTCAAAATTTCAAAGTTATTCAACAATTCCATCACAAGAAAAGAAATCAGAAAATTCCGATAAAGAAACTTGTATGTGTGTTGACATTTTAAAGCTGGTTCAACACCATCTCCAAACAAAAATTGGAAAACCTGTTCATGGCTCAGCATGCAACAGATACTCTGATGAAAGTTCATCAAAAGAAGAAAATCTGATTAAAACTTCATCAGAAAAAGTACCCAAGCAAGTCTGGGTACCAAAAACCCTCTAACTTTACCATTTCAGGACCATCATGTGCAGCAGATCTGGTAGTGCGACTCTGGTAGCTCCAAGCACATGACTGGAGATAGGAGCTTGCTTAATAATTTTGTTTCAAAACTGGGTAAATTGGTTAATTTTGGGAATGGTGTAAAAGGGAGGATTTTGGGGTATGGATGTTTGACCATCGAAAAAGTAGCCTATGTAGAAGGCTTAAAGTACAATCTGCTGAGTTGTGGTCAATTCTGTGACAAAGGTTTTCAATTAACCTTTTTACCAGAAAAATGTTTGCTAATTGGTATGGATGATAATAATTTTTTTTAAGTGGAAAAAGAATAAGACAGTCAATCAAATATTTTGATTTCAAAGAAGAAAATGAACATTCAAAGTTATGTTTATTTTCTAAAATTAACAAACGTAGTAGTTGGTTGTGGCACAAAAGATTAGCCCACGTAAACTTTAAAAATTTAAGCAAATTAGCAAACAAGGGACTGGTAAAAGGATTACCTTTCATATCCTCAAAGAAGGATAAAATTTGTGAAGCTTGTGAAATGGGTAAATCTAAAAGAAGCTCACACAAAACAATTTCTGAATCTTCAATAACACAAAATTTAGAACTTTTGCATATGGATATTTGTGGACCCATAAGCAACGAAAGCTTTTCTGGAAAGAAGTACATACTTGTCATTGTAGATGATTTTTCCAGATACACATGGGTAGAGTTTTTAAGAAACAAAAGTGAAACTCCTGATCTGATCATAAATTTTGTCAGAAAAATTGAAAATATGTTAAAATTGACAGTCAGAAGGATCAGAATAGATAATGGAATAGAATTTAAGAACTCAAAAGTTGAGAGCTTCCTTGTAAGCAAAGGAATCTCTCATGATTTTTCTGCTCCAAGATCACCTCAACAAAATGGAGTGGTAGAAAGGAGGAACAGAATCTTAGTAGAATCAGCCAGAACAATGCTTGCTTATGCAAAATTGCCCACTCATTTTTGGGCAGAAGCTATAGCAAATGCTTGTTTTACCCAAAACAGGACCATAATCATCAAAAGATACAATAAAACACCCTACAACATCATAAATGGAAGAATTCCAAGTGTAAAATTTTTGCACACATTTGGTTGTAGGTTTTTGTTTTCAATGATTTTGAAAGTCTTGGATTCAATCAATGCAAGAAGAGCTTGATGAGTTTGAAAAGAGTAAGGTATGGGATCTGGTGCCAAAGCCAAAACTGTCATAGGCTCAAAATGGGTATTTAGAAACAAATCAGATGAAAATGGCATAATAACCAGGAATAAGGCAAGGTTAGTGGTCAAAGGTTATTGTCAACAAGAAGGTATTGACTATGATGAAACCTTTGCACCAGTGGCCAGATTAGAAGCAGTAAGAATCTTTCTTGCTTATGATGCATCCAAAGACTTCAAAGTATATCAAATGGATGTGAAATCTGCTTTCCTGAATGGTAAGATTGAGGAGGAAGTTTATGTGCATCAACCTGAAGGCTTTGTTGATCCTAAATTTCAAAACCATGTTTACAAATTAAACAAAGCCTTGTATGGTTTGAAGCAAGCTCCTAAAGCATGGTATGAAACACTTTCAAACTTCTTACTCAATTCTGGATTCACAAAAGGTACTGTTGATACAACTCCCTTTCTTAAAACACACAAGGATCACACCTTGTTAGTCCAAATTTATGTTGATAACATTATTTTTGGATCAACAAATGAAAAGTTTTGCAAAAAGTTTCAAAAATTGATGACCAGCCACTTTGAAATGAGCATGATGGGTGAGTTAACCTTTTTCTTAGGTTTACAAGTCAAACAAAGAAATGATTGAATATTACTGAGTCAATATAAGTGCTTGAAAATAATTTTGAAAAAAGTACTCACTTGAAAATTGCTCAATTTCAAAAACTCCCATGGCAACAGGGAACAAACTCATGGATTTCACCATCTTTATTCATATCTCATAATTGTATACACATAACTGTGGATAATCTGTTTTTGAATTTTTTTAAAATTATCATTTCTCATTGATCTTATATATTCGTTTGTTTCTCAATTTTTCTTTTCAATTTTTTATTAGTTGATATTGCAATTTTTTTTCTCTTTAGACTAGAGTAATCAAATTTTATCTCTTTAGCATAGGGCTGATAACGTCATGGACAGAAAATTTTCTGGGAACTTGTTAATGGTAGTTAAACTCTCTCTCCTTCATTCATTACATTTCGTCAATATTAAGGAGATAGAAGTGACATATAGGCAGATAATCATGATAAATTATCAGAAAATGGCTGCCTAAACCATTAATGCAGGAGAGTTTATCTCATTTATTCCTTTTGCTATCTGATAGAAAATTAAATAACAAAGATAGTGGGGACACAAAATCTATGAGTAGGTAGATATCATTTATGGAAAACTTCAAGTTTACTATAAATGTTCATCACCTTGAGCTAATTTAGTCACCATCACATAAGGAAACCCTAGAAAATACACAAACATGATAACAATCTCTGCTAATCGATTCCCACTTCCTCACCACCCTTATCACAATCTCAGACTAAGGACCAACTTTGAGGGTCCTCAGTAGGAAGGATGTCAAGTCATCCTGAACTTGATCATGGGAAGTCGTTTGAGATACGCCCTCACAGCCCACATCATGGTCTACCCAGACATTCTTCAAATGTTCTGAAAAAATGCAACATTGTTGATGTATGAGGGTAGAGGTCTGACTTCCATCGGAAGTGTGGTGGTTAACCAAAGAATACTGGTAACTGAATATATCATCAGGACAGTTTTGCAACTTAATTATGATAATGAAGTTGTGATGTTCACAAAAGCACAGATAGATGAAACTCTGGAGCAAATGGGTTACAATCCTGCAAACCCACAAGGGCCAATCACCAAAAATGGCTTCACCAAGCCATGGAAATATTTGGTCACACAAATGGGAGCATGCTTCTCAAAGAAAATTATCAACCATCAAGAAGTCTCCTATAGGTTGATGGAGCCTATACATGCACTTGTACAGGACACACCTTACAATTTCTCTCATTATATAATGAAAGATCTTGCAAGAAACCTATGGTCTGACATACCATTCTTGGTTTATCCTCATTTTTTGATGAGGGTAATCACGAGTCAGCTAGGCTTTGGAGGTGTTCCTACAGGGTTCCCCAGGGCTGAGATAAGGCTTCAACAAAACATGAATCTCAACTTGTTCATACCTACTTACCAGAACTCTAGCCTGGTGACTGCCCTATGGTTGTTCTTTGAGTTCATCCATGGAGAAGGGATGGACCTTGATTAGGTCATTTTAGTTTTAGTTTGTGTGTGTAGTTAATTTCTTTGTTGTTATGTTAATATAGTATGTTTCTTAAAGTTGCTTTGTTTTCTGGTTCATTGATTGGGGGAAGCAAAAAACAGAAAAAAAAATGGGTAAAGATATATGAGAAAGGAAGAAGTAAAAAATCCACAAAAACAACATATGATCATCAGAAACAAAATATTTGTCACAAAACTTTGAGTTTCTGATAACATAAGGTTGAAATATGGTAATATAACTTCAACAAAAAAAATTATGAATTCTTTCTGTTAAAACTTTAAAATGATAAAATGAAGACAACGAAAAAGTTTAAGAAAAACATCAAAACAAAGGGTCAATCATCATTTTTAAATTTTTCAAAAAGTTTTGACTTTGAAGAAAGCACAAGAGACTTGGATGCCACCAGAAAATCATATGTAAGTTAACGTACTAACCTTAACTCATTCCCTCTCATCATATAAAAAAAGGGATCATTGATTCAACCTCTAGAACTTGAATCCCATAAGTTCTAATGAAATTAAGAGAAAATCCAACACACAAATTTTTGTTTAAGGATTTTTCTTTACACATCATCACAAGAGTTTTATTGGGAATCAAATCTGTCTCAAAAAGGGTTTTATTGGACCTTTTTACAAACAAGGGTCCCACAGAAAGAAAATGTGCAAGTTGGATGTATGTGTTTATCTCTTAAAAGCTTTGAAATTTCTGATTTTTTTTAATAAAAAAATTTGTATTAAAAATTTTAGGAGATATATCAAGGGTTTTGAAAAACGGTTGTTTCCTAAACGGATTAAAACATCATTAAGGTGTCATAAATCACCTTAAACACAAACAACCCACGATAAATACTCAAAAATCTCTGTCTTAAAACACTATAAATACATCTTGCAACGGCAGAGCATTCCGTCTTCAACTTCCATTCTCAACTCAAGAGCAAAAACTCAATTCACCATGGCTGCAATCAACGTCAACATGCCACCAGTTGAACACTCTGTTCAATTCATCACTGAAGTTGAATTCCTACCATTGAAGAGCAACAATGAAGCTATGAACACCAACATAGAACAATACGACACGAAGTGTCAAATTTTGATTGAATTTCTGACAAGATGTCCTATTGCTCAAGCTCTAACAAAAACCAGAGATATACCGGAAAAGATGATTTAACAAGTGGTGAAGACACTCAAACGAACAACTCCAAACGAGCTAACAACACATTTGTGGGGCGATATCTTCATAGTAATCACACCGGAGAAGATAAGGGAATGCTTGGAATTACCTGTAAGTCAAAGTTATGATGAAGCACCAACAAAGGAAGATATATTTGCACAGCTTGATGCTGTGATGGGGTACAAGGTAAGAATCTCCAAAATCAGTGAATTCAAAAGAAACCAATTACATGCCTTCTGGCAAGTGTTAATGGAAATCCTAAACAAATGCCTATCATAAAAAATTGGGGGAACAGACCAGATCAATAAGAATTTTCTGACAATCATGTTAAGTCTCATAACAGGGATGAACATTGATTTTGGGGCAGAAATTTTTGATATGATCAGAAGATCAATATTGACAAACACTGGGAGAATAGATTCACATCTACCCTTTCTCATATTTCCGTCAATCTTGATTTCTGATGCATTCTCTGAAAGGAATATGGAAATTCCTACATCAAAAGATATTTGGAGTACAGAGATGATGAAACCATGGTTTGTTTTGAGCTCTTGGAAATCAGATTTTGATGTACCTGTTCTACCAGAAAGTGTGATGAATCTGATATCAGAGGATTCACCCTACATAGCAGAATATATAATGATGCTGAACAAGAGACCAGAGAATAAAGAAGTTTTTGACAGTGTGTCCCTAATGGAGCATGATGCTCAAGAATCAAGTTCACCACAGATAGAGCAGGAGGCTCTATCAGAACCTCAACAAGGCGATGAAGATATACACATGATTCCTATGACAAAAGAGCATCATGCAGAAACCTCACATATGGGAGAAACAAGTGCACAACATTCTAAATTTGATATTCTTCAAGATTCTGATAGTGATTCTGATTACACAAGTATTCGTTTGTAATAGATAATAATCTCACAATTACCTTGTAAACCCTTTTGTTTCAAAGTGATATAAACTTGAAAATTCTGTAGGTCTTGTTTCTTGAAAGTCTGATTTCTATTTCCGCACACTATTTTCATATTTGTTGAAATCACTTGCCATATTACGTGACAAGAAAGTTTTTAAGTCCAACTGGGACCAACATTACTTCTTCCTATTTGCTTCTATCTCTTCTTTTTGTCTTAATACTTACAATATGTCTTTCCTAAGACATTTACATAATACACGTTGAAGACACTCGTGTTATACAGACGAGACGAATTCATCAAAATAGACGTGAAACCCACAATTCGGTGAATGACTCTCAATCCACTTGTTCAATTTTGTACAAAATCACGCCATCAAGTTAGGAGTGAAATCCACATCTTGATGGTAAATTTCCAATTCAAATTCTAGTGGACCCTCTTCAAAGTGTCGGAATTAACTTCTTGACCTAACGAGTACCAACCACACTTAGGGTACGATGTTGTCAAGTTAGGGGTGAAACCCGCATCTTGTCAACTAGTCCCATTCCTTGATTTTCAATCCCGCCAAAGTTTTTGATATTTCAATCGATTAGGGACATGTAGTAACTGGAAGGGTAAGATACCGTTAATCGCTCCTCGACGAGAGTATCTTACCTATAGGCCAAAGCACGTTTCCTTAATTTGAAAGGATTTTCGATTCACTTTGAATAATCGAAGTTTCTAAACCTGAAACACTCCAATGTTTTATCGAGCCTCTCTATTATGTTATCTCAATTTCCATGTGATATTAATACTTGTCACCTCGTGCATTTCAAACCGATGCACGATTCGCACGTCTCTCGTAATAAAAAACGTTAATAATCCTCGTGAAAAAACTAAATTTATACTCTTTTTACGCAATCATACGTGTTTATACTATGTGAACACTTATTAAACTCATGCAATTTATGTGAATCATACATGTTACATGAATACTTACATGCTTATACATGCAAAACGTTATTTTAAATTATGATCAAGTCTCATCCTTTACTTCTCTTTCGATCCTCTAGATGTCTTTCCCAAGCTCGTCAAAGAAGTCCAAGAAGTCATGATCAGGTTCAAAAAAGGGTTCCAATAGCAACGACAACTCGATATCAAAGCAAGAACTCGTGGGATTAATCGATGAACAAATGGCCGAGCAAATGGCCAAGGTTATTCCTGACATTGTTAGCCGAATTCAAACCGTTAATGAAACCCCCAATGGCTCCGTCGATTCCAAGGTGAAAATACCTAATACAACATTTCTGTTTAAGCAGTTCATGGTTTGCAAACCCTTAGAGTTCACTAGCAAAGAGGGCGTTACCGCATTATTGCAATGGTTCGATGCTATCGAACTAACCTTCCTTCAGAGCGGTTGCCCTGACAACCTGCGAACCCACCCTCAATGCTACAGGGGTGTTCCGATCGAGAGCCCTCGATTGGTGGACTTCCAAGCATAACACTTGAGGAAATGATGTAGCCCACGCCCTACCTTGGGCTGACTTGAAAAAGCTAATGAGGGACGAGTTTTGTCCTCCCTATGAACTTCAGAAGCTAGAGAATGAATTCTGGAATCTGAAGCAAATCGGGGATGATAACGATAACCTCACTGCCCGATTCAAGCAGCTCAGCATCCTGTGCCATGGCTAAGTTGACACTGTTGACAAAGTCATTACAAAGTACATCCATTCCCTCCCCACGTCGTTCATGAACCTTGTAGAGTTAGCCTCACCAAAAACCCTCGAGGACACTTTTCATTTGGCAGCCCGACTTAACAACAACTATGTTATTCGTGGAACTTCTGATAAGGTTATCGAAGAACGCGCACCAAGCTACTACTGATACCACCACCACCGAATCACCCAAGCCATCATCCTCAAAGGGTAAAGGCAAGAAGAGGAAGACTTCGAGCCAAAATTGTGCGGTTGTCACTCCGCAAAACCCTCAACCACTCCAAACAGTCGCTGTTATTCCCAACCCTGAACCACAAAGAAAGAACTACACTGGGACTTAACCCAAGTGTAACAATTACTTCAACCATCATCCCACCAACGCACCATGTCGCTTATGCACCAATTGTAACAGGTTTAGATTTTGCCAACCAATGTCGCAGTGGCCCAAAGCCACTCCCTAGCCAAAACCAAGCCATAGTAGCCCGAAACCATGCCCCTAACCAAGCTCAACCCCAAGCCGCTACTGTTCGAGCATGATTCAAATGTGGCGATCTTAACCATCTCACCAACGTCTTCCCTCAACGTAACAACAACAACAACAATCAACAACAACAACAACAACAACAATAGCAGCCTCAGCAAGCTCGAGGCAGAGCTTTCGTCATCACCGCCCCTCAGGCGCAAAATGCCAACGACGTCATAAGCGGTACGCTTCTCATCAACAATGTCTATGTATCTTGTTTATTTGATACTGGCGTGGATAAAACTTTTGTATCCGTTGAATTTGAACCTATGCTTAAGTGTAGACGATCTAAGTTGCCCAAGTCATTCGCTGTCGAATTCGCTAATGGTAAATCCGTCACTATCGATTCCGTCCTTTCTAAGTGTTCTTTGAATCTGAACGATCATACGTTTTCAATTGACATCATACCTATGAAAATAGGCAGTTTCGACGTCATAGTAGGCATGGACAGGCTTAGGCGAGTTCGTGCTGAAGTTGTTTGCTCTGATAAGTTCAAACTTCTTCCTCTTCCTAACGGTGATTCCTTACACGTCTATGGCGAGAAACCTTCTAAAGGTCTTAAGCTTATGTCGTTTACTTAGGCGAACAAAGACTTAAGCAAGGGTTCTTTCGCCTTTCTTGCCCATGTTGTGGAAAAAGAAGTATAAGGGCCCAAGCATAAGTGATGTTCCTGTCATTTGTGACTTTCTCGACGTTTCTTTTGACGATCTCCCTGGTCTTCCGCCTGCTCGTTATGTTGATTTTCGTATCAACTTAGTGCCTGTCGCTAAGTCTCCATATTGTCTAGGACCCTCGGAAATGCAAGAGCTATCGAGCCAACTTCAAGAGCTTCTTAATAAAGGCTTTATACACCCTAGTACTTCTCCTTGGGGCGCTCCTATTCTGTTCGTCAAGAAGAAAGATGGATCTTTTCGGATGTGTATTGACTATCGTGAGCTCAACAAGCTTATAGTCAAAAACTGATATCCTCTTCCTCGAATCGACGATCTCTTCGATCAATTACAAGGCGCGACTTGTTTTTCCAAGATTGATCTCCGTTCTTTTTATCATCAACTTCGAGTCCTCGAAGAAGATATACCAAAAACCGTGTTTCGTACACGTTATGGTCATTTCGAGTTTGTGGTCATGCCTTTTGGTTTGACCAACGCACCTGCGGTTTTCATGGACTTGATGAACCGTGTGTGCAAAGCTTATTTACACCGTTTCGTGATTGTCTTCATTGACGATATTCTCATCTATTCCAAGACATAAGAAGAGCATGAGCGACGCTTACGTCTTATCCTTCAGCTTTTACGCGTTGAATGTCTTTACACCAAATTCACCAAGTGTGAATTTTGGTTAAAAGAAGTTCAATTCCTTGGTCACACAGTCAACGAACTCGGTATTCACGTTGACCCTGCAAAGATTGATGCTGTGAAGAATTGGATTGCTCCTAATTCTCCATCTGAAATCCTTTCGTTTCTTGGTTTAGCTGGTTATTATCGTTGTTTCATTTCAAACTTTTCAAAAATCGATGTTCCCCTCACTTCCTTGACTAAAAAAGTTAACATTTTGATTGGGGTCCTGAACAAGAGGAGTCTTTCCAAACACTCAACGACATGCTTTACAATGCTCCTATCCTTGCTCTTCCTGGTGGTAACGATGACTTCGTCGTGTATTGCGATGCGTCAAACCAAGGTCTTGGTTGCGTTCTTATGCAACGAGATAAGTTTATTGCTTAAATGTCGAGGCAACTCAAGATGCTTGAGAAGAACTACACTACACACAATATAACAACCCTCCTAGAACCCTTAACGTGACCCTAGATATCCTAAAATATACCCCGTATACAAGGAACGAACCTAGAATACCCTTATATTTATAGAAATCAGGAAAAAAAAATACACAAGGGTCTCGCGGGCCGCGACCCGGTACCCTTTATCTTTCATGGGGCGCGAGCCCCTACTGCATAGCGCCATGTGTCAACACGTGGCACGGCTACCCTCTTGACTCGGCGAAGCTATAATCGACACTTGTCTTCTCGTGGGCCGCGAAGGCCAAAGCCTTTTCTCTCACAGGCCACGACTCGCTGCCGGATCAGCCTTATAAATAGAGTCTTCAGCCTCATTTGATCATCATTCATTTTCAAATTCTCTCTCACCTTTTCTGTAGGCAATTATTATACCCGGGATATTATACCCTTATAAAGCGAAGCTCTGCCTCGTTGCAAGTATTATAACCTTGTTGTTACCCTACACGATCGATCTAGGGCTCCATAACGCATGTCAAGGCTCTGCCTGACTCGGACGTTGGAGTTCTGTCTCATGTTACACCCGATTGATCTAGGACTCCGTAATGCATGTCAAGGCTCTGCCTGACTCAGTCATTGGAGTTCTGTCTCGAGTTGTATGGTTAATGTGATTTGGGTTATTTTACTAACATGTGTGCATTGTTTAACTTTAATAGATAATAACCAGGAGATACACCAGAAAGCTATAGTAGTATCACCTAAGTCAACAATGTGAGTTCGTTCTCTTTTTCTCACCGTTTGTGAGTACATTCACTTTTCTCACTATTTGTGAGTACATCTTACTTTTTGTCACCTTTTCACCAAAACCTCAAATGTTTTAATAATACTTAAACAGTGATTGAGTCTTTGTATTCTACAATTACTGCCGGTATATTGGGGTTTTGTATACAAAATGTGAAAGACGTTACCATTGGACAAAGAGTTAGCCATTGAGTAATATGACCCACAATTCTTGTGTGGATAGTACTGAATGAGTAATTGTGTAGATATAAACATTGTAATCACCCTCAATACTGTGAAAGTTATTTAAACTGTTTTGATTAAACTGGGATGCACTCGCCAATATTTTTTGCTGATAAAACCTTTTTAAAACGCGTTTCAGGTAACAAAATGTGAAAGCCAATAGAAGCCAGCTGGAGAGCACTGAAGGCTTGGAAAAGTAATTATTAAAGTTACCTAAATAAAAAGGAGTTTTGTCTTTTGATAAAATTGGGTTTATCCCTATAAAGATATTGAAATGAAAACTTGGGTTTTATCCCAATAATTATTATTATAAAAAGTTTGGTGTTTAACTCTGATAAAAATTTCCTAACTATAGTCCTGATGTATTCCGCTGCAAATTAATAAACACCGATACCACCAGCTCTGAGTCTCGAGGCACCCGCTCCCAGGGCAGGGGTCGGGGGTTGCGACAGAAGGTGGTATCAGAGCTACAGCTTAAGCCAATGAAGTGTTCCGCTGACACTTAAATTCTGTGTTAGGAAATAATTCTGTGTATATTATGTGTTTTGTGTTATTTGAATATTTGTTAATTTATAGTATGAGTGAGCAAGGTACGTCAGATGCTTATCATCATATAGCTAGTTCACCAAAAGTGAAGGAACATCATCTCAGCCGAATCCCTCAGGATACTCAGCCGATACTGAGGAAGGGATATTTATATTTAAGACACAGTATGAGGAACCCTTTACTTCTAAGAAAAGATGATGGTTTAGCAGAGGAGCACAGGAGAGAAGAAAAAGAATGAAGAAATTACAATAACAGAGAGCGATAGTGAGAGCCAATAAGGAAGTAAATGCACAAATTTAGGAAGCAGTCATTAGACCACCGTGGGAAAAGGAACTAGATAGACTGTTGGCAGATTTCTATATGTTAGCTACTACAGTAGTAGACGCTAACTTAAACCAAATAGCCGAACCGCCATGTTACCCTTATTCCTAGACCAACAAATGCTAGAACCAAACCAGGAAAACCAATTCCCGATACCTGCATTCGACCCTCACGAGTTACCTAGAATCCCAACCCCAATCTCTTCAGAATATAATCCATGGTTAGATGACAATAGGTCGTATTCAGCACTATACGCTCCCGAAGAACTAGTGCCAGAACCACCGTTAGACCCACCCATGAGTCGAAAATGTGTGCAGGAACTCCGTCAGTATGGTGAAAACTTAGTAGACGAAGGAAATAGAATTCGACAGATAGGAGAGAAGCTAGTTTGGAAATATGATGAGAATGAGATGAAGTACTGGATGAATGATACCTAGGATAATACCTGAATATATGTGTAATTTTGTATTTTGATAAAGAAAAATTATTAGTAAAAAAATATAGATAGAATAAAAGAGATATCGATGAATAACTATTAGTGTGTTTAATTTCCAGTTATAGTTTGTAATAGATGCATATATATATATATATATATGAAAAGGAGTAAAAGTCGCAATGTTCGACGATTTTGATCAATCTGTTTGTATGATGTGTATAAATATTTGTACTAAATTTTATTCTGTGATAATTAATACCTGATAAATGTTCACAATTCAGATGTCGAACGAAGTAAATCAGGAAAACCAGAATAATGAGAATAACGGAAACCAATTAGATAATAGTGTCATCCAACACATAGTAGCACAAGGAATTATAGATACTATGCCTTATATTATCAAGACTGTTAAAGAAGCAGAAAATAATAAATCTGCAAATGGAAGTAAACGCCAACACACTGAACCAAGTCACAGTATAAACGATAACGGACCTATAATCCAAGCTCCATTTCCTAAAAGAAGAAGAACCGTCTCTTACGGTTGTTCTTATAAAGAATTTTTGGCCTGCAAACTAATAGAATTCTCAGGCAATGAAGGAGCCATTGCGGCCTTACGTTGGATAGAAAAGACAGAAGCAATCATAAAGATAAGTAAATGTGCAGACGAAGATAAGATTATGTTTGCTTCCAATCTTTTAAAAAATGCAGCCTTAGAATGGTGCAATATTATTCTCCAGTCTAGGGGTAGTGACAGAGTTTATAATATGGAAATGATCAACTTTAAGGAAATGGTTGAAAGAAAATTATGTCCTCCTAATGAAAAGGAACAAATCGCCAATAAGTTCCTAAATCGTAAAATGACCGGAATAGACTACAAAGGTTACACTACCATATTCTTCGAATATGCTAGGATAGTGTCAACCTTAGCCTCACCTGAACCAGTGTTAATCTCCTGTTATATTTGGGGATTAATTAGTGAGATTAGACACGTAGTCAATGCAGCTAGATCACAAACCATAGAAGAAGCAATAGAACTAGCCAATAACATGACTGGCGAATTGATACGCACCCAAGAGGAAAACTAGAGAAAGAACTTAGCTCAAAAACTTACCCAGAAATTTCGCTACAGTAATTCCAACCGTGGGAAAGGTACAGGTTTTTCCTCTACACCCTACTGTAAGTATTGCAAAAGAAAGCACTCTGCAAGATGCTACATATACTGCAACTTTTGCAAAATATCTAGACATAAGGAAGAAGACTGTAGGAGGAAACCTAGCAATATAATATATTTCAATTGTGGAGAGGCTGGTCACATCAAACCGAACTGTCCGAAACTAGCTGTAGCAGCAACCAACAAAGCTAAGACAGCTGAAGGACCCAAGATGATTCCAGATGTGATTACCGGTACGTTTTTAGTTAACGACATTTTTGGCAAAGTATTATTTGACTCCGGTGCAGACTAAAGTTTTATTAATACTTCTTTCTACAAAGTTCTCGACCAAACCTTAATAAAACTTCCACAAGATTGTCTGGTAGAAACGGAAAACGGAGAATCCATTATGATTAGTGAAATCTTGCAGGGAGTAAGAATAGAAATCCTGAACCATCATTTCTTTGCTACCCTTTATCCAATGAATCTAGCCGGATTCGATGTTGTATTAGGAATGGATTGGTTGGTAGCCAATCGTGCCAATATTTTATGTGATCAAAAGTCAGTACAAGTAAGTACACCAAGAGGTGAAAAGATCACAATCAAAGGAGATAAGCTAACCAGGTCCACAAAATTCATCTCTATGATGAAAGTTGCAAGTTATGAAAGGAAAGGATGAATAGTATATATGATTTCTGTAATCATTAATACTAAAGGAAAAGAATTAAAATATATTCCCATAATATCTAAATTCTCAGATGTTTTTCTAGAAGAGTTACCTGGATTACTGCCTGATAGAGAGGTTGAATTTAGAATTCACCTAATCCCAGGGACGGCACCGATTGCCAAAGCACCATATCGATAAGCACCAACGGAGATGCAGGAACTGAAGGAACAATTGGACGAACTTCTTGATAAAGGTTTTATACAACGAAGTTCATCACTGTGGGGATCGATGTGTATGTGCATTGATTACTGATGCGTGTGAAGTGTCGTATATATTAGGTGTATATTTTAAGCCCTTTTTAACACTTATTTTAGCCAAGTTTTAAATTTATAAAACACGATATTTCACTAACACTAAACACACATATGGGCAAGTGCACCCATCGTTGAGTGTAGTATAGCGTTGGTAAGATACCGAGGTCGTCCAAGGACACAAGAGCTTTTAGTACCGGTTTATCCTCAACGTCTAACCAAAATAAAAGTTTAGAAAAATGTTTTAAACTAAGAAAAATAAAACTAACTAAAATGCTGAAAATAAAAATAAAAATAAAAACAGATAGACAAGATGAATCACTTGGTTCCGACTCGTATCTAGTATAACCTTTGATTATTTCCGCACTTTTGCACATAATTAAGAGATTATCTTAGTTATTGTAGTAGGCCCCTCTTTTGAAGGCGACGTTACCCTCACCCCAGTAGTTTGAGTCAGCAGGGATACAATCCTAAAAGGGTGGATTATTGGAAGATAATGAATTAAGTTATTAATGCAGTATTGTGGTAGGCCCCGCTTTTGGCGGTGACGTTACCCTCGGCTAAGTAGTCTGAGTCAGCAGGGATACAGTCCTAAATAGCCGGGTTATAATATTAATAGTAGTTAACTTATGAGGGGATCAAAGAGTTTGGACCCCCGCCATCCAATACCGTGAAGTATTGAAGGAGGTCCTACTAAATTTGACCCAGGTCCATTGCAGGACCTCTAAACGCTGAACAATGGCAAGACCTTTACCAAACCGTTCCCTTAACCCCCTACCAGGTAGCCAACATATCTCCATATAGACCGTGGAGATATGAATGGTGAAAATCCTTTATTTTATATAGACAGTAAAATAATGCCAAGACACCACGGACAAACGATAAGGAAAGATCACCTTCAACATAAGTAACTAGTTATTAAAGTCATTAATACAAAACCAAATAAAAAGTGCAAAAGATTAGAAATAAAAAGTATTATACTAGACACTTTGTCTTCACCAAGTGATGTAAGAGACTTAGGCAAACATGGCCTTGATTGTCAAGAACTCTTACGATCAATCTTGGATCCCGAGATGACTCACACACTCTACGATGGACAATGGATGATGGTGGTGGATGATGGTGTTGTGATGGTGGTGGGTGGTGGATGAAGTGTGAGAGAGGTGGTGTGCCAAGGGATGAGATGAAATGAATCCAAGCACTCCTATTTATAGGCTGAACAGAGAGCTGGACACGGCCCCGTGTCCGCTGGGCACGGCCCCGTGTCCGTCTGACACTCTCTCTCCTCATTAATTGTAATTCGCAATTACAATAAATGCGCCTGCTGTACTTTCGACACGCCCCCGTGTCCGCTGAGCACGGCCCCGTGATGGGCAATAGAAGCTTCTATAGGTTTGTCTTTTCTGCTGCTTCTTGGGCACGGCCCCGTGCTGGCTGAGCACGGGGCGTGTTCAGTCTTCTGTTTTCTCTATTTTGCTTTGGAAGGTGCCGTTGAGGGTTCGGGCAGTCCACTAATGTTCCTTTTCTTGTATTTATGTTGGATTTAGCTGTCTTTTTGCTTCTTTTGCGTTTTTGAGCTCATTTAATCCTGAAAATACAAAAGGAAGACAAAAACACTCTTTTTCCAATATTAGCACTAAAAAAGGGTTAGTTTTATGCCTCATTTGATGTAATTTATATGTTGCATTTTACACACATCAAATACCCCCACACTTGAACTTTTGCTTGTCCTCAAGCAAAACTCTTTAATATGTGGCTTACACTCCCAAATGGAATAGGTAGAAGAGAAGGTTTTGGGCTTGTCGTAGAGTGTCGGGATTTCCAAGATCTTTTTGGGTTTTATTTTTATTTATTTACACTCCTATTCGTAATGATTTATTTAGAACTGTTCATAAAAGAAATTACTTATTTGGGCATAACATGCCTTTTTTTAAAATTCTATTTATATACAAGTTCACATACCTCGCGGGGAAATCACTCACACTCGGCCGAAGGTGTATTTTTAGTGAATCACTCGAGAGCGGCACGGAACTTATTCCTACCATAGGCTTGCCAAGAAATCAATCCTCCTCCTTTTTAACTTTTTTACCTTTGTAGATATCAAGAGGACTTTGTGGGTTAAGGGTTGGCTAGGGTTAAAGGTAGGTGGTTGGGTTAGTGGTTAGTAAAAAAAAAGCTAAAAGCGTAACAAGTGTCGGTTTTCGTATTTTTTTTTTGATGAAGCTTTTATTCAAACAAAGTTATTTTTGATTAACTTGTTTGTTTATTTTCTTTTTGCTTCATCAATATCAATTTTTTTTTTCACGAAGAACCGAACTTGTTACTAAAATAAAGGGTTAAAAATGAAAAAGGTTTTGGTGGATGAAAGGGTTTTTGTTTGGGTGATGAAACGAAAAGGTTTAGGCTCAAAGGGGCTAACTAGGGGGATTTTTTGGGTAGGTGGTAAAGGAAAAAGAAAAATAATGGTGTAGAAATGAAAAGGGTTAGTCCTAATGCCTCCATCATTTACTTACTCGGGTTTAAGTTGATAAGGACCGGGAATGTATTGTCATGGCAAGTTCTAGAGTCGTAAGAACCAAGCAGCTATTCACACAAGAAACGAAAAATGAGCATTTAGTCAAATGATATGTAATTGTGTGCTCAATAAAGGCTCAAAACTCACTTTTATGGGAATGGGTTTTTATGTGATCAAGTATATAATCAAATTTTAAATAAGTTTGCTATGCCTTTTCATAATTTTCTTATGTTGGTTCTTTTTATCACTACGCTATCGGTTGTAAATTTGTAAAAATATAACCTTTTTGAGAACTTGAATTTCCCGAGTTAAACCTAGACAAGTAAAAAAAATGAAATTTTTGAAAAAAATTTGGGGTGATTAGCGGTTCCAATAGAGTTTTGTGTAAGGCTTGTATTTAGGACTTGCAAAATTCAAGGTTTTAGCATCCCCCCCACACTTAAATTACACATTGTCCTCAATGTGTCCCAAAAATAAATTTTTAGGTTGATTAGATGTGTAAAATAGTGTTTAAAAAGCAAAAAAATTGTGTTACTGGGCGCTGAACACGGCCTCGTGTTATCCGGGCACGGCCCCGTGTTCAAGTGCCAGTAACAAAATTGAAATAAGAGAAACAGAAGTCTGGACACGGGGGCGTGTTGGGTGAACACGGCCCGTGTCCAGGTACCTGAACTGGGCGTTTGTCTGCAGGTGGTTCGACACGGGGCCGTGTTGGTTGGGCACGGCCCGTGTTGAACCTTCTGAAATGGAGAAAATTGTCGGGTTGCCTCGTTCTTGTGCATGAGATCATTTTTCTCGTTCCCCTTTTCATCCTTTACCACCATGAGTGTGTTGTACTCATTACAAACCATCCAAACCTTAAAACCATCATTTCATTTCATCATAGAGAGAACTTACATAATCCTAAATTAAAATAAAACTAAAACTTATCTAGATTGGTCAGCAGGTACACGAGGTTATCATAAGGAGTTCTACTATTTTAAGAAAATTTCGAGAACGATTTCCCGATATAGTAGGACTTTTAGCCGAACGAATTCTTCCCTAAACGTTGTTTAAAGCCATTCTTCGATCTCCCTAGGGAGGAAGAATGCGGCTTCGTTTTCCTCTGCTGCTGGTGGTTGAGGGGGAACATTCACCGGGACTCCTTGCACCACTCTTCGCGGAAGCTCTTGGTGCATGGCGTACCATTCGGCTGGAATGACAACTTCGGGCACCATGTTCCACGCCCTTTGGGTTATTATGGGTACCAAAGGCGGGGAGGCGAGAAGGTTCAACCTCTGGTGCAAGAGGTTTACTTCATGGAGACAGCCCTCCAGCCCCACAGTAAGATGGTTGATACGGTCGACCAATGCTTCTTCCACTCCCGTCATTTCATCAATAGCCTCCCTTAGAGCGTAAACATAGTTTACAAGAGAGTCTTCTGCTGTTGAAGATCTCCTCCCTTGTCGGTTATTCCTTGAAGATGATCCGCTTGTTCTGCTTGCCATTTTCTGCGAAGAAAACCGAAGAAAGCTAAATTTTTACAAAACAGAGCCCCTGGACACGGCCCCGTGCTCGTTGAGCACGGCCCCGTGTCCATTTGTCTGCAGGATTTTTGGCTAAAGAATCTTGGAGTTTTAAATTATTTTTATGATTTCTATCTGGGTTTTAAGCTCAGATAATTTAAAACAAAGTTATACAACTAACTTTAAGCCAGAATCTTTAGCAAATAATCTTACAAACTTCACATAGAGGGTTGGAATCAAGGGATTTCCAAGCTTCCATGGAGGAACTTTTGAAAAAATTTTGAAAGAGGAGGAAATGAATAAAAGTGGAAGGGACAAGAGGGTCCCTTGGAACCTTCTTTTAACACTTACCTAGGATGGTATGAGTGAAAATCCCAGGGATCTCTGTCAATTGAAGTGGTCAAAATGAGCAGGAATCAGGCTGCATTTAAAGAAAACGACAGCTCCCTGGGCACGGCCCCGTGTTAACTGGACACGGCCCCGTGTTCAGAGGAAATCCTGACATATTTTGTCCGTATTCTGACCAAATCAGCAGAGAATCTTTTTAGTGAGCACGGGGGCGTGTTGACCTGGACACGGCCCCGTGTTTGGAGGCTGTTTTATGGAGTTTTGCTACTTCAAGGATTTCATCGATATCGGGTGGTTCCTGACTGGTTGGAACAACCCCAAAGTGCCTAATATACCTTAATTGTCCTAGACTAAGGCGAGAACGCAAGAGGTTGTCGGTGAGGGTAATTCCTATTTTCATTCTAGGTGGACAAGTCCAACCCTTTCCCGGGCTCTCGTTAAAGAAGGTATATGCCGAATTGCTCAGGTCTATGTATGCACCGAACGAAGTCGATGGAGAGTCCTTCACGGCACAATCGACACAGGGACGACTATCGTCCAAGTCTTTGCTAGGTACGAAGGTATTTTTGGGAGCAACGAGGTTGTCGGAATGCGGTTCCAACATTTCTTCATGGGTATCGTCTTGGGGTGGATCAATAAAATCCTTCCCAAGCTCTTCTATCCATTTCAGAATTAGCTCTTCTAGTTGAAATAACTCGCTAAGGAGCATTTCCCCTAGAATATCTGGCTGGGCGCATTCGAGGGAGAAATAGTGCTTATTTTTACTTTCGCCCCTCTTAAGGTTGTGAGAAGATGGTGGGTCCATGTAGTGGGGCCTATAATTTAGGAAGTAGCATTTTACTTCTTCATGTTCGCCACCACATAATTGACACCACGTACCATAAGAGTGCCGAAAGTAAAAATAATTACTATCACTCATGTTTATATCAGAAATTACCAACCGTCGGGATCTAACGGTTCTGTTTTCAGTAACTGAAACTTGGGCACGGGGGCGTGTTGAGTGGACACGGCCCCGTGTTCCGCTTACTGTCTGATGTAAAACAGGATTGCCAGTTCCAATGATTGAGCACGGGGGCATGTTCAGCGGGCACGACCCGTGCTGAGCTCTGCAGAAGCTGAAAAACTAAGAAAATCCTAAAAAAATAAAAAGAAAAAATAAAAGATGATTAGGCCGTTGATTCCTAACTTTCTTAAAATCCTTGTGTCCCCGGCAACGGCGCCAAAAACTTGATGCGTGTGAAGTGTCGTATATATTAGGTGTATATTTTAAGCCCTTTTTAACACTTATTTTAGCCAAGTTTTAAATTTATAAAACACGATATTTCACTAACACTAAACACACATATGGGCAAGTGCACCCATCGTTGAGTGTAGTATAGCGTTGGTAAGATACCGAGGTCGTCCAAGGACACAAGAGCTTTTAGTACCGGTTTATCCTCAACGTCTAACCAAAATAAAAGTTTAGAAAAATGTTTTAAACTAAGAAAAATAAAACTAACTAAAATGCTTGTTGGATCGTTGTTTGACCCGACTGAGTCGTTCAGAAGAGTTTTACATCCAGTTTAAAGGCGGAATCAGTAAACCGGACACGAAAACAGCTTGTAATCTTTAATCTGTTGCTTGTATTGATAATAACAATGTTTACAACCTTACAGAAATCCGGCAGCACTTTGTTACACTTTCGGAAGTCGCGTACCAAATGAAATTACATGTGCACTATTTATAGAGGTAAGATTTCGCTTGAGAGTGACCTGAACCAGCTGAAGCGAAATCTGTTGTGTGTGATTTCGCTTGAACTTGTCACAAGTTCACTTCAAGCGAAATCTTCACTTAAACCTCATTTCTCAGTTTCTCGAACCTCGTGCACTAGATATCCTATCCTATCTCATGATACAAGACGAAGTCAATAGACGTAGTGCACTAACAGACTCCCCCTCGGATATTGACGAAGTCTTCAGCGACTATTCTCTGTTATGACACCTTCTTCAGTCTTGATCATTCTGCCTTTTCACTTAGCTTGTAACATTGTACGCATCCATCACTCTCTTCTTCTAGCAGCTTCAGGCTCCCCCTTTCATCAAGCTTCCGTGCTTTGGGATCGACACCTAGCTTTCCATCTACAAGCTTTTCTTTGTTTCAAACTTGTCTTCAGACTCCCCCTTAGACTCTGCTTCCGGGATCGTAATCTGGACTATCTTCTGCAATTTCTCAAACATTTATGAGTAACAACATTTTGAATTTTCAATCAATCTCTCTAATCCACTCCCTCTATCAACAAACTGTATAGATTTAGCAGTATTAAAGAATCCAACTCCCTCACAGTTAATCATCCAAGTTCAAGCTAATGACCCTGGAGATATCACAAACTGTTTTTGAATTTTTGATTTTAAATCAAGTTTCAATTTAATGAACTTGTTTTATTTTCAGAAACACAATCAACATACTTAGATTTTGAAACTCAGCATTCAGATATCGGTCGTCGAAAATAAAGCAGAAATCAAAATCTTTTTGTAATTTCTGAAAATATAAAGCAGTAAAAAAATATGTACAAACATATTTACAAACAATATTTTTGTTTTGAGTATGCGTTAGAGGATCATATCAGTTTATGACAATTCACAAGTACCGTTGAGCTTCATTTTCACATTAAGTATTAAACAATTCACTTAGATTGTCGATATACTGATCCACTTAAATTTTCATACAAACTTCAACTGATTCAGGATACGAATTAGATATTTTAGGAACTTAAACTCATTCATGTGTCCCACCTCTTGAATATACTCCCGTATCCAGAATCCCAATAATCAGTCTTACAGGTGAGTATACTACAATGATATCTGTATATAAATTAGGTATGCGAGGGCCGAGGGATCTCAGGTCGATACTTCCGTATACGCAGAGAGATATCAGCTTCGACTTCAAGGTATGTCCCCTTTAGAGGATCTTTTTGCTTACAACAGCAGCGACTATCAATTTTATTGTTTCATCGGCATGCTGAGGGTTTAATGCTATGTTTCAAGCATTGCAGAAAGCATTATCCAAGGACTAGGTCAGAACTACCGTTCAGCAGAAGTCCCGGAATAATACCCCAGACATCAATGAATATAAAGACCTAGTATATCAGATTAAGAGACCTTTCAAACGAGATTTCAGGGGTTACCTATATATCCAAGTAGTGTTCCCCACGAAATAAGCAAGTGTTTGAATTTAGGTTTATATCCCGAAAAAGTTTACTAAATGTATAAAAATCTACCGACACATCCACGGTGAGATCGTTTAACACATTTAAACTTTCCAATTCTTTAGCGTACTATAACTGTCTACTGATGTACTATCATTTCCTCTTTTTACGCAAAACTCAAATTTTTGAATTTTATCATGTTTTTGACTTTTTCAAATTTTCAAATGTTTTTGTATTTTCTAACAATATTACTCCCCCTAAAATGCAAAATCATATAAAGAAAATTTGACAACCAACACTGATAGCTTTGTCTTGCCATCCATTTTCTGCATCTCATGCTCTGTTTTGCAGAAAATATAACACTTTTAGCAGAAAATATAACATACCCCCATGATATACAACACATTGATATTTTACAGTTTGAAAACCGTTTTTCAATCTGATAAAAGTAATCATGTTTGTTCAGCCGTGAGAGTTTCGGCATATTCAATCAACACATATTTTTGTAATTTTTGAATATTTGACAAAAATTAAAAACAAACATATTTTTGGTTTTTCAAATTTTTCAATTTTTTTAGGGTTTTTGAAAATATTGTTTATTTATTTACATAAAACATATAAACTTCCTGTTTCAACCAACACAGGATCCAGCAGCCTCCTCTCCTCGTTGTGTCAGGCTGCTCCAACCTCCAATTTCACAATCTTCAGATTTGTTGAGCACCTGCACATTCAGACTACTTGATTACTTGAACAATTTAGCCCAGGTCTGTTGAACCTTAGGCATTTCAACACAACAATTTTCATTCAATGCTGGAAATTCTTTGTCATTTTTCACAAAAACTTTCTCAATTTTAACTTCAACTTTCTCATCTTTTACCAAATCAACATGTTTCTTAACACTCCATGTTTGACCTTTTGGTGTTCCTCGTTTGTAAAAATGTGAATCTTTTTGAACATTTTGATTTTGAACAACAACTCTTGGTTTCCAAAACTCTTGAGGTTTTGTCATATCAACACCGGTTTTCCAACTCTGTGTTGTTCTGAATCTGGGTGTGTGAGAATTCCAGGTTTGTCTTGAATCAAACCTATATGGGTTTGACTTCCAATTTTGAGTCGAAGCAAACTTGTTTGTGTTGTACTTCCAAGTTTGTTTTGAGTCAAATCTGGTTGACCTTTGTCTCACATTCTCAGATTTTTGTTTCTCAGCATCAATCTTCTTTTGATCAACATCCACAGGTTTTAGATTAGGACACTTGCGTGCAAGATGTCCTTTTTGATCACATTTGAAACATGTTCTCATGGACACATCTTTGACCTGTGGTTGTTGCTTTTTCTTTAGAGTAAAGAATTCATCATTAGACTGTTTCATTTTGAATTCTTTTTCTTTTTCTAAACTGCCTCCTTGAACAAAACTCATTTTTGTCTGAAAATTCGGCATTTCATTTTTGTTTCGATGTTGTTTCTTCTTATAACCCAACCCAGCCTTCATGTTCTTCTTTTTGAAACCAGGTTTGTTATACGAACCTCTATGACTCTTACCGACAAACTTTGAAATCTCAGACTTCTCAATCTCAACCATTTTGAAAACTTTGTCAACCTTTTCTGAAATCACATTCTGAATCGGGAATACAACATCTAAGAATAATTTGTCCGATCCAATCATGGTATAAACCAATCCTTTTGAATCATCATTCAAATTTTTCTTGGATTTTGTGTTTTTCAGATAACCACCATGATTATTTCCTTCATCTTCATCCTGTGATTCAGATTTACCTGTATCAACCGACTCTTCTTTCAACACACTTTCAACGACTTTGCCTACCACCTCTGAATCATGAGAATCATCAGATTTGGAATAGGTTATGTCAATGTTGTCTGGCAATTGATCTACCATGTTGAAAGATTTTTCGACCTTTTCCTCATCATAAAATGCAAATTTTCCCGGTGGTGGAACTTGATGAAACTCTGAGCCAATGCCTTTCTTGTTCTGTTCAGACTCACCATCACCCGGTTTTATATTGAAAATTCTTTCAAGCACATATGACGACACGTGGTAACTCTTTAACTTGTTGTTATCCTGTTCTAAATCAGCAATCTGTCGCTTTAACTTAGCAACATCCTCAATATAGGAATTAACAACATCTTGTTTTATAGAATACATTCGTTTAAGCTCTTTAGTTGTTTCAGACATATAATTCATTCTAGATTGAGCATATTTCATTTCATCTTTCACTTTGTCGTATGACTCTTTCATAATATCATATGCTAATTTCATTGAGTCATAATCTTTCTTCATTTCTTGACAAGCAATTTCCTTTTGTTCACATTCATTTGTCATTTTCAAAACATTTTCTTTCAAAACTTCATTTTCTTTCTCTAATTTGTTACATTTTTCTGAAAGTTTTTCATCATTTTCTTTAAAAACTTTTTCTTTTTCCAGCATTTCTTTGCATTTTTCTTTGAAAATCTTTTCAATTTTTGTGAACTCAAGATCTCTTGTTCTAAATTGCTCATCTTTTTCAATACAAGCTCTGCACGGTTCCATGCATTTCTTGCACTGATCTATCAATTTCAAGTTTTCAGAATCAGAATTTACCTCAGTGATTGACACTTTGGTGTTTTCAGCAACTTCTGTCTGCTTCAGATCAGCATCATCTTGCTTCTTTTCAACACTAACTTCATCACCAGCATCACCAACTTTCAAATTCTCATTCTTTTCTTCTTTCTTCACCTCTTCTTCAAACTGCTGTTCTTTGGTAACAGCTTTCTCAATCTTTTCATTCACAACAACTTCTTCACTTTTGATTTCCGTCACAGCTTCAACTTCAACAGTTTCTGCTTTAACCTCTTCAGCAGCTTTCTTCAGATTGTTCACCATTTCTTCAACATTCTTCTTCATCCTCTCTTCGTCCCTTTTTCTTAGACATGATAACATGGCATATCTGATATCCTTTTCATATTTCTTAGCGTATGTGTCATCTTTCAATACTCTTCTACAGTATTCAGCTCTTAACGGGACAGCAAGAAGAACATCATCGAAGATTATGTCTTTCTTGGGAACAACTGGTTCTCCTTCTCTGTTATAATAGCATTCTCTCTTTTTATCCCATCTTTTGCTACCGACAGCCATCTCATACTCTTCCTGCATATCATCCATTCTGTTGTAAACCACATTTCTTTCTCTGTAAGTCTTCTCACTTAAGATCTCTTCCCGAGTTTTCTCTTTGATCTCAACTTTTTCTTCATGGACTTCAGCAATGTCTTTGTCTTTATTTTCCTCTTGAATCTCAGCAACAAGAGCATAATGTTTATTTAATTCTTCCTTTTTGGCTTCAGCTTTGAACCGTTCATCAACAATGTCATCTATTGGAAGAACCTCACTCCAATCATATCCTTCATCCTCGTAAATTACAGCATAAGCTCTTGATTTTTCTTTCGGTTTATCTTCAATCAACTTTGGTTCTTCTCTGCTTCGATGGTAAATCGCCTTTCGATAATAATCATCGTTGAAAGGACGTTCATTTCTTTCACCAACTTCAGAATTTCTGCATTCTCTCTTGAAATGACCTTTCTGCTTGCATTTGAAGCAGGTCACTTTGGATTTGTCAAATCCAAGCTTTGTTGATGCACCTCCAAGAGATTGTTTCCCGGTAATCTCCATATACCTCTGAGCTCTTCGAATACAACTAGCTAAACACCAACGGATGTCAATGAGCTCCATTTCTTCCGGATCAATCTGGTCATAGTCTTCTTTGGTCAATTCGGAGTTTCCAATTTTGCCAGCTACTAGACCTTCATATGACTCCAGAACAGATGCAAGGAAACTCATTTGCTGCTTCGCTGTATTGATGCTCATTGCAGGAGAATTCTTCAGTTTAAGAGCAATGTTGCACAGAATTTCTTCAGAATCATCAGAATTTGTCTTTGAAGATGAATGATATCCAGAATGATGACTTGTTGACATTGTTGGTGGTTCTTTCATCTTTTCACCACTAAATGCTGTTTTTGGTGAACCAACGCCTTTATCAGAAAGTACACTGCCTTTGTAATACAAGCCAACGTTCTGTTGATGTGAAGAATCAGTCATCTTGTTTTGCTTCTGCAACTCCAAATCATGACTTTCAATCTTTTCAAACAAAGCATCAAGAGTAATATTATCATACACAACATCATTTTTCAAAATAAAAACAAACGTTTGCCACTGATCAGCTCGTGGTAACGCTTCAATCACTTTGTCTATCAATTCCTCTCTTGTTTTGTTTATCTCTAATCTTTCCAATTCAATTTTTAGATGACAGAATCTCTCAATCATTTGCCTCACCAACTCTCCTTTTATGTTATCAAACAGATCAAATTCTTTCTTTAATAAAGCGATTTTGTTCTTTTTAATCTGTTTACCCCCTTCAGCTTTAACACGTAAAGCTTCCCAGACAGACTTAGATGACCCGTCATGAGTTAGTAAAGCAAAGATATCATTTCTGATTGCGGACTGGATCAATGCTATCATTCTCTGTTCAGCTCCAAATTCAGCTTTATCTTCTCTAGTAAACTTTTTGAATACAAGATCTTCGCCTTTATCGTCTTTTGGTTTTTCATACCCATACTCCAGGCAAAACCAACTTTCATGAGCATACGCCTTCGCCCAGTTGATGAAGCGTTCTTTCCACCAGGTATAATCCTCAATGCTATCAAGAGTTGGTGGCTTTGAATGAGTTCCGTAAAAATTATCATTCTTGATATTCTCATTTAGCACTTTAGAAATGGTTTTTGGCCTAATATTTGAAGCCTCAGATGATTCGGTTGTGAATGCGTTGTAAAACGTATTGAAGAATTCCTCAGCCATAATGCAAACCTGACAGAATGATCAAACAAACCCAATCAGTACAATCAAATATCAAATAAACTGAAAATGACTGACACTTGATCGTCGTGAAATGATCCGACACAAAATTCCACTTTTCAATCGAACTAGGAAACTCAAGCGAAATCTCAAGTTGAAGCAGAATGAGACTTCAAGCAAAATCTTTTGACTAACTACTTCAAGCGAATTCAGCACAAAATAACAGTTCAAGCGAAATCTCCTTTTAAACTGTTCAAGCGAAATCTGCTAACACAACTGATTCAAGCGAAATCAACTATTTCGCTTCAACTATTAGAACCTTCAAGCGAAAACCCACAACTCTATTTCGCTTCAGATGAACTCAAGCGAAATCCAAAATCACAACACTATTTCGCTTCAGATGTTCAAGCGAAATAGTCCAAACAATCTGTTTTGAAGCGAAATCAACCCATTATCTACGAACTCTTTCAAGCGAAATCTAGTTTCTGTCCAGTTTTTGTCATTTTTACTTTGAATTTCGGTCTCAAACTTTCAAGGCTTTGTTAGAATACTGTTTTACACATTCGGTGAAAAATTCAGACCATTTTGACCGTGAAATCACATCCAGATTGAAAAAGAAGGTGTAGAAGTCAGAATCTAATTGCAATCGAGCTAAACTCTTCCTCCTGAGCTCTGATACCACTTGTTGGATCGTTGTTTGACCCGACTGAGTCGTTCAGAAGAGTTTTACATCCAGTTTAAAGGCGGAATCAGTAAACCGGACACGAAAACAGCTTGTAATCTTTAATCTGTTGCTTGTATTGATAATAACAATGTTTACAACCTTACAGAAATCCGGCAGCACTTCGTTACACTTTCGGAAGTCGCGTACCAAATGAAATGACATGTGCACTATTTATAGAGGTAAGATTTCGCTTGAGAGTGACCTGAACCAGCTGAAGCGAAATCTGTTGTGTGTGATTTCGCTTGAACTTGTCACAAGTTCACTTCAAGCTAAATCTTCACTTAAACCTCATTTCTCAGTTTCTCGAACCTCGTGCACTAGATATCCTATCCTATCTCATGATACAAGACGAAGTTAATAGACGTAGTGCACTAACAATGCTGAAAATAAAAATAAAAATAAAAACAGATAGACAAGATGAATCACTTGGTTCCGACTCGTATCTAGTATAACCTTTGATTATTTCCGCACTTTTGCACATAATTAAGAGATTATCTTAGTTATTGTAGTAGGCCCCTCTTTTGAAGGCGACGTTACCCTCACCCCAGTAGTTTGAGTCAGCAGGGATACAATCCTAAAAGGGTGGATTATTGGAAGATAATGAATTAAGTTATTAATGCAGTATTGTGGTAGGCCCCGCTTTTGGCGGTGACGTTACCCTCGGCTAAGTAGTCTGAGTCAGCAGGGATACAGTCCTAAATAGCCGGGTTATAATATTAATAGTAGTTAACTTATGAGGGGATCAAAGAGTTTAGACCCCCGACATCCAATACCGTGAAGTATTGAAGGAGGTCCTACTAAATTTGACCCAGGTCCATTGCAGGACCTCTAAACGCTGAACAATGGCAAGACCTTTACCAAACCGTTCCCTTAACCCCCTACCAGGTAGCCAACATATCTCCATATAGACCGTGGAGATATGAATGGTGAAAATCCTTTATTTTATATAGACAGTAAAATAATGCCAAGACACCACAGACAAACGATAAGGAAAGATCACCTTCAACATAAGTAACTAGTTATTAAAGTCATTAATACAAAACCAAATAAAAAGTGCAAAAGATTAGAAATAAAAAGTATTATACTAGACACTTTGTCTTCACCAAGTGATGTAAGAGACTTAGGCAAACATGGCCTTGATTGTCAAGAACTCTTACGATCAATCTTGGATCCCGAGACGACTCACACACTCTACGATGGACAATGGATGATGGTGGTGGATGATGGTGTTGTGATGGTGGTGGGTGGTGGATGAAGTGTGAGAGAGGTGGTGTGCCAAGGGATGAGATGAAATGAATCCAAGCACTCCTATTTATAGGCTGAACAGAGAGCTGGACACGGCCCCGTGTCCGCTGGGCACGGCCCCGTGTCCGTCTGACACTCTCTCTCCTCATTAATTGTAATTCGCAATTACAATAAATGCGCCTGCTGTACTTTCGACATGCCCCCGTGTCCGCTGAGCACGGCCCCGTGATGGGCAATAGAAGCTTCTATAGGTTTGTCTTTTCTGCTGCTTCTTGGGCATGGCCCCGTGCTGGCTGAGCACGGGGCGTGTTCAGTCTTCTGTTTTCTCTATTTTGCTTTGGAAGGTGCCGTTGAGGGTTCGGGCAGTCCACTAATGTTCCTTTTCTTGTATTTATGTTGGATTTAGCTGTCTTTTTGCTTCTTTTGCGTTTTTGAGCTCATTTAATCCTGAAAATACAAAAGGAAGACAAAAACACTCTTTTTCCAATATTAGCACTAAAAAAGGGTTAGTTTTATGCCTAATTTGATGTAATTTATATGTTGCATTTTACACACATCAATTACCGAGAATTGAACAAGGTTACGATTAAGAATCGGCACCCACTACCGCGAATCGATGATCTGTTCGATCAACTTCAAGGAGCTCGATTTTTTTCTAAGATCGATTTATGCTCAGGATATCATCAACTAAAAGTACAGGAAGAGGACATTCCTAAAACGGCTTTTTGGACAAGGTACGGTCATTATGAATTTACCGTCATGCCATTTGGTTTAACCAATGCACCAGCTGCATTTAGGGAGATGATGAACAGGATATGTAAACCATACCTGGATAAATTCATAATTATCTTTATAGATGATATTCTAATTTACTCTAAGAGTAAAGAGGAACATGCAGCGCATCTGCATACACTTCTGACATTGTTGAGAAAAGAAAAACTTTATGCTAAATTCTCAAAATGTGAATTTTGGTTACAAGAAGTGCAATTCCTTGGACATCTGGTTAATCATGAAGGAATTCATGTGGATCCCACAAATATCGAGGCAATTACTAAATGGAAAGTCCCTGGGTCGCCAACAGAAGTAAGAAGTTTTCTTGGACTGGCAGGATATTATAGACGGTTTATCCGAGATTTCTCTAGAATGACAATTCCATTAACCAAACTGACCTGCAAATCAGTTAAGTTTGAATGGGGACCAAAACAGGAAGAAGCTTTTAAGATTCTTAAGCAAAGGTTAACCAACGCACCCATACTCGCATTACCAGAAGGAACTGAAGACTTTATAGTCTATTGTAATGCGTCTAAGTTAGGATATGGATGTGTGTTAATGCAACGTCAAAGGGTTATAGCTTTTGCCTCTAGACAATGTAAGAAACATGAAGAGAATTATACAACTCATGATTTAGAGTTAGGAGCCATAGTTTTTGCCCTTAAGATTTGGAGACACTATTTATATGGAAATAAATTTGTTGTCTTCACGGATCATAAGAGTTTAAGATATATTTTTGGGCAAAAATAATTAAATATGAGACAGAGGCACTGGATGGAAATCGTTAGTGATTATGATTGTGATATCCACTATCCAGTATCATGCTGGAAAAGCTAACGTAGTAGCTGATGCTTTAAGTCGAAAGTATCATGAAAAGCCAAAACGAGTACGTTCTCTTAAATTAAATCTGCATATAGATTTAAATGAGCAAATTAGAGAGGTACATGAAACAACATTCAAGGACGATGCTGAAGGTTTAAAAGGAATGATTAAGGAATTAGAACAAGGATCAGATGAAATTTGGAAGTTCCATAAGAAACGGATGTGGATACCTAAACAAGGAAGCCTACGCCACATAATTCTAGAAGAAGCTCATAAGTATAAGTATACGATACATCCCGAAAGTGATAAGACGTATCAAGATTTAAGAAAGAATTTCTGGTGGATAGGAATGAAAAAGGATATAGCAAACTACGTTGCTAAATGTCTAACTTGCTCACAAGTTAAAGCTAAACATCAAAAACCTTCAGGGTTATTACATCAACTAGAAATGCTAATATGGAAATGAGAATTGATAACAATGGACTTTGTTACCAAATTACCCAAGACTCGAAAAGGAAATGATACAATCTGGGTGATTGTTGACAGATTGACCAAATCTGCTCATTTCTTAGCAATGAAGGAAACCTTCAGTATGAAACAGTTAGCTAAGTTATATGTAAATGAAATAGTTTCATTTCATGGAATTCCTTTATCTATTGTATCTGATAGGGATAGCCGTTTTACTTCTCATTTTTGGACAAGTTTCCAAAAAGCAATGGGAACCAGGTTAAATCTAAGCACATCTTATCATCCACAAACGGACGGACAAAGCGAAAGGAACAATTCAGACTATGGAAGATATGCTTAGAGCCTGTGTAATTGATTTTGGAGGAAACTAAGACGACCGTTTACCATTAATAGAATTTTTCTACAATAACAGCTATCATACTAGCATTAATGGTGCACCATTTGAAGCACCTTTTGGACGAAAAGTGCCGAACTCCGGTCTGTTGGGCAGAAATCAGAGAAAAGCAATTATCTGGACCAGAGATAGTTCAAGAAACGACGGACAAGATAATTCAAGTCAAGGAAAGACTAAAAGCAGCACGAGATCGTCAAAAGAGTTATGCAGATAACAGACAAAAACCTTTAGAATTTCAAGTAGGAGATAAGGTATTATTAAAAGTTTCTCCATGGAAAGGAGTAGTCAGATTCGTTAAAAGAGAAAAGCTAAGCCCCAGGTAAGTTGGACCTTTTGAGATTATTAGAAGAATAGGACCCGTAGCTTATCAGCTACAACTGCTAGAGGAAATAGCAGGAATACATGATGTGTTTCATGTATGTAATCTAAAAAAGTGTTTAGCAGACGAATCATTAGTGATACCTCTTAAGGACATAGAGGTAAATGAGAAACTTAAGTTTGTCGAGAAACCCATTCAGATTGAAGATAGAAAGATTAAGAATCTCAAACACAAGAGACTAGTTCTAGTCAAAGTGAAATGGGATTCTAAGAGAGGACCAGAATACACTTGGGAGCTCGAGTCAGAGATGCAAAAGAAATACCCACACCTGTTAGAGTAGACCTCGAGGACGAGATCTAAAACAAGGCGGGGAGGATATAACAACCCTCCTAGAATCCTTAACGTGACCCTAGATATCCCAAAATATACCCCGTATACAAGGAACGAACCCAGAATACCCTGATATTTATAGAAATCAAGAAAAACAAAATACACAAGGGTCTCAAGGGCCGCGACCCAGTACTCTTTATCTTTCATGGGGAGATAGCCCCTTTACTTGCTCGACACTGCATAGCGCCACGTGGCAGGGCTACCCTCTTGACTCGGCAAAGCTATAATCGACACTTGTCTTCTCGCGGGCCGCGAAGGCCAAAGCCTTTTCTTTCGCAGGTCGCGACTCGCTTCCGGATCATCCTTAAAATAGAGGCTTCAACCTCATTTGGTCACAGTTCATTTTCAAATTCTCTCTTTACTTTTCTTTAGGCAATTATTATATCCAGGATATTATACCCCTATAAAGCGAAGCTCTGCCTCGTTGTAAGTATTATAACCCTTCTGTTACCCTACACGATCAATCTAGGGCTCCGTAACGCATGTCAAGGCTCTGCTTGACTCAGTCGTTGGAGTTCTGTCTTGTGTTATACCCGATTGATCTAGGACTCGTAATGCATCTCAAAGCTCTGCCTGACTCAGTCATTGGAGTTCTGTCTCGAGTTATCCGGTTAATGTGATTTGGGTTATTTTACTAACACGTGTGCATTGTTTAATTTTAATAGATAATAACCAGGAGATACAAAAGAAAGCTATAGTAGTATCACCTATGTCAACAATGTGAGTTCATTCTCTTTTTCTCACCGTTTGTGAGTACATTCACTTTTCTCACTATTTGTGAGCACATCTTACTTTTTTTCACCTTTTCACCAAAACCTCAAATGTTTTAATAATACTTAAACAGTGATTGAGTCTTTGTATTCTACAATTACTGCTGGTATGTTGGGGTTTTGTATACAAAATGTGAAAGTCGTTACCATTGGACAAAGAGTTAGCCAATTAGTAATATGACCCACAAGTCTGGTGTGGATAGTACTGAATGAGTGATTGTGTAGATATAAACATTGTAATCACCCCCAATACTGTGAAAGTTATTTAAACTGTTTTGATTAAACTGGGATGCACTCACCAGTATTTCTTGCTGATAAAACCTTTTTAAAACGCCTTTCAGGTAACAAAATGTGAAAGCCAATAGAAGCCAGCTGGAGAGCACTGAAGGCTTGGAATAGTGGTTATAAAAGTTACCTAAATAAAAAGGAGTTTTGTCTTTTGATAAATTTGGGTTTATCCCTATAAAGACATTGAAATGAAAACTTGGGTTTTATCCTAATAATTATTATTATAAAAAGTCCGGTGTTTAACTGTGATAAAAATTTCCTAACTACGGTCCTGATGTATTCCGCTGCAAATTAATAAACACCGATACCACCAGCTTTGAGTCTCGCGGCACCCGCACCCGGGGCAGGGGTCGAGGGTTGCGACACACAACCATGAACTTGGTGCAGTTGTTTTGCATTAAAGATATGGCGACACTACCTTTATGGTACTAAGTGTGTGGTCTTCACCGACCATAAGAGCCTTCAGCGCATCTTCAACCAAAAGGAACTGAACATGCGCCAGCGTCGCTGGGTAGAGTTGTTAAATGACTACGACTGCGAAATTCGATACCATCCAAGTAAGGCGAATGTCGTGGCCGACGCACTTAGTCGTCTAACTCATATCAAGAGTATTCGTTGCTTTCAACTCATTGAAGATCTTCGAAACTGCATTCATGAAGCTCAATATGCATCTGTTAATGAGGGCAACCTCTATAACAAGATGCAATGTGGTGTATAAGAAAGTCTTGTAACCAAATCTGATGGTATCTAATACTATCTCGATGTTGTCTGGATTCCCACTCGTGATAACATTCGAGAACTTCTGATGAAGGAGGCACTCAAATTAAGGTATTCTATCCACCCAGGTCCTAATAAGATGTACCACGACATGCGTACGTCTTATTGGTGGCCTGGAATGAAGAAGGATATCACCACTTTTGTCTCGAAGTGTCTCACTTGTTCAAAGGTTAAAGCTGAACATCAACGTCCCTCTGGCTTGCTCGAACAACCAGAAATCCCTGTCTGGAAATGGGAGAGTATTGCGATGGACTTTATTACTAAGCTTCCTCGTACTTCTTCCGGTCATGACACTATTTGGGTGATCATTGATTGATTAATCAAATATGCTTACTTTCTCCCCATTTGTGAATATTACAAAGTCGAGAAATTGGCTCGCATCTACACGGATGAAGTCATTTGTCGTCCTGGTATCCCCATTGACATCATTTCAGACCGTGATGTTCGCTTCAGTTCTCGTCTTTGGAAAATGTTTCAATCCACTATGGGAACTCATCTCAACCTTAGCACCATTTTTCATCCTCAATCCGATAGTCAAACTGAGCGCACTATCCGAACTCTAGAGGATATGCTTTGCTCCTGCGTAATCGATTTTGGTGGCAACTGGGATATGAACTTGCCTTTGATCAAATTCTCGTACAATAACAGTTACCACACGAGTATTCAAATGGCACCGTTCGAGGCATTGTATGGTCGTAAGTGACGTTCGCCTATTTGTTGGCACGAGATCGGAGAAGCTCAAATCACTGGTCCCAAGCTTATACAAGAGACAACGGACAAGATTTTACAGATTCGAGACAACCTGCTTAAAGCCAGAAGCCTACAAAAGAGTTACACTGACAAGTGTCGCAAACCTTTGGAATTCAATGTTGGTGACTTTGTACTTCTCAAGGTATCCCCTTGGAAGGGTGTAGTTCATTTTGGTAAGAAAGGGAAACTCACTACTCACTACGTAGGTCCTTTCAAGATTCCTTAAAGGATTGGGAAGGTGGCGTATCGACTAGACCTAACTCAAGAGTTCAGCAATGTTCATCCTACCTTTTCACATCTCCAACCTAAAGAAATGTCTAGCTGAAGAAGGACTTCAAGTTCCACTCAAAGATATTCAAATCAATGAGACTCTACACTTTGTGGAGAAACCTGTCGAGTTCATGGATCGAGGTCTCAAGCAATTGAGGCGCAGTCAAATTCCTATTGTTAAGGTACGATGGGAAGGAAAGCATGGCGCTGAGTTTACTTGGGAACTCGAAAGTGAAATGTAGACTAAGTATCCGTATCTATTCGTTGCATCTTCCTAAATTTCGGGACGAAATTTCCTAAAGGAGGGGAGATTGTAACGCCTCGCTTTTTGTAACTTTTCGTATTTAGAAAGTTTGTCGTGTATTTCTGTTTCTGGAAACTTGATTCCCTTATAATCGTATTTTGTTCAAATCATTGTAAACTCGAGGCTTTGATCATAATAGAATTGATTATTTTATGGGAATTATACATTGTTTATTCATGTTTGCTTATACGTTAAATTCAACTATACTTAATGCATATTCATGATTCTCATGATACTTTGCAAACAACAAATGTAAATACTTGACTTTAGAAGCTTGTTACGTGCAAACACTTGATTATATGTTCACGATACATCACCTATGTTTTATATTTAAAATACAAGTTTAATACTTAAATTCATGTTTTACATACAAGTTATACAATAATGCACCTACTACATCAAACGTAAGGGACTTAATTGGACAAAAAGTGAAACTTAAGCCGAGTAGCCAGGCCCGTGACATGCGACCAGCACCCCTAGACCCGTCCGCGACCCGCAGAGGGGATCGATCTGCAGCCAAACCCTGCAAAGGTGTGGATTGGCTCATTTTTGAGTTTCAACTCTCAACTAACTTCATTTAATTCACTCTTAAACACTAACCCTAATCCCCCACTATATATACAACACTTCTAAGCCCCATTTCCACTTTCCAAACATCTCAAACACTCACAAATTCACTCTAAATCTCTCCAGAATATCCAGATTTGAGCAGAAAGTTCTAAGAGTTCAAAGTGAGTTCTAGCTCACTTCCTCATCCATTTTCTTCTTATTTCTTCTTCCATTTTACTTGGATAACCTCTAGGAAGGTTTTCACAAGATTACCATGGTAATCTAAGGTGAAACCTCACCATATTTGAGGTCTAATGTGAGATGTATTTTCTGATTTTGTTTATATTCACGTAAACTTCATTTTTACCAACTTTCTTCACCATTTCTTCTTCTTCAAAGCTTGGAACACCTCTAGGAGTGTTTCCACAAGATTAACATGGTAATATAATGTGTAACATCACCATTTTCTATATTCTGGATCACTATCTTTGGCTTTCGACCACCTAGGAATCTTCTTTTCTTGAGATTCAATAGGTGTTTGAACAGTTACAGGCCATTTCATCTTCCAACTAGCCCGTTCAGCAGCTTTAGCTCGAATCTTCTTCATTCTTTCACTTCTTTTCTTTGTCTTCAAGAATTCTTCTAACTCAAGATCTCTGAACTTTGACTCCCATTATCTTCCAGAATTTATGTCTTTCGCGAAGCACACATTCACTAACTTTTGATACTGCTGAGCTTGAACTTTATCAGGTTCGTTGTAGATGATCTTTTTGAAAAATAAGCATTCAATGTCTTTCTTCGAGCAATTCCCCAACCACAATGGATCCAACACAAAAATGTTTCTTCAATCACCTGTCGTTGCATCCAGTAGAGTAATCACAGCTTCACATGTGCTCGGATTGAAGATCCAGCCTTTAAAGTCTTTGTAAAAGTCTTGTTCCATTGCACGCAGAGGCATGTTCTTCAAACACTTTGGACGTTTGATTTCAAGCGTAATATCTTTCTCACATGTGACAGGATCAATCTTTACAATCTGCTTCGGTTGGTGTGGCTTCCAATCTGGAAAGTTTGCCTTTGCTTGCAGCTTTATATAATCCCACAATTTCTGCTCGTGACACTTAACTTCTGGACCGTAGTAATACTGCTTGATATTTTTGGTCTTCACTAACTCCTCTATGTCCCACCAAGGTAAGGTCTTTATATCAGCCAAGAACTCAAAGTACCGAACCCCGAATTCTCTCTTGATCGCATATACTTTAAGATCTTCCATATAGCCCCACGAAAGAATATCACCCAGAGATTTAACTGGATGTCTTGTAAAGAACTGTAGCGGCCTCTTGAACTTCCTTTCCTCAGGCATAACCTTGAACCATCTCTTCTTTTTCTACCACAAGATCTTCTCAAGATACAGTTTCAGGTATGCCTTCAGTAGCAATCCTTTCAACCACTTTTCTTCTAACTTCCTCTTCATTGTGAGATCGAAAAAGTTCATTAAAGGAAGGAAAATCATCATCCAAACCAGAGTAATGAAACGGAGTATCCTGGTCGGAATCTGATCCCTCCTCAATGATTATGTCATTGAAGTTATTAGCCTCATTCACAAACTTAAATGTATAATCTCTATCAGGTGTCGGTGGAATCTCCTCTTCAATATCAACCTTAAACCTGTCATCTTCCATATCTAATTCTTCTAACATGGACTCTCTAGCCCAGTTCTCTACTAACTCCACCTCTTCCTCTGAACGATTCAAATAAATGACTTTAGGAAGATTTAGGAATACCTGATCAACATGTTTAGTGCCGACGAAGATTCTCCATGGTGTTGATCTTCTTCACGTTGCTCGTTCAGTTCATCGTTCAAGAAATTTTCAATAGAACTCAGACCCGATGGCTTTGTAATGAACAAACCACTAGCACCACCTCTATCATCATCATCACCCTTATCATCTTTATCATCTTTCTTGTCTTTGTCGTCTTTTTCATCCTTGTCTTCATCTTCATCACCAAACATTTCATCTAACTCTTTGTTATCATCAACAACTTTAAACTTATTCATCTTCGCCCTCAATCTATGACGTTCCACTTCAATCTTTCTTAGAATCGCAAACTCACTATGAAGTACATCTTTCACTTCACCAATTGGAACTATCGCAAGATTTACTACAACATCTTCTTCAACCTCTACTTCTACATCTTTCATTTCAACATCATGAGTAGTATCTTCAGCGTTAGAAACATTTACCTCATCAGATTGAGAAGGTTCAGGTTGACTTGTCGAACCCAGAATTTCTTCTTTGTCTATCACAACACCCTTCTTTTTATCTTTCAATGCTTCAGCAAGTCTTTTCTCTCTTTCTATCCTCCGAGCCTCGACTCTTTAGATCTCTATCTCATCATAGTCTGCTTGAACATTGATTCCGAGCTTGTGTTCTATCACAGTGTACATGTTGAGTTGTTCATCTTTGATTACCTTGTCAGCTCTCAACGCTTCTACTTCTTTCTTCATAACATCATTTTCATTTGAAGTAGATGAATGCAGATCAACATACATCTCCATCAATGTTTTGTTTGCATCATCAATTGATTTATATTGTGCATTCACCTCCATGATCTTTTCAGCTAACTCTTTAACCACATCAGTCAGCTCATCAATTTCACATTTCAATGCAACGTTCTTAGCTTCAACACTTTTCAACTTCTCTGTTGCAGCATTTAGCTCAGCTTCAGATTTCTCCTTAGCTTTCTCCAAGATGCTTATCTTTCTTTCCAAATCTATCAGTTTTGCATCATTAAACATATCGCCGAATCATCTAACCCCACTGGACCTACTCCTAAATTAGAAGCTACCTTAGGAAATCCATGACTTGAGCTTTGTGGTGTAGGAGGTTTCTTTGTAGCAGATGTCGGTTCTTCAACTGACTTTGGCTTCTTTGGAGTCTTCTCACGTTCTTCAGAGATATGAATTGTTTTATTTACAGGTGAAGGTGGAGGTGTTGACTTTTTGACTCCTGTGATCTCCACTTCAACGTCTTCTACTTTTTCAACTCTTTCAAACTCAGGTTCTTATTCTGGAATAAAAGTTGTATCCTTTCTGGTTTTAATTCTTCTTGGCAACTCTCTAGTTGGACGTGCCTTTCTTTTTCGAATACCCTTCTTTTTCAACTTTTCCTTTTCAATTGGTGTTGGCTCATATGTAGCATCTTCTTCATCAGACGCGTTCTTCTTCTTTGGTGTTCTCTTTAACGTGAACTCTCCACTCTTATATGTAGTAGGTGCTATCTTTGTAGGATCTATATCACTTTCTGTTTTACTTGAATCCGTATGCACCTCACCTTCTACAACCTTTTCTTTCAACTTTTCACCAACAACTTCAGATTCCACATTCTCTGCCGTCTTTTCAACATCTTTAACACTTTGATCAGCAGACAACTTTTCAAACTCAGCAAAAGAGATCTTCAAAAGATCAACACCTTGTTTAACCATTTCCGTTGGAGGTATCACAGGTTCATCAACCAGATGAGGTGGAGATTTCTTCTTCTTTGTTTCTACAACACAAACATTAACATTTTTAGTAAAATATTCAAAGTAATTATCTACCAACCTTTCTTGTGATTCCCGTTTCTCTGATTTACCCTTTATTACAACTCTCGGAGTTCTTTTCTTTGATTTCTCTTCCTTCACAAACCACCAACGTGTCTTCTAAAGAACTAGAAGCTTCAAACCATCTGTTTCATTATCAGAATTGCTATCATCATGTCTCTAGTTGTCGCCCTCTGGAGCTACATAATCCGGCTTCTTGATCTTTGAAAACTTTTGGCTACACTTTGGTTCATCTTCCAGTTTCACTCCTCTATACACATCCAACCATTTCAACGTCTCACTGTCCATCTGATCTAATGGTAGTTCATCACTATGATCCTTCGGCAAATTTGGAATTTGATAATCTATCAACATCTGTACAAACCTCGGATACTCGACATGTCTTTCACCTTTTATGTTATCCAGCATGTGATTGAAAATCACCTGAGAAATGTTGTATGGCCGATTGAGCACCAAGCTTGAAATGATGTTCATCACATAATCCAAAGCTTCATCATAAGCACATTTCCTATGTGCTAGAGCATGAATTACGCAGTGTACCAAGAATTTGTAAGGCCTGCAGAACTTTGACTTCATGTAACCTTTATCATTAATGAATCCAGTATATCCCTTAAATAACCAGAATCCCTTGCACAAACGTTCAGAACCAATTATGGGATCTTCATCTTTAGCACATCAAAGGGCCAGGTTTTTAGTAGTTCAGGGTTGCCAGAGCCCCAGCATAGAACTTTTATCTGACTAGGAGCAGCTAAACCCCTACCTATATAGTCAAGAGGGATGGAAGAATAGAAAGCTCGGTATATTTATCCAGCTCATCTCATTATTCTTTAATAGAATAATACTTCAGTAAATTTGCCTTTAATCTCAGAGGCACGATCTATTGTGGTTAGATTGTGGTTAGTAAGATCGGTAAATTAGGAAATCAGAAAATTCAATTTTAGAATTCGAAGAGCTTTAAAAAATAAAAAAAAGGGTCTTATATTAAGGGGTCTGGGAGTAGTATTACTTGCCAATCCATTTATTCTGCCTTTTCCTTAGGATTGGTTTTTGTTTGTATTGTTATTCTATTGGACCGTCGGCTAAATCGAAATTTTATAGTTAAAAAAAGGCTTGGTCCATTGAATTCCTGATGGTAATTCCTCAGGAGGGGATGAATCGAGAGAATTTTGAATTAGAGCTCTAGATTTTTGTTCATCCCTCGCCGCAATAGTATCTCGGGGTTTGCAGCGCGGAGCCCGAGCGTCCGGCGAGCGAGTGGTTAGTGGCCAATAGCGCCCTAGTTGATGGCATTCCTCTCTACGGCTGGCACTCGAGTAACCACGAGGCACTCCATACAGAGCAAACAAGTCTTAGGGATGAGACGCCCACGCAAGGACACCTGCAAATCCAACACTCTTCTAATGTCTCCTGTAAGGACCTCCAAAAATGTCCTAAAACGACTTGTAAGTAGAAACCTGGACCCCTGAAACCCTAATCCATATCAAAAATCAAGAAATCAAGAAAAATGGCATTCAGGAGGGCCGTGTAAAAGTTGACCAGACCCTTACGCGGGCCGCGTCAACTTGAAATTCAACCGGATAAGCATCCGTGCCACGTATAACCCATCTGGCAACCCTAACTCGTGACCCAGCATACCTACGCCTAGACTAGGCGGCCTCGCGGGCCGTGTAAAGATCGGGGGGGGGGGGTTTACGTGGGCCGCGTAAACCTCCAATTTCAGCTATAAATAGGTTTGGTCATGGGCAGTCCTCTGGTGTCGAAACCATTTCATAAAAACGAAGTTTGGCTGCTCAAAAGTCGAATTTACTATTATAATAGCAAGGCGCTGCTACGATACGGGGTATTAACTCGATCGCTGCTACGATTCAATGTCCGATTGATTAAAAACTATCCAATGGATGTTTAAGTGCTGCTCGAATTAGGGTTATACTTTGTCATTCGTCATGAACTCGATGGATGTTTAAGTATCGCACTTTGTCATTCATTGTGAAGGTTTTAATCTCGTGAGTTATCGTAAATGCTGTATTAGTTACTGACCTAGTTCATGTGCATTGTTATTTAAATTAGGTTACAAGGCTAATCAGTAGGCTAAGCTCTATCCACATAAATCTGCAATGTGAGTCATTCTTTTTTTTTTTTATCAAATTGCTTTCAAAACCCTATTTATTTCAAAAGTTATAATTACAGGGATTAAGACTTTGTAGTTTTCAATTACAGCCGGTATGTGGGGTTTTGTATACATTACTTGAAAACCTTCACCATTGGACAACGGGTTAGCCAAGGGGTGATATGACCATAATCACATACACCATTGGACAACGAGATAGCCAATAGGTGGTCGAGTGATAAATACTGTGGGTAGATGGTTGATATGTATAAACATTGTAATCGCTCATAATACTGTAAATTATAACAATGCGTCGTTTTTAGTAAAAAGAATGATTCACCAGTATTTCCCCACTGACAAAACCTTTTTCAAACATGTTTCAGGTGATCTGTTGTGATCCAGGAAAAGTGCCGCGATGCACTACAAGCTTAAGGATGTGGCTCAATATAAATAAGAAACATGTTTTGTAAAATAAAGATTTCCTAGTGAAATCACTTTATTGTAAACTACCGGTATTTCAATTCGAAGGATGAAATAAAATAATCATTTTCAGTTTTAAAAAGATCCTGCTAAAATCTTCCGCTGTCAACTCAATTAAATAAATACCACGGGATTTTCTGTCCCGCGGCCCCTGAATCGGGTCAAACCGGGCCGGGGGCCGTGACAGAAAATGGTGGTATCAGAGCCACTAATTTAAACCAATTAAGTATTTAGAAAATACTTAATTTTACTGATTGCCATTTTTGTGATTACGTGTTTTATTATTTGAATATTTGTTTACAGTATGGGTAAGCAAAGACTTTCGGATATCTACCATAAATTAGATACTTCACCGAAAGAAAAAGGAACTTCATCCTCAAAATACCCAACAGATACTGAGAAAGGAATATTTGTTCGAAAGGCACAATATGAGGAACCATTTTCTCCTAATAAAAGAAGTTTGATTATTAGGAAAAGTCAGGAGAAAATAAAGAAATCACAACCAAAAGAAATGAGAGTTAATCAGGAAACCCAGGAACTAGGCTACCCACCATGGGAAGACAAGTTAGATGAAAAATGGGCAGATCTCTGTATGCTAGCCACTGTAGCAGTAAATGCAAATCTTTAAATACCCTGACTCAGTTCTAGCACCCATATCACCTACAAGCCAGAAACTTTACCCAGTAAATAAATAAGTTTACAATAAACCCTAGTATGTTTTAATTTTCAGTTGTCCTTTGTATTAAATTAGTCACACGGTATGCAATAATACTTGAAGGTTATCTGTGAAATTTTGTTATAAAATTTTAACTTAGTATTTTTGCATATATGCTAAACAGCATGAATGAGTTATCTGAAGCCCTTCAGAATCTCAATCTTTATCTGGTGAAAGTGCAAGTTTCCAAAGACTTTACTGGTTACATACCCGATGTGGAAGAACCTATGGAATTCCACGCTCCACCTCTGGAGAAACCAAAGCCTAAGAAAAAGAGAAGATTCGTAGGCTGGAGGCGTGTACGCAGGAGGAAACCAGCAACTAGAAAGGTTCCCAAAATAGAGAATCCCATAGATAAAGGAAAAGGAATTGCGCTTGGAGAAGATTACAGACAAGTAGAAATGGAAATTGGGGAAAGTTCTAAACAAGTCGAGGAGTTGCCATTACAAGACGAGTTGGATCGCATATTGGCAAGCTGTGATATCATTAGACCTATTAATACCAACCTTTACCCTTATCCAGCCGAAACTCAACTTCCAATAAATTTGGAACCAGCCATCCCAGAACCTTTAATCCATACACAACCTTTAGGAGAAATGGACGAATGGTGGACCAACGATTGGCAGTTTCAAAACCTTCTAAATAACCCATATACCTTTTTCCCTCAGTTCGACCCAGAACCTATACCAAACCCACCAATGAGCAATGAAAATTTAGCTGAACTCCGCCATTTTGGCGAGGAGCTGATAGGTGCAGGGGATAGGATTCAGGAGGTGGGAGAGCAAATCTCCTGGAAGTACGACGAGAGGGAGCGTCGTTTTTGAAATATCAGCAGAAGGGATGGTGTGAGAATGTAACTGTGATTGTATAATAATAATAATAATAATAATAATAATAATAATAATAATAGTAATAAAAATATAATCTTGTAAAATAAAAATAAAACTTTGTAACATAACAGTGTGTACGGATGCATAATATGATATATAAAAAGGGAAATCGAGGAATCGATAATTTTGGATATATATATATATATGTGTGTTGTGAAATTTGTATGATTGTTTTGTGTATAATTGTTATTTACTCTATACTAATAAATTATATATATTAATTATCAGATGGAAAACGCTAATAATGAACCAGTTAACGAGGTTAACCAATCTGAGCAACATTAGGAAGATCAATTTATGACTAGGCAAGATATCGAGAATATCGTTGCTCAAGGAATAGCCAATGCTATTCCAGCAATCCTTGCTGCTGCCCAGAAACCTGTTGAACCTCAACAAATTATTCCTAGTAAACGTACTCAAGAAGATAACTTCAGTAATAGTGTAAACGGAGGCGGCAACCATACTAATCACGATAATGATCCACGGCAGGCCCCACTTCCTAAGAAAATGAAAGTTGCAACGCCTGGTTGCACTTACAAAGAATTTCTTGCTTGTAAACCAGCTGAATTTGCAGGCAATGAAGGGGCGACTGCGGCACTGCGTTGGTTGGAGAAAACCGAAGCAGTAATTATGATAAGTAAATGTGCTGAAGAAGATAACGTTATGTATGCGTCACATCTTTTTAAAGAAGGGGCGCTAGAATGGTGGAATACGGTACTTCAAGCCAAAGGAAGAAATATGGCCTATGCCATGAGTTGGGAGGAATTTAAGCAGCTAATAGAAAGAAAATTCTGTCCCGAATACGAAAAAGAACAAATGGCAAATAAGTTCCTAAACCATCGAATGATGGGTGTAGACTGTCGAGGATATACTTCGACATTCTTCGAATATGCTAGAGTGGTACCAACACTGGCTTCGCCAGAACCGATACTTATTTCTAGCTATATTTGGGGATTGATTAGCGAAATCCGTAATATCGTTAAAGCTGCGAGACCTCGCACTATTGACGATGCGGTAGAATTAGCTAACACCCTAACTGACGAGCTGGTACGCACAAGAGATGAAAATAGGAAAAAGGAACTGGCTCAGAAAATTACCCAAGGATTTCGTGTGGGTAATAATAACAACTTCAAGAAAAGAGGAACGGGGCAATCCTCAACTCCGCCATTCTGCAGGAATTGCAGAAAGAAACATTTTGGAAAATGCAATGTAACCTGCAACTTTTGCAAAGTTGTAGAACATCGTGAAGAAGATTGCAGAAAGAAAAAAAGGTCTGCTATAACTGTGGAGAAGCAGGACATTTTAAACCAGAATGCCCTAAATTGGTCAAACCAGCAGACAACAAAGCCAAGACGGCCGACGGAGCTACTAAGAAGAATGTCAGAGCATTCCAGCTGACCACTCAAGAAGCAGAACTCATTCCAGATGTGATAGCTGGTACGTTCCTAGTTCACAACGTTTACGCAAAAGTATTATTTGACTCTGGTGCAAACCAAAGTTTTATCAATACTTCATTCTGCCAAGCTCTTAATTTACCTTTGACCAACCTTAGGCAATTTTTTTCAGTTGAAACGGCAGATGGGAATTCTGTTAACATAGATAAGGTTTTGCAAAAAGAAAATATAGAACTTTCAGGTCATAAATTTCATGCAAACCTATTACCAATGAATTTAGCTGGATTCGATGTTGTGTTAGGAATGGATTGGTTAGTAGCCAACCATGCTCGAATCCTTTGTGATAAGAACTCTATAGAGATTCGGGCACCCACCGGAGAAGTAATTGTGATTACAGGAGATAAGTCACGTAAACCCATGAAGTTCATTTCAGTAATGAAAGTTGCTAGTTATGAACGAAAGCAAGGAATAGTATATATGATTTCAGTAATCATTAGTACTAAAGAAAAAGAACTTAAGGAGATTCCTGTAGTCTCAGAGTACCCAGATGTATTCCCAGAAGAACCCCTGGGATTACCACCCAACAGGGAAGTAGAATTTAGGATTCATCTAATTCCCGGAACTACACCGATAGCCAAGGCACCTTATCGGTTAGCACCCACATAAATGTTAGAACTGAAAAAGCAATTCGATGAATTACTAAGTAACGGTTTTATACAACCTAGTTCATCCCCTTGGGGAGCATCAGTGTTGTTTGTAAAGAAAAAAGATGGTTCGATGCAAATGTGTATCGATTATAGGGAACTGAATAAGGTTACAATTAAGAATCGATACCCATTACCTAGGATTGATGATCTTTTCGATCAACTTCAAGGAGCTAGATACTTTTCTAAGATCGACTTACGCTCCGGATATCATCAATTAAAGGTACAAGAAGAAGACATACCTAAAACTGCTTTCAGAACTAAGTATGGTCATTGCGAGTTTACAGTCATGCCCTTCGGATTAACGAATGCACCTGCAGCATTTATGGACAAGATGAATAGAATTTGTAAACTGTATTTGGATAAATTTGTAATTGTCTTCATCGACGATATACTTATTTATTCCAAAAGTCAGGACGAGCATTGTCAGCACTTGCATGCACTCTTAACTTTGTTAAGAAAAGAAAAACTTTACGCCAAATTCTCGAAATGTGAATTTTGGCTACAGGAAGTGCAATTTTTGGGACATATGGTGAACCACAAAGGTATTCACGTAGATCCCTCTAAAATAGAAGGAATCACCAAATGGAAAGTTATCAGCTATGGAAATTAGAAGCTTTTTAGGATTAGCTGGATACTATAGGCGATTCATTAAGGATTTTTCCAAAATAGATGTACCATTAACTAAGTTAACCTGTAAAGCAGCTAAGTTTGAATGGGGACCTAGGCAAGAAGAGGCTTTTAGAATTTTAAAGCATAAGTTAACAGATGCCCCAATTCTAGCCTTGCCAGAAGGAACAAAAGATTTTGAAGTATACTGCGATGCTTCTAAACTAGGATTAGGATGTGTGCTAATGCAACGCAAGAAGGTAATTGCGTATGCCTCAAGATAATTGAAAAAGCACGAAGAAAACTATACAACTCATGACTTAGAGTTAGGAGCCATAATTTTTGCCCTTAAGATTTGGAGACATTATCTGTATGGAAGTAAGTTTACTGTTTATACAGATCATAAGAGCTTAAGATACATATTTGGGAAAAAAGAATTAAACATGAGGCAAAGAAGATGGATGGAAATCCTAAGTGACTATGACTGTGATATCCAATATCATGAAGGAAAAGCAAACATAGTTGCAGACACCTTAAGTCGTAAGTATCATGAAAAACAACGACGGGTTCGTGCTCTTAGATTAAATCTACAGTTACATTTAATGGAACAACTAAAGAATGTTCAAGAAACAGCAATCAAGGACGATGCTGAAGGAATGAAAGGAAGAATAAAAGAATTAGAGCAAGGAAATGATGGAATTTGGAGATTCCATAAGAAAAGGATTTGGGTACCTAAACAAGGAGAATTAAGAGATAAAATTTTAGAAGAAGCTCGTAAATCTAGGTATACCATGCCTCCAGGAAACAATAAAATGTATCAAGATTTAAGAAATAACTTTTGGTGGATAGGAATGAAAAAGGACAAAGCTAAATATGTTTCTAAGTGTCTTACTTGTTCACAAATTAAGGCAGAACACCAGAAACCTTCAGGTCTACTACAACAATTAGAAATGCCTGTATGGAAATGGGAACTCATAACAATGGATTTTGTTACCAAGTTACCCAAAACCAGAAAAGGTAATGACGCGATTTGGGTAATTGTGGATCGATTAACTAAGTCAGCTCATTTTCTACCCATAAAGGAAACCTTTAGCATGGAAAGGTTAGCCAAGTTGTATGTAGACGAAGTAGTATCCTTACATGGAGTTCCACTCTCCATTGTTTCGGATAGGGATAGTCGTTTCACTTCCCATTTTTGGACAAGTTTCCAGGAAGCAATGGGAACCCGACAAAATTTAAGTACGGCATATCATCCTCAAACAGACGGGCAAAGTGAAAGGACGATCCAAACCCTGGAAGACATGCTCGAGCATGTGTGATAGATTTTGGTGGAAACTGGGACGATCACCCACCTTTGATCGAATTATCCTATAATAATAGTTATCATGCAAGCATCAAAGCTGCCCCATTCGAAGCACTATATGGACAAAAGTGCAGAACTCCAATTTGCTGGGCAGAAATAGGAGAAAGTCAATTGTCAGGTCCTGAAATTGTGCAAGAGACCACCGACAAGATCACTCAGATCAAGGAAAGATTAAAAACTGCTCGAGATCGTCAAAAGAACTATGCAGACAATCGATGTAAGCCACTAGAATTTCAAGTCGGAGATAAAGTACTTTTGAAAGTTTCTCCTTGGAAAGGTAGTTCGATTTGGGAAAAAGGGAAAGCTAAGTCCAAGATATGTAGGACCCTTCCCAGTCATCCAACGAATATGACCAGTTGCCTATCGTTTACAACTACCAGAGGAGCTAACAGGAGTACATGACGTATTTCATGTATCCAATCTTAAGAAATGTTCATCTGACGAGTCCCTGGTAGTACCTCTTCAAAATGTAGAGGTAAATGAAAAGCTAAAATTTGTTGAGAAACCATTACAAATAGAAGACCGAAAGATCAAGTTTCTCAAGCACAAGCGACTAGTGTTGGTCAAACTCAAGTGGGATTCAAGGAGAGGACCTGAATACACTTGGGAGCTAGAATCAGAGATGAAGCGAAAATATCCTCACTTATTTCAGTGAATCTCGAGGACGAGATTTTAGTAAGGTGGGGAGGATGTAAGGACCTCCAAAAATGTCCCAAAACGACTTGTAAGTAGAAACCCGGACCCCTGAAACCCTAATCCATATCAAAAATCAAGAAATCAAGAAAAATGGCATTCAGGCGGGCCGCGTAAAAGTTGACCAGACCCTTACGCGGGCCGCGTCAGCTTGAAATTCAACCGGATAAGCATCCGGGCCACGTATAACCCATCTGGCAACCCTAACTCATGACCCAGCATACCTACGCCTAGACTAGGCGGCCTCGCGGGCTGCGTAAAGATCAGGGGGGTTTAGCGGGCCGCGTGAACCTCCAATTTCAGCTATAAATAGGTTTGGTCATGGGCAGTCCTCTGGTGGCGAAACCATTTCATAAAAACGAAGTTTGGCTGCTTAAAAGTCGAATTTACTGTTATAATAGCAAGGCGCTGCTACGATACGGGGTATTAACTCGACCGCTGCTACGATTCAATGTCCGATTGATTAAAAACTATCCAATGGATGTTTAAGTGCTGCTCGAATTAGGGTTATACTTTGTCATTCGTCGTGAACTCGATGGATGTTTAAGTATCGCACTTTGTCATTCGTTGTGAAGGTTTTAATCTTGTGAGTTATCGTAAATGCTGTATTAGTTACTTACCTAGTTCGTGTGCATTGTTATTTAAATTAGGTTACAAGGCTAATCAGTAGGCTAAGCTCTGTCCACATAAATCTGCAATGTGAGTCATTCTTTTTTTTTATCAAATTGCTTTCAAAACCCTATTTATTTCAAAAGTTATAACTACAGGGATTAAGTCTTTGTAGTCTTCAATTACAGCCGGTATGTGGGGTTTTGTATACATTACTTGATAACCGTCACCATTGGACAACGGGTTAGCCAAGGGGTGATATGACCATAATCACAGACACCATTGGACAACGAGATAGCCAATAGGTGGTCGAGTGATAAATACTGTGGGTAGATGGTTGATATGTATAAAGATTGTAATCGCTCTTAATACTGTAAATTATAACAATGCGTCGTTTTTAGTAAAAAGAATGATTCACCAGTATTTCCCCGCTGACAAAACCTTTTTCAAACATGTTTCAGGTGATCTGTTGTGATCCAGGAAAAGTGTTGCGAAGCACTACAACCTTAAGGATGTGGCTCAATATAGATAAGAAACATGTTTTGTAAAATAAAGATTTCCTAGTGAAATCACTTTATTGTAAACTACCGGTATTTCATTTCGAAGTATGAAATAAAATAATCATTTTCAGTTTTAAAAAGATCCTGCTAAAATCTTCCGCTGTCAACTCAATTAAATAAATACCACGGGATTTTCTGTCCCGCGGCCCCTGAATCGGGTCAAACCGGGCCGGGGGCCATGACATCTCCCACTGTTATCTTCACAGGTAGATTAACATCTTTATCGTTCTCGTCTTTGATCCTAACAGCATAGTGTATCGCCTTCTCTTCTTCCACATAATGTGCAAGATTTTGAAAGAATCTAATGTGACAACCGTTGAACTTATGCCTATCTGTTAGTGCCTTAAAAATCCTACTCTCCCTTAAGAACGGCACAACGTCTTTGAATCGATCCATGTTAGGATAATTCTCATCTAAAACACAACATATATTGTGTTTGTTGTGAAAATTAGAAGCTCTTGCCTGTAAAAATTTCATTATCAGAAAGTGCACGCTTATCGAGACACATAGTACATAGTGAAAATTTTAAAACTTGAAAAATTTTCTAACACATTTACACTGTGTACTCCATTCGAATGAACAAGTTGTCGAATGGCCATCCGACCGGATGGTCATCCGCTCAGATGAATATGGTCTGACAGACAAATGGTTCGAATGAGAAATGGTCTGAATGACCATTCGGTCGGATAGCAAAGTAAGCATGAAAGTAACATGGTCCGGATGGTCATTCGACCGAATGGCAAAATGAACAAGATTGTATGATGGTTCGGATGGTCGTCCGATCAAATGGTCAACCGATCGGATGATCATTCAAGTGAAAACCATATGATCATTCAAGATAGTGAAATGGTTCGGATGGTCATCCGATCGGATGATCATTCGAGTGAAACAGATAAACACTCAAGAACAATCAAACACATCAATTCAAATCTTTCATGTTTTTACAAAATTGAATCAAATTTCTCTTAGAACTTTTGCCGATTAAGAAAACCCTATGTTCAATTTCTTCAAAAACTTTCTAATTTGCTCTAAATCTAGCAAAAAGCATGTTCGGTTGTTAATGTGTCGAATGAGCTTATGTTCAAATCTAACCCTGTTTTGATGAAATTGGAATGTAAACTTCTAAATCTAAGGTCGATTTGCACTAAGCAATGATCAATTTCATGAAATACCCACACACAAAGCCTAGATCTAAGAAAGAATGAGGTCGGCACTGTCGGCTCAAAAAATCATCAAAAACACGTATTTAGAGATGAAATCAGTGATACTTATCTTCACCATAGTGAGAGTTGTGCTAACCAACAAGCCTATGAAAACGTTCCAGCAAGAAAATGGATCAAACATAAAGTAACAGTTGAGAGAAAAAGTGTGAGTGTGTCGAATGTCTAGTCGATGGAATGAGACTTCTGACTGACGAATAACTATCTATAGGGGCTGCATCCATTCGGATGATCATTTGAGCTAGATTTTCAAATATTCTAACTTTTTCAAATTTTATCAGTTTTTTATATGCACTCAAGTTTCCAGGTCCAAGTTAATGACCTTGGTTGACCCGATTCGAACCAACTGACATTTTTAATAAAAATTTTCAACTTTTTCTGAAAGATAGAAGTTTCAATTTAATGAACTTGATTTACTTTTAGGATTCCCAAAATTCAGATAAGCTCCTAACCCAGTCATTCAGCAAAACTTTCTCTGCATAGCATCTGAGATTCTGAAGATCAGCTTTCCATAATGGTTTGTAAAAACTAAAGCAGAAATAAAATATTTTTGAATTTTAGAAAGTTTACGTCAAAACACACTGAAAATCATTTTAGGTTTAAGCTGAAATGAAATAACAGGCAACTATATACAAACATATTTTGTGAGCTGTGTTAGAGGATCATATCAGCTATCGACGTCTCACAAGCACCGTTGAGCTTATATTTCACTTTAAGCTTTAAACAATTCACCTAGATTGTCGATATACTGATCCACTTAAATTTTCACACAAAGTTCAACTGTTTCAGGATACAGATTTAGTGTTTTAAAAACTTAACTTATTCGCGTGTCCCACATCAGAATATACTCTCGTATCCAGATTCCCTATATTCAGTCTTACAGGTGAATATACTATAATGATATCTATGTTCTGGGTAGAGCAAGACCATGAGAGCTTAGGTTAGAACTTCCGTTCAGACAGAGAGATGATGGCTTGGCTTTGGGTGTGTCCCACGTAGGGATCTTCTTTACAACAGCACTTGATTCGTATCTTTCTATATTTATCAATTTTTATGTTGAGGGAAAGCTTTAGATTTAAAGCGCATAAATTATTATACGAGGAATAGGCCATTGCTTCCACAATATCAGAAGTCCTGGTATAATACCCCATGTATTACTAAGTATATAGACCTCGTATCTCAGAAACAAGCAATCTTTCAAACAAGATTTCAGGGGTTACCTATATATCTGAGAGATGTTCCCCACGAAATAAGCAAGATATGATTTTGGTTTATATCCCGAAAAACCTATCGACACATCATCTGTGAGACCGTTTAAGGCTTTTAAACTTTACAAATCTTTAGCGTACCGTGACAATCTAGCTAATGTACTATCATTTCCTCTTTTTACACAAACTCTTTTTGGGTTTTCTATTGTTTTTTACATTTTGAAATTTCTATTGTTTTTGTATCTTTTACAATTTTTAATGTTTTTGGATTTTCTATAAACTATCTCCCCCTAAATACCAAAACATCTAAAAAGTTGACAAACCAGCGCAGATTGCTTCCCAACGTGCTCTGCTTTGGATTGTTCATCAACGCCAACAATAGCTCCCCCTGACGACAAAAGCTTCATACCGTTTAGTTTTAACAAATATTGAAAACGTGATTAATCAAACGGTTTTGTGTGTAAGTCAGCTTTTTGTTCGTCGGTGTGGATTTTTTCAATTTGAATCAACTTCTTCTCGAAAAAATCTCGGATGAAGTAATGTCGAATTTCTATGTGTTTAGTTTTAGTGTGATGTACCGGGTTTTTAGTTATGTTGATTGCTGCCTCATTATCTACATAGATAGGAGTAGTAAGAAATTAGAAATCATAATCTCTCATTTGCTGTTGGATCCACATAATCTGAGAACAGCAACTGCTTGCTGAAACATACTCTGCTTCACACGTTGAAAGTGCAACGGTTGTTTGCTTCTTACATCGCCAAGTCACCAGACGTAGTCCGAAAAACTGGCATCCCGCTGTAGTAGACTTTGAATTCATTTTGCAGCATCCGAAATCATAATCAAAGTAACCTTCAAGTTTGAAATCACCGTCTTTTGGATACCACAACCCCAAGCTAGGAGTTCCTTTCAGGTAGCGTAGAATCCGCTTGATGATGACCATGTGTGAAGATCTTGGACTCGACTGATAACGGGCCGCGAGGCAGGTTGGGTACATAATGTCGGGTCGAGATGCAGTGAGATACGTCAGCGAACCAATCATCGAACGGTATAGCGTCTCGTCGACCTTTTCTCCGGTGAGATCAGGGTTAATACCATGATTAGTTTCTAACGGGGTGGACATAGGTGCAGTCTCTGACATCCCGAATTTCTCCAGAACATCGTGGACATATTTTGTTTGATGTATGAAGATCCCCTCCAGCATTTGATCGACTTGTAGCCCAAGAAAAAACTTCATCTCACCCATTGAAGACATCCCGAACTTCTGCTTCATCACGTTCTCGAATTCTTTTCAGAGTTCTTCGTTTGTGGACCCCAAAATAATATCATCAACATATATTTGCATGATCAGCAGATGTCCAGTGACCTCCTTTGTGAAAAGAGTGGCATCTATCTTTCCTCGAATAAATCCATTAGATAGCAAGTGTTGAGAGAGTGTCTCATACCAGGCTCTCAGGGCCTGGTGCAATCCGTACAATGCTTTGTCCAAGAGGTAGACTTTGACTTTGTAAATCAGATCGGTGAAGCCCGGTGGCTGACCGACGTAGACCTCCTCTTTCACTTTGACGTACAGAAATGCCGACTTTACATCTAGCTGGTATACTTTAAACCCTTTCCATGAGGCGACTGCCAGAAAGATGCGTATGGCTTCGAGTCTAGCAACTGGGGCGTAAACTTCCGTGAAATCTATTCCCTCCTATTGATTGAAACCTTGAACGACCAAGCGAGCTTTGTTGCACACGATCACTCCCCTATCATCCCTCTTGCATTTAAACACCCATTTCGTGTTAATCTTTCTATGACCATCAGGAAGATCCACCAGCTTCCACACTCCAAGTTTTTCAAACTGACCTAGCTCTTCTCGCATAGCATTAACCCATGACTCTTCCGTCAGTGCCTCTTTATACGTTCTCGGTTCAACCTGTGAAATAAAGCAACTGAGTGAGAAATCATTTTGTAATGGTGCAATTATAGTATAAAAACAAGCAAAGCCTTGGTCTATTTAATGTCTCGTTCTAACTCCTGACTGCAACTCTCCAATAATCAACTCCTCGGGGTGATATGATAGAGTCCTTGGCATAACTTCACCAGGAACATTCACCTCGCTTTCGAAATTCGTAACATTTTGATCTGCAACTTGCTCATCGACTTGAGTTGTCTGATCTGATGACTGGATCTGCTCCCCCTCAGATTCTGAATCACCTTGATCGAAAGTCGGGCTATCTGAGTCAGACTCTGATTCCTCAAAAGTTGCAGTCTGATTTTCTTGAGCAGGCTCCTGTTCTGAAGTTGTCTGAGTTTGCTGCAAATCTGCATCACTTTGACCATTGTGACTAGGACCAGCTTCATGATCATTTGTATTCTGTTGACGCTTGGAAGACTTAGTTGGCCATTTGTTCATCTGGGATGCTTCATATTCCCGAAATAGATTTATTTGATCAATAAACTCTGGCTCTTCAGGTATATCAAATGACTCCCATAACTTTTCGTAGTTGAATCACCAGGTTTTTGTGGAGGCATAGTATATCCCTGACATTCGACATGTTGAGCTTCAATGATATTCCCAAGATTTGGAATGAACACTCGTCTAAGTAGACTAGACTAACCCACAAAGATTCCTTCCAAACTCTTTGAACTAAAATTTTCATCAGGATCTAAAACCGTGCAGGGGGACCCAAACGGCTCTAGATATTTCAAGTTTGGCTTTCTGTTGTTGATCAGCTCAAAACACGTTTTGTTACGCTTCTTCACAGTCAAAACCCGATTAAGAGTATAGCAAGCAGCAGATACGGCTTCTCCCCAAAAGTTCACAGGAAGCTTTGAGTTGGCCAACATTGTTCGTGCTGTCTTGTAACACCCCAAAAATGGGTTTGGTAATCAAAACACGTTAATAGTAAAGACGGGTAAAATGCCGTTAGTGGTAAAAATTAACCCGGTAAATATTAGGATTTAAATAAATAAACTTGATGTTAATTAAAAAGGAGGATAAATACTTTGAGAAAACAAAGTATATAAAAGGCTCGAGTTAACGGGACTTAAAATAAAATTGGTTATGACTTCCCGAACCCACTAAGTGACTAGGAATATTAACCTAGTTAATTATGTGTTGTTAGAACAATAAAGGAAACTAGAAATAGTTAAACCTTTTATAAAAACAAAACATGAGGGGCTAATAGTGCCAAATGGAGGAAACTTATTTATTAAAACTAAAAATAAAACACAACACACACTTGGTAAGTGTGTGTGTGCGCAGGAACGATCAGAAGAACCAGGGGGCTCTTTCAAAACCTTAAAGCTCATGAAATCCAGCAAAATCAAGGTGAAATCGAGCAAAGAAATTAGGGCTTTAACTAAAATCGTGATCACCAAGCTAAGGGGATCGTAAGGTATGTCGAATTTTTGATATTTATGAAGTTGAGAATTCTTTATTTGCATAAGAAATTCGAAATTTATGTTGCATGATTGTGGTATGGATGATATTGAAGTGAAATAGTGTTTAGGAGTAAACCCTAGACAAGAATATATTGAAATCATGCCTAGCTCAAGTAAATTCAGATTTTTTTTGATGCTAAATTCATGTATGAGATGTTTTTAGGGTTTTGATTGCTAAAAATTAGTGTTATGATGTCAAGAACATGATTAAATTGAAAGCTGAATGCAAACAGCTCTTGATCAGAAATTACAGCCAACTTGTACTGGCTGTAACCTGAACAAAACGTGACAAAAACGTGTGTTTCTTAAGTCTAAAATGTAATTCCAGGAAATATCTTTAAAACCCCACTGGAATCGCATTTTTTCGACGAAAATTGAGCGTTTTATGAATTTTTCCGTATCAAAGGTTCAAGCTGCGTTTTCTGGCAGAATTTGCAGCCCATTACGAATGTCATAACTCAATTTGCAGCCCATTACGAATTGAGTTATGATCTCAAATTCTTACTATAGAAATTTTTAAGTGATTAAAATAATCTCCAATTGGAATTTCATCAATCGGATAAACGAGGAATTTTTAATGAATTTTTCCGTAAGCTGCAGTCAGAAGTGACGAATCTGATTGCAGCTTAGTAAATGAATTTTTACGAATTTTTCGTAAAGAGTTAGATCTTGAAATTTTAACACAAGGTCCAACCCTCCGAGACGTACGCCACATAAAAAACTCATAATTTTTGAAGACTTGTAAATAGGTTAAAAAGTCACCAAAAACAGCCCATTTTTCAGTGATATGAAATGTCTGAATGAAATCGTGGTGTACTTGGTTGTGTGTAAAATTTGATTTCATTAAGAGTTCGGATGAAATATGCCTAAGTGAGTTCAATGAACCAAATGTGCATTTGAATATGTTGATAAGTCAATTGACTTTTAAAAAGTCAAACCGACCAATGATTAGATCGAATGATAATTTTGATATGGTCGAATGATAAATTCGACATAAAACCCGTAGGATGGAATAGTCGTAAACGATTATGGCTAATCTAACCGTCTTACGAATTGTGATGATGATAGTTTGACTCTAGACAAGCTAGATGAAGACTTGGGAAAGAAGCGGGTCAAACGGATCGAGTACGCGGAAAAAGCACATAACCGGATGCAAGGTAAGTGAAACTTACACCTTTTAGTAAAATAAATGTTCATCCTATAAGTTTTGAATACAATAAGGATAATATTCAAGATATGGTTCCCGGCGCGAAATAATACGGGTCGGAACTAATATAAATGATAAAAACCATGTTTAATGGTAAAAGAGATAAAACGGTAAATTAGCCATGAAAAGCTAATTAAAAAAAATGGGTTTTTGAACGAGTACTATAAGTAAGCCTAAAGAATAAAAAGAGTAAAACGGGTCAAATGGTAATGTGGATACCATTTGACAAATATCGACTAATAAGCACTTGTCGAGTTTTATGCTTACAGGATAAAGCGGCTTATGAATTAGCGTTGTTATGAATTAGCACATTTTCGAGACAAGGTATTAAAACGGGTCAATGTATTGATCCGAGCCAGGTACGTATAATTATGTTGTAGTTAAAAGTGCTAATTTGGTCAATAATTGGTGAGAGTCTTTTGTCGTAAAATAAGAGACTAGAATTGACCAAAAATCCCTTAACGGGCGAACCGGGTAAACGACCGTTAGAGTTTGTTTAGAAACTTGTTTATTGATTTTGAAACCTTTAGATACATAAAAAAAGTATAGGCAAAAACGTTTGCGGGTCAAAATAGACTAAGAAGTAAATTGTGGTTAAATGCTTTAGATAGATACAAATGAATCGGTGAATGTAAACGCCTACGTAAACTCTAGGATGGGAGTGAAAACGTTAAGGTTTGACAAGCCCGGGATGGGTAAAATGATAGGAATTAACTATTTTCTTTTAGAGCATGTAGTGAAATAATAATGCCAAACGGGTCGAATAATCACCTAAAGGATTTATGAGCCAACATTGGATAAATCAGATTTTATGCAAACCAAGGTGATAAACGGGTCCATAATTTAATTACGGACGCGTAGGAAAAAGAATCGCGTAAAACGGACTTGTAGATAAAAAGTTAAGACAATCTCAAGTTTGATTTTTGTTGAAAATTATAGCTGGGCAGAAAATCAAGTTTCAGTAATGAACCCGCTGGAAATTGGGTTCCCCCGCGACACGCGAGGAAGGACTCAGCTTGGGGCGCGACACGCGACGATCGCCGCGACACGCGACACATTGAGATGGGTCTCCCGCGACACGCGGGAGACATCAAAGTTGGAAATAAATATTTTGTTTGATTATTCGTTGCTTAGAACTTGTTTAGACTAATATTTAAGTTATCAAAACTAACTTTTATATTGGTTTTGATCATAGGTGGATATCAAGAGTACCCGGATGAAGATCAAGCGGTGAGAAAGAACCGAACACATGAAAAAGAAGCTTCCGCACGGTGTGTCGTCGTAACTTTCAAACGACGACTAAACTACATTATGTTGTATATTTTTTAAATTGTAAAAGTTTTTAATAAAACCCGTATTTCCGATGTATACGTAAACTTAATTACATGATCCTTTTCGCAAACTATACGTTAAACCTTGATTCAATTTAAAGGGTGTTACATGTCTCTATCAGTGTCTAGTTTTTCCTCTCAGCTACTCCTTTCTGCTGCAGAGTGTACGGTGCATTGAATTCTTGCAAAATACCCTTTCTGTCAGAGAATTCCTCCATCTGAATGTTTTTAAACTCAGTACCATTATTGCTTCGTAGTCGACATATGCGCCTTTGGTACAAATTTTCTATCTTCCTGAACAGATTCAGCAAACTCTCATATGTTTGATCCTTTGACTTCAAGAACATGACCCACGAATACCTCGAGTAGTCGTCTGTAACCACTAAGCAATATAGATCACCAGTTATGCTCTTCACATTCACAGGACCAAAGAGATCCATGTGAAGTCTTTCTAGTGGTCTCGAGATCGAGTTTTCCATCTTCCTGGGGTGCGAATTTTTGGTTTGTTTACCCTTTTGACAGCTTATGCATTCCCCTTCCAAGTGAAAACCTTTTAGATTCACACCTTTAACTAAATCATTATGCACCAGGTGATTCATCTTTCGCAGATGTATGTGGCCCATCTTTCGATGCCACAAGATTGACTCTTTCTTGGTAGCTTTGGAAACGAAATACTAAGGATGACCAGAAGTTGTTGTTGCAATGCTCATGTCTAGAACGTACAGATCATTCTCCCTCGGTGCTTGCATGATGTTCCATTCTTCGGGGACAACAAACCACGACTTCAGAATCAAACACTCTTTGTCGGTGAAGTGAGTCGTATACATTCTGTCACAAATTTGAGAAATGATTAGCAAGTTGTTCTCTAGCTCCGGAATGTAGTTGACTCTTTCAAAAGATACGACACCATTAGATAAAGTGCCCTCCCCGATTATTCTTCCACTTTGATTCCCGGCAAAACCAACATATCCACCATTAAAACCTCTAACATCATATAACAGAGTTTTCCGCCCCGTCATGTGCCTGGACGCTCCGCTATCCATTATCCACTTTGATATCGATCTCGGGAGCTCCTGCACATTTCAGATGCAAATTAGTAAAATGAAGCAACCCAAGCCTCTTTTGACTCGGGTAGCTTGACGTTTAGGTGTGTCTTCATGGTGTAAAGTGGTGGGAAGTTCTTTTCATTCATTTCCAAGTTCTTCTCGGTACCAACTTCAACCTCTTTGTACAAGAAAAAATCATCTTCTCGGTACTTCTTTACCAGTGGGGTCGAAGAAGTTTGTTTTTCTAACTTTTGATACAAATCCAAAGGTACAGACATCTTAACTGATTTGGTTGAAGATGTTTGTTTTGCAGCACTATCAGAAACCTTTGGTTTTGTTTCAGCTGATGCCTTGACTAGAGACTTTGGCATCCATGTTTGTTGTGGAGGAGTAAAATGTTTGGAAGATTCACCATTTTTCTTTACCGGTTGTTTAACTGTTTTAGAATTGATTTTAACTTTTTGAGTTTTCGGAATCTTCTTCTCAACAAACATAGGCACCTTGCCTTTTGCATCATTCGACCTTTTTGGATTCTCGACAATCACAGACTTGGGTCGTTGATTGGTGCACTTTCGTGCAATGTGTCCAATCTGGTTGCATTTAAAGCACGTTCGGGTATCAACAACCCAACTTTGACCCTCGGTCTATGTTTGTGAGGCTTTCTTTGCGAAAAATTCTTCGTTGGTCTTTGAAAAAATCTCAGACTCCTATTCGGTCATTTAACTCGAACTCTTCACAAAAGTTATCTTCTTTACAAACTTTGATTTTTGAAAATTTCTTCGTTGATAATTCTTACCACCCTGTTGCCCAGCATACCCTCTTTTTTGGTTGTTATTGTTAAAATGTGGTGGCACGTTAGGTTTGTTATAGTAAGATTTATCTCTTTGACAATTCAAAAACCTTTTTGAACTTGACAATCCATTGACCTCTAAAATATCAATTTCAACCAACTTAAAAACTTTCTTCAGCTTATCCACATTGACATTCTTGATCGGAAACTCTTCATCCGAGTACAACTTATCTGAACCATTCATCTTGTACATGAAAAGAGTCGGTTCGCCCTCTAAGTTGTTATTGGACTTAGGTTTTGGGATGTAATTGTTTAGAAAACAATCATCATCTTCATTTGTGGAATCACTGTTAGATTTTAAAACCTTTTCAACAACGTCTTTCACAACCTCAGATTCTATGCTCTCCTCATCGGATTGTGAACTAAACGTGACATCGATGTTATCAGGTAGTTTTTCAGCTTCACTTTTCTCACTTACATCTGATTCTTTAACCAACCCAGATTGTTTTTTAGTGAAATTATTTCTCATGGGTGGTGGAACCTTGTGATACCCTATCCCTGTTCCGTCTGAGTATACATCTTCACCGTCTTTGTTCTTTCCAATAGGTTTTGGAACAATGTGTTGGAGAACAAAGCTAGCGGAAGTGTAACGGTTCAGTTTCAAATTGATCCTCTCATTCTCAATCTTTGCTTCCTGATACTGAAACTGAAGCTTAAGATTCGCGATCTCATCCAGTTGAGCATTTATCAGTTTTTCTTTTGCTTGAAGAACACCTGTCAAATTCGAGTTTTCTTTACGAGTTTTAGCGTTTCTTTCATCTGAGTCTTTAATTGTTCTTTTTAACTTTTCAAAATCCTCAGTTATCTTTCTGTTTTCAAGCACAAACTATGTGTTTTCCTTTTTAAAGCATTCAACATCATTTTCATCATTTTTGATTTTCTCATTTAACTCATTGATTCTTTTAGTTGAACTTCTCACAATTTTGTCTCTTTTAATCATGTCATTTTGTAAAATATTGATTTTATTTGTTAGCTCCTGGATTTGAGATCTCGACAAATACTCCTGTGTATTACAGACTTTGCACTCTTTCATGCAATTTCTGCAATCACTTTTATGATTTTGCTTTTTCAGCCTTACCTGGTTCAACATTTGAACCAATAGAACTGACCTTGCCAGACGACTCAGACTCAGAGGCGGATTTGGAATCTACCTCTAGTGCTTTCACCATCATGACTTGATCAGCCATCTTCGTTAGGTTCTTGGCTATCAATAATCCCTTCATCCAACTTCTCAGACTTCTTAGACTCCTCAAACTTCTCATATCTCTCCTTTCATAGTCTCTCTTTTTCAGCCCTTTTCGCTGCATCTATTTAGATCTGCTCCTCCTCTGATGGTATTGACTTTACAAGAGCCTCAAAGTCGATTGACTTAGGATCAGTGCAGACATTCCCTTTCAGATCTAGGTAGCATTCTCTGTCTGGATCCCACCTCTTCGCCTTCTTTGCTTCTTTGTAGGCTTCATGAATTCTTTTCATTCAAAAATGTGCCAGATTTCTTTCTCTGTTATATACTGGTTCTGGTTCAACTTGAGCCATAAAAGCAGATCCAACAACATCTTCTTCTGGAAGAAAATCGTTACAGTTGAAACCTTCGTCATCCTGAATAACCGCAAGAGCCCTCGATTTCTATAACAACCCTCCTAAAATTTTTCGACATCATAAAAATAATTAGAATGTCCCAATATGACCTAAAATACAACCCGTATGCGAAAACGGGCCCGAATACCTTTATTTTTACAAAAATTAAAAAAAAAGCAAAATTAAATGGGTCGTCGCGGGGCGCGTAGCCCTTGGCTACTTCAATCGCGGGCCGCGACAACCTAGACACCAGGCAATCCCCGAGGCCGCCACGTGTCTTAGTCGTGTCGAGCCTATTGGTCAACTCAGCAACCCTATGGCCTACTCTAGGGAGCCTCACGGGCAGCAAAGGCCCTGGAGGTGGTTTACGCGGGGCGCGACGGAAGACGAAGAGGCACTATATATAAAGGCATTCAGCTTCAGTCTCAACTCACTCATTTTCTCGATCTCTCTCTCTCTCGAAATTCTACATAGCAATTATAATTTTCGGGCATAATACCCCCCCTAAATAACGAAGTTCTGCCTCATTGTAAGTATCATAACCCTGGTTACGTATTATATACACTGCCCGATTGATCAAGGGTTCCGTAACGGCTGTCGTGGTTCTGCCCGACGTAGTCGTTGGAATGCCGTCTCGGGGAGGGTATTACTAATGTAAATATTGGGTTATTATACTAACGCGTGTGCATTTGTGTAATTTATAGATAATCACCAGGAAATCCTTTAAGAAAACAAGACAGCAATGTGAGTAATCTCCTTTTTGTAAACAGTTTTTACAAAACCTTAAATGTTTTACAATGTGATTAGCAGTGATTGAGTCTTTGTAATTCTTCAATTACTGCCGGTATGTTGGGGTTTTGTATACAAAATGTGGAACACGTTACCATTGGACAAAGAGTTAGCCAATAGGTAATATGACCCACCAGTCAGGATTGACAGTACTGAATGAGTAATTGTGTATATGTAAACATTGTAATCGCTCTCAATAATGTGAATTAATAAAACTACTCTTGATTAAACTGGGATTCACTCACCAGTATTTCCCACTGACAAAATGTTTTTAAACGCATTTCAGGTAACAAAATGTGAAAGCCAACTAGAAGCCAGCTGGACAGCACTGAAGGCTTGGAAAAGTGGCTATAAAAGTTACCTAAATAAAGAAGATGTTTTATTTCAATAAAATGGGCTTTACCCCTATAAATCAGTTTGTAATGAAAACTTGGGTTTTACCCCAATATACTTATTTATATAAAATGAAGGTGTTTTACTCTGATAAAATATTTCCTAACTACGGTCCTGATGTAATTTCCGCTGCCAAAATGATAAACACCGATACCACCAAAACTGATTCTCGCGGCCTCCCGTTCCCGGGGACAGATAGGGGGCGGGGGTTGCGACAAAAGGTGGTATCAGAGCTAAGCCACCGATTCAGCCACATAAGTGTTCTGCTGACACCAAGATATTATTCCAGATGTTTGGAAATAAATTACGGAATTACGTACATATCAGCATTTTATTGTTGTGTGTTATCTGATTATTTGTTAGTTTACAGTTTGAGCGACCAAGGACCTTCCGATGCCTATCGTCAGTTGTCCAGCTCACCTAGAAGTGAAGGCACCTCTTCACAGCCTACCCTATTAGGGTATTCAACTGACAATGAAGATGGGATATTCATGTTTAAGGCTCAGTCTGAAGAGTCATTCCCTCCTAAAAAGAGAGGATGGTTTAGTAGAGGAGCGCATGAACATAGGAAAAGAATGAAAAAGTTACAACACCAGCGTGCTTTAGCAATCATTAAAAGAGAAACAGATGCTCACACTCAGGTTATGCTCAATAGGAGTTTAGCAAATTTTCATACCATAGCAACCATAGCTGCCGACCCTAACCTGGAGCAACTCATAGCACCCCAGCCATTACCACTATTCCCCACACAGCCAATGGAAATCGAGAACAACCCAGAAAACCAATTCCCAATGCTTGATTTTAACCCAGATGAGATACCAAGAATACCAGCACCCAATCCCTTAGACCCAGACTACGACTCGTGGTTAGACGACCATAGGGACTACCAGCAACGTTACCCAATACCAGAAGACGAACCCATGCCGAATCTAGCAGCTTACCCAGATTTGGACCCTCTAGATCCCTACTATGATAGCGATCAGTACATCAGGGAAATTTAAGAGAATCCTTATCCTTACCAAGAACCCATGCCCCAGTTCCTAAACCCAGTACCAGCCCTTGCACCCCCAATGAGTGCAGAAAATGTGCAAGAACTCTGAACCCTTGGAGAGGAAATTTTAGAAGGTAGTGAGAGGATGAGGCAGATTGGAGAACGACTCATCTGGAAGTACGACGAGCGTAATATGGAGTTCTGGATGAACCCATATCAGTAATGGTAATAGTAGTAGTAGTAATAATAATAATAATAATAATACATATATAGTATGTGTGTATGTTTGAAAAAAAACTAGACAATATCTACTGATGCCTAAGAATATTGTAATTTTATATTCCAGTTCTAGTTTGTATTAGATGCATAATATATAAGAAAGAGTAAGCCGCAATGTTCGACGATTTTGATCAATATGCGTGTTATGTGATTGTTTATATTAAATATTATCTTGTGATATTAATACGTGACAAAATGTTTAAAATTCAGATGGACGAAGAAGTGAATCAAGAAAACCCAAATAATAACCCGGAAAACAAGAATAACGATAATCAGAACAACAATAACAATGGAAACCAAGTAGATAACAGTGCCATCCAACACATAGTGACACAAGGGATAATAGATGCAATGCCATATATTATCAAAACAGTTAGGGAAGCGGATAATAAAAGTAACCATAGCAGTAAACGACCCACTGAACCAGAACACAGCGTAAACAATGGACCCATACTTCAAGTGCCCATTCCCAAAAGAAGAAGAACCATATCTTATGGTTGTTCTTATAAAGAATTCTGGTCTTGTAAACCAATGAAATTCTCGGGTAATGAAGGGGTCATTGCAGCTCTACGTTGGATAGAAAAGACTGAGGAAGTCTTAAAAATAAGCAAGTGTGCGGAAGAGGATAAGATAATGTTTGCTTCCAATCTGTTTAAGAACTCAGCCTTAAAATGGTGGAACACTATCCTCTAGTTTAGGGGAAGTGACAGGATTTAAAATATGGAATGGGAGGAATTTAAGAACATGGTAGAAAGGAAATTCTGCCCTCCCAATGAAAAAGAACAGATAGCAAATAAGTTCTTAAACCTTAGAATGACTGGAGTGGATAGTAAGGGTTACACTACTTTATTCTTTGAATATGCTAGAATAGTACCGACCCTTGCATCACCTGAACATGTATTAATCTCCCGTTACATTTGGGGATTAATCAGTGAGATAAGGCATGTAGTCAAGGCAGCTAGACCTCAAACTATAGAAGAAGCTGTAGAACTAGCAAATACCTTGACAGATGAGTTAGTGCGTACACGAGAAGAAGACCAGAGGAGAACCCTAGCTCAAAGGCTTACCCAAGAATTTCGCTCTGGAAATTCCAACCATGGGAAAAATGTAGGTTCTACTTCTGCACCTTATTGCAAGTATTGCAAAAGGAAGCATTCTGAAAGATGCTCCATATATTACAACTTCTGCAAAATATCTGGACACAAGGAAGAAGACTGCAGAAAGAAACCTAATAACAGGATATGCTACAATTGTGGAGAACAAGGTCATATCAAGCCAAACTGTCCGAAACTAGCTCCAGCCATGAACAACAAGACTACTAAAATGCTATAGCATTTGTTCTGACTGTAGAAGAAGCTAAGATGATTCTGGACGTGATAGCCGGTACGTTTTTAGTTAATATTACTTTTGCTAAAGTATTATTCGACTCTGGTGCGAACCAAATTTTTATTAATACTTCATTTTGCAAACTTCTAAATCAACCATTAACTAAACTCCCACAAGAATGTCTAGTAGAGACAACAAATGGAGAAACCATTAAGATTTCTAAAATCTTGCAGGGAGCATGAATAGAAATTTTAAATCAAAAGTTTATTGCAAACCTTTACCCAATGAATCTGGCAGGATTTGATGTTGTATTAGGAATGGATTGGTTAATAGCCAATAAAGTCAGTATTTTATGTGATCAAAAGTCAATCCAAGTAAATTCGCCAAAGGGTGAAAAGATCACAATTAAAGGAGAAAAGCCCTCTAGATCTACAAAATTCATCTCTGTGATGAAAATAGCAAGTTATATAAGAAAAGGATCATTAGTGTATTTGATTTCCATAATCACTAACACTAAAGGAACAGAACTGAAAGATATTCCAATAGTATCTCAGTGTTCAGATGTGTTTCCAGAAGAATTACTAGGACTACCGCCAGACAGGGATGTTGAATTCAGAATCCACCTGCTACCAGGGACAACACCAATTGCCAAAGCGTCGTATCGTTTGGCACCCGCATAAATGCAAGAACTGAAGAAACAGTTAGACGAATTGTTAGAAAAAGGATTCATACAACCAAGTTCATCTCCATGGGGAGTGCGGATCTTATTCGTTAAAAAGAAAGACGGGTCAATGTGTATATGCATTGATTACCGCGAATTGAACAAAGTCACGATTAAAAACCGGTACCCATTACCGAGAATCGATGATTTATTTGATCAATTGCAAGGAGCTCGATTTTTCTCCAAGATCGATTTACGGTCAGGATATCATCAATTAAAGGTTCAGGAAGAGGATATTCCTAAAACAGCATTCAGAACAAGGTATGGCCATTATGAATTTACGGCCATGCCATTTGGTTTAACCAATGCCCCAGCTGTATTTGTGGACATGATGAACCGAATATGTAAGCCATATTTGGATAAATTCATAATTGTCTTTATAGATGATATTCTCATTTACTCTAAGAGTAAAGAGGAACATGCAAGAGATTTGCACGCACTCCTAAGTTTATTGAGAAAAGAAACGCTTTATGCTAAGTTTTCAAAGTGTGAATTTTGGTTATTATATGAGACAAAGACGCTGGATGGAAATTCTTAGTGATTATGATTGTAATATCCAGTATCATGCAGGAAAAGCAAATGTAGTTGCTGATGCTTTAAGTCGAAAGTATCATGAAAAGCCAAAAAGAGTACGTTCTCTTAAATTAAATCTACAGGTAGATTTAAACGAACAGATTAGAAAAGCACAAGAATCAGTAATCAAGGATGATACTGAGAAATTAAAAGGAATGATTAAGGAATTAGAACAAGGAACCGATGGAATTTGGAAATTCCATAAGAAAAGGATGTGGATACCTAAATTAGGAAACCTACGCCACCGTATATTAGAAGAAGCTCATAAGTCTATGTATACGATGCATCCTGGAAGTGATAAGATGTATCAGGATTTAAGAAAGAATTTCTGGTGGATAGGAATGAAAAAGGATATAGCAGCATACGTTTCTAAGTGTCTAACCTGTCACAAGTTAAAGCTGAACATTAGAAACCCTCAGGTTTGTTGCAGCAATTAGAAATGCCAGTTTGGAAATGGGAATTTATAACAATGGATTTTGTTACCAAATTACCCAAAACTAGAAAAGGTAATGATACAATCTGGGTGATTGTAGACAGGCTAAAACTAAGTCAGCTCATTTTCTACCAATGAAGGAAACCTACAGTATGGAACAGTTAGCTAAGTTGTATGTAAATGAAATAGTTTCATTACATGGAATTCCTTTATCAATTGTTTCTGATAGAGATAGTCGTTTAACCTCTCATTTTTGGACAAGTTTCCAAAAATCCATGGGAACCAAGCTAAATCTAAGCACAGCTTATCATCCTCAAACGGACGGACAAAGTGAAAGGTCAATTCAGACAATGGAAGATATGCTTAGAGCTTGTGTAACTGATTTCAGAGGTAATTGGTACGATCACTTACCATTAATAGAATTTTCTTATAATAACAACTATCATACCAGTATCACTGCTGCACCATTCGAAGCACTCTATGGACGAAAGTGTCAAACTCCAGTCTGTTGGGCAGAGATTGGAGAAAAGCAACTATCCGGACCTGAAATAGTGCAAGAAACAACCGACAAGATCATCCAAGTCAAGGAACGACTGAAAGCAGCGCGTGATCGACAAAAGAGTTATGCTGATAATAGACGAAAGCCACTGGAATTTCAGGTAGGTGACAAAGTGTTATTGAAAGTCTCTCCTTGGAATGGAGTAGTAAGATTCATCAAAAGGGAAAGCGAAGCCCCATGTATGTTGGACCTTTTGAGATCATTAGAAGAATAGGACCTGTAGCCTATCAGGTACAACTGCCAAAGGAAATGGCAGGAATACATGATGTATTTCATGTATCCAATCTCAAGAAATGCTTAGCTAATGAATCACTGGTAGCACCTCTTAAGGATATAGAGGTAAATGAGCAACTAAAATTTGTAGAAAGGTCTCTACAAATTGAAGACAGGAAAGTCAAGAATCTTAAGCACAAGAGACTAGTTCCAGTCAAAGTGAAATGGGATTCCAAAAGAGGAACAGAGTACACTTGGGAGCTTGAATCAGAAATGCAAAAGAAATATCCACACCTATTCTAGTAGACCTCTAGGACGAGCTCTAAAACAAGGTGGGGAGGATATAACAACCCTCCTAAAATTTTTCGACATCCTAAAAATAATTAGAATGTCCCAATATGACCTAAAATACACCCCGTATGCGAAAACGGGCCCCGAATACCTTTATTTTTACAAAAATTAAATAAAAACAAAATTAAATGGGTCATCGCGGGGGCGTAGCTCTTGGCTACTTCAGTCGCGGGCCGCGACGACTTAGACACCAGGCAATCCCCGTGGCCGTCACGTGTCTCAGTCGTGTCGAGCCTATTGGTCAACTCAGCAACCCTAGGGCCTACTCTAGGGAGCCTCGCGGGCCGCGAAGGCCCTAGAGGAGGTTTACGCGGGGCGCGACGGAAGACGAAGAGGCACTATATATAGAGGCATTCAGCTTCAGTCTCAACTCACTCATTTTCTCGATCTCTCTCTCTCGAAATTCTACATAGCAATTATAATTTTCGGGCATAATATCCCCTTAAATAACGAAGTTCTGACTCGTTGTAAGTATCATAACCCCGGTTACGTATTAGATACGCTGCCCGATTGATCCAGGGTTCCGTAACGGCTGTCGTGGTTCTGCCCGACGTAGTCGTTGGAATGCCATCTCGGGGAGGGTATTACTAATGTAAATATTGGGTTATTATACTAACGCGTGTGCATTTGTGTAATTTATAGATAATCACCAGGAAATCCTTTAAGAAAACCCTAAGACAGCAATGTGAGTAATCTCCTTTTTGTAAACTGTTTTCACAAAACCTTAATTGTTTTACAATGTGATTAGCTGTGATTGAGTCTTTGTAGTTCTTCAATTATTGCCAGTATGTTGGGGTTTTGTATACAAAATGTGGAACACGTTACCATTGGACAAAGAGTTAGCCAATGGGTAATATGACCCACCAGTCAGGATTGACAGTACTGAATGAGTAATTGTGTAGATGTAAACATTGTAATCGCTCTCAATACTGTGAATTAATAAAACTATTCTTGATTAAACTGGAATTCACTCACCAGTATTTCCCACTGACAAAATGTTTTTAAACGTGTTTCAGGTAACAAAATGTGAAAGCCAACTAGAAGCCGGCTAGACAGTACTGAAGGCTTGGAAAAGTGGCTATAAAAGTTACCTAAATAAAGAAGATGTTTTATTTCAATAAAATGGGGTTTACCCCTATAAATCAGTTTGTAATAAAAACTTGGGTTTTTTCCCAATATACTTATTTATATAAAATGAAGGTGTTTTACTCTGATAAAATATTTCCTAACTACGGCCCTGATGTAATTTCCGCTGCCAAAATGATAAACACCGATACCACCGAAACTGATTCTCGCGGTCGCCCGTTCCTAGGACAGATAGGGGGCGGGGGTTGCGACAATTTCTCTTTTGGATTATCTTCAATTTGCTTCATCTTTTGCAGTTCTTCACGGTATTTGTGATAAACTGCTTTTCGGTAGTAGTCATCGTGAAATGGGTTTCCGTACATCAGCAGCTGGGTTTCTGCACTCCCTCTTGAAATGACCCTTTTGTTTACAATTGAAACAAGTCACCTTTGACTTGTCAAACCCCAATTTCGTTGACGGCCCACCAATAGACTGTCGCCCATTGATTTCCATGAATCGTTGTGCCCGACGAATAACACTTGCCATGCACCTTCTTATGTCAATAATTTCCATTTCCTTTGGGTCGATCTGATCATAGTCTTCCTTTGTAAGATTCGTGTTCCCGATCTTCCCCGCTACAAGACTCTCATATGACTCTAAGATTGATGCAAGAAAAACCATATGTTGTTTAGCAGTTTCTTCGTTGAAGTTTTGGGCGTTGTTGAGATGACGACGATGTTGCATTGAAAAACGTTAGCATTCGGAGCATTTTGAGTAGGGTGACTATTTGAGGCAAACGATGCTGGTGTTCTCAGTCAGGTACCATGATAACCGTATCCACTTGATGAGGACCCACTGCCTGAGTTCTCTTTTGCAGTTGTTTTTGAACTTTAAGCACTGAAGGCTGTCTTTGCCGATGAGGCTTTTGAAATCATGCTTCCTCTGTAGTACAAATCCACATTCTGTTGATAATTTGTATTATTCACTTTGTTCAGCTTTTTAATTTCCAGCTCGTGCCCTTCCAGTTTCTCTATCAACCAATTGAGTGTAATATCCTTTATGGGCTTTGTGTTCTTTAGCACCAATGCAAAATAATGCCAATCGTGTTCATTTTGTAATGCTTTAAACAACTTATCAACAATCTCCTCTTGATCTTTTGTAATACCCAATCTGTCTAGTTCGGCTTTCAAGTGGCAAAACCTTTCTATCATCTGACGAACAGTTTTGTTTTTCATGCAGGCAAACAGATCAAACTCCATTTTCAACAATGACTTCTTGCTCTTAACTATCTCTTCTGCTCCCGTACACTTTTTCTCCAACGCACTGCACAATTCTTTTTCATTATCGTAATCGATTAGAGAAATAATATCATCTTGTACAGATTGGTGTAAGAGTGCTATGGCTTTTTGCTCAGCAACGAATTCTTCTTGCTCATCATCTTGCAAATTCTCAAAATCAGTTCTTATTCTCTTGTATCCATTTTTAACACACTTCCAACTGTCAAAGGCAAATGCTCTTAACCAATTATCGAATCGTTTAGCCCAGCGATTATAATCTTCAATAGCTATGAGCTTAGGTGGTTTATTATATGTTCCGTAAGCATTGTCCACACTAAGCGAGTCTGATATCGCTTTCGTTACCGTCTTTGGGTTACCATTGGAAGATGTTTCTCCAGTGATATTGTAAGCAAATATGTCACCGAATGGATTCAGAAATTTGTCACTCATGATTGCAAATTCCTGAAAAATATCAAATACGGTTAAACTTGATTGAATGAACACAAAAACAATTGTTCGAATGACCAATCGTTCGGATGGCTATCCGAATGAGATTGATCGAATGGACAAGTGACGGATGGCTATCCGGTCGGATGGCTATCCGGTCGGATGGACACCAACTAACAAACAATCTCAAGCTTTAAACAACAAGAACACAATCTGGTCGAATGGCTATCCGATCAGATGAGCAATGACGTCGGCAACAGTCAAGAACTTGAAACAGTAATACACTATCCGGTTGGATGGGCTATCCGATCGGATGGGCGATGACGTCAGCACAGTTCATTCGAAAATCCATGGTTTTCACTTATTTTGATACGTTTTTGTTTGAATTCAGTCCTGAAACTTTATAGGATTGTTCTATGATGTATCGCGCACAGTATGTGTGAATTTTAAGCCATTTTATCTGTGAAATCGTTGTAAATTTTGGATTTTAAGATGTGAAAAGTCAGAAATAAGTAGAAATCAACGAAATAGATGAGAAAATGATGAAATCTCAGTTAGAAATGGTTGTAAATCTCTGAAATTGGTTGAATCTCTGGTCGATTTGCTATAGATCTTCTCTGAATCCGACCTCCAAGCTCTGATACCACTTGTGAGGACCGGGAGTTTAGTTTAGATTGAACGCGCTCAGGTCAGATCCGTAATCACCACGATTGTGCAGAATCCAATTGTGATGTAGGAGTAAGATCGACAACGTAGACACCGTTTAAAGCTTCCATTCTCATTAAAGATGTGAAATCGTACAGAGATCCGGAGAGAATTTGCAAGAGCTTCGCCTTAGGAGTCAGAACTGTGTGTGTCAAATGAGAACCAAGACCTCCTATTTATAGGCGCGCTCCATCCGGGAGAAACCACATGCCATTCGGATGATCATCCGTCCGGATGAGCATGTCCATCCGATCGGATGGACTCCATCTGTCCGGATGGACTTCACAAAACAAGTTAACTTTCGTTTCGTTCCGGGTATAATATAAACATATACAAAACTATACAACGACCACAAAAAGGTTTATATAGACTAAATACAGACGAAAGCTACAGACATTTGCATCTACATATATGCACTCAAATTTCAAACCCTTCTTTTAGTTTTTTTCCCTCTTTGTCTCTTTCCCCCTTGAAAAGTTAAAACCCTTTTTCAAGTTTTTCCAAAAATTTCATTCCCTCTTGGGGCACTAGTTTTCCCTCTAACATCTTCCCTCCATAAACAATTTCCCATTCCAAAAATCACTTATAAACAATATCAATTTCTCTCTATAGATTATGGAAGCTACACCTCGGATATTGAACAACGATTTGTGATTTGGCACACCATCAACCATCCCAACCTTCGGCACACCGTCAATGTAGTCGTTCGCCACCGTTCATTACTCTTCTCCACTTTGTCCTCCCATCAACGACGCCGTTTCAACAGCAAAGGTTTGGTCTGTCCGGATTTCGACTTGGTTTGCAGCAACCACACAGTCAAATACCAATGACTATTTTGGCCAGATGATTCATATTGCTCCGCTTCGTTCTCTCTAGCAGATCTAGATAGTTAACTATTTTTTATCAGGGTGTAATAAAAACCTTGCATCAGTCAGACTAACGCCTCGACAATTTTTTTTATTTGTTTTTACAATTGTGTTTAGAATGTTTTCCTCTACGTTTGTGCAAAAAAAATTTGGCCCAACTCGTGCGGGATCAAAAAGTTCTTACAACTCGTGGTCGTTCTCACAACTCGTGGTGGTTATCATTTGAACCAAATCCTATATATATATATAGAGAGAGAGAGAGAGGATCATGAGAAAACTACATCTAAATGAGAAAACTAGAAAACTTAACTAAAAAAGCCTAGAAAAAAGCAAAAAAACATACCAAATTTTTTTTTACAAATTTTTATAAAAAAATCGCTAGTTTTTATATATAAAAAAAATTTGTTGTACTACACATGTGGATTATATCCGTAATAGTGCACATGTGCAACACAACAAAAAAAATGTTTTTTTTTTGAAAAAAATTTTCATGTATAAAAACTAGCGATTTTTTATAAAATTTGTAAAAAAAACAAATTTTGGTATGTTTTTTAGGCTTTTTTAGTTAATTTTTTTGGTTTTCTCATTTAAACTAGTTTTCTCATGATCCATCCCATATATATATATAATGAAAACCACTTTTAACACGAAAACTCAAAAACTAACTAAAAAAAACCTAAAAAACACACAAATTTGTTTTTCAATTTTTTTATTAAAAATCGCTAGTTTTTGTATATAAAAAAACTTTTTAAAAAAAAAAATTGTAGTGCACATGTGTAATAGTTCACATGTGTAGTACACACACATGTGCACTATGATCGGAGTGTCGCGCTCCGGTCAAAGATAATATTTATAGTCCCAAATTATCCTTAACAAATAGCTAGTGGTAGTAAGGGGTCGAACCACGAAGAGTATGTGGTTTGCGAATGGATTCGATTGAATTATGAAAAGATGTCACACTTATGAAGCTTGCTATGATATGTTTTTGTATTTTTGTTTAATTGAAATATGTGAATTAGAATTACTAAAATGATTGAATGGATTAACTACTAGTGATTAACAAATTGCAAGAATTAAAATTGATTGATTGAACAATGATAAGAAAACAAGGTTCATACCCGGTTCGGTAGTTGCATTCCTAGGGTTTCTACACGTTTTAGGTTTGAATCAATTGCAAAGATGATTAACGGATTTAGTGTCGCGAGGCTTAGGTGCCAAAAGATATCAACGTTATAAATAACGAACCACAATGCACTTTGTTACCAAGAACATGTAAACTCTAACCTAGACAAGGCATAATTGCACATAAACATTTCATAAAGTCAAATTTAATCTTCACTCGACAATTTATGAATTCAATACAAATGCAAGACAATTGTCATAAGCTTCAAAATCAATTAGCAAATTGTCACAAACTCAAACCAAGAACAATGTTTAAACCCCAGACGTACAATAACCTACACCGGGGTGAAACATCCAAGAAACTAGCCGCTCATGGTGAAAATGGCACGATCAACGGATGATGGAAGCTTGAATTGAATCATCTTGGAACTTGTAGAATGGTGAATGATGAAGGTTAGGGTTTTGGATGAGTGATGATGGTGAGTGGTTGAGTGGATTGATGGAACTAGGGTTTCAAATCAAGAAGATGATGTTGCTATCGTTCTTAATTCGGGTTGTATGAATGATGGTAGATGAATGGTAGGTGAAAGATGATTGGTAATGGCTCCCAGAATGGTTTTCAAACTCCAGAAGAAGTGTAACTGTCGAATCATGCCAACCACCCTTTTTGATTCGTTCAAAAGCCAATAGAAACCAAAAATTCGCGACAGCAACATACAAGGGTCGTCGCCGACGGACCTAACCACCGTCGGCGACGGTGTGTGCATTTCTGATATTGGCCGACGGCCTATTTTGCTGTCTACGGCGGGTTCTGGAGACGAACATATACAACGACCGTCGGCGACGGTGCCCAGAAACTATCTTTTCTGTTTTTCGCATTCCTTGTTCCCGGTTGACCCGTTTCGCTTCCCGGTGGCTCGTTTTTCGCTCCGGTGGTCCGTTTAGCTCCCAATTAGCTCCTTAAACTTCACAAGACCTGCAAAACACAAATCCTTTTACAAGTAGGCTATTCGAGATTAAAAGTTAAATAAAAACATAAACTTAGACAAAAACGAACACCGGTTTTCGACAACGTATCACACTACAATTTTTTTTTTATTTTGAAAAAAAATTTTATATACCTAAAATAGTGAAAATTGGTATGTTTTTTAGGCTTTTTTAGTTAGTTTTTGAGTTTTCGCGTTAACTTATGGTTTTGATTTGAACCTTCCCCTGTATATATACAAGGACGTACCCACCCTAAGCCAAGGGTGGGCGGGCGCACCCCATGAAAAAATATTTTTTAGTGTTATTTTTCGCCAGAAATCCCGACCGCAGCCCTTGGAATTTTTCACCCGCACCCCTTGAAAATTTTCAACCGCCCCACTTAGAAAAAAATAATTATTAACCACTTATATTCACTTAATTATTTAATCCAATCAAAGCCCAATCTGTAATCAATTTTTATTAACACAAGCTCAAACCCAACCTAAAGAAATTTGAACTTTGAACTAAATAAAATAACCCAAACCCATCCACCCATTCCATTTCCAAATCTCGTCCCCAAAAAAACTCCCAGCGACTTGACGCCACTACTCAGGACCTGGTAGCTTTTCTACCGGAAAAACCAAAATTCCGGTTGGACCGACCCATATTACGTCAGAATTCTAATATAGAACTAGTATGGTTTATTTATTTTGTTTTATGTGATGATTAGGAGAAAATATAGATGTGTAAGGGTTTAATCTTTTTATATTTTTTTTATTTTTTTTGTTGTTCTAGACTTGTAGTTAAATGATTTTGTTGTTTTATTTATAGCTTTGTTTGTTTAAATGATTAGTTACAAGTAATCAACATTTAATATTAGGGCTTGAATGTTTAAAAATATAATTGAAAGTTATGGGATATAGTTGAACATGATTGTTTATTTTGTTTAAGTGTTTAGTATTGTTTTATGAACTTATGGAGCAAATTATATGTGTTAGGAACAGTGAGTAAGGTGCTGTTTGTTTTTTGGCCAGAAGCACTTCTGGCCACTTATGTCTGCGTCGCGCAGACACGCGCGGACCTTTAGGTCCTGCAGCTTGTTTGTTTTCCGGAAGCACTTCTCACATTTTACCTCTTCCCCACCTCTTCCCCACGCAGAAATAAGCCCACATCTTCTCACCTCTTCTCTCTTTCAAAACACAGACACCACCTCCACCACCACATCTCCGCCACCACCTCCACCACCACATCTCCGCCACCACCTCCACCCCACATCTCCGCCACCAAGCCACTGTTGACGTCACCTCGAACGACCGTCACCGGAACCATGTCGTCGCCGGCGTCCTCTGTTTCTCTCTCTTTCTCTGTCGTCTATCTCTTTCTCTCTTCAATGTCTGCCGTCGTGTGCCGCCGCCATGGCGGTTGCTGGCCATTATTTAGCGAGGGATCAGGTGGGTGTGGGTGTGATAGGTGTTTGTTGAAGTTCTGAGTGTCTGTTACAGGGACAAGGGTTAGTTGTAGGGGGTATACGAGGATGGGGTGGGTGTGCGGCCGGAGTTTGAAGGCGGTGGTGGTGGGTTCTTCAGTGGGGGCTAGGGTTTGCAGAGAGAGAGAGAGGAGTGTGTTGTGTGTGTGTTGTGAAGGGTTTTTGTAGAATTAAAAAAAAAACAAACCCTCTTCTCCTTGCAGACTGCAGACCTTTGGTCCAACTCTTCTCATGCAGATGCCTGCAGATGTGGTCCGCAGACTGCAGACCTTTTGGGTCTGAAAAAACAAACACCACCTAAGAATGTAATGAACTTATGACGTGTTTAGTATCTTTAGATGATATTTTGGATATATTTCAAAAAAAAAAAAAAACCTGTATGGCACAATTTTAAATACGTTTGTAATTTTTAATGACGTTTAACGTGTTTTTGATTATTTATAAATTTTAGTTTGATGTTCTTTTGTCTTACATGATCCGACCCGACCCGCTATGAACCGATATTTTTATACAACTAGAGGCCTAAAATCTTTGAAAATATTCCGCGCCCCCAGGAAAAAATTCATGGGTCCGCCACTGTGTATATATATATATATATATAGGATTCGGTTCAAGAGTGAACACTAGTGTAGTTTGCGAACTAATCATGGCCATATATGTGTGTAGATCAATGGCCAAGATTTGATGATGAAATACAATAGTGTATTTTACGATTTGATGATTAAATCCTATCCTTCCACGTGTGTAAATTAATAGACAAGATTTGTTCACTTAGTTCGCAAATACATTAGTGTTCACTTTAGAACCCCACCGTATATATATATATATGGAGGAGCTCATGCGAGAACCACCTTTATTGTGAGAACCAATGTGAACACAACCTAAAATAGCTAAAAAACCTAAAAAACCTAACCCCACCCCCCCTAAAAACCTAAACCCCCCACCCCCCCCCCCCCCCAAAAAAAAAACCTAACCCCCCGCCCCAAAAAAAAAAACCTACCACCCCCCCCCCAAGCTAAATGCTAAAAAAAACCTAAACCCCCCCCCCCCCCCCCCCCCAAAAAAAAAACTTAAACCCCCCTCCCCCACCCCCCAAAAACCTAAACCCCCCTCCCCCACCCCCCAAAAACCTAAACCCCCCCCCCCCCCCCCAAGCTAAAATGCTAAAAACTAAACCCCAAAAAAACCTAAAAAAATCGCTACTTTTCGAAGCAAAAAAAAAAAAAAAAATTTAAAAAAAAACATTTTTTGGCTTCGAAAAGTAGCGATTTTTTTATAAAAAATATTAAAAAATTCAAAAAAAAAAAAATTGTGTGATTTTTAGCTATTTTTAGGCATTTTTGGTTGTGTTCGCATTAGTTCTCGCGGTTCTCGCAATAAGAGGTGGTTCTCGCATGATCTTCTCCCTATATATATATACATATATATTTATATATATATTCTGATAGGGGATGGTTCAAATGAAAACCATTTTTATTGTGAAAACTCGAAAACTAACTAAAAAAAGGCTAAAAACACACACAAATTTTTTTTTTCAATTTTTTATAAAAATCGCAGGTTTTTTTATATAAAATTTTTTTTTTCAAAAAAAATAAAAATTTGTAGTACACATGTGCACTACAATTTTTTTTTTATATATATAAAAAATGGCGAAAATTGGTATGCAAAAAAAGAAAATAAAAAAGAAAAGAAAATTTTGGTATGTTTTTTTGGCTTTTTTAATTAGTTTTCGAGTTTTCACAATAAATAGTGGTTTTCATTTAAATCTTCCCCTATTCTGATAACCCTTAAATCTGTGGTTCTTTTATCGTTATTACCTATAACGTTATTTTTAATTCCGAAATACAAGCAAACAAATATACAAAAAGAGTTACAAGATCTGATAAAAAAAATTCTGGTACTCATATTCTAATAAAAAACTTATAATATATAAACTTGGTTTGTATTTTTTGCATCGTTATACTAAACAAACCGGTTTATTTCAAAGAATTGTTATTGTTTGCAACCAATGTAAATTGTTAGGTTTTATATAACAGCGTTTTCGAAAGGGTTTTAAAAGATGTATTAAAATATACGATTTAATTGGCATAGCTCTTTTAATCGCTTAAATAAAACGGTTTATAGAGAATTCCTAGTCAAGTATTATATATAGTGGTGTTTAAGTGTTCTTTGTTCCAATGTTATATTGAACCGCTATAATTTCAATTAGCTTTATAATTAATTTATTTTGTAATAGTGTTGTCTTGTATGTATTAGGTTTTAAGTATACCCATCAAACTTGCTTTTTTTGCGATCCTTAGACAATTAGTAGTGGAAGAGCATGTGAAATACTTTTTTTCGTCACGTGTCGTTCACATCATCTTAGCCATTTTACATGGTGTAGAACACATAGGTTAGAACAAAAAAATAAGGGAAAATTACCAAAATGTTGCTTGACCAAGTGTGTTTTCAAATTTGTCACCCTCATGCGTCCTTGGAAGGACGACTCAGCCTCGGAAGCGTCCGCATGTCTCGTTGAAGCGTCCGCTTTTCACGTTGAAGCGTCCGTTTCTTTTCAAGCGACACGTGTCTGTTTTCTCTTCAAGCGACACGCGTCCGTTTTCTTTTAAAGCGTCCGTTTTCTTTTCAAGTGTCCGTTTTCTTTTCCGAGGATGGCCGACACTTCCAAGGCTTGCCGCCGCTTCCGAAGCTTGACCAGACGCTTCCGAGGCTTGACCAGACGCTTCCAAGGCTTGTCCAGACGCTTCCCGAGGATTTGGCCGACGTTTCCCAATGCTTGACCAACGCTTCCCGAAGCTTACGACAAAAAAAATGGAAACTCAAAAGGTCGTTTTAACTGTGACCGTTGCATGCACACGTATTTACCCCCCCCCCCCCACTATATAACCCGTTCGCTTTTCACTTATCAAACACCCGCCGTTTTAAAAAATTTTGCAAACAAAATCAGTCATTTTCACTGTAAAACCGACGCCGTTAACGACCCCGACAATGGCCAACTCCTGGACTGACGTTGAGGATATTGCTCTGTGCGAAGCATGGGAGCAGGCCACGATCGATCCTCCACGTCGAGGACACGGTGAGCTCTGGCTCCGTGTTCAACAGAATTTCGCCCAACTACGTGGTCCGGACCACAACCGGACCGTTGACGCACTATCCTCCAGGTTCCGTGTCGTGCGGTTAGAATGTGAGAGATTTGATCTCTATTTCAAGAAGGTCGAGACAGAAATGACGGACCTTGGGGAGGACGATCAGAAGGAGGTAGCCCTCATCAACTACCGTCACGAAGAGAGACATGATTTCAAACATGTCTCGGAGTGGGAGGCTATTAGGATATGGTTTTAGATATATATAATATTATGTGTTTGGTTTTTTTTTTTTTTATTATTATGTTATGTTTTGATGTTTAACTAGTATTAACCATCCCCGCGTTGCGGCGGGGACGAAAATCAATGCCACACTACTATCAGCGACCACCAACAATGAAGTTGCAGCGTATTAATACGAAAAAATTAAACCGAAACGTAAAACATATAAAAAAAATAACTAAGTTGATCTAGGATCTGAGCGTTACGATTAACCTGTCAAACGGAAAAAAAAATAGACGACGTAAAATCGTTTAACCACACATGTACAATCCTTATGGTACCACTCATCAAACTTATGGTACAATCCTTCATGCCAACATATGTTTTTATGGTTAAAGTAAAACAAATTAAAGATAAAAGAACAAAAATATGAGTACAACTCATCAAACTTATGGTACAATCATTCATGCCAACATATGTTACAAATTGATATTATATAAATTATAGTGTTTAATATAAATTTTTTGACTAAAAATAACATGTGTTTATACTGTTTGAAATTTAACTCCGTTAACATACATCTTAACCGGACCCCATGTTAGAAATGTTTATATGTTATAAAAAAATTTGAACGTTTATAAGATATAAAAAAAATTGGACAAATATACGAAACTGTGTCTTTGGCCGACGCTTCCGAAGCTTCACGGACGCGTTAGCACTGAGGCGGACGCTTCAACAACGAACACGTGTCGCGTGAAACACACCGGACGCTTCAACGAGGCATGCGGACGCTTCCGAGACTGAGTCGTCCTTCCAAGGACACAGGAGGGTGACAAATTTGAAAATACACTTGGTCAAGCAACATTTTGGTAATTTTCCCAAAAAATAATGCCTAAACATTCAGCAACCATTGGCTAGTTTTTTTATTTCCTTGGTTTTGACAAACTTCATCTCGTGGCGTAAAGAGCGTGAGCCGGCCAAAATTGCAACAAAACAAGAGAAGGGGGCGGTGGTGGTTTGGTGGTGGGCTTGTGGTTGGCTCAACCACGGTCACCATGCATGGCCTTACTTTGGATGACGATAATATCAGCAAAAAAACAAAAGAAAACCTTCTTGTAGTTGGTTTCTTTGTAATAAAAATAAAAAGAAATTGTTCTTGTTTTCCACGTGGATTGTACCAAAAACTTTCTTGTGGTTGATTTCTTTGTAATAAAAATAAAAGAAATTGTTGTTATTGTTTTACACGTGGATTGTACTAAAAGTCCACTTTAGTGGGCAATAAACAAGGAAAAAAATGAAAAATTACAAGAAAAAAAAGGTGAAAAATTAGTTTTTGATTCTTTATGTTTTATAGCTTTTAACTACTTGAATCTAGATCAAAATGTTTAATGACCTAAGTTCCTACAACTACTTTTCTTAATCATTTGAGTTCAATTTTTTAATACCGTTAGATTAATCTGTTAGTTTTTAATGAAAAGACTAAAATGTCCATTTCTTTAGAAAAGAATAATAATAATAAAATAAATAATATACACATCTTATCTCTCTCTCATATACACGCACACTCAACCTCCCCTTTCTCTCTCTCTTCTTCCTCTCTCTCTAAAGATTGCCATAACAGAACATCGTAAACTCAATCTCAAACCCAAATTAAATCACTTCAATCAGAACCATAATTCACAAAATCCAGATTAAAACCCACCAAAATTACCTCAAATTCGTGCAATTGAGTTGAAACTTAGCCACATACTACAACTGATAATGTCAATTATTGAAGCAAATGGGTTTAACAACACGAAGAAAAAGATAAAGAAACAAGAGATTTGTTTAATTAGCTACATACTTCACCCTCCCTTGAACCACACACTATCACCACCGTCCTAACCACCAATAGCCGCCGCCATTGTCACCCCGACCACCACAATCACTGCACCAACCACCACCCCACCATTGTTACCAACACCCCCACCCCACCAATGTAACCACCTCCACCACCCCATCCCATCACCATTCCCTATCGTCGTCCAAATGGGTTCGCACTAGGACCCTAGCCGTCCCACCACAACAATCACTTCAAACCCAAACCAAACCCCAACCTGCAAACAACGTAAACCAACCCACCGTCACCACACACTTCGCAGAACGCATGATCGCCTTCATCCGCTAAGACGAATTAGTGGTCGTTAAAGTCTTTTGTGCAATCAGGGAACAGACCCGGATCTCTCTTGTCACACCCCGGTCGCTTAAGACAACAAACCGCGGTGGAAACGTCGGGGAGTGGAGCGACAAAATTATTGTTTCACAACCATGGTATTTAAAGTTTAGTTTTATTTATTAACTTTGGTTACATTGTCTTGGAAATTTAAAGAAAACACAACATAAGTTAAACTAGTCTTGCTTCTTTTATGTCACTAAAGCCCGAGTCCGCCTAAATGTGTCACAATCCTCATCAAACATTAGCTCCTGAAACACATGTGAAAATAGGTACGTCAGCATAAAAATGTCTGTGAGATACATAGGTTTTGTTGAAGTAGGATTCATGACTTGTAGTTAAAAGAAATGTTTAACAAAAGTAGTCATGAACCTTATAAAAATGTTTTCTTTTATAAATCATACGAAAATCGATATGAAAATCAAATGATATAAAAGAAAGGTGTGTGGTTAAGTGAATAACCAAGTAAAAACGGGTTTGTATAAAATATGTCGATTTTAAATCAATGTCTTATGAAAATGTGTCGTTTGTGTAAAATGTATCATATCTTTGTCGAAATGATTTAGATAACACTACGACATGTAATATCATATAAGCACTTATATATAGGAAGTACCAGCGGCGTATCCACCATGCTTTTATCATATTACACACGTCTCGTTACTTAAATCACTTACCAAATAAACCACCAAAAATGTCTTGCTTAAAACTTATGTCAAATGTTCATGCATAACAACGTTTAATGTTTCAATGTCATGTGTAAATCATGTCTTGTATAGCAAATATCAAGTAACAATAATGTCTTGTATGGTGAATAAAAAGTATTTACTCAACCCCATATGTAAAATGTACAAAACAAAGTCTTTGAATAAATCTAAGTTTAAATCAAAAAGTTATGTTTTGCAAAAACAACTCAATGCTTTATTGATACAAACATCTATGTAGTAATGTTTATCGCATACATTCAAGTCTTGCGACTGACAGACAAACCCTTAAAAAGTTAAAGGTTTATCAAATATGTATATCGGATTCTGTCATTCCTTACATCCAAACAAACCTAGGATTCTAGGAACGGGATTTGTCAATTCCTATGGTACCACTACATACTACCGAGCGGTGTGGTCAGTGTTAATGAACGTATTTTAGTCCCGTTAAACATACCAAATGTAAGCAAGTTATGTGAAAACAATGTACTAAGTATGCTAAGTAAACATACAAAATTGAAATGTTCATGAAATCAATGTGCTAGCATGCTAAGTAAACATACATAGCAAAAATGTAATGTAAATCAATGTGTGCATATGCTGAGTAAACATATGAAACAAATGTGTTTATGAAATCAATGTGCTAACATGCTCAGTCAACATACATAGCAAAGCATAATGGAAATCATGTACTATATGCGTACTAATAAACATAGCAAGTATATGTCATGAAAGCATGAAAAACATGAAAAGCATGAAAGTAACAAGTAGACACATGTGTATCACCCAAAAATATTTGAAAACGGTAAAAGAGGGGAACTATGTACTCACTTGATATTGCTTAATAGTCTTGGAATAACAACCAAGTAACGCTCGAAGGATCACGGAATCAAACGGCACCTAATATAGGTAACTATGTTAATAAACCGGACCTAAATCGTGAGATAAGATAGAATGAGGTTTCGTAAACCAAATGAGTATTGGAACTCATATGATATGGTTTAACAAAGCCTATATTCTAAATCAGAACCTAACCTAAGTGCTTATGACCCGTTTAGGTAGCTTATGCTACTTTAACGCGTCATTTGCGCAGAAGCGCAAACGAGTAGCCTAACTAGTCCTATGACAAGTATTATATGCCCTAACATGTTTAAATATGTTGCATAATCAGTTTAAGTGACAAAATTTAGGTTACATATGCATAAAATGAAATTATACGCAAAAAGGGCATTTTGGTCATTTTCCTAAGGCATATAAACTACCTACCATACAACTAATTAAACTAAGTGACCATAAGGTATAACCTCGGAAGGTTATTCCCTATACAACTATGGTCACAAAACATGTTTGGTCGGATCCTAATGATCGACCAAACGGGGTGGGTTTGAAAGTCTAAGCGGTTGTTTAGACCGCTTATCTTACGACCCAAAATAAGCACTAAACTAAAAGTGACGAGTTAAACATGTTAAAACATGTCTAACTAAGTTAGAAAACAGGTTTGATATCTAAACAAAGTGTTTTGATACCCGAAAATAGTTTCGTCGCAAAATGTGCATAATCGACATTTTGACCGAAACTATGACTCGTCACTACACCTAATAAACGTGGTAATCAGTAGGTATAGTCACAAGGGACTATAACCATCGTGATTACGCTCACGTTACAAAGTTCATACGAACTTTGTGTTGACCAAATCATGGTCAAAGAAGAAAGTCAAACACTGTTTTACTTTCATGCTTGAAATGCATAACCAAGCATGAAAGGAACTTACAAAGGGTCCAAGCTTGGATCAAGAACAAAGAATACTGAAGAATGGAGCCTTCAACCAAGAAGGGATAACTCCAATATGCATATTAGAGAAAAAATTCTGAATGAGCAAGTTGAAATATGAAAAATCCTTAGGTATTAAAGAATTCCAAGCTCCATTAGGATCATTCCATGTGTTTAGAGACTTGATCATGGCCCTACACTTGTTGCCCATAGTTTAGAATACAAGGGGAGCACAAAAACAAGCCAATGGTATGCTAAAACTAGGATTAAAAATGGTTTCAGCAAGCTGTTTTGTAGATTCAAAGAATCTGCCCAGATAGGGGCATCGCCGTACACGACAGCAAACACCCTCAGGCATCGCCATACGCCAAGCCCCCTTCAGAAGTTTAAAAATGGCAGAACAGGTCACTGCATACTATAAAGTTGATTTTCGACGCGTTTAAGCCCCGTTAACCCATTTTCAAAGCTCTACAAGGATGTTAAAGTATAGGGGACATGAAATATGCTTAAAAATATCATGGATGTCGGTTTGTTTGGTCGTACGATCTCTTTGTTCGGTTAACTACGACGAAACTCGAACGGACGCGAAAAAAGATCCAAATTACGCGACGAATGGTATTTTGGTATTCCAATAACTAAAATAAAATATTTTAATTATTACAAAAATTTTTCGATGTCCGGATATATTCAGAATGTAAGATATGCGCGAAAATGCAAACTTATGCACTTTTTGGCGCTTTTAGTCCCTGTCTATCAAATAAGCATATTTTCTCACACCGAACCCCTCAAAGCTTATTTCTAACCTATGTTAAGGTTATTTATGGTATGTTTAGCTTATGATCATGTTCTGGAATATATGTTACTATACGAATCGGCAGACTTTCACAGTTTGTCGCAAATAGTCCCTGTGATTGAATAAACTTGTTTTTGCCATACCAAACCCTTCAAAACTTATTTTCTAAGTTATGTAAAGGCTATTTAAGGTATGTTAAGCATATGTTGCTATTCCAGAGTGTATGTCGCATTAAACTGATTACGTTTACGCATCAGTTTGCATATAACTTTCCAGAAAGCGATTTAGAGTTTAAAACCAAACAAAATCAAAACGTGCAAAATGTCAAACATAAATAATTGAACTGTTCAAAGTTATAAAATGATTACATAAGCACAGATGTCACAGTCTCCCCTACTTTAAGAAATTTCGTCCTGAAATTTATTTAGAGGAAACTTGTGAGAATATATGAGGATATTTCACCTTCATTTGATCTTCACTTTCCCATGTAAATTCTGGACCACATTTAGATTCCCAGCGAACTTTAACAATTGGTATGCGCTTGCTTTTGAGCTTCTTGATTTCACGGTCCATAATTTCCACATGATTCTTTCGACGATCTTCAATGGTCCAACATATCTAGGTGCAAGTTTTCATGTCTTTCCAAATCTGATTACACCTTTCCAAGGTGAAACCTTGAGTAAGACGCGATCACTGACTTGAAATTCCAAGGGCTTGCGTCGTCTATCTGCGTAACTCTTTCGACAGCTTCTAGTTGTCTGAAGGTTATCGCGGACTTTCTTGACCTTATCTGTAGTCTCTAGAATGAGTTCAGGTCCAGTAAGCTGAGATTCACCTATCTCATTCCAGCAGACCGGTGAACGACATTTTCGACCGTATAAAGCTTAGAAAGGAGCCATGTTGATGCTGGAGTGATAACTATTGTTGTAGGAGAATTCAATCAACGGTAGATACGAATCCCAACTACCACCAAAATCGATTACACAAGCTCTAAGCATATCCTTCAGTGTCTGGATTGTTCTTTCAGATTGACCATCTGTTTGTGGATGATAAGATGTGCTCAAATTAAGTTGGGTTCCCATGGCAGATTGCATGGTTCTCCAAAAATGAGACGAGAATCGAGCATCTCTGTCGGAAATAATGTTCAAAGGAACACCATGTTGGGATACAATCTCATCCACATAGATCTTAGCAAGTTTATCGGCAGATAGATCCTCACGGATTGGCAAGAAATATGCTGAATTGGTTAGACGATCGACAACTACCCAAATGGCGTCATGACCTTTCTTAATGCGTGGCAATTTGCTAACGAGATCCATAGCAATGTTTTCCCATTTCCAAACCGGAATCTCTGGTTGCTCCAATAATCCAGAGGGATGTTGATGTTCAGCCTTAACCTTAAGACAAGTAAGTCACTTGGACATGTACAAGGCAATGTCTTTCTTCATACACGACCACCAATACTGGGTTCGAAGATCCTTATACATTTTATCTGCACCAGGATGAATAGAATAACGAGACTTGTGAGCTTCATCCATTAACAAGGTACGAAGATTTTCTTGACTTGGGACCCACAAATGGTCCATGAAATAGTACAATCCATTGTCTTTCAGTTCAAGATCAGGCTTAATATGATAGGGTAATTCTTTACCCATCAAGTCTTGTGAAACACAAGTATGTTGAGCCTAAGAAATGCGGGTTTGAATATTAGATCGAACTTGGATACAATGAAGCTTGATACGTTCTTTATGACTCAATGCATCAGCCACAACATTCGCCTTACCAGGATGGTAGCGAATTTCGCAATCATAGTTGTTTAGAAGTTCAACCCAACGTCGTTGCCTCATGTTAAGTTCTTTCTGATTGAAAATATGCTGGAGACTTTTGTGGTCGGTGAATACTACACATTTTGTTCCGTACAGGTAGTGTCTCCAGATGTTGAGAGCAAAAACTACGACACCTAACTCAAGATCATGAGTCGTGTAGTTTTTCTTGTGTACCTTCAGCTGTCTTGATACATAGGCTATAACTTTGTTTCTTTGCATGAGAACACAACCAAGGGCTAAATTGGATGTATCACAGTATACGACAAAATCATCGTTGCCTTTAGGTAAAGATAAGATAGGTGCATCACAGAATTTCTGTTTCAAGGTCTGAAAAGCTTCTTCCTGTTTGAGTCCCCACTCAAAAGGTTTATTCTTTTGAGTTAAAGCAGTGAGAGGAACCGCAATCTTGGAGAAGTTTTCAATGAAACGGCGGTAATAACCCGTAAGACCAAGAAATGAACGAACTTCGGTAGGAGTAGTAGGTGTATCCCAATCCTTAATCGCACTGATTTTAGCGGGATCTACATGAATACCTTGTTCGTTAACGGTATGTCCCAAAAATTGAACTTCCATAAGCCAAAATTCACACTTGGAGAATTTGGCAAAAAGTTGTTCTTTCTTTAGGAGTTCCATAGTAAGACGGAGATGTTGTTCATGATCGGCTCGTGTCTTAGAATAGATCAAAATATCATCGATGAAAATAATGATGAACTTGTCCAAATAAGGCTTACAAACCCTATTCATCAAGTCCATGAAAACAGCAGGAGCATTAGTTAAACCGAAGGGTATAACAGTGAACTCATAGTGCCCATATCTTGTGCGAAAAGCTGTCTTGGGAATATCTTCCTCGAGTACACGAAGCTGATGATACCCAGAACGTAGATCAATCTTTGAAAAGCAAGTGGCACCCTGTAGCTGATCAAAGAGATCATCAATGCGAGGTAGGGGATATCGATTCTTGATGGTGAGTTTATTGAGCTCACGATAATCGATACACATCCTGAAAGATACATCTTTCTTCTTAACAAAAAAGAACAGGAGTACCCCATGGTGAAAAGCTCGGACAAACAAAACCTTTGTCAAAAAGCTCCTGAAGCTGTTTGGATAATTCCTGCATCTCAGACGGTGCAAGACGATAAAGAGATTTAGCAATAGGATTAGCACCAGGTACAAGATCAATACGAAACTCAACTTGGCGTACAGGAGGTAAACCAGGTAATTCTTCAGGAAATACTTCAGGATAATCCCGAACAACAGGGATGTCTTGAATAGTCTTTCATTTGCCTTTCTCCTCTACGACATGTGCCAAAAAGGCCACATAGTTCTTTCGTAAGTAATTTTGAGCTTGAGTACACGTCATGAGTTTAAGACTACTAGTAGGTTTCTCACCATGAACCTCTAAGATTTTACCAGTCGAAAGCGATATATGGACAATCTTTTCAAAACAAACCACCTCTGCATGATACTTGGCTAACCAATCCATTCCCACTATAACATCAAAGCTTCCAAGTTGCATCGGTGTGAGGTCAATAGGAAAAAAAATGGTTGTTAAGGTTCAACTGGCAATTTTGAAGAACAGAATCGAGTATAACGGGTTCACCACTAGCAACTTCTACTGTCAAGGGCTTTCCTAGTTTTGTTCTAGTTATGGAAAGCATAGGCTCAAAAGCAAATGACACAAAACTCTTATCGGCACCCGAATAAAAAAGAACAGAAGCAGGTTGATTGTTAACAAAGAACATACCATTCACCACCTCGTTGTCTGCACGCGCCTCATTAGCATTCATGCTAAAGACTCGTCCACGAGCCTACACCTGATTTGCATGCACCAACCTCGGGCATTGATTTCTGTAGTGGGTCAAATCCCCACAGTTGTAGCAAGATCCAGGCGGATAGTGAGGTTGTGCAGCTTGTGCTGGTTGTTGAGCAGGCGGTTGAGAAGGGTTTTGAGCTGCTTGGTTCTGGTTAGGAGCAAGATGACAAGTATTGGCAAGATGACCCGATTTTCCACAGTTGGTACAAAAACGGCACTGAACCTGCGGTTGATGGTGACTGTTACACTTGTTGCACAACGGTGCATTCTCAGCATATTGTCTCTTGGCAGGAGGCTGTGCGGGTTGATTGGGTGCTGCCTGGTTTGCTTGTGCTATAACAGCGAAATTCTCGGAAGCCTTGCGCTTCCTAGACCTCCTTGAAGACTCAGCTTTCTTACCCTTTTGTTTCTCACTCTTGTCGGACTGCTTCTGTTTCTTGTCACCCTTCTTGTGGAGTTTACCCTTCCTGATCTAGGACTCAGTGTGACAATCCGAGACCTCAAGGTCTTTCCTCTGCGCAGCAATTGTTTCGCAATCTTGTTTTCACAGTTCATTCTACATTGTTTATGTGCATGATAATTGAATAATTAAATTATGGTTCTGTCTGGTTGTTGCATGTGAATGTAGGTGTTGTGTAAGGTGTTATGTTTAGACATTATATGGTACACTTGATTCATGAAAAACATAAGTCGACGAAGCTTATGTCGACGAACCCTCTGTCGATGAAGCTTATGGACTCTTCGCCACAACCAAGCTCGACGAAGGATGATCCTTCGTCACCATCAGTCTCGACGAAGAATGGGTCTTCGTTGAGCAGGTTCTTCGTCGAATAGGGGCTTCGGCCCAAGATTGTTCATGGCCCAAAATGGCCGGACTAATATTTCAATTGTATAAACTCTCGTAACCATAAACACATAAACCCTAAAGTTCTCTCCCTATTCTCTGTACGATGGCAATCATAGGATCTCGAAGCCTTCCTATCTCGGTTTAGTTAAACACTTTGATTTCACGGTTAGTAAGTTACTGATTGAATGATTTGTGTTCTTTTGTGATATTTGTCTAAGAGTTAAAATGGTATTGAAACATATGTTGTAAATCATGATGTTATGATCATATGTGAGACTAGGGTTCCGTTATAGGATTGAAAATGATGATTTGTATGCGGTTATGTTCATATGGTGGTTCGATAAATTCTGCGTAATGAATTAACGGCATGATAGGCTAACATCTGATTGTGTATGGTCAGTGATTGCTTTGTTTTGACGATGAAACTGTTATGTTTTGGGTAGTCGATGATTGTTCATAATTAGGGTTGTTTGAACTTGTAAAGTAACTTTTGTTTGATCCACTAATCCTGCTGGAAATGTGTTAACTGCTGTTATAAGATTAAGGAGTTGTAATTGTCTGATTGTTGACGAACCTTGGTGATACTTCGCCAAACCTCACCACGATGAAGGTTAGATACTTCGCCAAACCTCATCTCGATGAAGAATAGGAACTTCGTCACACTTTATCTCAACGAAGTATAGTCCTTCGTCGCTAGGATTCTTCGCCATATGACTAAATGGACATAACAGTAAACAGATCATGATGTATGTGATGATGGATACTTGTGTTTATAAAATACTATGTGTTGCTTGATAACCATGCTGATTAAGAATGAAGAATCTGATTTGACTTGTGTAAGTAGAACACTCACCAGTTATGGGTTGTTATGTGACATCCACATGGGATGTAGACTTGTATAAGAACTGGTTATGTGCTACGTGTGTACGGTGATTTTTGTGATGTATGCAACCTGTGATAATACGTGTTTTAATTGATAATACAACTGATGTTATTGGTAACCACGGTAAGGTTTGGGTTGACCAACTTGGACGGGTAACTTAACATACCGAGCAAATCCAAGATGAGTTCATTTCTCTTGAGCATGCATCCCGGTGGGTGGGACAGTCAATTAGGTATTCCTGAGAGGAATAAGTCTTTTGGGTAAAAACTAGAATGTTAGATAATACACTCATTTCTTATCACTTTAATTCCCATCTTCTACCGAATAGTTACCTGAGAGGTAACGGGGTATTAGTTGATAGCGCTATTACGCTTGGTAACCTCACACCGTACCTGAGAGGACGGGCGTGAACTAAAGACCTTAATCATGACCAATGCTTTGATAGGGGGCATTGGGGACGGGCAAAATAATCTGGAGCCATCTTGTACGGTACTCGAGTTATTATCAACATTATAATCAATGAACTGAACTAAACACTTGGTAACTAACGTTTTCGTAAAACTATGAACTCACCAGCGTTATCTGATATACTTGTTGCATGCTCGCATGTTGTTAGGTACTATGGATAAGGAACTTGCTATCTGGATGGCTGGAGTGGTCATGGGTCGCACTGCTTGGATATGCATGACTTGTTTTCTGATTTCACATACATTTGGTTTTGAAATGTTTAAACAATGATTTACAATTCGCTTCCGCTGAACATGTTAAACTTGGATTACGTTTGGGAATGTTTTATCATTATAAATGGAAATTTTGTTTTATAACTTGATATTAGTTCAATGTGATTGGTGGCTAGATCCTGATACGTCACACGCCTAGCGGGGTCACCACACGTGGTATTTTGGGGGTGTGACACTCAGTCAGAATTGCAGCTAGCTCAATGGCCTGACGAACAGTGGTAGGGTTGCTACCAGTAACGATATCTTGTACAGGGTCAGGCAGACCATCGACATATCCAACGAGGTAACCATTGTGGGACATAACAAGCTTAACTCCTCATATCTGTCTGTATAAGCACGGTGTTCACCACTGTCTTGTTTCAGATCATCAAATTCCCTTTCTAATGCCCTTTGTTCATGACGAGGACAGAATTCCCTCATCATTAGGGCCCTAAGCTCCTCCCAAGTCTGACCCAAAGCAACATCAGCACCACGATCTCCCATTACTCCATTCCACCAAGTAAGAGCCCTCTTTTGAAATACACTGGAAGCAAACTCGACTTTACGATTATCAGGACACTGAACATGGCGAAAAGTACTCTCAATACTCTCAAACCACTGTAGGAGCCCAGTTGCCCCTTCAGAACCACTAAACTTGAGCGGTTTAGCCGAATTAAATTGTTTAAAGTTGCACGGAGGAGGTGCATTAACATTGTCATTATTGGCTTGGTTAATTTGAGCGATGAGATTTGAGAGTGCAGCAGCCATTTGCTGCACTATGATAGCCGCCAGTTCGGCGTTAGGTGGTTGTGCATCTCGTCGAGGAGGCATTCTAAAAGAGGAAACATGAGAGAAAACGAGTGAGATGACATTGGATAAGAATAGAATGTTACGAATATCGACAAAAAGTAAGGATGGTGGTCATTTGTTCGTTACCTCAGAACAAACAAACGACACACAGTGACTAATCAAAGTAAATGGGTCATAATAATGTATCGCAAAGACATGTTTTAGCCTATAAGTGGACACTCACCCCAAGAGTTCCCAGGTAAGAGTGACTGGTCCGATTATGTGGATTTGTACGAACACTCTAGCCTAGACAGAAAACTCGAGGTACAGGCACCCACCCTTCCAGATTGCACGTGTTCACATTATTTAGACCCAAACTTTGACGAGATTTTGAAAACTTAGAGGGTTCAAAACCTTATAACAAATCATCTAAGAATAGATGATTCATTTTTAAAACGGATTTGGAAATTTGTGTTCTTGTTTTGGTTATCACCAAAAGATAGGTGACAGTATTGTTTTAAGATCTAAACACAAGATAACTTGTGTTAGGGTCCTAGAAAGGTTATAGTCTAGGTCAAAGCATTTACTAATAACCTAATTCACTATAACCATAAGCTCTGATACCAACTCTTCTGTCACACCCCGACCGTGTAAAACAACAAACCACGGCGGAAACGTCGGGGAGTGGAGTGACAGAATTATTGTTTCACAACCATGGTATTTAAAGTTTAGTTTTATTTATTAACTTTGGTTACATTGTCTTAGAAATTTAAAGAAAACACAACATAAGTTAAACTAGTCTTGCTTCTTTTATGTCACTAAGGCCCGAGTCCGCCTAAGTGTGTCACAATCCTCATCAAACATTAGCTCCTGAAACACATGTGAAAATAGGTACGTCAGCATAAAAATGCATGTGAGATACATTGGTTTTGTTGAAGTACGATTCATGACTTGTAGTTAAAAGAAATGTAATGTTTAACAAACGTAGTCATGAACCTTATAAAAATGTTTTCTTTTATAAATCATACGAAAAACGATATAAAAAACAAATGATATAAAAGAAAGGTGTATGGTTAAGTGAATAACCAAGTAAAAACGGGTTTGTATAAAATATGTCGATATCAATGTCTTATGAAAATGTGTCGTTTGTGTAAAATGTATCATATCTTTGTCGAAATGATTTAGATAACGCTACGATATGTAATATCATAAAAGCACTTATATATAGGAAGTACCAGCGGCGTATCCACCATTCTTTTATCATATTACACACGCCTCGTTACTTAAATCACTTACCAAATAAACCACCAAAAATGTCTTGCTTAAAACTAATGTCAAATGTTCATGTATAACAATGTTTAATGTTTAATGTTTCAATGTCATGTGTAAATCATGTCTTGTATAGCAAATGTCAAGTAACAATAATGTCTTGTATGGTGAATAAAAAGTATTTACTCAACCGCATATGTAAAATGTACAAAACAAAGTCTTTGAATAAATCTAAGTTTAAATCAAAAAGTTATGTTTTGCAAAAATAACTCAATTCTATTGATACAAACATCTATGTAGTAATGTTTATCGCATACATTCAAGCCTTGCGACTGACAGACAAACCCTTAACAAGTTAAAGGTTTATCAAATATGTATATCGGATTCCGTCATTCCTTACGTCCAAACAAACCTAGGATTCCAGGAACGGGAGTTGTCAATTCCTATGTTACCACTACATACTACCGAGCGGCATGATCAGTGTTAATGAACGTATTTTAGTCCCGTTAAACATACCACTTGTCATACAAATGTAAGCATGTTATGTGAAAACAATGTACTAAGTATGCTAAGTAAACATACAAAGTTGAAATGTTCATGAAATCAATGTGCTGGCATACTAAGTAAACACACATAGCAAAAATGTAATGTAAATCAATGTGTACATATGATGAGTAAACATATGAAACAAATGTGTTTATGAAAACAATGTGTTACCATGCTTAGTCAACATACATAGAAAAGCATAATGGAAATCATGTACTAAATGCGTACTAATGAACATAGCAAGTATATGTCATGAAAGCATGAAAAGCATGAAAGTAATAAGTAGGCACATGTGTATCACCCCAAAATATTTGAAAACGGTAAAAGAGGGGAACTATGTACTCACTTGATATTTCTTAATAGTCTTGGAATAACAACCAAGTAACGCTCGAAGGATCACGGAATCAAACGGTGCCTAATATAGGTAACTATGTTAATAAACCGGACCTAAATCGGGAGATTGGATAAAATGAGGTTTCGTAAACCAAATGAGTATTGGAACTCATATGATATGGTTTAGCAAAGCCTATATTCTAAATCGGAACCTTACCTAAGTGCTTATGACCCGTTTAGGTAGCTTATGCTACTTTAACGCGTCATTTGCGCAAAAGCGCAAACGAGTAGCCTAACTAGTCCTATGACAAGTATTATAAGCCCTAACATGTTTAAATATGTTGCATAATCAGTTTAAGTGACAAAATTTAGGTTACATATGCTTAAAATGAAATTATGCGTAAAAAGGGCATTTTGGTCATTTTCCTAAGGCATATAAACTACTTATCATACAACTAATTAAACTAAGTGACCATAAGGTATAACCTCGGAAGGTTATTCCCTATACAACTATGGTCACAAAATTTGTTTGGTCGGATCCTAATGATCGACTAAACGGGTCGGGTTTGAAAGTCTAAGCGGTTGTTTAGACCGCTTATCTTACGACCCAAAATAAGCACTAAACTAAAAGTGACGAGTTAAACATTTTAAAACATGTCTAACTAAGTTAGAAAACAGGTTTAATATCAAAACAAAGTGTTTTGATACCCGAAAATAGTTTCGTCGCAAAATGCGCATAATTGGCATTTTGACCGAAAATATGACTCGTCACTACGCCTAATGAACGAGGTAATCAGTAGGTATAGTCACAAGGGACTATAACCATCGTGATTACGCTCACATTACAAAGTTCAAACGAATTTTGTGTTGACCAAGTCATGGTCAAAGCAGAAAGTCAAACACTGTTTGACTTTCATGCTTGAAATGCATAACCAAGCATGAAAGGAACTTACAAAAGGTCCAAGCTTGGATCAAGAACAAAGAATACTGAAGAATGGAGCCTTCAACCAAGAAGGGATAGCTCCAATATGCAGATTAGAGAAGAAATTCTGAATGAGCAAGTTGAAATGTGAAAAATCCATGGGTATTTATGGAATTCTAAGCTCCATTAGGATCATTCCATGTGTTTAGAGACTTGATCATGGCCCTACACTTCTTGCCCATAGTTTAAAATACAAGGGGAGCACAAAAACAAGCCAATGATATGCTAAAACTAGGATTAAAAATGGTTTCAGCAAGCTGTTTTGCAGATTCAAAGAATCTGCCTAGATAGGGGCGTCACCATACACGACAGCAAACACCCTCTGGCGTCGCCATACGCCAAGCCCCCCTTCAGAAGTTTCAAAAATTGCAGAACAGGTCCCTGCATGCTATAAAGTTGATTTTCGACGCGTTTAAGCCCCGTTAACCCATTTTCAAAGCTCTACAAGGATGTTAAAGTATAGGGGACATGAAATATGCTTAAAAACATCATGGATGTCGGTTCGTTTGGTCATACGATCTCGTTGTTTGGTTAATTACGATGAAACTCGAACGGACGCGAAAAACAATCCAAATTACGCGACGATTGGTATTTTGGTATTCCAATCACTAAAATAAAATATTTTAATGATTACAAAAATTTTTGGATGTCCGGATATATTCAGAACGTAAGATATGCGCGAAAATGCAAACTTATGCACTTTTTGGGTATTTTTGTCCCTGTCGATCAAATAAGCATATTTTCTCACACCGAACCCCTCAAAGCGTATTTGTAAGCTATGTTAAGGTTATTTATGGTATGTTTAGCTTATGATCATGTTCCGGAATGTACGTTACTGTACGAATCGGTAGACTTTCGCAGTTTGTCGCAAATAGTCCCTATAATCGAATAAACTCGTTTTTGGCATACCAAACCCTTCAAAACTTATCTCTAAGTTATGTAAAGGTTATTTAAGGTATGTTTAGCATATTTTGATATTCCAAAGTGTATGTCGCGTTAAACTGATTACGTTTATGCATCAGTTTGCATATAACTTTCCAGAAAGCGATTTAGAGTTTAAAATCAAACAAAATCAAAACGTGTAAAATGTCAAACATAAATAAACAAATATTGGGATCAAAACACATTGTTTTATTGATAATTGAATTGTTCAAAGTTATACAATGATTACATAAGCACATATGTCACATCTCTCGCCACCTTCATCTCTTGCCACCAAGATCCATCTTAGTGTTTTAAATCCCTAATCTCCAATATTAGATCCACATTACTATTTCGACGGTCGAAATGTTACAGATCTTGTTGTAATGATTTAGAGTGAGAGTTTAAGGAAGAGAGTGAGGGAGAAAGATGGCGGCTAATGGTGGTGATGGTGCTCACTGGGTGGAGTTGGAGAAAGAAAAAGAGAGAGACGGGAGGAAGATATAGAAGGGAAGGTGGGGGTGGGATGGTGTGTGTATATATTGATATTATATATTTATAAATTATACTTTGTGCAATAAAAATTTGTACCTTATACTTTTGTGCATTAAAGATTACCATATTTATAATTAACTAAAATACCCTTAGAGTTAATAGACTTGGTGGACGAAGTTAAAAAAAAATTAACTCATAGGGTTATAAAAAACGTCTGAGGACTCAGGGCGTTAAACGTTTTGATTTTGAACTCAAGTAGTTAAAACCTCTAAAACACATGAACTCAAAGAGTAATTTTTTCAAAAGAAAAAAAACATTATTTCTCAATAACCAAGCCTCAAGATTTTAAATTCAATTAAATCAAATAATAAAGTGATTTGATCATCTCGTCCAAACAGCGGCAGTGGAAGAGGTCAACACCAATGGTCAGAGCATTCACATTCTATCCATCAAATTCTGAGAGCGGGATTTTTATATTATAAAAAAATGGTTGTAAGTGGAGGAGAGAGAAAATATTACTATTCGTATGTATATTTGAGGGGACATGGTTCCCCCTCTATAATTTTTTAATATATTTTGAGAGTGGTTGTGAGTAGAGGCGAAAGAAAATGTAATAATAAAGATATAAAAAAATTAATTAGAAGGAGAGAAAAAATATAGTTGTTTTTGATGTAATTATATGATAGAAAATAGTGCTTAACATCTTAATGTTCTTAGGGTTTCTTTATTACTCATGTATACATAATAATGTGAATTTAGTGTAATTTAGGTTGAAAAATAGTGGAATGGATTCCACCATTTTTTCACCCTAACTTACATTAAAATACACTAAATTTTCTCTCTGATTTTCAATTAAATAATATATTTTTATACTTTTATCAATATTTTTCTCTCTCCTACACTCACAACCACTTTTGAAATATATAAAAAAAATTATAGGAGGTGAACAATGTCCTTTCAAATGTATAGATGAATAATAACATTTTCCTTCTCCTCTACTCACAACCACTTTTTATACTCTTCATATTATCAAAACTCCACTCACACAAATTGATGGAATAGATGTGAATGCTCTTACATTGCAAACCCTATATTATACAAATGGGGAAGGATCCATGATGTGTGTAAAATGCAACATATAAATTACATCAAATGAGGCATAAAACTAACCCTTTTTAAGTACTAATATTGGAAAAAGAGTGTTTTTGTTTTCCTTTTGTATTTTCAGGATTAAATGAGCTCAAAAACACAAAAGAAGCAAAAAGACAGCTAAATCCAACATAAATACAAGAAAAGGAACATAAGTGGACTGCCCGACCCCTCAATGGCATCTTCCCAAGCAAAATAGAGAAGGCAGAAGACTGAACACGCCCCGTGCTCAGCCAGCACGGGGCCGTGCCCAAGAAGCAGCAGAAAAGACAAACCTATAGAAGCTTCTATTGCCCACCACGGGGCCGTGCCCAGTGAACACGGGGGCGTGGCGAAAGTACAGCAGGCGCATTAATTGTAATTGCGAATTACAAATAATGAAGAGAGAGAGTGTCAGACAGGCACGGGGCCGTGTCCAGCGGACACGGGGGCGTGCCCAGCCTTCTGTTCAGCCTATAAATAGGAGTGCTTGGTTTCATTTCAACTCATCCCTTGGCACACCACCTCTCTCACACTTCATCCACCACCCACCACCACCATAACACCATCATCCACCACCATCATCCATTGTCCATCGTAGAGTGTGTGAGTCGTCTCGGGATCCAAGATTGATCGTAAGAGTTCTTGACAATCAAGGCCATGTTTGCCTAAGTCTCTTACATCACTTGGTGAAGACAAAGTGTCTAGTATAATACTTTTTATTTCTAATCTTTTGCACTTTTTATTTGGTTTTTTATTAATGACTTTAATAACTAGTTACTTATGTTGAAGGTGATCTTTCCTTATCGTTTGTCCGTGGTGTCTTGGCATTATTTTACTGTCTATATAAAATAAAAGATTTTCACCATTCATATCTCCACGGTCTATATGGAGGTATGTTGGCTACCTGGTCGGGGGTTAAGGGAACGGTTTGGTAAAGGTCTTGCCATTGTTCAGCGTTTAGAGGTCCTGCAATGGACCTGGGTCAAATTTAGTAGGACCTCCTTCAATGCTTCACGGTATTGGATGGCGGGAGTCCAAACTCTTTGATCCCCTCATAAGTTAACTACTATTAATACTATAACCCGGCTATTTAGGACTGTATCCCTGCTGACTCAGACTACTTAGCCGAGGGTAACGTCACCGCCAAAAGCGGGGCCTACCACAATATTGCATTAATAACTTAATTCATTATCTTCCAATAATCCACCCTTTTAGGATTGTATCCTTGCTGACTCAAACTACTGGGGTGAGGGTAACGTCACCTTCAAAAGAGGGGCCTACTACAATAACTAAGATAATCTCTTAATTATGTGCAAAAGTGCGGAAATAATCAAAGGTTATACTAGATGCGAGTCGGAACCAAGTGATTCATCTTGTCTATCTGTTTTTATTTTATTTTTATTTTCAGCATTTTAGTTAGTTTTTATTTTTCTTAGTTTAAAACATTTTTCTAACCTTTTTTATTTTGATTAGACGTTGAGGATAAACCGGTATTAAAAGCTCTTGTGTTCTTGGACGACCTCGGTATCTTACCAACGCTATACTACGCTCACGATGGGTGCACTTGCCCATATGTGTGTTTAGTGTTAGTAAAATATCGTGTTTTATAAATTTAAAACTTGGCTAAAAATAAGTGTTAAAAAAGGCTTAAAATATACACCTAATAAATACGACACTTCACACGCATCAATCCACTAAAAAGTGGATTTTGTCTAAGTAGCCTAAAAAGGATTGTGAGAATGACATGTGGCACTTCTAATAAGTATGAATGAAGGACATTTTACTGGGTTTTTTTAATCTTCTATGGTACTCAAATTAAAGATAAAAAAACACTCGATTTTACGATAAAATTTTTATGAAAAAATAATGTCGTAGAAAAAAGTCATGAACGTTTAAAAAATTAGGGTGGAATATGCATGTGGAGAAAGAAAGTCCATAAATAGGATTTTCCCAAGATACTCTTACACTCCTCCTTTCTCCTACACTTTCCTCTTAAGCATTGATTTGAAAAATGAATGGTTAAGATTTCTTATCATCCTATTTAGGCAAAATAAACTTATTATTTGATATTACCACTTATACAAATTGCTATAAAATCACTATAGGTTTATTACTATTATCTAATACTATGATTAGAAATTACGTCACTTTTTATTCTTTTTCATGCATAAAGATATATATTTTAGTATACTAATAGGTTACATGTCTTGCTCTAATGTAATATTTATTATTAGTTTTCTTGTATCCGAGTGAAAGCTCAATCCAACTTATTACAAAATGAATAATGAACACTTTAACTCTAAGTTATCATATTTCGTGCATAACATGATAGCTTCAAATGTAAAAAATTGAATAAATTCGATACGGTTTGATGTTCTTTGTGTAACGTGCTATCAAGGTAGAGGTGTCATCCAATGTATACAAAGTAGAAAAGAAGTTGGGCACAGGCTCATCGTAGGCCCGACAAAAATGGTTGACAGGTAGAGTAAATCAACGTAAGCATTGGGTGAATGGCAATGAATATTATATAGTTTAATTTGATTTTAAAGAACAAAGTTAGACCATGTGCATGCAATGGGAGGGAAAATAATCTTCCCACCCTTGAACGTTTTACGTCATGTGGTAGTTTAGTCAGCATGTGAGTATTATGGGGCATTATCTTAAAAAGGGCGCGAGTTCGCACGCACTCGTAACCGTCTCTTGCTCGACAACCTTATCGGTCGAGTCACCCTCATCCGCTAAAAACTCTTTGTAATAAAAATTTGCAACGGATGAAGAGGAAGTGGGGGAATCCATTTTTTTATAGAAATGGTTTGTGGTTTGAGGTTGTATGTGTAGGTATTTAGTTTTGGTTTGTATAAAATGGAGTGTAAGGTAAGTATATATATAAAAGTGAAATATACAATCTATCCGTTACTTTTAACCGTTGGCCGCCAAAAAATCAAGTGCATGCATTTAAAATAGGACGCCCCACGTATTTAAAAAATGGACGTCTCAAGGAGTGTTTGAACGTTTTTTAAGAGAAAAAAGAATAAAAAAATTCCTCCACTACGCGGTCTTACTTATTAGCCTTCTACTACTGAATTATTTTATTTACCATCTTTAACTCGTGATTTATTTCAATTTGTGTTTGATCTTTTGTAATTATCATTCAACTTTTTTTTTAGTTTACTGTTTTGTGCTTCATTTAGTTGTTAATGTTTAGTTTTATTTATTTATATGTTTAAGTAAGTTAAAATAGTTATTAAATTATTGAAATAATTTATTCATTTAGCTTAATTAGTTATCTAAATTAGGAAAAACGCTAATAAAGTTACTAGCCTCTATTAATGTTACACTTTTCATCCTTTGTGTTTTTATCGGGCGGTAATGGATGACCTTTAACTTAAATAATTATAGATACGATCCTTTATTTGTAAAATTCGTTATACTCTACGCTCTTTGACTTTAACCTGGTTAAAATATTCAGTTAAGTCTAATCAGTTAAGGGTAGTTTAGTCATTTTACCAACTTAATTAAAGAAAAAATTAAAACATAATTTTAAAAACTCACTTCATTAGTTCATCTCTTTCTTTTTTACATTCTTTTCTTTCCCTGTCTTCTTTCACCATCACCACCACCAACTATAACCACCACAACCCCCCCTCTCTCTCTCTACCTCTCTCTCAGCCAACCCCCACCCCTATCACCAACAAATCTGCCGCCGCCACCACACCACAACCTCCATCTAGCTCATGACCTAACCACCACACCACTGTCTCCATCTAGCTGACAACCATCACTGAAGGGGTATGGTCCCAAAAAGCCGCGCAGACCAATCAGGTCGCGCGCTGAACCATACTCCTTATTCTATAAACTGAGTATTCTGCATACCTCGCGCGAACTACTTTGTCAACACCTATGCAGCGCGCGAGGTCCAGGCAAGGCATAACGTCAGTTTCTACCCTTAGCATCCTGAATAAAGGTCCTCAACCCTTGAGCCTTGCGCCGACCGCTTGGACACGCACCAAAGGTCGCGCGAGGGTAGCGGCGCCGGGCCACTTCAAGGAGCATCAAAGGTACAAGTGGCAGTAGTCTGAGCCAATCAGCGTCTAGCAGACGGTACCTTATCGTGCTACACGATCCACGATTGTGCAGGTGACAGAAGGTACACAAGGACGCCTACGTGGCACCAATCAGGAGGCGGCGACAACTGGCTCACGATCTCCACTCACCTGCTGATGTCAGAAGGGCAACTCGGTCGACAACCCTGACACATGGTTCCAATGAAGGTGCGCCAGCAATGAAGATCTTCTAAAAGCCACTAACAGTCGACACCAGTGAGACAAAGAGGATATTCCTTGTTGTCGCCTTCTGGCCCAAGGCCCATCAGCCCATCTCCTCCTACACCACTACGGCTATAAATAGGGACCTTCATACCACAAGTTAAACATTCCGTTTTTTCTATTCTCACTCTTAACACACACTCTATTATCCTCAAAACGGTTATTTATTCTCACGCCGGAGTCTTTAGAGGGAAACCCCCATATTCCTCTCTTAACGAGCTGACGGTGTTACTGTTTTGTAGAAAGGAAGGATCACACTTGAGCTCAGGAAAGATTTAAGAAGATTAACCCTCATGTTTGAAACATAAACCACCTAATAAACCTAAAATTAGATATGTGTTTCTTCATTGGCGCCCACCGATTTTTTGCAATCACTTCATCTTCTTTTTTCTGAGTTTTTTCCGTTCTCTTGACCATGGCTGGTCAAGGAATTCCAGACTTTGGCTTCGGCATCGCCTCTCAAGTAGGAATGGGGGATGACAACTCGCACGTCCAACTCCATCCTACTGACGAGCTAGTCGAAGATGAAGGAACAAACACCGGGGGACCCCGCGCGAGTGCCACTTGTATCACTCAAACGGGTACCCCAGTGGGTAATGTTGCTGGTCCGTCAAATCCAGCTCTAAATCCGAACATTTCAGCGCTATTAGGGCTACCAGAAGGCGAAACTCTAGCCTCTTTGTACGCCAAGCAGATTGCCACTATAAATACTGCTTATCAGTCATTGAGCGCACAACAAGCCATTCTGCAAGCAGAACCATCCTTGGTCACACCTCCAGGTCCAACACAGGGGATGCGCCAGACACCCCCTCAGCAAAACATCCAAGGGCAAGTTAGTAGATCTCCTCTACAAAGAAGAATGAGCGTACACGACACGCACGACACATATGGGGAGACATGCACTTACTGTGGCCACCCATCTTATGTCCAACACAAGCGCCCGGTTCACAGCCGGCTAGGGCCGCGCAACATGAACAATGAATGGGACGACACATATCCGGATGATCCTACTTGGCAAGCTGATGAAGGTTCTTCAGTCTTCAACCGTTTGCAGAAAATTCATGAGTCTTACAAACCAAGGCAGTGCGCAGCCTACAACGAAGAAGCAGAGCGTGATTTCAGCCTTGTTTACAGACCAGCAGAAGCTACTGAACACTCAAAGTTTATCTAGAGCATCGCCCTAGCCCCGCTAGAAATAACAAAGCTACCTCCCATAGTTGCAAAGTTCAACGGTCTCACTGACCCCGATGATCATGTGCGAGTATTTACAAGCGTTGGTGTTTTAGGACAATGGACCATGCCAATGTGGTGCCATCTGTTCATTCAAACTCTCACAGGGGCTGCTCGTGCCTGGTTCGACAGTCTCCCATATGGAAAAATCAAGTCATAAGTCGACTTCAGAGACCAATTTGTAGCCCAATTCAGCCAGCAGAGACGTTATCAGCGCGATTCATCCGAGGTGACAGACATCTGGCGCAGAGAAAATGAGGGGTTATAAGATTTCATCACTTGCTTCAACAAGGAGTGTTTAGAGATTGGAGGTGTAAGCGAACAATTAATGCGTGCCCACTTCAAAAAGGCAATCCGTTGTGATAGTCTAATCAGGACTATCACAGGAAAGGACGGTATGCCCAAAGAGTGGGACAAACTCATGGCAGCTGCAAAGATTGTAGCGCAGACGGAAGAATCATTAGCAGGAACCAAAAGCTCTTACACCGAAGATCGATTTTCGAAAGGCAACTCGCGCGACTATTGTAAGCGCAACAAAAACAGAAACCCTGGATGGAAGTCAGGATAATCCAGCGGCTACGAGGAGCAACCTCGCTTCAAAGAAGACGCGCGGGAAATAATTGACAGAATCGGATATCGAAAGGCCGTCAAGAATGAGAATCGCGAAAAGCACTGGACTCCGCTCATTAAAACACCGAAAGAGGTGCTCATGACGGAGAACCATGATTTTAAGGCACCAAAGCCTATGACGAACAAGAACGGGCAAGACCCCAATCTTTACTGAGATTTTCATAAGGATACGGGTCATTTGACAGATGACTGTATCAGTTTAAGGCAATAAATCGAGATGGCTCTGAAGAGCTGCAAGTTAAGCCATCTGGTTAAAAATGTGCGCAAAGAGACGTGCCAGATTCAAAGGAGCGATGATGGAAACCAGAAGAAAGTCAGGCGCCTGGAAACTCATATGGTCAATGGACCAAAACATAGCGCGAAGAGCAAGGGTAAGCGCCCATTTGAACCAGCATGGCAGGAACAACAAGTCATTTTTCTGGTAGTACGCGGGGGACCACGCGCTACGCGCCCCGTTGTCATAACCGGCATTGTTGGCCATTATAAAACAGAGTACGTCGTCATCGATCTAGGAAGCACAGCTGATATTATCTACGAATAGTGCTTCAACCAATTTGATCAGGAAGACAAAGCACGCCTCGAACCTGTTGATTATCCCATATCTGGATTTTGCAATGAGACAGTATTCCCATTGGGTCAGATCAGCTTCCCCGTCACGTTATCTGATGGGAAGCATTCAAGAACTACGAATTTTAATTTCATGGTGATGCCGGTCAAGTCAAGGCATGACGTCCAAATTGGTAGAGAAACCCAGGGTGAAATGAATATGGTAACTTCCACGCCCCACTCAGCCATCGGTTTCACAACCGAAATAGGGGTGGCAATTATCTATTCAAAGAAAGAAGTGATGTCAGCAGAAGATGCGCGACCAGTCAAAGTAGCTAAAGTCTCAACAACAGAGCCAGAAAAATGGGTCTTGAACCGCAAGTACCCAGAACAAACGGTGACAATTGGTCATACAATTTCACCAAGTATCAGAACACACCTCAAGCAATTGCTATTCAGAAACATGGACATCTTCGCCTGGACCACGTCTGACATGACGGGCGTCCAACGTGACATAACAGTGCATTGCTTAAACACATATCCATCTGTTGAACCCAAGGTCCAGAGAAAGCGCAGCCTTGGATCAGACAAGACGAAAGCTATGAATGAGCAGGTGTGCGAACTACTCAAAGCAGGCATATTGCGAGAGGTACGCTTTCAAAGATGGGTTGCAAACCCTGTAATGGTTGAAAAGTCCACGGGTGGATGGCGCATGTGCGTTGATTACATGGATCTCAACAAGGCATGCCCAAAGGACTGCCACTCTTTACCCGAGATCGATAAGAAGATAGACTCCCTCGCGCCGTTTAGATGGAAGTGTTTCCTAGATTGCTATATGGGATATCACCAGGTCCAGATGAAGTTGGAGGATGAAGATAAAACCGCCTTTCGCACCGATATTGGCATCTTCTACTACACAAAAATGCCTTTCGGGCTTAAAAATGCAGGCGCAACCTACCAGCGGTTGATGGACAAAAAGTTTGGTGATGATATCGGGAAGCATATTGAAGTGTATATCGATGATCTTGTAATCAAGATTCCTGAAGAGGACCAAATGTTGAAGGACATAGAGAAGACATTCAACTCTCTAAGAAGCGTAAATATGAAGCTGAATCCAGCAAAATGTTCTTTTGGTATGGAGGAAGACAAGTTTCTGGGTTTCGTGGTTACAAACGGAGGTTTCAAAGTTAACCCTGAAAAGGTTCAAGCCATTGAGCGAATGCCTTCACCGCTCACGATCAAAGAAATGCAAAGACTAGCCGCTCGCTTAGCCGCGCTTAACCATTTCCTGTCAAACCACGCAGCAAAGTCTTATCCTTTCATTAGTACATTGCACAACTGTGTCAAGAAACAAGAGTTTAAATGGACACCAGAAGCAGAAGCAGCCTTCCAGCAGATGAAAGAATGTTTGATCAAGCTTCCCACCTTAACAGCTCCATATGAAAAGGAACCACTCATTTTATACTTGTCCTCATCGGACAAGGCAATTGGTTCAGTGTTGCTGGTAGAGAGAGATGGATTTCAAACTCCGATTTATTATGTTAGCAGAGTAATCACCGATCCAAAACGAGATATTCCTCCATGGAGAAGCTAGTACTTACGCTGCTCCACGCCTCCAGAAGGCTGCGCAGGTACTTTACTGACCATTTGGTCACAGTACTAACTAACTTCCACATCGGCACGATCCTGCAAAAACCAAAGACATCAGGCCGCTTGGCAAACTGGGCAATCGAGCTGGGAGGCCACAACATACTGTACAGGCTGCGCCCAGCTATCAAGGGCCAAGTTTTAGCAGATTTCATCACAGAAGTGCCAGAAGACAAGATCAAAGAGTGCGAAGCAGTAGATACTCCAACAACAAACACGTCGGAAGAATTATGGCTGTTGTTCACCGACTGAGCCTCAAATAAAGACGACGCGGGCGCAGGGCTGTGCCTCATTAGCCCAGAAAAGCATGAGTTCACCTACGCCATCGGGCTAGATTTCAAGAACACAAATAATGAAGCAGAATATGAAGCGTTCTTGTCAGGCTTGCACCTGGCAATCAAAATGGGAGCTCAAAACATTCAAGCGCATGTTGACTCTTTGCTGATCGCAAGTCAAATTAATGGTATATACGATGCGAAAGGCGAGGTAATGGCTTTATACTTGGAACAAGCGAAAGAGCTTCTCCAAAAATTCAAATCATACAAGGTTGTCCACATCAACCGATCAGAAAACAAGTCTGCTGACGCGCTAAGTAAACTTGCCTCAACAGCGTTTCAGCACCTCACCAAAGATGTAAGAATCGATGTCTTGAAGAATCCGTCAGTGCTCTTACGCCAAGTAAATGTCATAGAGATAGGGCCACCTTCTTGGATGACCCCTATCATTCAGTATCTTCAAGAGGGGATTCTCCCAGATAACAAGGCGGAGGCCAGAAAACTACAAAACAAAGCGCTGTTTTATGAGATGAACGGGGGCATTCTTTACAGGAGATCCTTTTTAGGCCCATTGTTATATCCCCAAGATGCAAGTTATTTAATCAGGGAAATCCATGAGGGTATCTTAAGAATACATGCGGGCCCTCGCATGGTTGTTGCAAAGATAATGAACGCAGACTATTATTGGCCAGGGATGCATGTCGATGCTTAAAACGAGTTGCGCAAATGTGATGCTTGTCAGAGACACGCGCCGAAGACCCTGCGTCCAAAAAATGATCTGATTCCGGTATCAACTGCCTAGCCCTTTCAACAATGGGGGATTGACATGGTAGGACCCTTCCCTGAAGCTCCTGGCGCGGTGAAGTTTATAATCGTTACTGTTGATTACTTCACCAAATGGGTGGAGGCCAAAGCCCTTGCTTCAACTTCCGCGATGATGGTGCGAAAATTCATATGGGAACACATAATTTGCAGATTTGGTCTCCCACTCAAGATCGTGACAGACAATGGCACCAACTTTTCTTCTGAAGATCTTCAAAACTGGATGAAGGAACTAAACATTGAACACACCTTCTCTTCCGTTGCGTACCCTCAAGGCAACGGTCAAGTAGAAAGTGTAAACAAAAGCATCGTAGAAGGGATAAAGGCCCGCCTGGGCACAAAAAGAAGAGGCTGGGTAGATGAGCTCCCCAGCATACTGTGGGCTCATCGCACCATGCCAAAAACGAGCAATGGCGAAACCCCCTTTAGCCTGTTTATGGCTCAGAGGCGGTTATCCCAGCTGAAATAGGCCTCCCCTCGCCGCGCTTATCAGCAGTCAACAAGATTGATAACGAGGCGAAGCGCCGCTTAGACTTGGACCTGCTCGAAGAAAGGCGCAAAATAGTGCGAATCAAAGAGGCCAAGTATAAGACGCAATTGGAGAGGTACTACAATGCACATGTGCGCATTTGTACCTAAACTCCAGGAGAATACGTGTTCAGGGACAACGAAGCCTCCAATGCTGAGCGCCCCAGAAAACTAGCACCGAAATGGGAAGGCCCATACTTGATACATGAGGTGCTAAGGGAAAGGGGCATACAAGCTGCGCACCTTGGATGGCCAGATCATCCCGTGCACATGGAACGCTCAACAATTGCGCAAGTGTTACATGTGATTCCCATATTTATATGGCCACGCGCCTTTTCTATTAGTTATGTTTGCCACGCGCCGTTTAATTATCTATGTCGGCCACGCGCCTTTCCTTTTTCCGATTGTGTATAATGGCCTTAAGCCTGTTTCTAGCGACTGAATGCAAATGTTGGCTATGCCTTATGATTACCACCGTATGTCTTCTACGTTACAAATGTATGTTAAACTTTTGATTAGCATGAAAACACTCCAGTAAATTACGAGCTCTAGAGTTAAGCCTCCAAGGTCCTCCGCGAACATAGCGCGAGACCGGGCAGTAATACTCACCAACTAGCCACACTTACATTTATTCGAGCTAACTTAAGGAAAGTTCTTAACAACAATGCAATAATTGTAACTCGACAAGAAATAAAAGCAAACATAGTATATTCCATTCAAAAAGCGCAACCGCGCAATGATTACATAAGTTAAAGAGACGTAAAATTACAAGGCATCAGCCTACAAACACTACCACCTATTCATAACCATCACCATCACCATCACCGCCGGTTTCCTCTTCATCTGTCAACTCCACAGTCTCTGGAGGGTTGAGGATGGACTTCAGGCATGCACTCCAATCATCATGCTTTAACGCTTCAGTGACCAACTCCATAACTGGCAATGAAAGATGGTCATAGATATGTTCAGCGCGAGCAAGCATAGAGTCGGCTTGATCAGTCACCGAGCAGTGACGACTATAAAACGGCTGGCCAAGCGCTTCCTCGACGTGATGAGCACATTCCAGATAACCGCTGCGGTGCCCAACAGCACGCGCGACATCAGTCAGCGCGGCAACAACCTCATCCAGCTCAGTAGCATTCAATACAGAGTTATCAATCTATACAAAAGAAAGGAATCATCAAAACAAGTCAATAATAAATAAAACCAAAGGCAAAGGAAGAGAAACTCACTGCAGCTACCCCTCTACTGCGCATCCACTCGGATTCAGAAACAAGCGTATCAACGAATGTTTGGGCCTCAGCGTAATTGGTCTGAGCCACATTAAGGGCAGAAGTGCTGAGGTCGCGCACCTCCTCGGCCTTTTTCTTCGCCTCTTCGGCAGTCTCAGCCTTCACCCTCTCGACCTCAAGATCGATCTCTAGCGATTCATTCTTAGCATGAGCCTCAAACAATCGACGCTTCAGCTCTGCAATCTCCACATCCTTCGTAGCTAACTCCTTATAATTATTCTCAACCAGTGCATTCAACTCAACCTGCAAGCGTTGAAATAAGAAGTTAGAAATATTTCGACAATGTAAAGCAATGCAAAGGGGAAAGGTGTTAATTGTTAAACCTCAACACGCCCTTTATCTGCCTGAGCTTCCTCAACCTTCCCTTTAAGAGTAGCGATTTCAGCCTCGAGGTCGGTAATTTTAGAGCTAGCAGCGTACATGCGCTGATTATCTTTCTCGCATACCTTCTTCCATTCAGCCCACTCCTTTGACAAAAGTTCCTCGGCGGCTTGAAGCTTGCTCTTCAGGCCTTCGTGCCCCCACTCTTCTGACTTCTTCTGCGCCTCAAAGGAGGCCTTCTCTTCAGCAAATGCATTTTTCATTTGTTCAAAGTCCTGAACTTCTTTCAACAGGCGTTCCCGATACCTCTCCCAGCTAGTTCGCTCTTTACACATTGTGCGCCACTCGCGCACAATCTGGTGATTGGCAGAGCGAGTGTTGGCCTCCCCAACGACATACACATGATATAATCCCTCATGGGTGCACGCTCTTTGCCGATTCACCTCTCCGGGTGGAAAAGAACCCAAGTACCAGTCACGGCAAGCTCCAAATTCAATGAATGTGTCCTTCTGCTTCAAACCCCAAACAGGCTGCCTCCTCGGTATAGCTCTTGTAATAGATATCCCCCAAGGTGTCATCCACACCTATAGGGGATCGAGGCCTTGACGGTTTCCTCCCATCACCTCTTTGGCCATCCGCGCCTGATCTTCCAGCACCAGCACCAGACGAAGCAACAAAAGTATCTTTACGCGTCGTTTGCTCTGGTACGGTGGCAACAGACCCCCCAGCAGCAGATGTAACTTGTACGGTTTGGGTGGGGGCGTCATGTTGCGCAGCTTCTGTGGGCTTAACAACCTCCGGCTCTTTGCTCTTCAAGGGTTAGTCAAGCCCCGTGACGTGTACGACCTCTGGACCCTGCTCTTTATCTTGCTTGGTAGTAGCAGCGGTCTCTGTCCCTTTCGACTTCTCCTTCTCAGGTATCACGTCACCCGCAGGCTCCTCAACTATCTTCTCAACCTCATTCTCGGCAGTTCTAGGAGGCTTGATGATAAACTTTGTCTTCTTTGGCGTCGGCTCCTTTGGTTTCTCTAGCTCAACACCCTTAACCTTCTCAGGGGTTTTCTTTAAGGCCTCTACAGAAGTTAAGTGTCAGGAAATTAACTAAGGAAAAACAAAATATGAAGTTCATATCAATAACCTGGTGAAAACTTGTAAAGGGAGCGCAGCCTACTCTGCTTCCCAATAGTTGGACCTACAACACCCTTCTGCGCCGGCTCGGCCCCAGAAGCAGTCTCCTCTCTTGACCTTTTCCTGGTCACCAACTTAGCAGCTTCTTCTTCTTCATCCACCGCGACTGAAGAGGGAGTTGGGCCGGCTTCAGGGATCATAGACCCTGTGCTTCCAGAACTTTTTTACCCGGCCGCGCCGCTTTTCTTCTTCTCACCTATACGGGATAAACCCTCTAGTGATTCGCTAGTGACAACGTAATCCTCAAGGTTACTCAGTCGAAAATGAAGAGTACCTTTATCATGAGCTGCAGTAGTCGAGCGGCTACTCCCGCCCTTCTTACTGGCCGCTCCAGTATCAAGAGTTATCACCTTCTTCGAAATCTTCTTCTTGGCCGCAACTTTCTTCTTCTTCTTCTCCTCAGGATCTATACCAAGGTTGTGTAACACACCTGTAAAGATGTTAGACCAGGAACTTAGCTCCCCATTCGATGACCCTATAGACTCCTCGCTGGAAAGATAAAGAATCTCTTTCCCAGCGGAACTCACAGCCCGCAAGGGCCTCGGGTTGGGAAGATGCGCACCTTCCGTTGCAGCGGGAGGATTGTCAAAGATTCCAGTAGGAGGGTACATGAAGTTGTCTTTGATCTGCTCATACCAGTACGCCTCGTCAGATTCCAAGGGGCGCACACCCATAGCTCCTCCAAAAGTAGTAAAAGCAGCTTGATACAGCTGCGCAACTGCATCAAGAAATAATGATCAGGCACTAATATCACTAATGTAAAAAACGAAAGGGTCAAGAGATACCTTCACCGTTAAGCAATAAAACTGGAACCTCTTCACTGCGCGTAGGCCACCTATCGCTCATGCCTGCAGCAACAAGCACCTGCTCACCAAAATTCCTGTTGGGCGTCGCAGTCAAGCGCACATACCACATCTCCTTCTTCGGCAAAGGGACATCCTCCTTTACAATCTCATCGGATTCCCGGAATATCATCGCGATAGGCATAACCTCCTATCGGATGAAGAAAAACTTCGTTTTCCAATCATGGAAACTTTTAGGAGGGTTCAACAAGATTTTCTTTACGTTCCAAGAAGTGAAAGAATAAAAGCCCAAGTTCCGAATTAACTGAAACACTAACCTAAATTTCTCAATGTCAAACTCGAGCCCATCGGATCTATAGAGGAACTCAAAGTGTCGAATCCTAACCATCCCCATGGGACTCATCTGAGAAATGTGAAAACCATAAAAGTGCAATATAGATGCCATGAAATGAGTCACCGGTAGCCGGAAGTTTCCTTGAAGGAAAAAATCTTCGAACAACGTTATGTATCCCGGCGGTGCGTCGGCGGACGTCTGACCTTGCCGGGGATAACGTGCATCCCATTCCGATGGGAACTGAAAGCCTCTAACCAGCTGCTCGAATAAACCCTGATCCCACTTAAGGACAAGGAGTGGACCTTCGTCAACTTGGACTTCTTCTTCAGCTATGTGTTCAAAAGAGATAAAAATTAGATGAAGATCTTCTAATTTTCTGGGAAAAACTTGAAGATCACCTTCGAAATATTTGATGATTTGAAGAAACTTTGAAGATTAGAGAGAGAATTAAGAAAGCAGATGAAGGATTGTGCAGTTCTCTCTCCTATCATCAGATATATATGGGCCGAGATCACCGCGCGCGTAACCAATCAGCAACCGCCACGTAAGGCGGGATTCTCGGAGTGACGGTTACCACGTGCGCGTGGTCCTCACTCGCCTGACAAAAGGCGAACCGTCAGTGACAGCATGATGATCGCCATGTCAGTAGTCAACTCAACCGTCGCCATCAATGACATTTGCACCAACCTGTCAGAATTTAAATTTCGAGAGTTTTCCCGCCTAAAATTACTACAAAACGTCAGGAAGAAGTTAGCAAGGACTGCGCCGCAAACATCATTAGCCAATGAGGTTGTCCGCTAACCCTCAAAGAAACAGCTATCAATAGACAAGTCTGGTAGCCGCACCATAGTAATCGACAACCACTTACACGCACGCCATCTACCAAGACCTAACAAACAGTTTAAAAGACCAACACACTTCCTTTTTTCTAAGTCCAGAGCTCTAACCACTCACTACGCGCATGGAAACAACACTGTACTGGGGGGACTTGAAGGGGTATAGTCCCAAAAAGCCGCGCAGACCAATCAGGTCGCGCGCTGAACCATACTCCTTATTCTATAAACTGAGTATTCTGCATACCTCTCGCGAACTACTTTGTTAACACCTAAGCCGCGTGTGTGGTCCAGGTAAGGCATAACGTCAGTTTCTACCCTTAGCATCCTGAATAAAGGTCCTCAACCCCTAAGCCTTGCGCCGACCGCTTAGACACACACCAAAGGTCGCGCGAGGGTAGCGGCGCAGGGCCACTTCAAGGAGCATCAAAGGTACAAGTGGCAGAAGTCTGAGCCAATCAGCGTCTAGCAGACGGTACCTTATCGTGCTACACGATCCACGATTGTGCAGGTGACAAAAGGTACACAAGGACGCCTACGTGGCACCAATCAGGAGGCGGCAACAACTGGCTCACGATCTCCACTCACCTGCTGATGTCAGAAGGGCAACAGGGTCAACAACCCTAACACGTGGCTCCAATCAAGGTGCGCCAGCACCGAAGATCTTCTAGAAGCCACTAACTGTCGACACCAGTGAGACAAAGAGGATATTCCTTGTTGTCGCCTTCTGTGTCACACCCCCAAAATCCACCTGCGGAGTATCACCGCTTGGAGGCGTGACTGACCAGGATCAAACCACTAATCATATTGAACAAGTAAATATTTAATGTAAAAGTTCAACCAACACGATTAATATCCAAAACAAACATAGTTAAGTTATGAGCGGAAGCATAATGTTCAAAACCAAATCCAAAGTTTAATTATCCAAATGTTTAACATGGCACACAACTGTCCATGTTCCACAACGACTCTTCCTTGTGCAAGCTCCAGCTAAGTACCTATAGACCTGCAAAGCATGTAGTAACGAGTCAACAACTAGTTGAGTGAGTTCACGTTTGGTTGTCCAGTTTATAGTTATTCCGAAAACACAGTTTGTTCTTTACCAGCTATCCAGCCGTGGGGGTTACCCCATAGTTCGAAAAACGTTTATTAGTTACCCGTTCTTACGTTGGCTATTCCAGCCCGGCTCTATGGCCATGGGGGCTACCCCATGTTTAATTCACCAGACTCGTTACCATATCGACTACTAACGTTCGTCATGTTTAAGTGCCCTAACGTCTGTGTCTATCATCACTGACGTGCCATAGTCCATTAGTCCACGCCCGTCCTCTGCGGCACGGTGTGAGGTTTGTTAAACCTAATAGCGCTATTTAACTAATGACCCGTTCGCCATTGGCCTCGGCGATTAAGTCGATATAAAAGGAGGGACTTCGTTGATAGAGTTCTAGTCTAGTATAGTTTAATCCGTCTCATACTGGACGAGGAATCTATGTTCCTGATTACGTCTCAACAGGACGAGGAATCTATATTCCTTAACCCATTCCCAACCCCTGGGAACCCCATGCTTTGTAACGGAGTGTGAACTCACCTTGGTTTGCTCGGCAGATTACACAGAAAGGTCACGTCTAAATGCTAGTGGTCAACCACGTCCTAACATGGTTATCACACATGTCAGGTTTAGGTTCAATTAAAGCACGTAGGATTACACATAGTTTAACATATTGCTAACACGTATCGATCATGGCAACATAGTACACACATAGAATGTTTTAAATGTTATCAGTTTAACATACGGATGAAGCCCACATAAGTCTCGGCCCAACACGTTGTGCGATCAGCACATCCTTGTGCGATTCACAGCGTGTTGTGCGATCAGATCGAGCCCAGCCCAAACATAACTACCCGGCCCAACAATTAAACCGAACAACACTTGTGCGATCGGTCCTGTTTCCCAGCCCAAAGCATATAATATACGGCCCAATAACAATAAACAACTAACTTGTGCGACCCAACTATGTTGTGCGATCAGGCCTGGCCCAACTCGTATAAACCTACGGTCCATAGATATACCTACGGCCCAATTACAACTAACAGGTAACAATCTTGTGCGATAGAAGACATCTTGTGCGACTGACCAAGATGTCTTGTACGTGAGATCTTGTGCGACCAGAACCTCTTGTACGATCAAGAGGCTTGTGCGACTAGTTTTAAATTCCAGATTTCATGCAATCAGTTAACACTTCCGAATATCATGCATATTAGTTACATTGTTTCCAAATATTCGATTCAGTTATGATTATACAATGGTTTCCAATTTATGAATTTTTATCAATTATTAACTAACTCTAACCGAAAATAAAAGTATGAACATTATAATTAATTGGTCCAATAATATTCAACCACATTCAACATATGGATCAGATTTGTGCACATGATCCTCTAACCATACTAGTCAACAACAAGATCATTCCATTTGTGCAGGAATAATATGAGTGTTATCTACTAAGTTGAATACACACATGATCATCATCGAATTTAACAACAATGGCCGACAACTATCTTCACCTCTCTATCTCATTGGACCTATCATGCCACTATCATTCACATTAATTAAGAATCACATGTAGCACATTAAATCTATGATGACACTAGCCGAAAATCATAAAGGATCTTTATCCAATTGTTTGTATTTCCAATATATCACCCATGCATTAAAATCATTACTCATCATTCAGCATATCACATAATCAGTCGACTAATATATATTCATTAATTTATTGCCTAACACCATGAACTTTCGAATCATATTAACATTATCAAATCTAAAACATAATAGCCGATTTCATGAACACTCTAATCAAAATCTTCGGACTCGAATCAAATACATACATATGGTCGATTACATTCATCCATGTTTAACCACATATTATTCGAACCAATCATAACAACACATCATCAATCATATCGAGCATATATAGTAAGCATCATAAAATCATCAATCAATGGTTAACATACTAACCGAATAGAGAAGGAACAAAGATTGATCCGAACAAGAGAGTGATCCGAACACTATAATCTTCGATAGAGAGAGAGAATGTGTGGCTGCCTTTGAGTTCGAGAGAGAGAGAAAAGAACTAGGGTTTGTAGGTGTGTTATGTGATTGCAAGTAATGAGACACAATCCTCAAAGGATCCATGTATGCGTATTGTGGGGGTGGGCCGAATCCTTCACATGGGCTCCCCGTTGATTCGGGTTCAAGAGAAATAGGCCGAGATTTGTAAAGCCCAAAGGCTTGTGCGGTTGGGTTGTGTTGTGCGACTACAACATACATGTATACACATAGACACATAATCGTAACATTCAATCAATCAATCAAGTTCATATAATCGAATCACGTTCACCTAGGTTACATCAAAGTACAAAGATAGGTTCGGAAATACGAGTTGTCACATTATCCCCAAGTTGAAAGAAATTTCGTCCCGAAATTTAGCACGTACTCACTGAGGAAGCTAGTTAAGTTGCATGGTTTTCCTGGTTTCCCTGGGGTGTCACATCCTCCCCCCGTTGATCTGGAATTTCGTCCCGCAATTCCGTAGCTTCAGCCTCAGTAGTAGTTGTACCGGTTGCGAACAATTGGGGATACTTTTGTTTCATCTGATCTTCGCGCTCCCAGGTGAATTCTGGGCCGCGACGTGAGTTCCAACGAACTCGAACGAGAGGTATTCTGGTATGTTTGAGGACCTTCACATCCCGGTCCGTGATCTCCACAGGTTCCTCGACGAATCGTAATTGCTCGTCGATCGTGAGCTCCTTCAAAGGAACTACGTGGGGCTCATCTGATAAACACTTCTTCAGGTTTGACACGTGGAAAACATTGTGAACTGCACTGAGTTCTGCTGGTAAATTCAGTCTGTAGGCCACCTTGCCTATTTTCTCAATGACTTCGAAGGGTCCAATGTATCGTGGATTAAGTTTGCCCCGTTTGCCAAAACGAACCACACCCTTCCAGGGTGAAACTTTGAGTAGCGCTCGATCCCCAACCTGGAATTCGAGTAATTTTCTATCCTTATCGGCGTAGACGTTCTGACGCTCACGAGCTGCCGCCATTCGTTGTCGTATCTGAGAAATTTTCTCTGTTGTGTCAACTACATATTCTGGACCAATAATCTGACTATCCCCCACCTCTGCCCAACAAAGAGGTGACCGGCATTTACGCCCGTACAATGCCTCAAACGGAGCAGCTTTAATGCTGGTGTGGTAGCTATTGTTGTACGAAAATTCCACAAGTGGCAGATGCTTTTCCCAGCCGTTGCCAAAGTCAATTACACATGCCCTAAGCATGTCTTCGAGAGTCTGGATGGTACGTTCCGACTGCCCATCTGTTTGCGGGTGATAAGTTGTGCTCATGTCTAACCTTGAGCCAAAGGACTTGTGCATTGCTTGCCACAGTTCTGATGTAAAACGTGCATCTCGATCCGAGATAATAGAGGTGGGCACCCCGTGCCTCGAGACAACTTCCTTTAGGTATACTTCTGCTAGAGTGGAGAACTTATCCGTTTCTTTGATAGCCAGGAAGTGAGCAGACTTTGTGAGTCGATCCACGATCACCCAAATAGTATCGTTACCACGTTGTGATCTTGGCAGGCCAGTAACAAAATCCATGGAAATTTGCTCCCATTTCCATTGTGGTATCTCTGGTTGTTGAAGGGGGCCTGAAGGTTTCTGGTACTCCGCCTTGACTCTCGCACAAGTCAAGCACTTGCTAACGTACGTTGCTATATGGGCCTTCATGCTAGGCCACCAATATGTGGTTTTGATGTCGTGGTACATTTTGTCCGAACCAGGGTGCACTGAGTAGCGAGACTTGTGTGCCTCATCCATCACAAGCTCTCGTAGGTTGCCGTAAAGTGGGACCCAAATGCGTCCTGTTACGTAGTAAGCACCGTCCTCCTTCTGTTCTAAGCGTTGCCTTGAACCGCGTAGGGCTTCAGCCCTGACGTTCTCTGGTTTCAATGCTTCTACCTGAGCATTTCGTATTTGCGAAGGAAGATTAGACTGTATAGTAAGTTGTAAAGCTCGTACGCGCTTAGGCGAAGTGTCCTTCCGACTGAGGGCGTCAGCCACAACATTGGCTTTGCCCGGGTGATACCTGATTGAGCATTCGTAATCGTTCAGCAGTTCGACCCATCGTCGTTGTCTCATATTAAGTTCTTTCTGTTTGAAGATGGGCTCGAGGCTTCTGTGATCAGTGTAGATGGCACATTTGGTACCGTACAGGTAGTGTCGCCACATCTTAAGTGCAAAAACAACCGCTCCCAGCTCTAGATCGTGTGTAGTGTAGTTCTTCTCATGTACCTTGAGTTGTCGTGAAGCGTATGCTATAACTTTATCCCGCTGCATCAAAACACAACCAAGACCCTGAATAGATGCGTCGCAGTAGACCACGAAGTCGTCCGTGCCCTCTGGCAATGAAAGGATAGGTGCACTACAAAGTCTATCCTTTAAGTGCTGAAACGCTATCTCCTGTGCGTTTCCCCAACGATAAACAACGCCCTTCTGCGTTAGTGAAGTAAGAGGCTGAGCAATCTTAGAAAAATCCTTGATAAATCTCCTGTAGTAACCTGCCAATCCCAAGAATTGGCGAATTTCTGTTGGTGTACGAGGTGCAGGCCAGCTCTTGATTGACTCCACCTTGGATGGATCAACGTGAATCCCATCCTTGTTCACTACGTGGCCTAAGAAATGGACTTCACGAAGCCAGAAGTCACATTTTGAAAACTTGGCGTACAGCTGTTCCCTTCGAAGGAGTTCCAAAATAAGCCGTAAGTGTTGCTCATGTTCCTCCTGACTCTTCGAATAAATCAGGATGTCGTCGATGAAGACAATGACGAATTTGTCTAAGTAGGGCTTGCACACTCTATTCATCAAATCCATGAAGACCGCCGGTGCGTTTATCATCCCAAAAGGCATGACCAAGAACTCATAGTGGCCGTATCGAGTTCTGAAGGCTGTTTTGGAGACGTCCTCTTCTCGGACTCTCAGCTGGTGATATCCCGATCTCAAATCAATCTTCGAATAGTAGCTCGACCCTTGTAGCTGGTCAAACAAATCGTCAATGCGTGGAAGAGGGTAGCGGTTCTTCACAGTCACCTTGTTCAGTTCGCGGTAGTCGATACACATTCTGAACGTACCGTCTTTCTTCTTCACAAATAGCACTGGAGCTCCCCAGGGCGAAGAACTAGGACGAATAAAACCCTTATCTAAGAGTTCTTGTAGTTGCGTAGATAGCTCTTTCAACTCTGATGGAGCTAAACGATACGGTGCACGAGCTATAGGCGCCGCTCCAGGAGCTAACTCGATTTGGAACTCGACCTGACGATGAGGCGGGAGGCCAGGTAGTTCCTCAGGAAATACCTCAGGATAATTGCGTACAACTGGAAAGTCTTCTATCTTTTTCTCTTTCTTCGAGGTGTCAGTAACAAGAGCCAGAAAGGCAGTGTGGCCCTTACGCAAACACTTTTGGGCCTTAAGGGAAGAAATGATGCTCGTAACAGCACCACTCTTGTCGCCACGAATCATAAGAGGTTCCTCACCTTGGCGCGGAATGCGGACAATCTTTTCGTAGCAAAGAATCTCAGCTTGGTGTTGGGATAACCAGTCCATCCCAATGACAACGTCGAAACTACCCAGAGTGATAGGAAGGAGGTCGATTGAGAAAGTGTGATCAGCAAGAACGAGATTACAACCCTTGACTATGTGTGTGACCTCTAAACTCTTACCATTAGCTAACTCTACATCGTGTTTGGGATTCAAAGGTGTTGGGGTACGCTTAAGCAGTTGACTAACTTCTTGGGACACATAACTAGTATCAGCACCCGAATCAAATAAGACAGTAACGTAAAAGTCGTCGAGAAGGAACTTACCCGTCACAACATTGGGATCATTCCTTGCTTCTCCATTGCCAATAACGAACACACGACCCCTTGCCCCATTGCCATTGTTACCCCCGTTGTTTCCATTTCCTTGGTTGTTGTTGTTATTGTTGTTCTGGTTCAGCTGGGGACAGTCTTTCTTGAAGTGGCCTTCAGCTCCACACTGAAAGCACCCTCTGTTGTTACTCTGTTGCTGCTGCTGCTGACGTTGATTTGGTGGGGCTCGCTGTTGTTGCCGATTTTGGTTCGCGGGAAACTGACTCCTACATTCTCTTGCAATATGACCAGGCTTGTTGCACCGATGACAGTTACTTCTGGTGCATGGCCCACTGTGATGTAAGTTACAACGATTACATTTGGGGTGATTTCCTTTGTATCCACCCTGACTTTGGCTACCTGACGATTGCTGGCTCGGACTCTTATACTCTTCTGTTCTTCTCTGCTGCGACTGGGATTGAACAGAAGTCGAACCTCTGCTTGAAGCTCCATCCCATTTACGTTTGTTATCACTGGGAGGTTCAGAAGTAGCTGTAGCACTAATGCGTTTTGGTAACCTGTTTTGCTCCACCGCCTGATCAGTGAGACGGTGAGCCAACTGAACAACCTGCTGATAGGTAGCGAGATTTGCTGAAGTCACATGACTTTGGATTTCCGGCTTTAGGCCCTTAAGATATAGTTCGATACGCTTAATTGGAGGGTCCACCATTGTAGGACACAGTAGTGCAAGCTCATTCGATCTCTTAGTAAACGCCTCAATTTATGACCCCGTCATCTTGAGGTTGAAAAACTCGACTTCCAGCTTATGAATGTCGTCACGAGTGCAGTATTCCTCCCTGATCATTTCTTTAAAATTGTTCCATGGGGTGGCGTTAGCAGCAACCAACCCCAGCATTTGGACCTGAGCGTTCCACCATGTGAGGGCTAAACCCTCAAGAGTGCCGGTAGCATATTTCACCCTGCATGCCTCAGGGCATTCACACATCTCGAATACAGACTATAGTTTCTCAAACCAGTGGAGGAGACCTACTGCTCCTTCAGTGCCACTAAAAGTAGTGGGTCGGCAGTCCATGAAAGTTTTGAAGGTGCAAACAGGTGGCTGAGCATGTTGACCTGTTGTGGGTATAAGAAAGGACAAGGTTTAACACAAGGATAGATTCACGAGAGTAGGATCGAAAGATCCTAGAATGAGTTATAAACTGCAGGGTATACCTCCTGCCTGTGCGGCTGCAAGTGCCGCAGCAACCTGTTCGTTGATCAGAGCCGTCAACTGGGCTTGAGTCATGTTAATGCGTCCAGACATGATCTTCATACCAAAAGAAGCATGTGTGAGAAGGGTTCGCGAAAGTGCGATGACAGAGGAGAGTAAGCACACACGTGTTCAAGTAACAGTAGCTATACTAGTTAAGCATATCATGAGCAAGGTTCTACGTAATCTAACAAGTAGGCAATATAAAACGTAAACCATATCACCTAGAATGTCGAGCCTTGCACGTGGAGTGAAGCGTCGTTGTGGATCGTAGAGAACTGTACAGGTTATAGTCTGGTTTTAACAAAAAATGTTTTCCTTTATTAAAACCAAGTTCTCTATAACCAATGGCTCTGATACCAATCTGTCACACCCCCAAAATCCACCTGCGGAGTATCACCGCTTGGAGGCGTGACTGACCAGGATCAAACCACTAATCATATTGAACAAGTAAATATTTAATGTAAAAGTTCAACCAACACGATTAATATCCAAAACAAACATAGTTAAGTTATGAGCGGAAGCATAATGTTCAAAACCAAATCCAAAGTTTAATTATCCAAATGTTTAACATGGCACACAACTGTCCATGTTCCACAACGACTCTTCCTTGTGCAAGCTCCAGCTAAGTACCTATAGACCTGCAAAGCATGTAGTAACGAGTCAACAACTAGTTGAGTGAGTTCACGTTTGGTTGTCCAGTTTATAGTTATTCCGAAAACACAGTTTGTTCTTTACCAGCTATCCAGCCGTGGGGGTTACCCCATAGTTCGAAAAACGTTTATTAGTTACCCGTTCTTACGTTGGCTATTCCAGCCCGGCTCTATGGCCGTGGGGGCTACCCCATGTTTAATTCACCAGACTCGTTACCATATCGACTACTAACGTTCGTCATGTTTAAGTGCCCTAACGTTTGTGTCTATCATCACTGACGTGCCATAGTCCATTAGTCCACGCCCGTCCTCTGCGGCACGGTGTGAGGTTTGTTAAACCTAATAGCGCTATTTAACTAATGACCCGTTCGCCATTGGCCTCGGCGATTAAGTCGATATAAAAGGAGGGACTTCGTTGATAGAGTTCTAGTCTAGTATAGTTTAATCCGTCTCATACTGGACGAGGAATCTATGTTCCTGATTACGTCTCAACAGGACGAGGAATCTATATTCCTTAACCCATTCCCAACCCCTGGGAAGCCCATGCTTTGTAACAGAGTGTGAACTCACCTTGGTTTGCTCGGCAGATTACACAGAAAGGTCACGTCTAAATGCTAGTGGTCAACCACGTCCTAACATGGTTATCACACATGTCAGGTTTAGGTTCAATTAAAGCACGTAGGATTACACATAGTTTAACATATTGCTAACACGTATCGATCATGGCAACATAGTACACACATAGAATGTTTTAAATGTTATCAGTTTAACATACGGATGAAGCCCACATAAGTCTCGGCCCAACACGTTGTGCGATCAGCACATCCTTGTGCGATTCACAGCGTGTTGTGCGATCAGATCGAGCCCGGCCCAAACATAACTACCCGGCCCAACAATTAAACCGAACAACACTTGTGCGATCGGTCCTGTTTCCCAGCCCAAAGCATATAATATACGGCCCAATAACAATAAACAACTAACTTGTGCGACCCAACTATGTTGTGCGATCAGGCCTGGCCCAACTCGTATAAACCTACGGTCCATAGATATACCTACGGCCCAATTACAACTAACAGGTAACAATCTTGTGCGATAGAAGACATCTTGTGCGACTGACCAAGATGTCTTGTACGTGAGATCTTGTGCGACCAGAACCTCTTGTACGATCAAGAGGCTTGTGCGACTAGTTTTAAATTCCAGATTTCATGCAATCAGTTAACACTTCCGAATATCATGCATATTAGTTACATTGTTTCCAAATATTCGATTCAGTTATGATTATACAATGGTTTCCAATTTATGAATTTTTATCAATTATTAACTAACTCTAACCGAAAATAAAAGTATGAACATTATAATTAATTGGTCCAATAGTATTCAACCACATTCAACATATGGATCAGATTTGTGCACATGATCCTCTAACCATACTAGTCAACAACAAGATCATTCCATTTGTGCAGGAATAATATGAGTGTTATCTACTAAGTTGAATACACACATGATCATCATCGAATTTAACAACAATGGCCGACAACTATCTTCACCTCTCTATCTCATTGGACCTATCATGCCACTATCATTCACATTAATTAAGAATCACATGTAGCACATTAAATCTATGATGACACTAGCCGAAAATCATAAAGGATCTTTATCCAATTGTTTGTATTTCCAATATATCACCCATGCATTAAAATCATTACTCATCATTCAGCATATCACATAATCAGTCGACTAATATATATTCATTAATTTATTGCCTAACATCATGAACTTTCGAATCATATTAACATTATCAAATCTAAAACATAACAGCCGATTTCATGAACACTCTAATCAAAATCTTCGGACTCGAATCAAATACATACATATGGTCGATTACATTCATCCATGTTTAACCACATATTATTCGAACCAATCATAACAACACATCATCAATCATATCGAGCATATATAGTAAGCATCATAAAATCATCAATCAATGGTTAACATACTAACCGAATAGAGAAGGAACAAAGATTGATCCGAACAAGAGAGTGATCCGAACACTATAATCTTCGATAGAGAGAGAGAATGTGTGGCTGCCTTTGAGTTCGAGAGAGAGAGAAAAGAACTAGGGTTTGTAGGTGTGTTATGTGATTGCAAGTAATGAGACACAATCCTCAAAGGATCCATGTATGCGTATGGTGGGGGTGGGCCGAATCCTTCACATGGGCTCCCCGTTGATTCGGGTTCAAGAGAAATAGGCCGAGATTTGTAAAGCCCAAAGGCTTGTGCGGTTGGGTTGGGTTGGGTTGTGTTGTGCGACTACAACATACATGTATACACATAGACACATAATCGTAACATTCAATCAATCAATCAAGTTCATATAATCGAATCACGTTCACCTAGGTTACATCAAAGTACAAAGATAGGTTCGGAAATACGAGTTGTCACATTCTGCCCCAAGGCCCATTAGCCCATCTCCTCCTACACCACTCCGTCTATAAATAGGGACCTTCATACCACAGGTTAAACATTCCGTTCTCTTTACTCTCACTCTTGAAACACACTTTATTATCCTCAAAACAGTTACTTATTCTCACGCCGGAGTCTGGTTGAGAGGGAAACACCTATATTCCCCTCTTAAGGAGCTGACGGTGTTACTATTTTGTAGGCAGGAAGGATCACACTTGAGCTCAGGAAAGATTTAAAAAGATTAACCCTCATGTTTGAAACATAAAACACCTTATAAACCTAAAATTAGATACGTGTTTCTTCAATCACAGAACCCTCACCGTCATGTGACCAACAAACACCACAGACCATCAGCACTGCTCAACCGCCGCTTGTCAACTTTAACATATTTACATTATCCTTGAATGTATGATAATTATAATTAGTGATGATGTTCTTGAAATATGTTAAAGGGTGAAGCACAACACTAGGATACTCTGTATCCATTGCAATATAAGGATTCTCATCAACAATTTCCCTAATTATTGCAAATTCTTGTTCAAGATTATCACTACATACATGATTATAACAGATCTTAAAGATTAAAAGAGGGAAATTGAATGGTTGTTTTTCAAGATTGTGGAAAGATCATACCGAGAACAAATCTTGAAGATGTGAATTAGTTGAATTGCTTTTGATTTTTTGGAATTTTGGAAGTATTAGATGAGAATTTGGGATTTGGGGGTGTTTGGGATTATATAGGGAAAGAGATGGTGTTTAGAGAGAGAATGGGGATTTTATATGTTTATTATTATTATTATTTAGTTTATGTTATATTTTTAATTTACCTTTTTAAATATACTAATAAAATGACTAAATTACCCTCAAGGGCAAAACATATAGCATACTTAACTGTAAATTTAAACTAGGTTAGGGCCAAAAGATGTAGAATGTAATGAGTTTTACAAATAAAAGATTATGACTGTAATTATTAAAATTAAAGGTCATCCATTGCAATCCAATACAAACATAAAAGATGAAAAGTGTAATTTACCCTAGTTTTTTTAATTTTATTTTGAAAAGATACACTAACAATAAAAACTTTGCAACATAAGCTTAATACTCTTCTTTTCAATTTTTAAACATATAATAATAGGATAGCCATTGTCACTTCTTAGTTCAACGAGGTTTCACGGTAAGTGTTACTATTAAGAAATAACATAGATGGAGGTTAGGGGAGGATGTAGCCTTATGGCAGGGGTAGCCTCTGCTACCCCTCCACTTTTCCGACGAAGTGCAATTTTTATTTTTATTTCCAATGTTTTTATGTACTACGCTACTCTTGAAAATATATTATGCTACCCCTTAATCAGAGGCGGAACCACAAAAGGGCCAGGGTGAAAGATAATGCAATTTGAACTTTTTTCGGCTTGCAGCCGGCGAGTCTGTATCTTGGTTGAGAAGAGAAGTTTTCTGAAAGGTTCAATCTATTTGGACACCCGGCCAAGCTATTGGACACCTTTGGTGCCCTAGAAGCCTCGTCTAGGCCTATACGGGGCGTCTAGGCACTGAAATCAAGGGGCTCTGAGTGGGATGTCGGGCACAAAGTTTAAGGGGTCTAGACGCCCCGTTTAGGCCAAGATGAGGCGTCTAGAAGGTGGGTGTTTTTTTAGTTGAAAAATGAGTGTTTTGGTGGGGTAATTTGATGGTTTTTGGAGGGTGATGTTTTTTTGAGTGAAAAAATGTGTGTTTTAAAAAAAAAGTTTTATTTTTTGTATAAAAAGATTTTACCGTTTTCAAGATCGGCACTTTAAATATATTCGATCATTTAAATATTACATTGTTTTTAACATTTTATTTTTCAAATATTACCCTACCATTAAAATATTATATTGTTTAAATGTGATACTATTTTCAACATTTTAATAACCGAATTCAAATATTATATCGTTTAAATATTATTTAACATTTTGAAAATTATATTGTTTTCGTAATATATTACAATGTCAAGGTTTTATCATTTATTACGAAATATCAATTTAATACAAACAATCATTAAGTAACCGAATAACTAAAAACAAACTTAAATATGATATATAAAAGATAAGTTTTTACCTCCATAACAAAATATAAGCTACAACTGAACACTAATTACCAAAATATGTACATGCAGCTGGTCTATGACGGTCACATACGCGCAACCATACAAAATTCCGTGCTCCTGCCGGTGATGGGCGGAGGCGAAGTACTGGGCTAGACTGTGTGCAAGTGCGCAAGGCCTCCATTACAACAAACAATAAAAGAAAAGGAGGTCGGTGCTCTGATGCGTGTTGTCGTGCATATATTTTTAATTATATTTTAGGCCCTTTTTAACACTTTAGTCAAGTTTTAAATTTATAAAACATGATATTTTACTAACACTAAACACACATATGGGCAAGTGCACCCATCGTGAGCGTAGTACAGCGTTGGTAAGATACCGAGGTCGTCCAAGGACACAAGAGCTTTTAGTACCGGTTTATCCTCAACGTCTAATCAAATCAAAAGTTAGAAAAGGTTTTAAAAAATGAAAATGAAAACTAAAAATGCTGTAAATGAAAATAAAATAAAAACAGATAGACAAGATGAATCACTTGGATCCGACTCGCCTTTAGTGTAACCTTTGCTGAATCTCGCACTTTTGCACTTTTTAAGAGATTATCTTAGTTATAGTAGTAGGCCCCTCTTTTGAAGGTGACGTTACCCTCAACCCAGTAGTTTCAGTCAGCAAGGATACAATCCTAAAAGATTGGATTATTGAAAGATAATTAATTAAGTTATTAATGCATAATGTGGTGGGCCCCTCTTTTGAAGGTGATGTTACCCTCGGCTAAGTGGTTTGAGTCAGCAGGGATACAATCCCAAGTAGCCGGGTTAATGTAATAATAGTAGTTTACATATTAGGGGGTCAAGCCATTCGCAACCCCGCCATCCAATACTAGTGGGTATTGAAGGAGGTCCTAGTAAGCTTGACCCAGGTCCTTACAGGATCTATACACTGAACAAGGCAAGAACCTTACCAAACCATTCCTTTAACCCCCGACCAGGTAGCCAACATATCTCTATATAGACCGTAGAGATATGAATGGTGTAAATCTTTTACTTTATATAGAAAGTAAAATAACGCCAAGACACCACAGATAAATGATAAGAAAGTTACCTTCAACATAAGAAACTAGTTATTAATGTCATTAATACAAAACCAAATAAAAAGTGCGAAAAGATTAAAAGACAAAAGTATTACACTAAATGTTTGTCTTCACCAAGTGATGTAAGAGACTTAGGCAAACATGGCCTTTGATTGTCAAGAACTCTTACTATCAATCTTGGATCTGGAGACTACTACACACACTCTATGATGGATGATGGATGGTGGTGGATGTGGGTTGTGATGGTGGTGGAGGGTGGAGGGTGGGTGAAGTGTGAGAGATGTGGTTTGCCAAGGGATGCCTTTGAAGTGAACCAAGCACCTCTATTTATAGCCTGCACAGAAGCCCGGACACGGCCCCGTGTCCATTGGGCACCGCCCCATGTCCATCCACTTTCTCTTTCTTCGTTAATTGCAATTTTTCTGCATTAGCTCCACACGCCCCCGTGTCCGCTGGGCACGGCCCCGTGTGCCGAAGAGTATCTGTACTATCAAGATTTGCTTGGATTCTATGAATCTTAATGTTGACCACGGCCCCGTGTCCGCTGGGCACGCCCCCGTGTTGGGAAAAGAAGCTTCTACAACTTTGTTTTCTCTGCAGACACTTGGGCACACCCCCGTGTCCGCTAGGCACGGGGCGTGTTCAGCCTTCTGATCTCTTGTTTTCGCTTGGGAAGATGCTGTCGAGGGGTCGGGCATGCCACATTTATCCCTTTTCTTGTATTTATGTTAGATTTAGCTGTACTTTTGCTTCTTTTGTTCATTTAAGCTCTTTTAACCCTGAAAATACAAAAGGAAGACAAAAGCACACTTTTTCCAACATTAGTACTAAAAAATGGTTAGTTTTATGCCTCATTTGATGTAATTTATATGTTGCATTTTACACACATCAAATACCCCCACACTTGAATCTTTGTTTGTCCTCAAGCAAAACTCTGTATAATGTGGCTTACACACCCACATGGAATGGGTAGAAGAGAATGTTTTGGGCTTGTCTTTGAGTGTCGGGATTCCAATATCTTTATTAGGTTTTATCTTTATGTTATTTATAATCCTATTCGTTATGATTTTTTTAGAACGTTTCATAAGACAAATTACTTATTTGGGCATAACATGCATTTTTAAAATTCCATTTATATACAAGTTCACATACCTCACGGGAGATCACTCAACACTCGGCCGAAAATGTATTTTTGTGAAACACTCGAGACCGGCTTGGAACTTACTTCTACCATATGCTTGCCAAGCAATCAATCCTCCTCCTTCTTAACTACACACCTTTGTAAATATCAAGAGGACTTTGGGGAAGGGTTAGGCTTGGGTTAAAGGTAGGTGTTTTTGGGTTAGTGGTTAGTAGAAAAGGGCGAAAGGCGTAAAAAGCGTCGGTTTTCGTAAAACTTTTTGTTTTTGTGACTTTTTATTCAAATGAAGCATTTTTCAAACAAAGTTTCTTTTAAGGAACTTGTTTGTTTATTGCTAGACTTCATCATCATTTTTTTTAAGGAATGTCACATGAAAAATCGAGTTTTTTACTAAAATAAAGGGTTTAAAATGAAAAAGGGTTTTGGTGGGTAAAGGGTGTTTGTTTTGTGGGTTTAGAAATGAAAAGGTTTAGGCTCAAAGGGGTTAACTAGGGGGATTTTGGGTAGCTGGTAAAAAAAATAAAAAAAAAATGGTGTTGAAAGAAAAAGGGTTAGTCCTAATGCCTCCATCATTTACTTACTTGGGTTTAAGTTGGTAAGGACCGGGAATGTATTGTCATGGCAAGTTCTAGAGTCGTAAGAAACCAAGCGGCTATTCACACAAGAAACGAAAGATGAGCATTTAGTTTAAAGATGTGTATTTGTATGCTCAATTAAAGGCTCAGATTTTAACTAGATTTGTCATGTCGTTTCATAATTTTCTTATGCTGGTTCTTTTTATCACGACGCTATCGGTTATAAATTCGTAAAAATATAACCTTTTTAGAACTTGATATTCCCAAATTAAACCAAGACAAGTAAAAAGAAATGAAAAGTTTTTGATTTTTTTTTTGGGTGTTTAGTGGTTCCAATAGAGTTTTGTGTAAGGCTTGTAATTAGGACTTGCAAAATTCAAGGTTTTAGCATCCCCCCACACTTAAATTACACATTGTCCTCAATGTGTCCCAAAAATAAGTTTTTAGGTTGATTGAATGTGTAAAAGATGTGTTAAAAACAAAATTTCTTGTTACTGGGCATCTAGACATGGCCCCGTGTCTGATGAGCACGGCCCCGTGGTCAGATTGCCAGTAACGATAACTTACAGAAGGTGGACACGGGGGCGTGTCTGGTGAGCATGACCCGGTGTTAGGAAAAAGTCTGCATATCTTAGACAAACAGCAGGTCTGGGCGATGGGCACGGGAGATTGTTGGCTGGGCACGACCCCGTGTGGACAATCTGCAAATAGTTAAAACAGGTTTCTGCTTTCGGTTCTGCTGTCCCGGCTTTAGTAGCACTAATGCTTAGTGCTTTAAGCCTCGTAGGTACATGTTTTACTAATAAATACCACACCAAACAATAACAAACATCCTAATTTACCAACGTTTCATCATCCACATCACAACATAAAAAAGAAAAGAAATGCAGAAAATTAAAAAGTGTTAAGGGAAGTAAATTGTTCAACAAATGGCACGCAGGCCATGAGATTGTTTTTGAGGCATAAAGGGTTAACCTGTTAGACCTTCAACCGTGTGATGCTACCTCCAACTCCTCCCGCTCAGTCCATGTCCTCGTCGTCATCGTCATCATCCCCTCCGTGGCCTGCCATATACTCCCGGATGTTAACAATATCATCCTACATGTCGGAGATAATTCTTTCTATCACTCCGACCCGGGCGTATGTGTTGTTGGCCATGTTGTAGGTGTTCCTGGTGCACATAAGGTTTTTGTGCAATAAATCATGTAAGCTCTGAAAGTTAGGAAAACCACCTCCTTGAGAGGAGAATTGACCCGGATCACCATGGGGCTGGTAGCGGTACTGGGGCGGAGGTTGGATGTGTGGAGTGTGTAGGACCAGAGCTTCTTGAGGGTTCCATGCATGTCCTAGAACCGTTTGAAATCTGACCGTCCCATCATCCGCTTCATAGATCAAGTTCCTGGAGCGGCAAATGACCATGTCCACTTTTCCCGACCATGGGCCCTTTTGAAAGGACCTTGGCATCCTCACAAAGTGTTTGAAAAGGCGGTAAATCCATCCCCCAAAGAAGATAGGAGTCGGGGGAGTAGTAAGTTGGTTCAAGTGCATGTTATGGAGTAGCAAGTAGGGAACATCAAGGTTGACACGGTTGTGGATGCAATGGAGGACTAGCAAATCCCGTAACCCTACAACACCACTATTATCGTGCCTCTGGCTAAGAGAATAGGTGAGGACCCTGTGGATGTAGCGGTAGAGAGGGTCCCTCAACAGTGGGCTCTTAGTTCGGCTCGGGTTATAGTTGCCTTCCCCGATCTGGGCCCAAGCAGCTTGGCGTTAATTTTCCGGAATTTCGCGGAGACCGTCGGTGTTCTCTTCATCTCCAGCATCCTCTTCTCAATATAACCCGACAATTGCCCCAAATTGTGCAACTGAGATTGAGTATGTGGTTCCTCCACAACGGAACTCTACCCCATCATTGTCAAATGGTTCCGCTCTTGACTTAAGGACAAACGTGCTGTAAAATTCCATGTTGTATTCATGCACGGAGTGAAGTCGAGTGCAAAGAGCCACTCGTAGCGGGCCGGTGACTATGTTGTTGAAGCGGTCTATTTGGTTCACTGCTTCAAGAGTGTCCATGCACACTTGTCTGGGATTCTCTTCGGGCATTGTTCTTAGCACATCATACCGCGCCTGAGCAGCCAACTCGCTTGCGTTGAATCTGGTAAATTTCTTGGCCATCTGAAAGAAAACACCAAACAATTAGCGTGAAACAGTGAAATTTTTTCAAAGAAAACTGAAAACAGTCAGCTGAACACGGCCCCGTGTTCAGCGGACACGCCTCATGTGTACCTGAAAGTAGCTCGACACCGCCCCGTGCTAGCTGAGCACGACCCCGTGTCCAGGCGTCTGTTTCCCAAAATTCACATTTTTCGACCCGGTTCCGAAAACTTGAAAATTTTTGGTCCAGTAGGGGCGGTTTTCCCTGAAAATGAAACCCCAAGTGTCGTTTTTCCCATAACAAACTGTTTACCCCTTCAATTTCATTTTTTCGGTTAAAAAACAAGGGTTTGGGGTTATTGTGAGAATTCGGGCAAATCTACAAACAATACAAGCTGATTTACTTCCTATAACGTGCATCTATACTAATACTAACAGATCTAAGCAAAAATTTTAGGTTTGATTTGGTGAAAGTTGAAGAACCCTAGATTTTTCCCCAAATCTTGATGTTAAACTACATGTAAGTACTTAATCTAACTAATTATAATGATAGAATCATACCTTGACGTTGTTAGAAGGAGGGGAAACATAGAAATCTGTAGGAATTTTCGAATAAACCAGAGAGTTCTTGGGGAAACGGGGCGTGCGGAATGAAGAAACTGAACGAAAGGGGGTTTTATCCCGACAGTTGCGCGGACACGGCCCCGTGGGTGGGCAAAAGTTTAATTTTTTTTAAGTCTTCGTGTGAGTGCCCTGTTTCCCGAAACTTGGTTTTCAGAAATCTTACCGATTTAGATGTTTTCCCGATGTTCGTAACTTACCATGTATGATGTTGATGCGTGAACCTTTGTTTCATTCTTTGACCGTTTGAAGCGATATTTCTTCCTCTTCATCCTCAATGAGTCCTTGATAAAGTTTTAGCCATTGGCCATTGACTTTAAATGGAATTCCATTTCGAGATTTAATTTTGACTGCACCGTGTGGGAAAATATGGGTGATGGAAAAAGGTCCTGACCACCTAGACTTTAATTTGCAAGGAAATAATCGAAGTCATGAATTAAACAATAGAACTTGTTCTCCTACCCAAAATTCATTAGGTTTAATGTGTTTATCATGTAAATTTTTCATTCTTTCCTTTTAAATTTCGGAGTTTGAGTATGCATAATTCCTTAATTCGTCTAATTCATTTAGTTGGAAAAATCGATTTTTACCTGTAATTTCTAAGTCTAGGTTTACGTTTTTAATTGCCCAGTAGGCCTTGTGTGCTATATCTACTGGCAAATGACAACTTTTTCTGTAGACTAGCTTATATGGGGTTTTACCTATTGTCGTTTTATATGTTGTTTGAAAAGCCCATAAAGCATCGTCTAATTTATCGGCCCATTCTTTTTTATTTAACCCTACGGTTTTTTCAAGTATTCTTTTTTAAACCTCTATTAGTCACTTCGGCTTTTCCGTTTGTTTGAGGGTGATATGTTGTTGAGACCCGGTGATAGACCCCATACCTTGTTAAAAAAATTTCAAGCTGATGGTTACAAAAATGGGTACCTCTATCACTTATTAATGCTTTCGTACGGAACTTGCGGCACCATGATGTCCTCCGTATGGACCCTCATGACAATAGCGGAGAATTCTTCTTGCTTCACTACCATGTACGCATTGACGGATGAGTTAATCAGCACACATTTTGAAAAGATAAGGATCTTCCCAAAAATAATGCTTTACATCAGCAAAGAATTTCTTTCTTTGATGATGTGGCCATCCTTTTGCGACTATACCGCTAGCTAGGTAGTTAGCATAGTCGGCGTACCATGGCTCTTCTCGGTATTCCACCATTTCCAGGGACTCCGTTGGGAACTTTTCATTGATTTGCTCATCCCTGGTTGCCTCAAAAGCTGGGTCTTCCAAGCGGGAAAGATGATATGTTGCGGTGTTTTCTGCTCCTCTTTTGTCTTTAATTTCAATGTCAAATTCTTGGAGGAGTAGAATCCATCGAATCAAACGAGGTTTAGCATCCTGTTTCTTAAAGAGATATTGAATGGCTGCATGATCTGTATAAACTATCGTTTTAGAAAGAACAAGATAAGAATGAAATTTATCAAAAGTAAATACCATGGCTAGTAATTCCTTTTTTGTTGTTGTGTAATTTTCTTGTGCATCGTTAAGTGTTTTACTAGCATAATAAATTTGGTGAAAATGCTTATCTTTTCTTTGTCCTAAGACGGCTCCAACTGCAAAGTCACTTGCATCACACATGATTTCGAAGGGTAGTTTCCAATCAGGCGCTATCATGATAGGTGCATTGACTAGCATTTCTTTTAGCGTTAGAAATGCTTGATTGCATTCCTTGTCAAAGATGAAAGGGGCATCTTTTTCAAGTAATTTTGTTAGAGGCCTTGAGATTTTAGAAAAGTCTTTGACAAATCGTCTATAAAATCCGGCATGTCCAAGGAAACTTCTGATAGCTCTAACGGAGGATGGGGGTGGTAATCGAGAAATAGTGTCTATTTTCGCTCGATCAACCTCCATTCCTTTGCTTGAGATTTTGTGACCGAGCACTATTCCCTCCGCTACCATGAAATGACATTTTTCCCAGTTAAGGGCGATGTTAGTTTCCTCACATCGGGATAGCATTCGTTCAAGGTTATCTAGGCATTGGTCGTATGAATCTCCAAAGATAGAAAAGTCATCCATGAAGACTTCCATTGTCTTTTCTATCATGTCATGGAAGATGGCCACCATGCAACGTTGAAAGGTTGCGGGGGCATTACATAGACCAAAAGGCATGCGTTGATAAGCAAAAGTTCCATAGGGACATGTAAATGTTGTCTTTTCTTGGTCTTCGGGTGCTATCGGTATTTGAAAGTAACCTGAAAACCCATCTAAGAAACAATAAAAATTGTGACCGGATAATCTTTCTAACATTTGATCAATAAAAGGTAAAGGAAAGTGGCATTTCCTTGTTGCTTCATTTAATCGAAGATAATCTATACATACCCTCCATCCTGTGACGGTTCTTGTTGGTATTAATTCATTTTTCTCATTAGTTATTACCGTCATACCTCCTTTCTTTGGAACTACTTGGACGGGACTTACCCAAGGACTATCAAAAATTTGGTAAATGAGTCTGGCGTCAAGTAATTTGATGACTTCGTTTTTAACCACTTCTTGGACATTTGGATTTACTCTACGTTGTGGTTGTATTACCGATTTGTAGTCATCATTCATTAAAATTTTGTGCATGCACATGGAAGGACTTAGTCCTTTGATATCTACAAGCTTCCAAGTGATCACGTTTTTGTGTTTTTCCAAAAGTGCAATTAATTTTTCTTTTTCTAAACTAGTTAATTTTGACGAAATAATTACAGGTGATTTACCACCTTTGTCTAGAAAAGCATATTCCAAACCTTTAGGAAGTTCCTTGAGCTTAAGAGGTTGGTCTTTAGGAAACTCCTTATTTGGTTGCTCATTTCTGTCAAGAACCTTAAAGGTTTGTTCTATGGAGACCTCTTCTTCAACAAAGTGGTCAATTTCTTCTCTTGTATCGGGTGGTTCATCTTCAATTAGGGGGTCATTATTGCCGAATGGATATTTCATTGAATGCTCAAGATCGACACTTTTTTTAAATTCCCCTAATTGAATGGGTAAATTGTTATACTTCCGATTTTTCAAAGCTTCGTGGGTGTTTACAAAAGGTCGTCCCAACACTTGCGGAGCGTCATCAAGGATGACGAAGTCGGTTGGAATTACCAATTGATTTGACTGGACCAACACATCCTCAACTATCCCTATTGATTTTATTATTTTCCGATTAGATAGAAAAAAAGGGTATTAGAAGTGGAGAAAAATCACCAATACTTAATTTTTTGAAAATGTAGTTTGGCATTATATTAACACAAAGATCTTTATCAATTGTAATATTACTAATAAATGAATTTTGAAAAAAAAACATGGAACCGGTCTAATGTTAATTTCAAATGGATCTTCTTTAATTAGCGAAGTTTGATCAATTGTTAACTTAATGCTTACCGTTTCGTCAATTTTAGTGCTAGTGTTTAACTCTTTTAAAAACTTAGCATGAGTGGGTACTAAACAATGATTTTCGGAAGAAGGTGTCAAGAGATTAATTTCTTTAAAATTAGACTCTTCTTGAATTTTAACGTTGTCGGACTCACCTTTTTCGTTGTTTAACTTACGTGTCAGCTTTTCACTTATTTGTTCTTCCATTTTTACCTTTTCAACTATCTCTTCTTTATTACAAGTTAATTTCTCCCTTGCGCGGGATTCCTCTTCCCTTGTGCGGGCTTCTTTTATATAGCGCTCGATATTTTTAAGGTGTTCTATTATCCTTTCGGCTATGGGTGAGATAGTTGGTGGTTCGTCAAAGTGAGTTGAATAATTATCATCAAAGCTTGAATTCGGAAGTTTGATCCTTGGTTCCTCATAGGACTCATATGAGGTAGATGGTTCACACCATTGTTCCTCATTGTAAGTATATGATGGATAAGGGTCGTAACTTTGTTCTTCATAATACTCATATGAGGTGGGTTGTTCACGTCATGGTTTCTCATAGTAAGCACATGAAAGTGGAGGCTCATATCTTGGTTCCTCAAAGTATGAGTAAGAAGGCTCATACCTTGGTTCATCAAAATATGAGTGTGAGGGAGAAGGTTCATACCTTGGGTCTTCATAGGATATATAGGAAGTGGACGGCTCGTACCTGGGCTCCTCATAATAGTTGTATGAAGGGGATGGTTCAAAGGTCACAATATTGTACCGAGTGAGGGTTACCACAAATGGTATAATAGTCTTCCCTATAATCATCCTCCTCATAGGTGTAGCTGTAATCTCCTGAGTATTGATCCATAAGAATCACTCAGCAGACCATAACAGAGTCTCGAGACCAGAAAAAAAAAAATGGAAACAGAGGCTGGACACAGCCCCGTGTTCAGTGAGCACGGCCCGTGTTCAGTTCTTGTATCTGGGCGTTTCAATAAAAGTGACTGTTTTTGTGCAGCACGGGAGTGTGTTCAGTGAGCACGACCTCGTGTTCAGACTCTGTATCTGGGAGTTTTGTAAAAAATGTGCAGCACGGCCCCGTGTTCAGTGAGCACGGCCCGTGTTCAGGCTACTATAATATGCAAAAACTAACTAAAATGCAGAAAATGTGCGCACGTTTTAAAAAGGTTTTGAAAAACTGATTAGGCCGTCGATTTTAAGCTTTCTCAAAATCCTTGTGTCCCCGGCAACGACGCCAAAAACTTGATGCTTGTTGTCGTGTATATATTTTAATTATATTTTAAGCCCTTTTAACACTTTAGTCAAGTTTTAAATTTATAAAACACGATATTTACTAACACCAAACACACATATGGGCAAGTGCACCCATCGTGAGCGTAGTATAGCATTGGTAAGATACCGAGGTCGTCCAAGAAACAAGAGCTTTTAGTAGCGGTTTATCCTCAACGTCTAATCAAATTAAAATTAGAAAAAGGTTTTAAAATGAAAATGAAAACTAAAAATGCTGAAAATAAAAATAAATTAAAAACAGATAGACAAGATGAATCACTTGGATCCGACTCGCCTTTAGTGTAACCTTTGATGAATTTCTCACTTTTGCACTTTTTAATAGATTATCTTAGTTATAGTAGTAGGCCCCTCTTTTGAAGGTGACGTTACCCTCAACCCAGTAGTTTGAGTCAGCAAGGATACAATCCTAAAGGGTTGGAGTATTGAAAGATAATTAATTAAGTTATTAATGCGTAATGTGGTAGGCCCCTCTTTTGAAGGTGACATTACCCTCAGCTAAGTGGTTTGAGTCAGCATGGATACAATCCCAAGTAGCCGGGTTAATGTAATAATAGTAGTTTACATATGAGGGGGTCAAGCCATTCGCACCCCCGCCATCCAATACCAGTGGGTATTGAAGGAGCTCCTAGTAAGCTTGACCCAGGTCCTTGCAGGATCTATACACTGAACAAGGCAAGAAGCTTACCAAACCATTCCCTTAACCCCCGACCTAGTAGCCAACATATCTCTATATAGACCGTAGAGATATGAATGGTGTAAATCTTTTATTTTATATAGACAGTAAAATAACGCCAAGACACCACAGACAAATGATAAAGAAGTTTCACCTTCAACATAAGAAACTAGTTATTAATGTCATTAATACAAAACCAAATAAAAAGTGCGAAAAGATTAAAAGACAAAAGTATTACACTAAATGCTTGTCTTCACCAAGTGATGTAAGAGACTTAGGTAAACATGACCTTTAATTGTCAAGAACTCTTACTATTAATCTTGGATCCCGAGACTACTACACACACTCTATGATGGATAATGGATGATGGTGGTGGATGTGGCTTGTGATGGTGGTGGAGGGTGGGTGAAGTGTGAGAGAGGTGGTTTTCCAAGGGATGCCTTTGAAGTGAATCAATCACCTCTATTTATAGCCTGCACAGAAGCCCGGACAGAGCCCCGTGCCCGCTGGGCACGGCCCCGTGTCCATCCATCTTCTCTTTCTTCATTAAATGCAGTTTGTCTGTATTAGTTCACCACGCCCCTGTGTCCGCTGGGCACGGCCCCATGTGCAGAAGCGTATCTGTACTATCAAGATTTGCTTGGATTCTGTGAATCTTAGCGTTGACCACGGCCCCGTGTCCGCTGGGCATGCCCCCGTGTTGGGAAATAGAAGCTTTTACAACTTTGTTTTTTCTGCAGACACTTGGGCACTCCCCCGTGTCCGCTGGGCACGGGGCGTGTTCAGCCTTCTGATCTCTTTTTCGCTTGGGAAGATGCTGTCGAGGGGTCGGGCATGCCACGTTTATCCCTTTTCTTGTATATTTAGCTGTATTTTTGCTTCTTTTGTTCATTTAAGCTCTTTTAACCCTGAAAATACAAAAGGAAGACAAAAGCACACTTTTTCAAACATTAGTACTAAAATAGGGTTAGTTTTATGCCTCATTTGATGTAATTTATATGTTGCATTTTACACTCATCATGCTCGTACTGTGACAACCGGTAAATTTACGCCCTTAATTACGTGATTAACAAGTGATTAACGCAATAATAAATAGTGTTTACAGCGTAAATTAACTTAATTAGGCCTTTGGAGTGCCCAGGAACGTCCATTCAACTTTACAGTGCGCGAACGGTGATTTTACAAAGAAACCTGTTGAATATTAAGCGACAACGAACTGATGCCGTACAAAATACTGACAACGTCAATTTATTTTATATTTTTTTTCCACTAAAATTTAGTATGGAAACTATAACCATTCGTAGATATACATCCATACCCATAAAATCATGATAAACATCCATAGCCATGCAATCATGATGTTCAAGAAAAAGCACCATGCTTTCTTATTCAACTTATTGCCCGTAGACAATTGAAAAGAATGACAATTATGGCAAATGTAATATTTTAATGAAATTTTGTGGACAGCCGATCACCAACTCACAATACCAATAATACCTAACTTTTTCTTTTTAAAAGGGGTATACCCTTTGATTCTTGAGCACAATAATCATTACAAAGACAGCTAAATTGTGCAGACACTTTATCTCCTCTCATCCTCTCGATATTATATACACAAACACAAATGGCCATCTTCTTCATCATTAGCGCCAAAACCAGACAAGGCCAACTCAATTCCCACTTTCATTTCTTCCACTACTAATTATCAAGAAATGCAATTGTTTAATTAGACCACTCACGAAATAATGGATCTTGTTTATTATTGAAAACTCTATATAAAAACCCACACAACCTTCACTAATTTGCACATCTCTCATCTCCTCTCAAAACTCTCACAGACATCATCTCACTGCTCTCTTTCTCTCACACAGCTCCGATCACCGGAGTAAAGTCCGGCCGGCCACCAGCAACGGTGGCGGCGTTTGATGGTGAGGTGCGGCGGCATTACTCAGAGGAGAGAGACAGAGAGTAGAGAGAGGAGGAGTCGGCGTGACGGCATCCACGGCGGAGCGACGGAGGAGACAGGCGGCGGTTGATTTTCCGACAAAATCTCCGGGTCTGTTTTTGGTTTGGGGTTCGGTCGACCTCATGTTCGGGTCAACAAGTCGCGGCTCGTGGTTCGGTCAAGGTCAGTCGCGGTTCAGATGGGTTCGGGTCAGCAGTTTTGGCGAGTCCGGTTCAGTCAGATTGGTCAGCTTCAGAAGCAGTTCGGGTCGACTCGGTTAACTCGGTTCAGGTTGGTTCACTCCATCTCTATTTTTGGTTCAACTTTGTTACAGTTTCGGTTTGCTCAGTACATATTCTCGGTTTGGTTCGGTCAACAGAAGTCGACGCGGTTAAGGGTACAGTTCAGGTCATGCGCTTCGGGTCAAGGTTTGTGGAGCGATACGGTTCAGTTAACTCGGTCAAACTTAGGTCAACTCGGTGAGTCAACTCAGTTGACTCAGTCAACCCAGTTAACGGCTCGACGTCCGACACGGTTAGATTCAGTTTTAGTGCGTTTCGGCTCAACTCAGTTGACTCGGTCAACACCCGAGTCAACTGTTAGTCAACAGGTCAACAGCAGGTTAACGCCAGTCAAACATCATCTCGGGTCAATAGCGGTCAAGACAGTCAACGACCCGGTCAACGGTATTGTTCGGGTTTAGATTTTTATTATAATTATACGCGACCGAGCTCGACCCGTTTTGACTAGATATAAGTTACGTTTTTGATACATTTGATGAAAACTATATTTAGTTGATTAATTTGGTTGAATTATTGTTGAATTTTTAACAAATAACGACAACTTTGATTGTCGGGGCAGTCCAAAAACAAAGGAAACTCTGCCCAATTTTCGAGAAAATCCGTAATATACAACGCGTTTTATTATAAAGTAAACTATCGGATTCGAATACTCTTTTAGAAAAATAAATACGAGCATGTCTTTTGACGATACTTTACAACTCGCTAAAAACGACGATTCGATGTTATTCACAACTAATAAATATAGTTACTATATTTATTTTAAAATCTTGAAAATTCGACAAAACTTTTATAAAATCAATGAAATTAAATATATTGTTTCAAATGACGAATATTACGACTCCTTTTCATAAAAATAAATATAGTGTATATTTATTTCAACAATCAACGACACGACGATTCTTTTACTAAAATAAATATTGTATATATATATTTATTCGAAATATTCAACGACACGAATTCGTTTTATAAAAATAAATATAACTTATATATTTATTTATTTCGGATATCGAACAACACGGATCCACTTTTATAAAAATAAATATAGTATATAATTATTTCAAACGTTCTAACAACTCGATGAATCCTTTTGTAAAATAAATATAGACTTTTATATTTATTTCAAACGCCTCAAATGACATACGATATATAATACGAGTTTATTATATATTCTTTTCATAAAACACTCGTCACATACACATATGACCTCTCGGAACGACAAACACTATCCTATCGATATATTTATATTTTTATAAATATTTATATATTCGAATTTCTCGAAAACTAAGTACTTTCTAGACTTAGTAAACAAAACTTAACAAGTATAACTTAATTGTTTTTATTAAGTCAACATATCAACGGATCGTTCGGTTAACGATTCGGTAAAGCTCGGTGACACGTAGTTTAGTTACCGTATTTATTTAGAAACTTATAAGATATTCCATGTTAGGAATATTGTAGAATGCACGCTAGTGAGTCTCATCTTGGAAACGACATCACGAAGTCGTAATTAGCTAGCCTTGCACAAGGCAATTCAGGTGAGTTCATAACCCCACTTTTTACGGTTTTACATTTTTATTAATGTTTTCGGGGGTGGAAAGACATGCACGTTTTGCAAGAACATACAAAGTTTTGAACGAACAAAAACTCATATTTCTAAATTATGTTACGAATGAGATTATACTAGAGGTTCAGCCTTAGAGGCTGGGGTAAAATACATGTTACAAATATTACAATGTTTACAAATGGTATAAAATACAAGAAGCACTCTTGGTGAGAACGAGTACCAAGTATGTTACAGACACTTACAGACGCTTTTATACATGGTATGGTTAGCTTAAGGAGGGTTTTACTACTAGACTAGATCATGTGAAGGGTGGGCACAACACTTGAGGCCATTAATCCTTATTATAGGACCGAGGGACACAAGAGTGATAGATCTATTTGGGTGTAGCAAGCCCACACCCGTGAGGCCGGGGCGGCCCATAGAGGTGACTGTGTCTTCCAGCCAGAAGCCCGGTACAAATTTGCTAGGTTTGAGTTTCCCTGCACCTTTTCACACATATCAATGGCCTTGCAAACCATTGGTGATCTATTTATTTCCTTATTTGCTACATACCAGGGATTTTATACTTACAAGAAATACTTGTTCATACAAATTAAATACCATGTTTTATACACAATTCAAAGCATAGGGTTATGCGGGTACGGAGTCAAAGTCAGGGTGGGCATTGACGGTTATACGGACATTACAAATTCAAGAGTTTACAATACATGATTTTACGAACATAATGCGTTACAAACACAAAGTTTCCATGTAACTTGGCAAGAAAATGATTTCTAAATTCGTTTTCTCAATATTATTTCACAAACCGGTTATTCAAAAGATTTATTTCAAATCTTTTACAAACAAACTATGAACTCGCTCAACTTTTTGTTGATTTTTCTCGCATGTTCTTTCTCAGGTTGCATTTCAAAGTTAAGGCACGGTTGGAATAGGAGAACCATGAAGAGTCGAGTACTTAGCGGGCGTTAAATTTATAAAAGACTTAACTTTTTGCTTCCGCTGTGCAATGAAGATACCAGTCCAGTCACGCCAGCTCTGATAATTTCGGGGTGTGACACGTACACCACTCACGGATGTGGCTGTGAGCTGTAATAGAAGTAGAGAATCCTATGTAGATACCTGCAGATAGTGTTAGCGAAATACAGAAATTAATAAACAATAATAATAATCACAATAATTACTGTAATAAACGTACGTACCTTTACAATGGATCATCAACATGTGTAATCATCTCCTTCGCCTTGTCGTGCTCCCAAGTATCTGCCCCCGCAACCAATTACCAAAACCTTAAAAGAGTGGATCTATCAACCATCATTATCTCCTGCGTATAAACGTCCATAGTGATCTCCTCCTGCAAGTATAAACCGCTATGAACCGCAAACTCTGCTAGCGTCGTCGAACACCAAACACCGGCAAGCCTAAAAGAAACCTTAGGCGGAGGGGGAGGAGCTTGTGACTGTGCAGGTGGCTGGTCGGCCCGGGGAGGGTGAAATGTGAATGTCGATAAAAACTCGACCAGCAGCTCCCTGTAGCTCAGCTTGTACGTTAACTTAAAAAGACGATGCCACGGCGAATCCACAGGAATGAAAGAATGGAGTCTAGGCGTCTCACCAATAGCCTCCAGTGCATCCCAGTCGGCTGCGGCATACAATCCAATATGAATCCTCCTAAGCTTCCCGCAAAAACGGGCGACATCGGTGTCGGGAACAAACTCCAAGTAAGGGTGACCGTGCAGTGGATCCACCGGCGGTTGCGTAGCCCACCGCGGACCCTATGGATGCGGAGCCTCCTGGATCTGATCCTCAACCTCGTCCATAATCAATCTGCAAAAAAAATGCCATATATATAAAATAACACTAAAATAATAATATTTATTTGAGTAAATTACAAGTTTTGTCCTTTATGTTTGTACCAACTTGCAAGAGGTGTCCTTTACCTTTAAATTTGACGAGTTTTGTCCTTAACGTTTCAAAATCCTGCACATTATGTCCTTTAGGCTAAACCCAGTTAGACTTTTTGGTTAAGTACAAAATAGCCCCTGAATAAGAGTTCTTTATATAATATCCCATAGGGAGGTAAAATGAAGAAAATATCCTAATGTGCAAGGATTTTGAAACGTTAAGGACAAAACTTGTCAAATTTAAAGGTAAAGGACACCACCTGCAATTTTGTATAAACAAAAAGCACAAAACTTCTAATTTACTCTATTTATTGTTATTATAAAAGTTATAATAATAATAATACAAATTTTTAATAATAATACCAATTAATAATAATAAGAATACTAATAACAATTAATAATAATAATAATAACAATACTAATAACAATTTTAATAATAATAACAATAATACTAAGAATTTAAAAAAAAATTGCCCCGTGTATGCCTCGTCAAGAGGTAGACGGGGCGTCCTTTTCTTCCCTAAAGTCATCTTCAACATTCAAAACCCACCCCAAACCCTCAAAATTCAAAATTTCAACCAATTCTACGGTTATAATGTGTAACTAATTGAAGAATACGAAAATATAGGGTTAAATACGTACCAGGGAAGTTTCAAATAAAAAATATACGGTCTAGATACGCTCCTTTCTACGTTTGTCTGTATGTATGTATGTATGTGTGTGTATGTTTGGGGGGGGGGATATGTAAAGGTCGTCTAGGTTGTCCCGTGATATACAAGGCATGGAAGCCTCGCCAAGATCTAGACGACCCGTCTATAGGACTTGATGAATTACCATTTTACCCCTGAAATGCCCCTAGTATAGGCCTAATTCAGGGGTAAAATGGTAATTAACCATTTCAGTAGAATCTTACACAAAACTATATGATACGATACGATACTACATTCGTAGGCCTATACGAGGTCTATACGAGACTTATAGGCTTATACGAGGTCAATACGTGACCTATACTACACCTATACGACACAGTATGATATTAATCGTATAAAAATAATTAATGTTGTTTAAAAAAGTTTGTAAGAAACATTTACTTTTTTATTTATTTAAAATAAAAAACTTTTTTTTATAAAATTTACTAAAACGATTAATATTGTATAAATTTTTCTAAAAAAACCACCACACGTACTTTACCACTACCTAGGTTAATTTTTAACATTAAGTCAGATCATGTGAGGATATTTATGTCCATTTACCCCCTTTATTCCTTCCCACCTTCCCACTTTATAAAACTGTGACACCCGGCTATTTAGGTTGTACCGTACAAATGTAACACATGTCATGAATGAATAAAAGGCTGTATTTGACTGATATTAATGTTTATGTGTGATATTTGATGTGTTGGTAAATCCAACCTTTGATAAAAATTATGTTGCCAACAATAAGATAAACGCTTATCGAGTAACGAACAAAATGAGAAACGAACGTCGGTGACCGCCTGATCAATGTTAAAATCCTAAAAATAATCTGTTATGATTAGAATGGTAATTTTAATCATGTCTGGAAGGAAAAATAAATTAAAACTCTAAAAAACTCTATTTTTCGAGTTTAAGCGCATACCGCGTGATACTGCACGTATCTGACAAAATACTGTCAACGCAGCCAGTCGAGGCAACTGATAATGATTTCAGTAATAATTTGACGAGTTTATTTTTATAGAACGTTAAAAATAATTTAAAACATCATAAAACGAGATTAAAACGCTAGATAAAATACCCGGTATCCAATAAAATACCAGTTTTGATCTATATATGTATATATATAGTGTGTATGTATGCGTGTAGTATGTATGTGTAAGGATAGGTGGCAGCTAGGGAGGTGTGTTCTCTCTCTCTCCTTCATGTGTAGGCTTTAGAAGATATACATGATGATTACAACTTTACAAATCCTTCTAAGATATTGTCAAATCCAAGAAATATCACCAACAAACTCAATCACTCTCTCTCTCTCTAACAATCTCGGGCGAACACCCCTTTATCACCATCCATTTTCAAATTTCAAACAATTTCTTGAAGATCCAAGCTCATTCCAAAGTGTTTTCAAGTCCATTTGAAGGTCTAAAGGTGATTACAAGGTGTTTCAAGCAACAATCAAGCTCCATATCATCAATATTTACTAAAAATCATTCAAAATCTTGAAGGTATAAAACTCACTTTAAAAACCTTGTTCTTGATTCTTGATGATCTTGATGATGATGGAAGTTTCTATTGTTCTTGAATCTAAACATAAACTTGAAAACCAAAAAAAAATGGGTTCTTGAATCTAAACATCAATATTTACTAAAAATCATTCAAAATCTTGAAGGTATAAAACTCACTGTAAAAACCTTGTTCTTAATGATCTTGATGATGATGGAAGTTTCTATTGTTCTTGAATCTAAACATAAACTTGAAAACCAAAACAAATGGGTTTTTGAATAAAATAAAAATGGATGCATGTGTGTGGGTATGCTTGGGCCGTGCATATGTATGGGTGTATGTTATAATGTGAGTTTTGATTTTTGGTTTGATCTTGTTTGATAAGATGTTGAAAAGTGATGTGCATGTGATATTGGAAAGTTCTAAAAGGAGTTTTAATCATGTGAATGGACATGTAAAAGTAAAATTTTGGATTCATATGTGTGTATGTATATGTGAGCCGTATATGTATGTGTGTATATGCATGCATGGACATTTTTTATATTGATAATTTTAGATGTGTAAGAATATATATATATATATATGTCTTGCATTTATGATGAAATGATTAGATGATGATCATATGAAGATGATGATGTTCTTGAATGTTTGAATATGAGTTAAATGCATGTTAGATATAATTTAGTTCATGCATGATGATGACGATGTGAATTGAATGCATTAGATGCTTATACTTAAGCATGCATATGGATGTATGGTCATGAAATGATGAATAATGTATGGTATGATGAATATGGTTTTTAATTAGGCCCTAAAAACTAAAACTAATAGTATTTGAAGTGTTAAAATAGTATAAAACTTTGTCATAGAGTTTACTAGCTTTGCATGTTGTACTTGGTGCTTTAAGTGTTGTAAAATGCGTGAAATCGCATGATTTATGTGACTTGCATGAAAACTGCACTAATCTGACTATAACTGTCATTTTAATCAGTAAATAACATGTTTTATGTTAAAATATCGAGTCGTTACGAGTTGGGATGGTTATGGTAACGTTTAACGCAAAACTATGCGGTAAAACGGTTAAAAATCGGCTTTTCGAAGGATTTTTATAAAACTGTTTTAGATCAGCAAGTAAACTGATATTTTTAGTATAAATATAATTATTTTGACTTATATTAAGTTTACTTGGTGTTTGGTTAGTCATACGTGACTTCCGACGCCCGAAAACGTTACCGAATCACTAAAATAAGTGTTTTACAATGTGCACTAGCATGGGTTATTTAAGGTGAACCTTATGTGTTAAAATGTGTTATGTGATTTAGATATGCATATATGATAATATGTTAAGTGTTGACATGATAGCGGGAATTTAGACTATGCATGTACACTTGAGTGCTTAAAGCGGTAGAATCGGTAAAAATCGCGTTAAATGTGTAACTTGTTTGTCGAGCATGAAACTTGATACTTATGTTAACTTGATAAGTTATCTCATGTATACGTGCTTTAAAAATGATAAAATAAATAAGTTAATGATATTTCGCGTGTTATGATATTAAGTTTATGTGTACGATTATGTATATATATTACGACGCGCAAATCGTAGACATATTACGTATAAACGAGAGTGTTAACGGATTTACATGATAAGGGTCACCAATAAAATCGTTCAAGTCACAAAATCTTAAAAAATATATATATGAACTCATATATATATTAACGTACCAACATAATAAAAAATAATGACTTTTTGAGAAAATCTCAAAGTTATGTGAAAATTCTAAGATATGGAGAAACTTAGGAATTTTGTGATATATATTGATTGATAAATCGTTCCTACGTATATTAGGACATGTAGAAATCAATTTGTGGGATTGCGCTATTTATAATACGCACCCAAAAGTGAGTGTCACTAAATCCCCTCTTTTTACTGTTTTGTATATGTTTTGGGGGAAGAACACGTCTTAGAAAGGGTTTAATAATGTTTTTGAATAAAACATACCTTTGATATATAAGAATGTATATTTTCATAGAAAATATACGAATTTGTAAAATATATATATGTTTCGGGGAGAAACGGCTTTTGTGAATAAATATGTTTCGGGGAGAAACAGGGAATAGTATGGTGTTTCAGAGAAAATGACCGCGTAGATTTAAAATTGCTTAAATCTATAGTTGGGACGAATTTGCTTGATCTCAAGAGAGTATGTATCGGTCATAGGCATACATTTCGGTGGGGCCTTCGCGGAATTCGTATAACATCATATATCAAATTTATCATTATTAGTAGGATATATATATATATATATATATGATGTTATTTATGAGGCAGACATTATAGATGGCTTCGATATGGGCCATGCGCAAGTAATGTCGTTTAATCATTTAAGTATTGCACGCGAGGAATTGTTGGTAGATCTATCGGGTTGACAACCCCGTCGTGACCGGTCGCCCCGTGTCAAGTCAAACGACGAATTAATATTATGTTTTTAGTCTAGCATTGATTATACCTTCATTGTTAATATTTAGTTCGTAATGTCTTGCTAACTTACGAGTCCGAACATTTGATTCTATCAATTTAATATGTAAATTCGGGAAGATGTCTATGGTCGGAAGGTTCTACGGAAATGCTTGCGACGGCTGACCCTTGAATTTTTATAAGGAAATGAAATAACTTTCTTAAAAATTATATGGATGTTTTAATAATAAACACATAATTAGAAAGTTTTTCCTTGGATTAAATTATTTAAATTAGAATATGTGAACTCACCCTCCTTTGTGTTGACACTTGATTTTAACGTGTTCTTCAGGTACTTGAGTTCGGCTTCGAGAATTATGGAGTATCTTATGGTTGTTGATGCATGTTTGGTTTGATAATGTGTTGGACAAACTTTTAAAACAATTTGGGACCTTTGTAATAAGATCCATAAGGATCAAAACAACTAATGTATGATGCGGTTGTGACGTACTTTAAGACTTATGTTTTAAAATCTATGTTTTAATTAAGTTAAAATGTCCAACATTTCGATGCATCGTTCAGCAAGATATTAATGGGCACCAACTTCCGTCACCATTACGTTTATATTCCACTGCGACGTCTTTGGGGTGTGACAGAAGTTGGTATCAGAGCCAATGGTTGTTAGCGAACTAGGTGTTTTCTGGGAGAACTCTAGACTTCAACCAAAGAATTTTGAGATTAAAGTCCAAAATTTGCGAAGCAATTTTTTTTTAAATAAACATGGAATTTTTATCATGTATGAAAACCATTGCGTGTTTATGTGCGTACGTGATTATCTGTTTATTTGGGCCTTATGTGTTATTGTTCATTTGAACACACACTTACTTTGTACGGTTATATATGTCACAGATGTCGCACAAGCACGAGGTCATCGAGATTCATGACTCAGGTAGTGATGTGCTAAAAGTAGTTTAATAAAAACAATTAAAATTAACCTAAATCTAGACTCAAAGTAATACTCTAGACTCTCTAAACTCGACTAAACTACTAATCGGCAAGTGAACCGATCGACTATAGTAAAGCTAAGTAAGTCTGGATATCGAACCCACGAGACTCGATTAAATTACGCTAAGACTCTATCTAGACGAAGACTAACACGACTTAACTAATTGTTTATTTGATTGGGGGGGTTACTAAAAATCCTAAATTTGCAATTAAAATTAAACTAAATTAACTAAATTAACTAGACACGAATTTGGACGAATACTTAACTCAGTGATGATGAAGACTACCTAGGCTAGACTCATGTTCAACTTGGAATGGATTTCTATTCGAAATTAACGTGGTATGGAACCGGGATCTTTTAATGCTAAATCCTAATAAATCCCTACTAAGACCTCCCGACCCTTCTCAGGAAGAAACTTGTGAGACTCTACAGAGCTGTTATGACCAAGGTTGGAGAACTCGCTAGTCGCTAGTCGGCCGGTGAGGTAGGGACTAGCGACTACTCGGGATTACTCGGGATTAATCGGATCGGAAATTTTATATGTAAATTTTATTATTTTTATAAATATGTATGTATATACTCACACATCCATATTAATATAATACTTAAAAAGATAAAAGTAGTTCAAAATATAAACTAAACTTACATATAAGTCATAACATATCAAGTCTCACTACTTAAAATTCAAACATTAACAAATAGCTCAAATGTAATCGTCATCCCCGTAGTGTTCAATGATTTCGACACCATCCGACCCGTATTCAATCTCCTCGTCTACTTCATCCTCTTTCTCCGACTCAAATTCTTCGTCATATTAGGGTAAGGGATAAGGAAAATGGGCTAAATTTGTAATCTTGGGCCTACTAGGGCGGCTTGGACCGGCTTTGACCGACTAGCGATTTTTTGACTGATTATTGAAAAATTACTCAGTAGGAGGCCGACTAGCGACTAGTCATCGATTAATCGCCGAGTAATCATGATTTTTGCAACACTGGTTATGATTATCGGTTGTTAGATTTCCTCTCAGTCCTCTAACTTCTTGAAAAGTGCCCTAATATGACAATCTACCTCTCAGCGTGAAAGTTTAAGGCAACTATGGATTTTAACTTGGTTTAATAGACACGAGTATGATTAGGGAACTAAGACAGATTTCTCTCAAAACCTAATCCTAGCTATATACCAAACCGAGACCTATTAACAACCTCGAGCCTCTCAGCGACAAGATTAGTAGAATATCAAGTTTCAAGAATCTTTTAATTACCGTTTCTAAGGCTATTGGCCAATTCACCCAAAAATTACCCAAACCCGTGAAGATTAGATAATTAACACGAACCTATTCTATGAAATACATTCATCAAGATTCATGTGAAACGAGCAATTAATCAAAAATCAACACAAGATATGCATATACACCAAATCAAAGGTTCCAAAGTTCTTTACTTTCCAAGAAAACCCATAACCAACGTTAATAACGAATAAAAATCCAATCTTTGTTAAACAATCATCATAACCTAGGTAGTTAAAGGTGTTTAGCCGATAATCATTGTGACAAACATCATAACAATCATAAACAAAACAGAATTCATCAAGAAACAAGCTGAAATCAAACGAAACAAGAAAGAGACGGGAAGATTAAACCCGAATGCTCCCGAACTCGTAACCGATGATTCCCAGACTTCACGAGATTCAAACGACCTCTAATCAGCCTTCGAGATGTCCAATTTTCGTCTAAAATCTTGCTGACTTCGTAAGTTCTCAACAATGAATGATTGAGATGTTTTTATAATGTTTAAACCCTAAAATTCCTTGCTTTTCACGTAATAATCTGCCGCCACAAGCCTGTGGCGGCCCGCGAAGAACAACAGGCAACCCATCGCGAGTAGCGGCGCCGCTAAAAATAATATTTTCCTTTTTACTCCATGGCGGCCCGCGACAAACCCCTTTAAAACCCTCGCGGGTAGCGACAAACATCCAGAACTGCAATTCTTCACCGTTTCAGATTCCAAGCTTTTGATCCTTGATCCGACACTTTATCTTGTCACATTTTAACTCATTTCGGTACTTTTCAGCTACATAGACCTGGAAAACACAAATCTATCAAAAGTATATACAATCTACATGAAAACAAACTAAAACTATCCATAATCGACTAAACCAAACAAGAATAAAAGATGTATTTTACAATACATCAAGTATCCCCACACCTATCATTTTTTCGTCCTCGAAAAAGAATTATGCAAAAAGAAATCATGGTCGGAATAATCACTCGGGACAAAAGCTTACATCACTTATTAAAATCGAAACTTGTGTTAGCCGCGATTGCGAGTATACTTGTCCTCTTAAACCCAAACCCGGTTCCAAGCCCTTATCATGCAATTTAGGTTCAAGTGCGGTCGATCTACCTAGGGTCTCACGCTAAAAATCGCAGGTCCACCTAGTCCCACCTCAAGCTTATAGAACAAAAGGAAAACCACTGGGTTATTTCCTAACCGTTTTATACCAAGATCAAGAGAATTTAAAATCAAATCTTTTCTCATTTTTTTTTCTTCATTTTTTTCTTTCTTTTGAGCTTAGACGTTGCTTTACCTAACCCAGAGGCATTCCGAATCAGAGTCACCATCCCCGAGAGAGATTACAATAGGCGTCGGTAATTTTTTTGCAATTTGATTTCACACATTCCAGAGGCATTTCGGGTCAGAGTCACTATCCCCAACCAAGATTACATAGGCATGCGCTACTTTTCTTAGTTTCTAGCTCATTTATATTATTTTTTCCTTTTCTTTTACATGATTAAAAATTCTAACGATTTTAGCTTATAACGGCATCCCTTATGCTATTATTGACGGTTTCAATTTCCCCACTTTCCCTAGATGAGAACCCACTAGTAGACTGACAATTTAAGGTGTATTAAGATGAAAGGAACCTAGAACCGAATCGAGCCTACCCGCACATCCCAAACTAGACACAAGCTCAATTATATTAATCTCATATTATCATTATTTGAACCCGAACAAAAACCCGACTTTTCTATCATTTTCCGTTTTTATTTTGCAAACTTCTTATTTCAAAAGACATTTTCTAATTTTCATTTTTTTGGGATTTTTTAATTTTTTTTGTATTTTTCGACTTTTTATGACTCGACTAACTATACTAAAGACTAAAACCCGAGTGTACCATCCCCACACTTAAAATTTTGCATTGTCCCTAATGCAAGGATGAAAACACGACCCCTAACTACCTAAAAACCAATGAAATAACGACGAAAAATAAAAACTATACAAAATATACAAGTGGAAAGACTTAGCTGAATATATGTGAGACTGTCAGTGTGCCAGTCGATTCCACATATGCCCTCCTCTCCAAACGCACTCAGCAAACAGTTCCTAAACTCAGACACGCGAACGGGCGCAACATCAAACATCGACCTATTAATCACTCATAACCAAATAGACCATAACATAATATATATCATAATAACGTTAGTTCAATCATCCATCCAACAGAGTATCAACCAACCCAAAAACCCGACCAACCTGTTTAAGTATATAAGTACAGACCAAAAGACTGAGGCTCAAAACAGCATAAAATAAAAACAAAAGATATAATATCAGCTCCTGCTGCATCCTTGCACTAGTACTTGTCATTCGACTCCCCTTCATTTCACTGCTCTTCATCACTTCCCCACATACCACTTGGTCCTGCCTAAATCTGCCAAGATGGAGGTGGCTGCAGATTAAGCCTCTCCATAATAGCCTGTAGGCCATCCTCTAGTCTCCTCTATCTCGCCTCTCGACTACGGCGGTCATCCTCCACCATCTGCCTCACAATATCAATATATCCATGCAACTGAACAAACCCCGTCTCCACGCGGTCGTATAACGAATCAAGTGTCAATGGAACAGGCCTAGGCTGAGCCAATGGATATTGTCTCCCGGGTAACTCGACCCTATGTGTTGGCCTCTGATAACGGGTCAGAATACCCGCCTGCAATGCTGCTGCCTCAGTATGGGGTGGAAGCTGGACCTGTGGACCCTGCTTAATCGACTCCCACTCGACTGGCTCTTTCATTGTAACTATACCGGACCCCTGTAACTCCTTTAACCGTATCCAAGTTGAGGTCAGCCCCTTACGCATCACCCCAGCTGGATACCTCGTAAATACCCCCAAACTCTCAGCTATCTTCGTCACATACGGGTCACAGTAAATACCAGCCCCAGTACCTCCTCTCTATGTCCTCTTCATAGACCACGCCAACACACTTGCCACGTTCGCCGACCTATTCTCAATCATGCACATCATACAAAACAACTCCACATGATTCACCTTATTTCCACTAGTACCCCGACCCACCAATGTAGTCGAAAGACTCTTATGCAAGAACCTGTAGATCGGGTCAACAATATCAGAAGATACCAACGCTGCAGAGAATGGTACATGAGAAATCGTGCTCCAGAATCTCGCTAACTCATTCTTCATCAAACTATGATGAAACTCCATGAAAACTTACCTGAAACTCCATGAAAACTTACCTGAAACTCCATTTTCTCATCGATTCTAGCTCCTAGAAGGTGATGAATTCCTGCAAAACACAAAATGACACAAAAACACAAAACTACGAAAAACAACTATTGGTGACCCGAAAACTATGAAAGGACTAACGACGCTTAAAATACAAACTCTACACTTGAGTTTTCCCTCAAGAATCTAAGCGGTGGTAGTAGGCGGGTACGCAAGAGGAATTTCTTCCTCTTCGGTGGTGTCGATGGGGCCTCCCAAGTAATGTTTCAAATGATGTCCATTAACTTTCCACGATCCTCCCCCCACTTCATCAAACAACTCCACGGTACCGTATGGGAACTCCCCCTTCACGACATACGGTCCGGACCATCTAGACTTCAACTTTCCGGCAATCAACTTCAACCTCGAATTGAACAAAAGCACTTTAACGCACACTCAAAACTCCTTCAACTTACGCAACTTCCTATCATGCAATGCCTTTGATTTTTCTTTGATACTCCATGAACGTTCGTATGCGGCATCCCGAAGAGCTTCCAATTCGTGGATTTGAAAGAACCTTTTTCTAGCGGCCTCGATGAGATCCAAGTTCACGGTTTTAAGTGCCCAAAGAGCCCGATGCTCTAATTCCACTGGTAAATGGCACGCTTTTCCATACACTATCATAAAAGGGGTCGTACCTAACGGTGTCTTGTAGGCGGTACAGCTTATCCGACCAATCCTTACAGCTCTTCCCCACCGTCTTTTCCAAGATCCTCTTCACTCCTCGATTCGCGTTCTCAACTTGACCGCTTGTTTGTGGATGATATGCGGTGGATAAATGGTGCTTAACTCCATATCTCTCCAATGCCTTCTCCATTACGGCATTACAAAAATGCGTCCCGCGATCACTAATAATTTCCTTAGGGGTACCGAAACTTGTAAACAACTTCTTCAAGAATCTCACCACCACTCGTGCATCTTTTGTAGGCAAAGCTTGAGCTTCCACCCACTTCGAAACGTAGTCAATAGCCACGAGGATGTACCTATTCCCACTCAAAGATGGGAATGGCCCCATGAAGTCGATGCCCCACACATCGAAGATTTCTAAAACTTGAATAGGGTTTTGGGGCATCTGGTCCTTGGATGAGATGTTGCTGGTTCGTTGGCAACGATCGCAAGTCCTCACAAACTCTATCGCGTCTTTAACTACAGACGGCCAATAAAACCGACAATCGAAGACTTTCTGAGCGGTCACATGTGGACCGTGTTGACCCCCTGTCAAGCCGTCATGAACATGCCGAATAATATCTAAACCCTCTTCTCTACTCACACATCTCCTCAAAATCCGATCACCTCCTATCTTGAACAGGTAGGGATCATCCCATATGTATCTCCGTGAGTCGCTCAAGAGCTTCTTCCTCTGCTGGCAACTCATCCCGTCCATCACATACCCTTCTGCAAGGTAGTTAGCTAAATCACTAAACCACGGTAAACCCTCATTCTCTGCCTTAATATAATCAATGGATTCATGAGGGAATATGTCTCCTATCGCCTCCTCACGAATCTCCTCCCTACTCGGATCCTCCAAATGTGAAAGATGGTCCGCTGTGACGTCCTCCGCTCCTTTCTTATCCTTAATTTCTATGTCAAACTTGGAAAGGAGTAGAATACATCGTCTAAGACGCGGCTTAGCGTCCTTCTTCTGAAAAAAGGTAACGCAGAGCCGAGTGGTCGGTGAACACTATGGTCTTCGAAAGAACAAGGTAAGAACGAAACTTGTCGAATGCAAACACGACGGCTAACAGTTCCTTCTCAGTAGTGGTGTAATTTTCTTGGGCGTCATTCAATGTTTTACTCGCGTAATAGATCGGGTGAAAGTAGTTCTCCCGTCTCTGCCCTAATACCACACCGACTGCGTAATCACTAGCGTCGCACATGAGCTCGAATGGCAAGTTCCAGTCGGGTGATACAAGAATAGGTGCACTCACGAGTTTCTCTTTAAGGAATTTGAACGCTTGAAGGAACTCCTTGTCAAAGACAAAAGGAACATCCTTCTCTAAGAGTCGGGTTATGGGGTGAGTGATTTTAAAAAAGTCTCTAATGAAGCGCCTATAAAAGCCCTCACGACCGAGAAAACTGCGAATCGACTTAACACTAGTCGGTGGAGGAAGCCGACTAATCGTATCTATCTTTGCTCTATCAACTTCTATACCAGCTCTCGAAATCTTATGACCTAAGACAATCCCCTCAGTCACCATGAAGTGACACTTTTCCCAATTCAACATCAGCTTCGTTTCGACACACCTCCTCAACATCCTCTCAAGATTAACTAAGCAATGATCGAAAGAATTACCGTACACGGAGAAATCGTCCATAAACACCTCCATCGAACTCTCTACCATATCCTGAAAGATCGCAATCATACATCGCTGGAATGTAGCTGGAGCGTTACATAATCCAAACGGCATGCGTCGGTACGCATACGTGCCGTACAGACATGTAAAGGTTGCCTTCTCTTGATCCTCTGGTGCGAAGGGGATCTGGAAGTAACCCGAAAACCCGTCGAGAAAGCAATAGAATTGCTGACCCGCGAGCCGCTCAAGCATCTGATCAATGAATGGGAGCAGAAAATGATCCATACGGGTGGCGTCATTTAACTTTCAATAGTCAATGCACACCCGCCAACCCGTGACCGTACGTGAATGTATGAGCTCATTCTTCTCAATCAAAAAGACTGTCATCCCCCTTTCTTCAGGACGACCTGAGTTGGGCTCACCCAAGCTGAATCGAAAATTGGGTATATCAACCCGGACTCTAGCAACTTTATAACTTCCTTCTTAACTACCTCCTGCATATTCGGGTTGAGACGTCGCTGCAGTTGCACCACCGGCTTGTAAACCTCCTCCATCAGAATACGGTGCGTGCAAAAAGTGGGACTAATCCCCTTAATATCAGACAACCTCTATGCAATCGCTTCTTTGTGTTTTCTCAACACCTCAATCAGTCTCATCTTCTCCTCCTCTGTCAACTTCGATGAGATGATGACGGGCATGTTCGGCTTCTCTCCTAAAAATGCGTACTGAAGATGTGATGGAAGAACCTTAAGTTCTAAAGGCGGTGGAATATCTAAAGGAGTACTCTCATCACTAACCTCATTGAGTTCCAACATCTCTGGAACCCATAACTCATCGCTCTCATCTAACGGCTCCTCCTCAATCTCTTCTTCATCAATATCGTCAACAACTCCCTCACCTACTAGATCGGCCCCGCTAATGTACTCGAGACACGTGTCGACACAAGATATGAAAGAATTTAGAAAGTAAACAGAATGACATGGTCCGCTATCCTCGTCTCTACCCCCAGGGTGCTGCATGGCTCTATCGATCTCAAACGTGACAATCTCGTCACCCGCACGAAGGGAAATCTTACCTTCAAAGACATCAATGATTGCCTTTACGGTTCGAAGGAATAAACGGCCCAAAATAATAGGAACTCTCTCATCGGCCTCCATGTCAAGAACGACAAAGTCTACGGGAACTACGAACTTATCCACTTTAACCAACAAATTTTCTACGATCCCACGAGGATACTTGACCGAATGGTCGGCCAAGGACAACGAAATACGCGGGGGTGCAAGCTCTCCTAATCCAAGCCTCTCATACAAAGAAAATGGCATCAGATTGATGCTCGCGCCTAAATCAGCTAGAGCATGAGCAGGGGTAACGGCTCCCCCAAAAAGGCATGGAATGGTGAATGTGCCCGAGTCAGTTAATTTCTATGGTAGCTTATTTAAGACCACCGTGGAACAACCTCCGATCAAAGGAATGTTCGAAAGCTCACCTATCATATCCTTACACTTCTGAAGGTCCTTAAGGAATTTAGCATACTTGGGCATGGACTGAAGGGCCTCTATGAAGTGAAGATTGATTTTCAACTGCTTAAACATCTCAAGAAATTTCCCATATTCCTTAGCATATTTGTGATGCTTAAGGTGGGCGGGGTATGGGACGCGAGAATGATCAACTAATGGTGAGGGTCTAACCCTTATCGGTTGTTTCTCTACACTCTTCTCTACTTGAGGCTCCTTGGTGTGTGCGGTTCTTGCTGGGTCTAGCCTATGTTGCACCTTACCGGGAGCTTCCATCTCTATCTCCTTGTCTAACTCTCCCTCATCCTCTATCTCAACACTCTCTCTAACTATCTCCCCTAAACTCTTTACACTACGGGTAGTAATAGCCTTAGCTGAATGGTTAGCCGGGTTCGGGTAGGTATTTCCTGAAAACTGGCCAGGTGGGTGCTCTTGTAAGTGTTTAGCTATAACACCTACTTGTCGCTGAAGATTTAAGAGTGCGGATTGTTGATTTTTATTGTGAAGCTCTTGATTTTTATTTATTTGCTCTTGATTTTTAGCGAAGTTACCAAATTCGATTATAGTTTTTTGAGTAACCTGATCTCTCGCCATTAACTGAGCAAACATCTCCTCAATCCTACTCAGACTACCCTCTGAACCTTTACCACTAACCTGACCCTCTTGATTTGACCCCCCACTAGCAAATTGACCCCCTGAACCTGAACCACTAAACTGACCTCCCTGTCCTGAACCTCCACTAGTGTATAGACTGGGCCCCCTATTTTGATACTGACCAGATGGAAAACCAGGAGGATTACCGGAAGAGCGAAAACTATTATTATTGCCACTACCACGCTAGTTGGAGTTATAATTAAAATTATTATTATTAAACGGGCCCCTAGATTGACCGGCTATAAACTCTACATGCTCGAGTGTAAGTGTGGGACAATCTATCGCATCGCGGCCTCCCCTACAAACCTCACATCTATCGAACTTTTTCTTAATCTCATTTAGCTCCTGTTTAAAAGATTTCTCCATCCTTTCTAGAGAAGCAGCTACTTATGAATCCAAGCCAACTTGGTTTACCCCTCGAGCGGCCAAGGGGGTAGTCACAGGAATGGAAGTCTTGCTGGTAGTGCTATAGTCCATGTCAGAATGGGCGAAACTCTCAAATAAATCATTGCACTCATTAACTGTCTTTTTACCCATGAGTTACCCTCCAGCAGAAGTATCAAACCGGGCTTTGATCTCGGGCGTGAGACCATTGTAGAACTTTTACACGAGTGCCCAATCCGACAAACCATGCTGAGAACAACGAGAAATCAAAGTTTGGAAACGCTCCCAGACCAGGTGGTAAGGCTTATCAGGCTTTATCCAGAACGAATGGATCTGATCGCATAGACGAGATACTTTGGCAGGTGGGAAATATTTAGCTAAGAAAGCATCTCGTAAACCTGCCCAGGTGGTGAAAGTTAGGGGTGTTCAAAATCGGATATCCGAAAATTCGAATATCCGAATTTCGGATATCCGAAATATCGGATAGCTAAATTTCACTATCCGAATCCGTATCCGAAATTTCGGATATCCGAAGTTCGGATATCCGAAATTTCGGATATCCGTTCGGATAATGAAACGGATATCCGAAATTCTAAAAATAATTGTTCCAAAATAAAAATCAAACAAAATATAATCTTTTCAATCTAGCAAATTGTTAACTAAAAAGTAACAAATCAAAAGCAAAGCATGAATATCTTATACAATGGAAGAACAGATTACATTTATCTATAAATAATAAGTTTGAACATAAACATTTATGTATTTCAGATTCTTAAAAAGCAAAAAAAAAAATTCAAATAGATAATGTTTTACAACTAAATCAAAAACAAACTTCTTGTCTTCTTGATTAAACACCTGCACAAATCCATTCTATATCCAAACAGATCCCTATATTACAAAATGGAGAAAAAATTAAAACATCAATCACATACACTAGATTTTATCAAGAATGTATCCTACGCATCGACTTCACCGGCGAATCAGCATTATCAACCTGGTAATCACGGAGGCCAACTAGGAGGATGTCACCGGCGGCGACGGGCGTTTAGTACCGCACATACGGCGGCGTATTTTTGGTCGTCTTCTTTGAAAATGAGCTTAGATCTATTTGTTTCGGCTTCGTTCTTACCTCTGTTGCGATTCTTATGTGATCGGAAGTCTGATTTCAACCGATTAGGCTTGAAAGATTGAATTTAAAAAAGAAAGTTAAGGTCTGATGTTTGAGGGAGGCAGACGAGGCAGCGAACAAATGAAATTAGGGGAGTAGGGTTTCTCTAAATGATATATATATTTAAATAAAATTAATAATTAAAAAATAACAAAATTTAACATTTCGGATATCGGATATCCGAACTATCCGAAATTTTTCAAAACTGGTATCCGAAACCGAATCCGAATTTTCGAATATCCGAAATTCGGATATCCGAATTTTCGGATATCCGAAAATTCGTATAATTCGGATTCGGAATTTCGGATTCGGTTTCGGATTCGGATTTTTTTGAACACCCTAGTGAAAGTCACTGCTGGCTGCGAATCGAACCAGACGGCTGCGCGGCCAGCGAGAGAAAATGGGAAAACCTGAAGGGACCTGGCATCTAGATTAACATCCTCAATAGAGAAGGTGCTACAAAGGCGGGTGATTCGGTTAATGTGGGAGGGAGCATCCTCATCATCACGGCCGTGGAATTGGCACGAATTAGTGGTGGCCGTCACGATGTAGGACGGGATCTGCCATGAACTATCATTAGCACTGTTGGGAAGAGTGATGGGTGAATTAGCACCGATGAAACCGGTGGTGGCTTGCTCGTAAACGGTTCGATTGGCCATTTGGTTATTGGGTGTAGGACTAGGTGGACGTGTGGGTGGTGGAGAATTGTGTGGTGACGGCCTCGGTGTGAAGTCGAAGGATGGTGGTTTAAAGTGGAGAGTAGAGTCAGAAGGGGCGAATTGTCAAGAAGAAGAAGAGCTAGAAGAACTAACCTTGGACGAAGAAAACGAGAAGGAAAACTTGATCGTAAGCGGACTCGGCGGTGGTCCCTACGAGCGCGTATGGGGCATCCACTGCAAAACTGAATACAAACAAGTAAGAAGACTCTAATAAACGACTCGACAAAATATAAAAGACACTAAGATAAATATTTTTTGATTTTTTTTTATTTTTATTAGACTCCTACGACTCAAACAAACGAACAAATAGCACGTAATATGTCAAAAAAGTCTAAACAAAGTAATTAATGCAATCGCCAAAGAGTCCCCAGCAACGGCGCCAAAAACTTGATGTGCTAAAAGTAGTTTAATAAAAACAATTAAAATTAACCTAAATCTAGACTCAAAGTAATACTCTAGACTCTCTAAACTCGACTAAACTACTAACCGGCAAGTGAACCGATCGATGGACTATAGTAAAGCTAAGTTGTTGGACTCTGTATGCCCAAGACACATATTAAATTGATGTGGCTAGTACGTTATGATCCAAGTCGAGTCATACCCAATAACAAGCTAGACAAACACTTATATTATTTATTTGTGATATGATCAAACAAATAAATATTAACACTTACAATATTTAGAAATTGGTGTTCTAAATAATTACACTTGAGAAACCAATAAATTATATGGATAATTTATTTTGAGTGAATATTTTATTTTGTTATTTAATGGGTTAAATAACATTTTAAAAGGTTGTATAAAGTCTTGCATTTATGTAGTGTTATATTTATAAAAGTTATAAATATATAAACAAAGACTTGAATTTTATAAAAGTTTTTTTTTTTTAAAACAAAGCTAGCCCCCCCCCCCCCCCCCCCCCACATGGGAAATCACAAACCTCCTCTTGGTCCAATGAAATGGCTTGCATGTTGTCATAACTTGCATGTGTTTTGATTGGAAGGACCAATGAAATGGCTTGCATGTTGTCATACTTGCATGTGTTTAGATTGGGAGTTGGTGGTGGCAATATTCTCTCTTAGACTATAAATAAATTGGATGACCAAATGAGCCATGGAAGACTTGTGTTCTTGCTCTCTAAAAATTGGTCATAAGAGGGTGTTTTTCAAGTGTTCGGTTTTTTATCTTTGGTGTTAAAATCCTAGCTAAACTTGTGGTGTTTGTTGGAAGCTTGGGGTATACAAGCTTGAGGTTTTCTACTCTTGAGGACAACCATTTCAAGAAGCATCATCCGTTTCATCATCCTTGTACTCCAAGAAGGTAGTTTTCGAAACATCCTATGGTTGTGTTTGATAGTATTCATTTCATATATGGATCCGGGTTTTGGGATTTTGCATATAAATGGTTTTATATATTATAAAAGTAACATGTTTTAAACATTATTTCCGCTGCATTTTTATTTCATATGGATGAAATTGCTTTGATAAACATGTTAAAATCCCATCAATGGCATCTAGAGCCGCTTATGTGAGTGCATACTTCAATAGATTAAAATTTCGGGTTTCGGGTTTGAATAAAACCCTATGGCTGAAAATTTTAACATGGTTAACCCTTTGTTTTTCAAGATTATTTTCTTACATGCATAAGAGAATCTTGAAAAATTTATTTCATATGGATGATTTGTTTGTTTGGACAAAACTTACCTTTTTGGTTTTTTGAACATAGCCGAAAATGTTTATAAAAGGGAACCATTTTTTATGCTTCTTGAAATTAATATATATATATATATATATATATATATTTGGATATATATTTTGGTGCATATGACCTAGCCTTGACCTTGTGTTGAATGATTGTGTTGTTATTTATTATTTCAAATAGTTGTAATAATTATTATTTTGTTCTTCCATTTGAAGATATGTAATTTATTTATTTTCATTTGGTATGTAAAATAAATAGATTAGGTGCATTTTATTTTACTAGAAAAAATGTATTAGGATATATTTTGTAAAAGAAGATGCACACAAAAATGCGGTTTTGGTTTGGACCATAATATTCGGTCCAAAGAACTTCATCGTTCTCAACGGGATTTTAACCCGATAACCAAAACACATTTTTGAAGTACAAAAGAGTTTGGAGCTGAAAATAAAAGACTTTTGGAAGCTCAAAGAAGGTGGAGAAATCACAACACAAGATGGAGACTTGAAGCATTTGGATGCGGGATCAAGTGGGAGTTCATCGACACATTACTTGTGTCATTTTTCACCCTTTAGGAAGGACCTTTTGACACACTTGTTTCGGCTAACAAGTGTTGTCAAAATAGTTGGCTATGGTTATGCACCTATTGTTGTGAATGATGTGCTTGTTTGGTTGTTTATTTTGTTGTTTAGATGATATGTAGATATGCATGACTTAACAAACTAATAATCAACAACAAGCGTAAAATTGGTTCTTGACAAAATCATTAAAATGTTTAATAAAGGTTTTATTAAAAATTAATGGTTTTATAATAAAATGGGTTTTATTAAAAAGAACCTTGAAAATTTGTTTTCACTAAAGTACCATTGATTTGAATGCATGCAAATGTATGGTACATAATATTTTCTAAACTAGAATTTTGAAATATTGAAAACCCTTTTATAAAACAAGTCAAACACCATCCTTTTATACAACACTCGAAACACTTGGGAACTCTTATTGTGGGATAAAGGTCACCTAACCACATTTGAGGGAACTTGTATGTTCGAGGTGGGTTTACCATGTTTGTGGGATAAAGGTCACCTAACCACTTATGTGTATAAACTCACACGTGTGTGTAAGTTGGACGACTTGATTTGGAAACCATGAACTTAGGGTCACCAAAGCATGGGGAACAAAGGTGTTGATGGGATTAAACATGCCAACTAAACATAAAGATGTTTAACCGATCCCATATGGCTAGAAATTGCAAAGAGTTGCAATTGTCAAACGTTGACTACCTTGTTAATTTAAATAGAGGGATAAAGGTCACCTAACCAATATTTAAATCTAACGTTGGATTCTAGATTTTAATTATTAATTGTCTTTAAGACACAAAAGGGTATTAATGATTAAAATATAATAATATCGAAAATACTAAAATTGAACTTGTTAAATTTTGTAGATGGCCGCTAACAATGCAAACCCGACTAACCAAATCGTCCGAAACCTATCACTAAGAACCATCCTTGAAAAGGATCGTCTCAACCATAACAACTTCATGGAATGGTTTCGAAACTTGAGAATCATTCTCAAGCAAGAGAAGATATCCTATGTGTTGGACGATCCTATTCCCGATGAACCTAACGTGGAAGATGTGGAAGCCTACAACGATTGGGTTAAGTTTACTGAGGACTCCATGCAAGCCTCATGCCTCATGTTGGGAACTATGATTCCCGAAATTCAAAAGGATTTTGAACACCACGGGGTATACGACATGATTACCCAGTTAAAGGAAATGTTCCTACAACAAGCAAGGGTAGAACGCTTCGAAACTGTTCGGGCGCTTCATGCATGTCGAATGGAGGAAACCCAATCGGTATCATCTTGTGTCCTTAAGATGAAAAGCCACATTGATCGCCTCGAAAGGCTAAATTGTCCCGTCTCTAAAGAGTTGGCTAAGGATTTGATCCTCAACTCTTTAACAAAGAAATTTGAGAGCTTTGTAATGAATTACAACATGAATGGATGGGACAAGAGCATTGGTGAGCTTCATGCAATGCTCAAAACGGCCGAAGCAGGAATGGGCAAAAAGGCTATACCCGTCCTAGCGATCACTGAAGGAGGCAACAAGAAGAGGCCCCACCCCGACTCTAAAGCAAACTATGCTAAAAGAAAGGGACGCGTTAAGGGAAAGGGAAAAGCAAAAGCAAAAGCAGAACCCGCCAAACCAAAAGAGAAGAAGCAAAAGGTTGCTACGAACGACCCATGTTTTGAATGTGGTGAGATATGACATTGGAAGAGAAATTGTCCGACCTATCTCAAAGAGTTGAAAAATAAGAGGGATGCAGGGCAAACCTCAGGTACTGTCTTTATGATACATGTTGAGCTTAATGTTATTTCTTCTAACACATGGGTACTTGATACCGGATGTGGAACTCATATTTGCAATTCGTTGCAGGGGTTCAAAAGAAATAGACATTACAAGAAGGGAGACGCTAGTCTCTTCATGGGCAACGGAGCAAAGGTTGATGTCGAAGCTCAAGGAGACTACGTTTTAGAGCTTCCAAGTGGTTTGGAAGTTACTTTGAAGAATGTTTTATATGCTCCTAGTTTGACTAGGAACATAATTTCTGTTTCCCTTTTGAGACAATGTGGTTTTAAATTTGAATTTGTTAACCAAGACATTTATGTTTCTATGAATGATGTGTTTTATTTTAAAGCTATATCTTTAAATGGTATTTATGAATTAGATCATGATAACGCATCATATGATAGCTCAATGTACCAAGTAACCAACAAGAAACTCAAAATGGATTTGAGTGATTCCTATCTTTGGCATTGTCGCCTTGGACATATAAGCAAGAATCGCATGCATACACTTCAGAAAAGTGGTCTTTTGAATACAAATGAAGATAATTCATTTGATGTATGCGAATCTTGTTTACAAGGAAAAATGACCAAGACACCCTTTAGTGGAACTTTTGAAAGGGCTAAAGACTTACTAGGTATCATACATTCAGATGTATGTGGTCCTTTTAAGCCGATGACTAGGAATGGTGAAAGATACTTCATTACCTTTATCGACGACTATAGTCGTTATAGTTATGTGTATTTACTGAGACACAAGGATGAAGCATTTGAAATGTTCAAAGACTTCAAAAGTGAAGTAGAAAATCAACTCAAGAAAGCAATCAAAGTCCTTCGTACTGATAGAGGAGGTGAATACCTTAGTGGTTCCTTTCAAGATCATCTTAGAAGTTGTGGGATTATCTCACAACTTACTCCACCTGGAACACCACAACACAATGGTGTGTCCGAAAGGAGAAATCGAACTCTATTAGATATGGTTCGATCTATGATGGCTAGAAGCACATTACCTCTATCATTCTTGGGTTACGCTTTGCTCTCCGTAGTTCGCATACTAAATATGGCCCCAACCAAGAAAGTGGAAAAGACACCTTTTGAAATATGGCATGGAAACCCTCCATCATTATCATTCTTAAGGGTTTGGGGTTGTGAAGCTTATGTTAAGAAATACACCCCAAATAAATTGGAAGTCCGATCTACTAAGTGTATCTTTGTAGGATATCCTAAAGATGATATAGGATATTAATTCTACGACCCAACCGAGCAAAAGGTATTTGTTTCTCGAAAGGGTAAGTTCTTAGAAGCTAAGTTCCTTATGGAAGGAACTAGTGATAGAACAGTGGAACTTGGGGAGGAACAAGAACCACAAGACGATACACGTTTGGTTAATACTAGCACTCAACAAGAGGTTGTTGAAAACGATCAAGAGGTTGATCAGAACACACAAAATGTTCACAGATCTGGTAGAATTAGTAATCCACCTGAAAGATATGGATTTTTCATGGATGGATGCTACGTGGTAGATTCAGATGAACCAACCACATACCATGATGCAATGTCAAAATCCGATTGTGACAAATGGCTTGAAGCCATGAACATAGAGATGCAATCCATGTATGACAACCAAGTTTAGGAATTGGTTGTGCCACCATTCAACTCCAAAGTAGTTGGAAGTAAGTGGGTTTTCAAGAAGAAAACAGATATGCATGGTAACTTGGATACTTACAAAGCAAGACTTGTAGCAAAAGGTTTCACTCAAACTCAAGGGATTGATTATGATGAGACCTTCTCGCCTGTGGCGATGCTAAAGTCGATCAGGATATTATTTGCCATAGCTGCATATTATGACTATGAGATCTGGCAATTGGATGTCAAAACGGCTTTTCTTAATGGATATCTTGATGAAGATGTCTATATGGTTCAGCCTGAAGGTTTTGTCGATCCAAAACATCCTGACAAAGTATGCAAGTTAAAGAAATCAATCTATGGATTGAAACAAGCATCTAGAAGTTGGAATCACTGTTTTGATGAAGAAATTAAGAATTTTGGATTCATCAAGAACGACGATGAAGCTTGTGTGTATAAGAAAGCTAGTGGGAGCATCATCACTTTCTTAGTACTGTGTGTCGATGACATTCTACTATTTGGGAATGACATTCCAACCATGGAAGGTGTAAAAGCCTGGCTTGGAAGTTGTTTTTCCATTAAGGATCTTGGTGAAGTAGCCTACATTCTGGGAATAAAGGTCTATAGGGATAGATCAAGGCACTTGATAGGTTTAAACCAAAGTGCATATATTGACAAAGTCTTGAATAGGTTCCAAATGGATAACTCTAAGAGAGGTTTTGTGCCTATTCAAAAGGGGACAATATTGAATACATCTCAATGTCCTAGCTCAAAGGATGAGCAAGAGAAAATGAAAAGAATCCCATATGCGTCAGCTATAGGATCCATCATGTATGCAATGATATGCACCAGACCCGACGTCTCATGCGCCTTGAGCATGACAAGTAGATACCAGCAAAATCCAGGTAACAGTCATTGGATGGCTATTAAAAGCATATTGAAATATCTTAGGAGGACTAAGGATATGTTCTTAATATATGGATCTGGTGAGGAGGAACTCGTTGTAAAGGGTTACACGGACGCGAGTTTCCAAAAAGATCGAAGTGATTCTCGATCACAATCGGGGTATGTCTTCATTTTAAATGGAGGAGCAGTCTCTTGGAAGAGCTCAAAACAAGACGTGGTAGCATTGTCCACTACAGAATCAGAATACATCGCCGCTTCATTGGCAGCCCAAGAAGCTGCATGGTTGAAGAAATTCATAGCCAACCTAGGGGTGGTCCCTACCATTCAAGACCCCCTAGAGATCTTTTGTGATAACGAGGGTGCGATTGCTCAAATCAAGGAACCTCGTGCACACCAAAAGACTAGACATATTGAGAGGAGATTCAACTACATAAGGGATGAAGTTGAAAAGGGAAAGATATGTATCCGCCAAGTTCACACCGATCAAAACATTGCGGATCCACTCACGAAGCTCCTTGACAGGGCAAAACATGAGGGTCATACATGTGCCTTAGGACTTCGATATTCTAGTGATTGGATTTGATCAATTTTGTATTTGGATATTGAAACAATTGTTATTTTAACTCTTTTATGGTATTTTGAGTTATGTTTCATATTAGCATGTTTAAATCCGTGAATAAGTTAATTATTCTAAATGTCCGTAGTCGATCATACTTGTGGGAACAAATATGAATGTAAGACTATTATGAGTTTGGATTGGTGGATATTCATTAGATATGAATATAGAGCAAAGTGTTGCTGCCAAATTTCATAGATATTTGTGGGATACAAATATTAGACAGACTCGCTCTCAAATATTACTGCATGGAATCATTTGTGATTGATCATAAGTAAATTTTGAGTAAAGGCGAATATCATAGTATCCTCTGACCTGAGATACATATTGGGTCTTGATATTCACCAAGTATTATACCTTGACCTAGTTCTTTGCTGTCTGTAATAAGGCGGTACACAAGGCTAAACTCAGGTGTGGTACAAGGTGATTGTGAGAGACGTATGTAGTCAAGAAGGGATTTGTTCCTCTTATTCGTTGAGAGTAAGATGTCTAAGGCCTGATAAAGTTAAATCAACAGAGAGTGATCACTCTATGTCTCTGGATTTAACATGACATCTGAAACGAAAGGATAAATGATAGATTCACCTAAATCATGTTCAAGTAAGGGACTTGAAAGGGATGATGTTATTGAATGGCAAATATAGTCATACGTATTGGGGGTAGTAAACTGTAGTTAGGCGTCATTTACTACTTGCATCAATCTTCTATGTATCTTGTGCAAGTGGGAGATTGTTGGACTCTGTATGCCCAAGACATATATTAAATTGATGTGGCTAGTACGTTATGATCCAAGTCGAGTCATACCCAATAACAAGCTAGACAAACACTTATATTATTTATTTGTGATATGATCAAACAAATAAATATTAACACTTACAATATTTAGAACTTGGTGTTCTAAATAATTACACTTGAGAAACCAATAAATTATATGGATAATTTATTTTGAGAGAATATTTTATTTTGTTATTTAATGGGTTAAATAACATTTTAAAAGGTTGTATAAAGTCTTGCATTTATGTAGTGTTATATTTATAAAAGTTATAAATATATAAACAAAGACTTGAATTTTATAAAAGTTTTTTTTTTTTAAAAAAGCTAGCCCCCCCCCCCCCCACATGGGAACTCACAAACCTCTTCTTGGTCCAATGAAATGGCTTGCATGTTGTCATAACTTGCATGTGTTTTGATTGGAAGGACCAATGAAATGGCTTGCATGTTGTCATACTTGCATGTGTTTAGATTGAGAGTTGGTGGTGGCAATATTCTCTCTTAGACTATAAATAAATTGGATGACCAAATGAGGCATGGAAGACTTGTGTTCTTGCTCTCTAAAAATCGGTCATAAGAGGGTGTTTTTCAAGTGTTCGGTTTTTGATCTTTGGTGTTAAAATCCTAGCTAAACTTGTGGTGTTTGTTGGAAGCTTGGGGTATACAAGCTTGAGGTCTTCTACTCTTGAGGACAACCATTTCAAGAAGCATCATCCGTTTCATCATCCTTGTACTCCAAGAAGGTAGTTTTCTAAACATCCTATGGTTGTGTTTGATAGTATGCATTTCATATATGGATCCGGGTTTTGGGATTTTGCATATAAATGGTTTTATATCTTATAAAAGTAACATGTTTTAAACATTATTTCCGCTGCGTTTTTATTTCATATGGATGAAATTGCTTTGATAAACATGTTAAAATCCCATCACTAAGTAAGTCCGGATGTCGAACCCACGAGACTCGATTAAATTACGCTAAGACTCTATCTAGACTAAGACTAACACAACTTAAATAATTGTTTATTTGATTGGGGGGGGGGGGGGTTACTAAAAATCCAAAATTTGCAATTAAAATTAAACTAAATTAACTAGACACGAATTTGGACGAAGACTTAACTCAGTGATGATGAAGACTACCTAGGCTAGACTCATGTTCAACTAGGAATGGATTTCTATTCGAAATTAACGTGGTATGGAACCGAGATTTTTTAATGCTAAACCCTAAGAAATCCCTACTAAGACCTCCCGACCCTTCTCAGGAAGAAACTTGTGAGACTCTACAGAGCTGTTATGACTACCGGTTGTTAGATTTCCTCTCAATCCTCTAACTTCTTGGAAAGTGCCCTAATATGACAATCTACCTCTCAGCGTGAAAGTCTAAGGCAACTATGGATTTTAACTTGGTTTAATAGACACGAGTATGATTAGGGAACTAAGACCGATTTCTCTCAAAACCTAATCCTAGCTATATACCAAACCGAGACCTATTAACAACCTCGAGCCTCTCAGCGACAAGATTAATAGAATATCAAGTTTCAAGAATCTTTAAATTACCGTTTCTAAGGCTATTGGCCAATTCACCCAAAAATTACCCTAACCCGTGAAGATTAGATAATTAACACGAACCTATTCTATGAAAGACATTCATCAAGATTCATTTGAAATGAGCAATTAGTCGAAAATCAACACAAGATACACATATACACCAAATCAAAGGTTCCAAAGTTCTTTACTTTCCAAGAAAACGCATAACCAACGTTAATAACGAATAAAAATCCAATCTTTGTTAAACAATCACCATAACCTAGGTAGTTAAAGGTGTTTAGCCTATAATCCTTGTGACAAACATCATAACAATCATAAAGAAAATAGAATTCATCAAGAAACAAGCTGAAATCAAATGAAACAAGAAAGAGACGGGAAGATTAAACCCGAATGCTTCACTCCGAATGCTCACGAACTCGTACCCGATGATTCCCAGACTTCACGAGCTTCAAACGACCTCTGATCAGCCCCCGAGATGTCCAATTTTCGTCTAAAAGCTTGCTGACTTCGTAAGTTCTCGACAATGAATGATTGAGATGTTTTTAGAATGTTTAAACCCTAAAATTCCTTGCTTTTCACGTAATAATCTGTCGCCACAAGCCTGTGGCGGCCCGCGAAGAACAACAGGCACCCCGTCGCGGGTAGCGGCGCCCCTAAAAATAATATTTTCCTTTCTACACCATGGCGGCCCGCGACATACCCCTTTAAAACCCTCGCGGGTAGCGACAAACATCCAGAACTATAATTTTTCACCATTTCAGCTTCCAAGCTTTCGTTCCTTGATCCGACACTTTATCTTGTCAGATTTTAACTCGTTTATGCACTTTTCAGCTACAAAGACCTGGAAAACACAAATCTATCAAAAGTATATACAATCTACATGAAAACGAACTAACACTATCCATAATCGACTAAACCAAACACGAATAAAAGATGTATTTTACAATACATCAGGTAGCGAGCCAGAATTCGAGACTTCACCCAGATCCATTCTACCAGAGATACCCCTCATGACTCCACAGATGGTTGGTATGGCCGAATTCGCTTCGTCATTTCATGTCGATCCTGCTACTTTCGCCAGCCAGGTAGACCCCCGTTATACTTTCACAAGCAACGAATGGATAGACGACGATGATGATGTTCCTCCCTCGATTCATGAGACGGGACAATCGTCAGGAACTGTACCAGTTTCGATGACATGGATAGAGGTCTCCCTATGATTGGAGAATCTTTCAGTATTGCACCAGTGGTGGACGCCACTATCGTCACGGCTCAACAATTAGAGCCATCAGTCATCCCACCTACTGCTGTTGCTAAGCCCATTACTGAGATCCCTCCACCTGTTATTACTGAGTCATCCTTACCATTAATCTAGTCACGCACTCCTACTATACCTCTCTTGGTTTATTATCGACGTAGGAAGAGGACTAGATCTGTAGGAGAGATCGCATCGACGTCACGCGCAGAGACATCGTCTGCTTCCAAGAAGAAGAAAGGAGTATGGGTTGATCGATGTTGCCATTGCGACCGACAGTTCGCCAATCTGCGTGGAGACCTTGACTCAGCTAGGGATCAGATAAAGGATTTAGGGGGACAGATGGACTGGTATGATGAGCTGAAGGATTTAGACGACAGTGCAATGGATCAGATGCACTGGAGAATAGCGGAGCTGGAGGAGCTTGTTAGGAGGATGTTGGACTTCTTGGGTCTGAAGCGTTAGTTGTTTGTTGTTGGTTGTTCTGTATGTCTCTTTTGATAAACTTTGTTTATGGCTTGTATGCCAGTTTTTTTTTTTTTTTTTGATATTTAGTAGGAAATTTTATATGAACTTGTTGTGGGTGTTGACGTAGACATGCCAAAATTTGGTTAGTCGTGTACTAAAAACAAGTTTTATAATTTCTGTAATGAATATCGGATGGGTTACTATTGGTTTAAAAATTGTTCTCATTATTATGTGGATATTATACATGTGCAATGTTTGGTCCAGTAGTATTTAATGATTGAATTATTTTTGGATATCGTCTTATGTTGTTATTATTGTTGTAATAATAGAAACGACGAAATGCCGCCAAAAGCGAGACAAGGTCCTAGACTACCTTCCACCTCAGAAGAGTTGGCACAACTCATTGCCCAACACGTTAATACTCCCATGGAATAACGTGATGCTAACCATAATAATGGCTAGGGATGTGAACGTGGTATTCATGGGCATGGTTTTGGTGGAGCACAGATCGGAAACCCTCAAGGTAATATAATGATCGGAAAGTTTTAGTAGTTTATGTGTTATGATATAATCGGAGCGTAATCCTGATTTTCATTAACCTTGTGAACAATGCACGGATGTACGTATAAAACATTCCAGGGCTACAACCCACGATCATTTACCGGTGCCGAAGGACCCCTAGATATCACCAGATGGATTGAGAAGATGGAATCCGTCATGGCAATCAGTGGTTGTGCTGCTGATCAACGAGTTAGGTATGCTTCTTGTTCTTTTCTTGGTGAAGTTTTATCCTGGTGGAACGCACAAGTTCAAATAACGCACAAGTTCAAATAATGGGTGAAGACGCTACCTATGGTCTAAACTGGAATGAACTAAAAGATATGCTTCTAAAGGAATACTGCCCGCGTAGTGAGATACAGAAGATTGAGACCGACTTCTGGAATTTGACCATGGAAGGCCAAACGTCAGAGCTTACACATCTCGGTTCAACGATTTGGAAAGATTGGTTCCACGGATGGTCACTCCTGAGTATGTTAAGATAGAGATGTACATTTGAGGGCTATCGCAACGAATTCGCAGCATGGTCATATCAGGGAAACCCACTACCTATCTAGAAGCTACTACTCTAGCGAAATCATTAGCGGATGACGTTGCTCGCAAAGGTAGCCTTAACAAGAAGGAGGAAACCAGGAAGTGGTCGGGCAAGGCCAATGCAGACTTGAAATCTGAGCGGTCGGAGCGATCTGAGCCTAGATTTGGAGTTTCGCAGAAGCGTAAGTCCGAGAGCTCAAAAAAGGATACCGATGAGAAGCGTGATAGGAAACGCAGTTTGAGGAAGGCTTATGTAGCAAACTCTAGTGACTCTAGAAGGGATAATGCCAGGGATGGTAAGAGTAGTTTTGAGAAAAAGACTAATGGAGATGAGCAGAGAAAGTCCGCCAGGTGTGGTTGAACTGGGCATGTTACCCGTGAGTGCTATGCCAAGAGTACTTCGGAGGGAGTTAAGCTAGAGGGATGATTTGAGTGTGATGAATAGGGACATTTCAAGAGAGATTGTCCAAAAGCGAAAGGTCGGAATGCCAGGGGCAGAGCATTCGAGCTGAATGCTGGAAAGGCACGTGATGATCATGTTGTTGTTACCGGTACGTTCTTGATCAATAACCATTCTGCGTTCGTACTCTTTGATACTGGGGCTGACTTGAGTTTTGTTTCAAAAAACTTTGAACCATTTCTGTATTCTCTAACAATTAAGCTAAGTAAAAAGTATTCGATAGAACTAGCAAATGGTAAATTGATAGAGACTAGTGAAGTCGTCCGTGGTTGTAGTATTCAGTTAGACGTTCATAGTTTTAGTATTGATTTATTACCAGTGGAGCTGGGTAGTTTTGATGTAGTTGTTGGGATGGATTGGCTATCCAAGAATAAAGATGGGATTATTTGTTCAGAGAAACAAGTGAGGATACCTCGTCCTGGTGGTGATGAAGCTATAGTTGTTCACAGAGACTGATCGAGTCGAGTGTCGAGTGTTGTTAGTGTTATGAAGATGCTTAAGATGTTGCGTAAAGGTTATCATGCGTTCTTAGTTAACGTAGTGGATACGAAGGCTAAAGGTAGGAATATCGAAGAGACTCCTATAGTTCGTAATTATCTGGAAGTTTTCCCCGAAGACTTACCTGGATTGCCCCCTGCGAGATAGATCGAGTTTAAAATTGATCTGGTATCCGGTGCTGCACCAATTTCAAAATCTCCTTATAGGTTGGCACCGTCAGAGATGAAAGAATTGTCGAATCAGCTTCAAGAGCTACTAGACAAAGGTTTCATTCGACCAAGCTTTTCGCCTTAGGGTGCACCTATTTTGTTTGTGAAGAAGAAGGATGGTTCCTTCAGGATGTGCATTGACTACAGAGAGCTGAACAAGTTGACTATCAAGAATCGGTACCCTCTACCGAGAATTGACGATTTGTTTGATCAACTAAAGGGATCCAGCTACTACTCGAAGATCGACCTGCGTTCAGGATATCATCAGTTGAAGGTTGCTGACGAAGATGTTCCGAAGATTGCTTTTCGAACACGATATGGCCATTACGAGTTTTTAGCAATGCCTTTTGGCTTAACTAATGTGCCAGCTGTGTTCATGGATCTCATGAACAGGGTATTCAAACCCTATTTGGATAAATTCATGATAGTATTCATCGACGATATACTTATCTATTCGCGAACCAAAGAAAATCAAGAGCAACATCTGAAGTTGATTCTGGAGCTGCTGAAGGAAGAGAAGTTGTATGCCAAGTTCTCTAAATGCGAATTCTAGATTCGAGAAGTTCATTTTCTCGGACACATCATAAATGAGAAAGGTATACACGTGGATCCGTCGAAGATAGAAGCGATTAAGAATTGGGAAGCGCCAAAGACTCCGTCAGAAGTGCGACAATTCTTAGGACTTGCTGGGTATTATCAAAGATTCATATAGAATTTCTCCAGATTAGCGTAGCCTTTGACGCAATTGACCTAGAAGGAGAAGAAGTTCGATTGGACGGAAAAGCAGGAGGAAGCTTTTCGGATGTTGAAGGAGAAGTTGTGTAGTGCACCTATTCTTTCCCTTCCTGAGGGAAATGACGACTTCATTGTATATTGTGATGTGTCACGTTTGAGCCTAGGATGCGTGCTTATGCAGAATGACAAAGTGATAGCCTATGCATCCAGGCAATTGAAAGTGCACGAGAAGAATTACACGACACATGATTTGGAGTTAGGAGCTGTTGTGTTTGCCTTGAAGATCTGGAGACATTATTTGTATGGCCCAAGGTGTACGATTTACACAGACCATAAAAGCATCCAGCATATCTTTGATCAGAAGGAGCTCAACATGCGACAGCGGCGTTGGGTAGAGTTACTCAACGATTATGAGTGTGATATTCGTTATCACCCTAGTAAAGCAAATGTTGTTGCTAATACGCTCAGTAGGAAGGAGCTGGAGATGCCTCTACGTGTGTGTGCTTTAGGCTTGACCATACAGACGAATTTGACCGATCGAATTCGTAATGCACAACGAGAAGCTTTAAAGGATGAGAACCTGAGAAGAGAAGGTTTGAGAGGTTTAGAATGTGAATTGATACCAAAAGCAGATGAAGTGATGTACTTCATGAACCGGATTTGGGTTCCGCTTAGAGGTAACCTACGTGAACTGGTTATGAACGAAGCTCATAAATCCAGATATTCTATGTCACACCCCCAAAAATACCACAAGCGGAAACCCCCGCGAGGCGTGTGACGTACCATGATCTAGCCACTAATCACATTGAACCATAGACATATAAGATAAGATAAAACCTTTCATCAAACGTAATTGTATAATTCAAACACCACTTAATAAAATCAACATGTTCAGCGGAAGCATAATAGTTTGTTTAAATAAAAGTGTTCAACAATGCAACATCGAGAAGCGTTCCAAATGCCACGACCCATGACCACTCCAGCTTCCCAGACAGCAAGTTCCATAACAATGTACCTAAGGACCTGCAAGCATGCAGAAAAGTGTATCAGACAACGCTGGTGAGTTCACAGTTTGTTTTAACCGTTCAATACCAAGTAGTGACTTATGATATGTTATGTTATGCTATGCTGATAATAACTCGATACCGCAGACGGCCCTTTTTGCCCTTCTCTAATGCTCTATCAAACATTGGTCATGATTTAAAGTTATTAGTTCACGCCCGTCCTATCCAGGTACGTCGTGAAGGTGCCAAACCTAATAGCGCTATCAACTAATAACCCCGTTGCCCTACAAGCAACTAACCCTGTAGTATGATGGCACTTAAGTGATAGAAAGTGAGTGTATTATCCAGCATCAACGTTTACTGAAAACCGATGCATATCCCCTGCAAGGATATGCGTTTGTGAAATCCGCCTCACATCCCCTACAAGGATGTGGGTATTTGAAAACCGCCTCATTTCCCCTACAAGGATATGGGTTTACGAAAATCCATTTACAAGTTGTGGTCTGTTTGATTGTCCCCACCGGACGCATGCTTGTTTTGAGAGAAGTGAACTCACCTTGGTTTGCTCGGTATGACTAGTTACTTGTTCACACTTAAATAGTCACAGCCTATGGTATTCAAGTACTCGTAATCAGTTTACATTCACGTTTAGTCATAAAGTTCATTCATAACAAAGATCATCACATCACAGATAGCAATCATTCAAATCTCATGCAAATCATAAGTTTTATAAATTGTTACAACTGTTCTATTTAGGATACCCTCTTGGCGAAGAATATACTTCGTCAAAGAGTAAGAATGACAAAGAACCGTAATTATTCGTCGATGGGTAGTCGACAAAGAACCATGTGGTGACGAACCTTGATTGTTCATCAGAGCCCTTATCGAAGAAGAACCCCATTGTTCGTCGAGGTCCTCACCGACGAAGAACCCCATTGTTCGTCGAGATGGGTACTTCATCGAAGATCTTTCTTCGCCCTTCCTTACTGTTCGTCAAGAATAACAACAATCCTAATCACTTACAGTTATGATTGATTCATAACTATACACACAGATAGCATGATGCTCATATAGCAACAAAATCATCAAACCGTGCAGTGAACATTACCGAATACAAGACATCAGATTCTTATCATGCGTGTTCCAATCTATCGGACTAAACAATAAAATATCAAAACCCTAATTACGGCCAATCCTTGCTACCCTTTAACGTTTAATCACATAAACAGATTTATAAGGATTTTATCATATAAATATTAACTTGTCGGTTACGGGTCTCATGTATTCGTATCCTATGGTTTGTCTCTATAACCATAAATCATGATTTTCGATTCAACACAATCAGTCACAATCTACCCAATCATCAAATGAAATCAATTATGGTAACGGACATTTATACAAACAACATACAAGTAGGTCGAGTTGGGTTATCACAAACTAACCGGATACGAGATGAGACTAGCAAGAGCTTCGAGAGAGATGATGATTGTCGTCGGGTGCAAGGGAGAGGAAAAGAGTGTCTAGGGTTTCGCAAATTATGGTTCGCGTACAATACAGCGTAAATGTGGTCGATTATAATTGGGCTTCACTTGGGCCGAAGCCCATCTCAGCGAACAACTCTCTTCTTCGATGAAGAATACTTCTTCGTCGAGCTATAGGTGATGACGAAATTCAATTCTTCGTCGAGTGGAGATGATGACGAAATTCAATTCTTCGTCGGGTGAGGTTGCATGGGTTAAGTCTTTTTAATTTTAAACAGTTCAAAAGTTTCTATTAACTAACCAACTAATAATACAACACATAACATATTAAGTTTATATTAACTAACCAAACAATAATACAACACATTAATCCTATAACAAACATGCACATGTTATAACGCAAACAAATTACGACAACCGAATTTGTAAACAAGTAACGTGTTGAAGAAAGACCTTGAAAACTCGGGTTGTCACATCATCCCCAACTTAAAAGAAATTTCGTCCTGAAATTTGATAAGTAATCCAAAAGCGCCGAAGTGTCAGATCAGGATGACCGTGGCCTTGGATTTTCCTCGGGTACCACATTATCCCCAGCTTGAAAGGGAATTTCATCCCGAAATTCATCAGTTGCACCAGGATTAGATTGCTCAGTTGGGAAAAGGTGAGGATACTTGAGCTTCATCTGATCCTCGTGTTCCCACGTGAACTCCGGTCCACGTCTTGAGTTGCAACGAACTCTCACGATCGAAATCCAACTATGCTTACGAACTTTGACTTCCCGGTCCATAATTTCAATTGGCTCTTCGACAAACTGCAACTTGTCGTCAATTTTGAGCTCTTGAAACGGTACTACAAGTGTTTCATCGGACAAACACTTCTTCAATTGTGAAACATGGAAAACATCATGAACGTTACCCAACTCAACAGGTAATTCAAGCTTGTACGCCACCTTACCAATTCATTCCAGAATTTTGAATGGCCCGACATAACGCGGATTAAGCTTGCCGCGTTTCCCAAAACGTACCACACCCTTCCAGGGTGAGACTTTTAACATAACGCGATCGCCTACAGCAAACTTCAAAGGTTTCCTATGCTTGTCAGAGTAACTTTTCTAACGGTCGCGCGCTGCCGCCATACGATTTCTGATTTGTACAATCTTCTCAGAAGTTTCGAGCACAAGTTTCGGGCCTGTGATTTTACTGTCACCCACTTCGGCCCAACAGAGTGGAGATCGACATTTCCGTCCGTATAAAGCCTCGAACAGACCTGCCTGAATGCTGGTATGGTAACTATTATTGTAGGAAAACTCCACCAAGGGTAAGTGTCTCTCCCAACCTTTACCAAAATCGATAACACATGCCCGTAGCATGTCTTCTAATGTCTGGATGGTTCGCTCACTCTGACTATCCATTTGAGGGTGATAGGCAGTGCTCATCTCAAGACGTGAGCGAAATGATTTGTGCATCGCTTGCCACAAATCAGATATGAAACGCGGATCACGATCAGAAATAATGGAGGTTGGCACCCCGTGCCTGGAAACCACTTCCTTCAGATAAATAGCTGCAAGCTACGAGAACTTATCCGTTTCCTTGATTGCCAGAAAGTGTGCTGACTTTGTGAGATGGTCAACGATCACCCAGATGGTATCGTTCCCGTTTTGAGTTCTAGGTAGCCCAGTGACAAAATCCATGGCAATCTGCTCCCATTTCCACATGGGTATTTCTGGTTGTTGAAGCAATCCAGACGGTTTCTGATATTCCACTTTAACTTTAGCACAAGTCAGACATTTACTCCCATAAGCCGCGATGTGAGCCTTCATCTTCAGCCACCAGCACAAGACTTTGAGATCCTGATACATCTTATCCGAACCCAGATGGACTGAGTATCGAGACTTGTGCACTACCTCGATCACAAGATCTCTAAGGTTACCATACAGAGGAATCCATATTCGTTCCATGAAATAGTAGATGCCGTCTGATCTCTCTACAAGTCGTTTCTCCATGCCCCGCAAATACTTAACTTTAATGTTTTCTTCTTTCAGTGCCTCAGTTTATGCACAACGAATCTGGTCAGGTAAGTTAGAATGGATGGTGAGTTGCAAGGCGCGGACACGTTTGGGTTTCGTTTCCTTTCGACTAAGGGCATCAGCTACAACGTTAGCCTTGCCTGGATGGTACTTGATTGCACAATCGTAGTCGTATAAGAGTTCTACCCAGTGACGCTATCGCATATTCAATTCCTTTTGGTCGAAAATATGCTGGAGGCTCCTGTGATCGGTATAAATAGTGCATTTAGTACCGTATAAATAATGCCTCCAGATTTTGAGCGCAAACACCACGGCCCCGAACTCTAAGTCGTGAGTCATGCAATTCTTTACATGGACCTTCAACTGTCGAGAGGCGTAAGCTATAACTTTCTCGTGTTGCATCAACACGCAACTGAGACCCTGAATAGAGGCGTCACAATACACTACAAAGTCTTCGGTACGCTCAGGTAGAGACAGAATCGGTGCACTGCAGAGTTTTTGCTTCAGAAGCTGAAAGGCGTCTTCATGTTTCATTCCCCAAGTATACACTACACCCTTCTGTGTCAGAGCAGTGAGAGGTTGAGCGATCTTTGAAAAACCCTCAATAAATCTTCGATAGTACCCGGCGAGGCCAAGGAATTGTCGCACCTCCAAAGGATTCTTTGGTGCTACCCAATTCCTGATTGAGTCAATCTTAGCAGGATCCACGTGTATCCCCATTTCGTTAACGATGTGGCCGAGGAAGTGTACTTCTCGAATCCAGAAGTCACATTTAGAAAATTTCGCGTAAAGCTGCTCCTTCCTCAGGAGCTCCAAAATAAGACGCATGTGTCGTTCGTGGTCCTCCTTGCTCTTAGAATAGATCAGAATGTCATCAATAAACACGATGTAGGATCGATTTCAGACCCGAACGAGTCAATCAAAAGAGTTCTAATCAATTCAAGAGGCGGAAACAGATGAATTGACATGGAAAATAGCTTGTTTCACACTTAATTGTCTTCTTTTATTAATATAACAAGTTTCCAGATCAGTAGACACGTCGGCAGCACTTTGGTACCGGAATTACAAAAGTTACAAATGATTTCGCATGAAGGCTATTTATAGTGGAGCTGATTTCGCTTGAAAGTGGCAATTGCCATTTCAAGCGAAATTAACAATGCTAATTTCGTTTGAAAGTGCCCTTGCCACTTTCAAGCGAAATTAACCCTTCAACATATAAATTATATTTTCTCGTATAACAATCCCTGATCTAACATTCTTAATACAAGACTCAATACAAGATGAAGTCAACAGACGTATGCACCAACACACGATGACAAAATCATCAAGATATGGTTTACATGCGTGGTTCATGAGATCCATGAATACCGCTGGCACGTTAGTTAACCCGAATGGCATAACCAGGAACTCGTAATGGCCATACCGCGTGCGAAAAGCTGTTTTTGGAACATCCTCTTCTCGGACTCTCATCTGATGATACCCCGATCTTAGATCATTCTTCGAGTAGAAGCTCGACCCTTGCAACTGGTCGAACAGGTCATCTATGCGAGGTAAAGGATAACGATTCTTGACCGTCACCTTGTTGAGTTCACGATAATTAATACACATGCGAAAGGATCTGTCCTTCTTCTTTACAAACAACACCGGGGCTCCCCAAGGTGAAGAACTGGGTCGGATAAAGCCCTTATCCAACAGTTCTTGGAGTTGATTGGACAATTCTTGCAACTCTCCAAGTGCAAGACGATAAGGTGCACGGCAATCGAAGATGCTCTTGGTGTAAGATCGATGTGGAATTCCACCTGACGATTTGGAGGTAAACCTGGAAGTTCCTTAGGAAAAACGTCAGGAAATTCTTGTACGACTGGCAATCTTCGATTTTTTTTCTCTTCAGGCCGAGTATCAGTAATAATCGCAAGAATAGCAGGGTAGCCCATCCGTAAACACTTCTGAGCTTTCATAGATGAAATAATATTAACGGTTGCACCACCTCGATGACCCTGAACGGTTAACGGTTCCCCACTAGAGAGAGGTATGCGCAAAAACTTCTCCCTGCAAAGTATGTCTGCTCGATGTTTTGACAACCAATCCATACCAACAACAATATCAAAGCTACCAAGAGTGATGGGAAGAAGGTCAATGTCGAACACTTAACCTAGAAGATCAAGTTTACACCCTAAGAGTACATGTGTGGCTTCTATCAACTTGCCATCAGCTAATTCCACTACATGCTTGTTTACAAGAGGCGCAGGAGTCAACCCTAGCTGACAAATGAACCCCAAAGACACATAACTCCAGTCGGCACCAGAGTCGAATAACACAGAAGCAATAATACCATTAACAGAGAACGTACCGGTCACAACGTTGCCATCGTTCCTTGCATCGCCCGCCCCAATAATGAACGCCCTATCGCGAGCGCCATTCCCTCCGTTATTCCCATTCTTTTTGTTTCCCGCGTTGTTGTTGTTGTTGTTCTGGCGATTACCCCCATTTTTATTGGTGGCATTCTGATTCAATAACGGGCAATCCTTCTTGAAATGCCCTTCACTGTCGCACTGATAGCATCCCCTCTGATTACCCCGATTCTGTTGGGGTTGTTACCTCTGTTGCTGTTGCTGAGGTTGTTGTTGTTGTTGTTGCTTGGGATGTGGAGCTCTACAATCTTTCGCCATGTGACCCACCTTGTCACACCTTTGACATGCTCGGCTACACTGGCCATAGTGGTGGAAACCACACTTATTGCACTTCGGCTATTTTACTGCGTAACCGGAAGTCTGGTTGTGGTTCTAATTCTGATTTACCGAAGATGATTGACTAAAATTGTGGCTGCTATTGTTATCAGGCTTCTTTTGTGACAGATTTGAGTTAGTCGCCTTATCTGCATCGTTCCACTTACGTTTGTTATCAGTGTTGGTGGTAACAGTAGCAGCAGTAGTAGTAGCAGCAACTCGTGGTGGCAGCGAACCACGCTCCACCTCCTGATCAGTGATCTTGTGGGCCAGTCTGATAATCTGGGGTAGGTCGTTGAGATTTGCTGCAGTGACTAATCCCTTGACTTGTGGTGCCAATCCCTTAATTTAGAGTTCGATCCAGCGAGGTGGTGGTCGAGATAGGTTAGGACACATGTTCGCCAGTTTGTGAGACCGTTTCGTATAAGCCTCGATCTCATATCCCTCTATCTTCAGGTTATAATACTCGTTTCCAACTTTTGCACTTCATCCCGAGGACAGTACTCCTCCCTCATCAGTTCCTTAAAATCATCCTAGGTAGTAGCGTTTGCCATCTCAATGCCCAGCATCTGCACCTGAGCATTCCACCAAGTCAAAGCACCGTCCTCCAAGGTGCCAGAAGCAAACTTCACCCTGTCCCCCTCTGGACAGTTACACATAGCAAAAACGGATTCGACTTTCTCGAACCAACGGAGCAGTCCCACGGGACCTTCAGCTCCACTGAAAGTTTGAGGCTTGCAATCCATGAACGTTTTGAATGTAGGATTGTTCTGATTTTGGTTCGCTTGCTGACCTAAGGACGAAAGAAAATACAGTACACGGTTAAGAGTTGAGTACGCGATTCAAGATTAAACAGTATTTGGCACATATCGTACCAGCTTGATAGGCTACCAAGGCCTCAGCCATACGTGTGTTAATCAAGTTTGTCAACTCAGCCTGAGTCATCACAATGTGACCACATCCATGGCCTCATCCGCTCATGATTCTATATAAGAAAAGGGAAAAGGTTAAGAGTTGGGATAAGGTAGGAGTCAAACCTCACGATGACTTCTACAGACCGCTAGTTTTACATCAAACAACAGAGCGGAACCCCTTTCACACTCGTTAAGCCTCATTGGGACTCACATGCACCCCACATTATTATTATGTGTGCACCCATAATAATAAGGCAATTTGCATGATTATCTCAGTGCCTCTTAACTCGCGCTAAAAGGTTCCCCACATTCAACAATAGGACAAAGACATTGCAACACTTGGAATCACACAAGTCGAGGGGTAGTGTTAAACTATCAAGCGTCATTAGAGCATGTAACACAAGTACTCACATCATGGTATATAGTTTTATGCAAGTCGTGATGTGTGTGTCTACTAAGTAAGTAATGCATAAAAGTAAACAGAGGACGAACCTTGCAATCTGGAGCTGAGTGTCATGGTCGTTTCGATACTGTTTGGTTATAGTCTGGTTTTATGAATATGTTTTAAAACCTAGTTCACTATAACCAGTGGCTCCGATACCAAACTATCACACCCCTAAAAATACCACAAGAGGAAACCCCCGCGAGGCGTGTGACATACCAGGATCTAGCCACTAATCACATTGAACCATAGACATATAAGATAAGATAAAACCTTTCATCAAACGTAATTGTATAATTCAAACACCACTTAATAAAATCAACATGTTCAGCGGAAGCATAATAGTTTGTTTAAATAAAAGTGTTCAACAATGCAACATCGAGAAGCGTTCCAAATGCCACGACCCATGACCACTCCAGCTTCCCAGACAGCAAGTTCCATAACAATGTACCTAAGGACCTGCAAGCATGCAGAAAAGTGTATCAGACAACGCTGGTGAGTTCACAGTTTGTTTTAACCGTTCAATACCAAGTAGTGACTTATGATATGTTATGTTATGCTATGCTGATAATAACTCGATACCGCAGACGGCCCTTTTTGCCCTTCTCTAATGTTCTATCAAACATTGGTCATGATTTAAAGTTATTAGTTCACGCCCGTCCTATCCAGGTACGTCGTGAGGGTGCCAAACCTAATAGCGCTATCAACTAATAACCCCGTTGCCCTACAAGCAACTAACCCTGTAGTATGATGGCACTTAAGTGATAGAAAGTGAGTGTATTATCCAGCATCAACGTTTACTGAAAACCGATGCATATCCCCTGCAAGGATATGCGTTTGTGAAATCCGCCTCACATCCCCTACAAGGATGTGGGTATTTGAAAACCACCTCATTTTCCCTACAAGGATATGGGTTTACGAAAATCCGTTTACAAGTTGTGGTCAGTTTGATTGTCCCCACCGGACGCATGCTTGTTTTGAGAGAAGTGAACTCACCTTGGTTTGCTCGGTATGACTAGTTACTTGTTCACACTTAAGCAGTCATAGCCTATGGTATTCAAGTACTCGTAATCAGTTTACATTCACGTTTAGTCATAAAGTGCATTCATAACAAAGATCATCACATCACAGATAGCAATCATTCAAATCTCATGCAAATCATAAGTTTTATAAATTGTTACAACTGTTCTGTTTGGGATACCCTCTTGGCGAAGAATATACTTCGTCAAAGAGTAAGGATGATGAAGAACCGTAATTATTCGTCGATGGGTAGTCGACAAAGAACCATGTGGTGACGAACCTTGATTGTTCGTCAGAGCCCTTATCGACGAAGAACCCCATTGTTCGTCGAGGTCCTCACCGACGAAGAACCCCATTGTTCATCGAGATGGTTATTTCGTCGAAGATCTTTCTTCGCCCTTCCTTACTGTTCGTCAAGATTAACAACAATCCTAATCACTTACAGTTATGATTTATTCATAACTATACACACAGACAGCATGATGCTCATACAGCAACAGAATCATCAAATCGTGCAGTGAACATGACCGAATACAAGACATCAGATTCTTATCATGCGTGTTCCAATCTATCGGACTAAACAATAAAATATCAAAACCCTAGTTACGGCCAATCCTTGCTACCCTTCAATGTTTAATCACATAAACAGATTTATAAGGATTTTATAATACAAATACTAACTTGTTGGTTACGGGTCTTATGTATTCGTATCCTATGGTTTGTCTCTATAACCATAAATCATGAGTTTCGATTCGATACAATCAGTCACAATCTACCCAATCATCAAATGAAATCAATTATGGTAACGGACATTTTTACAAACAGCATAACAAGTAGTCGAGTTGGGTTATCACATACTAACCGGATACGAGATGAGACTAGCAAGAGCTTCGAGAGGGATGATGATTGCCGTCGGGAGCAAGGGAGAGGAAAAGAGTGTCTAGGGTTTCGCAAATTATGGTTGACGTACAATATAACGTAAATATTGCTGATTATAATTGGGCTTCACTTAGGCCGAAGCCCATCTCAGCGAACAACTCTTTTCTTCGACTCTTCGTCGAGCTATAGGTGATGACAAAATTCAATTCTTCGTCAAGTGGAGATGATGACGAAATTCAATTCTTCGTCGGGTGAGGTTGCATGGGTTAAGTCTTCTTAATTTTAAACAGTTCAAAAGTTTCTATTAACTAACCAAATAATAATACAACACATAACACATTAAGTTTATATTAACTAACCAAACAATAATACAACACATTAATCATATAACAAACTTGTACATGTTATAACGCAAACAAATTACGACAACAGAATTTGTAAACAAGTAACGTGTCAAGGAAAGACCTTGAAAACTAGGGTTGTCACATTCTATTCACCCAGGTTCTACCAAGATATATCAGGATACTAAGGAGTTATACTGGTGGCCGAATATGAAGAAAGATATTGTGGTGTATGTGAGTAAATGTCTGACATGCTCGAAGGTTAAGGCTGAACATCAGAAGGCGTCTGGGTTCCTGTAGCAACCACAGATTCCTAAGTGGAAATGGGAACATCTTACGATGGACTTTATCACCAAGTTACCCCGTACGTCATGTGGACATGATATGATATGGGTAATCGTGGATCGATTGACAAAGTCTGCTCATTTCCTAGCGCTTAAGGAAACAGACAATACGGAGAAGATATCGCAGTTGTACCTTAACAAGATTGTAGCCCGTCAAGGAGTACTAGTTTCTATTATCTCGGATAGAGACGGACGGTTTGACTCCCGGTTTTGGCGATCTCTTTAGGAATCGTTGGGTTCTCGTTTGGACATGAGTACTGCATATCATCCTCAAACGGATGGTCAGAGCGAGAGAACCATTCAGACGTTAGAGGATATGTTGAGAGCGTGTGCGATCGATTTCGATGGAAGTTGGGATGCTCATTTGCCTTTGGCCGAGTTTTCCTACAACAATAGTTACCACGCTAGTATCAAGGCCACTCCGTTTGAAGCCTTGTATGGAAGGAAGTGTCGATCATTACTTGGTCCACTTTGTTGGGTTGAAGTCAGCAAGAAGCAATTGATCGGACCCGAGCTTATCCAAGAAACCACTGACAAGGTTGTCTAGATCAAGGGAAGGTTGAAAGCTGCCGCAGATCGACAGAAGAGTTATGCGGATAACTGGAGGAAACCGTTGGAGTTTCGGATTGGCGATCGAGTGATGTTGAAGGTGTCGCCTTAGGAAGGCGTTGTGAGATTTGGGAAAGGGGGAAAGCTGAGCCCGCGGTATATAGGTCCTTTCGAAATCGCATCTCGAGTTGGATCAGTCGCATATAGGCTCAAGCTGCCACAGGAGTTGAGTGGAGTTCATGACGTGTTTCATGTCTCCAATTTGAAAAAGTGTCTGTCGGATGAGACACTGATTATACCCCCTGGAGAGGTTCGTTTAGACGATAAACTGAGATTTATCGAAGAACCAGTAGAGGTTCTGGATTGGAAAATTCAGAAACTTAGGAGGAGTAGGATTAAGTTGGTCAAGGTTCAGTGGGATTCTAAACGTGGGACCAAAGTTCACCTGGGAACGACAGGACCAGATGCAACAGAAATATCCAAATCTCTTCCCACCTAGTGCGAAAACAAAACCTGTAGAGTAGAATTTTGGGGACGAAATTTCCTAAACATGGGGAGACTGTGACACCCGGCTATTTAGGCTGTACCGTACAAATGTAACACGTGTCATGAATGAATAAAAGGCTGTATTTGACTGATATTAATGTTTATGTGTGATATTTTATGTGTTGGTAAATCAAAACTTTGATAAAAATTATGTTGGCAACAATAAGATAAACGCTTATCGCGTAACGAACAAAATGTGAAACAAACATCGGTGACCACCCGATCAACTTTAAAATCCTAAAAATAATCTGTTATGATTAGAATGGTGGAAGGAAAAATAAACTAAAACGCTAAGAAACTATATTTTTCGAGTTTAAGCGCATACCTATGCGTGATACTGCGCGTATCTGACAAAATACTGTCAACGCAGCCAGTCGAGGCAACTGATAATTATTTCAGTAATAATTTGATGAGTTTATTTTTATAGAGCATTAAAAATAATTTAAAACGTTATAAAACGGGATTAAAAATCTAGATAAAATACCTGGTATCCAGTAAAATACCAGTTTTGATCTATATATGTATATATATAGTGTATATATGCGTGTAGTATGTATGTGTAAGGATAGGTGGCAGCTAGGGAGGTGTGTTCTCTCTCTCTCTCTCTCTCTCTCTCTCTCCACCATGTGTAGGCTTTAGAAGATGTGCATGATGATTACAACTTTACAAATCCTTCGAAGATCTTATCAAATCCAAGAAATATCACCAACAAACTCAATCACTCTCTCTCTCTCTCTCTAATAATCTCGGCCGAATACCCCTCTATCACCATCCATTTTCAAATTTTAAACCATTTCTTGAAGATCCAAGCTCATTCCAAAGTGTTTTCAAGTCCAATTGAAGGTCTAAAGGTGATTACAAGGTGTTTCAATCAACAATCAAGCTCCATATCATCAATCTTTACTAAAAATCATTCAAAATCTTGAAGGTATAAAACTCACTTTAAAAACCTTGTTCTTGATTCTTGATGATCTTGATGATGATGGAAGTTTCTCTTGTTCTTGAATCTAAACATAAACTTGAAAACTAAAACAAATGGGTTTTTGAATAAAATAAAAATGGATGCATGTGTGTGGGTATGCTTGGGTCGTACATATGTATCTATGTATGTTAGAATGTGAGTTTTGATTTTTGGTTTGATCTTGTTTGATAAGATGTTGAAAAGTGATGTGCATGTGATCTTGGAAAGTTCTAAAAGGAGTTTTAATCATGTGAATGGACATGTAAAGGTAAAATTTTGGATTCATATGTGTGTATGTATATGTGAACCGTATATGTATGTGTGTATATGCATGCATGAACATTTTTTATATTGATAATTTTAGATGTGTAAGAATATATATATATATATATATATCTTGCATTTATGATGAAATGATTAGATGATGATCATATGAAGATGATGATGTTCTTGAATGTTTTAACATGAGTTAAATGCATGTTAGATATAATTTAGTTCATGCATGATGATGATGTGAATTGAATGCATTAGATGCTTGTACTTAAGCATGGATATGGATGTATGGTCATGAAATGATGAATAATGTATGGTATGATGAAGATGGTTTTTAATCAGGCCCTAAACACTAAAAATAATAATATTTGAAGTATTAAAATAGTATAAAATTGTCACAAAATTTACTAGCTTTGCATGTTGTACTTGGTGCTTTAAGTGTTGTAAAATGCGTGAAATCACATGATTTATGTGACTTACATGAAAACTGCATTAATCTAATTATAACCATCATTTTAATCAGTAAGTAATATGTATTATGTTAAAATATCAAGTCGTTACGAGTTGGGATGGTTATGGTAACGTTTAACGCAAACTATGCGGTAAAATGGTTAAAAATCGGCTTTTCGAAGGATTTTTATAAAAATGTTTTAGATCAGTAAGTAAACTGATATTTTTAGTATAAATATAAGTATTTTAACTTATATTAAGTTTACTTGGTGTTTGGTTAGTCATACGTGACTTCCGACGCCCGAAAACGTTACCGAATCACTAAAATACGCATTTTACAATTTGCACTAGCATGGGTTATTTATGGATGAACCTTATGTGTTAAAATGTGTTATGTGATTTAGAGATGTATAGTATAATATGTTAAGTGTTGACATGATAGCGAGAATTTAGACTATGCATGTACACTTGAGCGCTTAAAGCGGTAGAATCGGTAAAAATCGAGATAAATGTGTAACTTGTTTGTCGAGCATGAAACTTGATACATATGTTAACTTGTTCGTGGGATTGCACTATTATAATACGCACCCAAAGGTGAGTGTCACTAAACCCCCTCTTTTTACTGTTTTGTGTATGTTTTAGGGGAAGAACACGCCTTAAAAAGGGTTTAATAATGTTTTTGAATAAAACATACCTTTGATATATAAAAATGTATATTTTCATAGAAAATATACGGATTTGTAAAATATATATATATATGTTTCGGGGAGAAACAGTTTTTGTGAATGAATATGTTTCAGGGATAAACGGGGAATAGTACGGTGTTTCAGAGAAAACAACCGCGAAGATTTAAAATTGCTTAAATCTATAGTTGGGACGAATTAGCTTGATCTCAAGAGAGTAAGTATCGGTCATAGGCTTACATTTCGGTGGGGACTTCGGGGAATTCGTATAACATCATATATCAAATTTATCATTATTAGTAGGATATGTATATTGTTCATGAGGCAGGCATTATAGATGGCCTCGATATGGACCATGCGCAAGTAATGTCGTTTAATCATTTAAGTATTGCACGCGAGGAATTGTTGGTAGATCTATCGGGTTGACAACCCTGTCGTGACCGGTCGCCCCATGTCAAGTCAAACGATGAATTGATATTCTGTTTATAGTCTAGCATTGATTATACCTTCATTGTTAATATAGAGTCCGTAATGTCTTGCTAACTTACGAGTCCGAACATTCGATTCTATCAATTTAATATGTAAATTCGGGAAGATGTCTATGGTCGGAAGGTTCTACGGAAATGCTTGCGATGGCTGACCCTTGAATTTTTATAAGGAAATGAAATAACTTTCTTAAAAATTATATGGATGTTTTAATAATAAACATATAATTAGAAAGTTTTTCCTTGGATCAAATTATTTAAATTTGAATATGTGAACTCACCCTCCCTTGTGTTGACACTTGATTTTAACGTGTTCTTCAGGTACTTGAGTTTGGCTTCGGGAATTATGGCGTATCTTGTGACGTCTTGTTCTTCGTCTTTGAATATGTTACTGATAGCACAAACCAGTGTACTAGAATCGATGCATGTGGCATCTTGTTCTTCGTCTATGAATTTGAGATCTGGAAACCCTAGGTATGTGATTTGGGGATGATTATGTCTGTATTTATATGGTATTTTGTTTCTAATTTTTTTGGTGTTAGTTGTTATTATTTATGTTTATTTATTTGGGTAAATAAGGGGATTGACCAAAATACCCCTCACATACGGTCTACATGATTCCATTAAACGTTAAAACATTCTTAGTGCTAAAGGGCGTATAGTGTAATGAGTTTTACAAATAAAGGATTATGACTGTAATTAATGAAGTTAAAGGGCATCCATTGCAATCCGATACAAACATAAAGGACGAAAAAAGTAATTTACCCTTAAATAAATACATATTTTAGTAAATATGGTTGGTTCCGGTACAGACCATATTTATCCTACAAACCGTAAGAACAGATCCTAGCACTTAAAAAAAGTTAAATTAGCACATACCAAAACAATGCATACATAAAAGTAGCACTTTTGAATTATATTAGCACATGAAAATTAATTAAGATAATTGATTTTAGCACATATTTGAATGATATTAGCACTTTTCTTAATCATCACATTGAAAACAAAAGGAAGATTCAAATAAAGAATTAATTGTTTGTTAACACACACACATATATATATATATATATATATATATATATATATATATATATATATATATATATATATATATATATATATATATATATATAGGCTAGGAGTTGGCTAGAAAGTCCAAATTTTCTAAAAAGTGTAAAAGGTCATAAAACACCATAATGTCAACCATAAAACACACCAAAAACCCACAAATAACATAATGAAGATTACTAAAACATCATGTATGTGGGTTTTGTGTTGTGTTTTAGATGTTAAGGCTCTGATTATGGAATGAAAAATATTATTGTGTTTTATGTTGTTTAGCATTTTGTGTTTTATATTCATAGTTCTACGATGGTGTGTTTGAAGTTTTTATGGACTATTAGAGTTTGAATATGGTGTTTTAGTAATCTTCATTCTATTATTTATGAGTTTTAGATGTGTTTTACGCTTGAAATTATTGTATTTTATGACTTTTTACACTTTTTAGGAAAAATACACTTTCCGTAGGATCCCCACTCTATATATATATTTATATATATATATATATATATATAGGGCTTGGCTATATAGGAAACTCTATCTTTTTTAGAAAACTTTGCAAACTCATTGTCATACATTAATTATGTTTCATCCAAGTTGATCAATGGTTTTCATCATTTTGGACAGAATTATAATTAAAAGAAATATTATAATACACATGAAAAGCACTGAAGGGTATTTTCGGTAGTGCAATAGAACATTGGAAAAACAAATCCCTGCCATGCAGTAGCAGTCTAATCAAAACTGCAAACCAATTCAAAAATATTTTCATCTTTATCTTTCCCACTAGACTGTTCATATGCAGTTATGTTCATATTTCCCCCATCCGATAGACTGTTCATATTTCCCCATCGCTAAGACAACATCGATCGGTGCCTTCTAACCCTAAGACAAAAGCCGATAGTGTGGATCCGGTAGAATGAGGAAATCGTTCGTAATTTTGTCGTCCTCGCTCAAAATGAAACGATTACGGAAGATCAAGAGTTCAAGCAAAAGGTTAGTTCTTGTAATCCGGCCTGTAAAAGGGGGTTTTTTTCTATCGAATTCCCCTTCAAAAATGGCAACTGATTTTGTTTTGTTTTCTATCTATTGCACTAGGAGACCTAAATTAGGGCGGGAAAGGTCTGCCAGCCGTAGTGTTGTAATTATATCCGATGATTCCAAGCAAGTTCCTCCCAAGCAACAATCTCGCTTCGGTCTGACCTAGAGGGCTTTAGGTTAGTATTGATGTGCGTATAAACCGTGAACGTAGTTTTAGGTGATGTATAGTGTGTTGAATTAGGCTCTGTTCATAACATACTTTTGGTTGGCTGCATTTGCAGTGTATGAAGATACTGACACTGGGTCAACATCCACTGGGAAACGACGGTTAAATGGTAAGTGCCTTTGGTTACAATAGTTAGTAATTGCGTATCAATGTGAAGTTGTATAACATGTGTTAAATGGTAGGGGAAAAAACGTTGCCTTGTATAGTTCTGGCTGAGGAAGTACATTAATTCTTGGGTAGTTAATTTTAGAAGTTTGCATAACATGTGTTAAATAATTAATGGACGGACCAAAGATCATTGGCTTTGATTTGTTTGTCTGCCAAATAATTAGTGGTCGGAGTTTGAAGTTTGCCTAACATGTAACTGTGTTAAAGGATGACACTCACAGTTTGAAAATTATGTTAAGGTTATTGGATTAATGGTACAATTTGTTAAGATTATTAGATTAGGTGTTTGAAAATGTTAAACATTTTGTAAGTGTATCAATGTGAACTTGTATAACATGTGTTAAATGGTAGGGGTAAAAAATGTTACCTTGTATAGTTCTGGCTGTGGAAGTAAAAGAAAACGTGGTTAGTTAATTTTCGAAGTTTGGCAAACATGTGTTAAACAATTAATGGCCAGACCAAAGATCCTTGGCTTTGATTTGTTTGTCTGCCAAATAATTAATGGTCTGAGTTTGAAGTGTGCCTAACATGTGTTAATTGGCAGAGAAAAAAACATCGCGGAGGATAATTCTGGCAAAGGAAGGCACAGAAACCGTGGTTAGTTAATTTTTTTTTACTTTCATTTGTTTGATGTTCAAATAATTAATTGTTGGATGTTTGATCGTATAACTGTAATGTTACCGTTTGTATTAGAAAGATTTGACATAAAGGGTTGTAAAGTAGACTAATTATTTTATGGTTGTTTTGGTTGCGTATACCAGTACGTAGGGCAGATGTAACAGCTACAACAAGCGAGAGAACCTTACGGTCAGGGCAGACGAAGTTTTCAGAGGAGAGTGTGAAAGTTCAAAAACGGAAGAAAAAGGAAGTTGATAAAGAACAAGCAAAAGTTCCCAAAGCCCGTAAGCAAGCGAAGAAGGATGAATTCCCGGGAATAAGGACGCGATCCGCACCACTACAATTTTATAAGTGTGTACGAGCATTGACAGACCAACAACGAGAGGCAGTTAGGGAAATGGGCTTTGGTCGTTTACTTACATTCAGCGTTGATGGGTTACCAGCTAAGTTAGGTTATTTTGTTGTCGACAATTTTAATCCCGATAAGATGGTGATATGTACACCGGCTGGTAATATCAAGGTAAACAGGAAAGTGATACATCAGTTACTAGGGATCCCAACCGGTGGGAAAAAGTTTAGTTCGATTGATAAGCTGCCGATATTGGTTGATGCAACTGCGGATTGGAGGGCAAGATACCCCGGTGTACATGTACCTCCAACAAAGATGGTGAAAATGATAGATGAGTCCGACGGCGAAGACAGTTTTGATTTCTGCATGGATTTTGTAATGTGTTTTGTGGCAGTGCTCGTTGACTGTCATAAACAAAGTTGTTTACGGGAAGAAATCTTAGAGTATCTAGATGATGAAATGGATTTTGCAAAGTTAGACTGGTGTGACCTGGTGGTGGAAAAGTTGAAAACTTGCAAAGATACTTGGGATCGGCTTGACCCACAAAGCATCTTCGTTGGGCCTCTTTCGATTCTGATAGTAAGTGAAATTTATTTATTCGTGATCTTAACATGTGTTAAATATACTTGCTTGTTTTATCGGACTGAACTGATCGCTGTTACTTGTAGCTGTTGTACGTTGATAGCATTGAGTGCACAGGGATGAAGGTTGACAAGGCGGTGTGTCCTTTGGCTTTCTGGACCTTGAAGAGATTGCGAGAGAGAGAAAGGCTGGAAATTCTTGCTGGTGGGTTTGGTCTGGGAGGGTTTAAAGGGTTAACACTTACAAGTAACTATAACGTGGAACATTGGGCAAGTAAGGAGGTATATGCACTAACATGTGTTGTTTACCATTAGTATATAATTTTTGTATGAAACTGTTGCTTTAATCTTTTGAAACAGGAGAGGCTGTTGATGGTACAACAGCTAATTAATGTGACAAACAAGAACAAGATCAAAATAGAGGGTATGTTGGAATCTATGTGTGTGGAGAGCCCTGATGACGAGGAAGTACAAACGTTGAAGGCAATGTATGCAAGTTTGTTTGAACAGAAATCGTTTGCAAGTACAGATCACGATAAAGCGGTAGATTTATCGTCGCATCGTATCAATGAGGCGTTAGAAGATTTGAAAAATGATGAAAGTATTCACGTTGACGAGGGACAGAACGCTGGTTAGTCACTGTTATTCTTTGAAAAATATTGACTTGATTAATGTGTCACGCGTTTACTGATGTGTAACGTTTTCGTAGGGGATAGCGTGGTTGACGAATTCTCGGATGGTTCGCCAATAGCTAGTTTGTACAGAAAATCACTTAATCGACTTAACAAAAGGATGAGTAAAAGGAGATTGAAAGAAGTAGGATCTTCAGCCACAGACTTTGATGGCCCAGAAGGTGTGATTATTATCATTCTAACAAGTACATTGTAACACATGTTAATGTGTTACCGATCTTTTTGATTAACATCTATTGTGGTTGCAGCTGATGTTGCGGGGCAATCAAGCGTAGCTGTTGATGGAAAAGAGTATGCGAAAATGATGGAAGATGGTGGAAAGTCGTTACAGGTGAGGCGATATGCTCGACTGGAGAAGTTAAAGGATGTTCCTGAGAAAGAAGAAAGCTGTGAGACCCCAAAAGTCGTAAGACAAATATAAAGTTTGATGGGCCAAACACAAATGGTGGTAACGAAACAGGTAAAGTGTTACATGTGTTACCATTTTTAGTGTACGTTTATAGTTAAGTGTATAGATGGAAGCCTAGGAAGAAAACATAAGTACACATTGATGGTGACGCGTTGATTAGTGCTCGAGATAGTTTATGTCACCATAACGTGTATACGTGACTGAAATGTATGGTGTAACACATGTTAATGTATTGTTTAAAATCTGTTGTGGATGAAAATGTATTGTTTAACACATGTTATATTCCTGTAATATGTGTTGGGGACTGAAATGTATTGTTTAACATCTGTTGTCGTTGCAGCTGATGTTGCGGTCCCAGGAAGCGTACGTAATGAGGGCAAAGAGTGTGCTGAGACGCTGCAAGATGTTGGGCAGTCGTTGCGGGTGAGGAGATCTCCTCGACTGAAAAACTTAAAGGATGCTCCTGATAAAGAAGTAGGATGTGTGACCCCAAAAAGACGCAAGACAAATAGGATGTTTGATGGGCCAAGCACAGATGGGGGTAAAGAAACCGGTAAAGTGTTACATGTGTTACCAGTTACATTGTATGTTTATCGCTAAGTGAATAGATGGCAACCTAGGAAGAATACATTGATGGTGTCGCGTTGTATGTACAGGGACAAAGTTTATATCCCTGTAATATGCGTACGTGTCTGAACCCATTTAATATTAATGTGATGTTATAGGGTGCAACGAGACTGAGAAGCAACATTGTGATAAGAGTGTTCATGAGGCTGGTATTTCAACTGGAGGTGACTGTAGTATGGGTGGGGCGGGACATATTGAAGGACAATGGAGCGGGGATAAAAGTGATGTTGAACAAGTCCACAAGTCGTTGGGTTTAATGCGTGCGATACTGCGTTTTAAAACAACAGCGACCCAGGGTGTGACTGGTAGTGCTTCATACAATTTCAGATTGTTAGTTTTTTATAGTGTGCTTTATTGGTTAATTCTATTTTAACATGTGTCTTGTTGCTTTGACAGTTGACGGTGGCTCTGGCATGCGGTTGTTTGGTGAAGATGCGTATAGTGTGGAGGCAAGAGGACATGAACCTCCACGTGTAAAAAATGTGGATGAGAAGCACGATGATCAGCAGATCCCTGATTTAGAAGCAACTGCTGACAAACAGGATAAGATTCCTGATCAGGTAGCCAAAAGTGATGAGATGGGTGTTAAGCTTACTGATCAGGTTGAAGGGAATGACAATGAAGGTAATCTTCAGAAAGCATCTTATTTGTAGGGTCGACAAAACTCTAGATGGACCATTTTTAGCCATTTCTAATTTATTCGAGAATGTTTATGCAGCTGCAAATAGTAAGACTGAGCATGAAGTTGTGGATGCAACTGATGCAAGTAAGGAAGAATGTGGTTTACACGTATTTGGACCCTTGGAAGGTGATGTTAGCGACAAGGATGAACAGGTGGTGTCGGATGGCAAAGGCAGGGCGGTTGTAGAGAAGAGACACCGTGATTGTAAGGGTAAAATTTTTATAGAGCAGGTTCAAAAATAGTAACCTATGCATGAGATGTGGTAAGAATGTTTTATGCAGGTTCATATAGTAAGGCTGAGCATGACGTAGTAGATTCAACTGTCGTACCTAATGAAGAGTGTGTTGGCGTGGTGGTTGGCTTTGTGAAAGGAGATGCTTTCGATAAAGCTGAGGAGGTGGTTATGCATGGTAAAGGCAAAGCGGCGGTAGAGGAGGGGCAGCCGGATTTTAACTGTAAAGCTTTTTATTCTATAAGATGTGTTAGCTATTAGGTACATTTAGGGGGTTTAACATGTGTTAATCGTAAGAACAGTGGACGGGGGCGATACATCGATTGATGAAGGTGGTTTCGATGGGCCTAATTGGAGTCTTGGAATGACACAAATTGGTGGTGAATTTGACGAGTCACCGCAAACCGGTACGTAAGAGAAATAAAATGAGTAGGATTGCTGGTTTTGTGGAGTCATTTCAATATACTTATTTGCGTCGTACATGCAGGATGCAAAAGTTCAAACGTGGATGACATGGCGGGGACAGAAACAGCGCCCGAACGTTCCGGTAAGCTTGACTATTTTTTGTTTACTGTGAGAGTGTAAATTTGGTTACAAAGTAACCTGAATTGTTTTTTTTATACGTGTTTAGGCGATGTGGAGACTACCCCAAACTTGAGTATGGTTATAATCGTAGAACCGGTGAGTTCATATGACCCCGCAATTGCAATCCACAAGGGGCAAGCTGGGATGGAATTATTGGGTGGTGATGCGAATGAGGTGGAGGACAATTTGCCGCTAGCAAACCGGGTACGTATGTTGGCTGAGTTAAAAAACAAAAAAAGGAAGCTCCCTTTTAGAGAGAAAGTGGCTGCGGAACCAAATAGATCACCTTACTATATAAGGTCTGTTGACATGGGACATCCAATCACCAAGAAGGAGGCGAATATATGGGATTACGTATACGTTGATGAATCCCCGACACACTTTCTAAATGGGCATTCTCGTAGGAAGCTAGCAATGGAGGCAAACAAGTAAGTAGAACTGCTACGGGGTTTTTAGTTTTATAATAACGGGTAAACAATGAACCCAGTGGATCTATTTAATTGTTTTTAATTATTTTTGACGCAGGAATGAACAGGGTACGTCGTCAGTTGATGATGTAGATAGCCCGATACACATGGCTGTGTAAGTAGTGGGGATATTGTTAAAAAAATTGTTAAATTACAGTAACGTGTGTTAAGTTATGGAAGTTAATTTTTTATATGTGCATATGAAACCAGGGAGTTGCTGTTTCAAAGCCCCGCTCATGTAGAAGCGTCTCGGGCTATGTTCAAGAGTTTAAACGTTGGCAAGGAGGTGTCGGATGGTATTATCGACTGTTGGGCGGAGGTGCTAAACTTCCAAGAGAAACGCAAATCAAGGGAGGCTTACAGTAGGCTATTCTTTGGTACTAAAGTTGTGGTGAGTGTTTTGTATATAGACATGATTCTGGTGGATTGATGTTTTTTATGGAAAAGTAGTTAGGGTGTGGCGAGTGGTTATACTTATAAATTTCTCTTTTGTGAAAGTTTCCGTGGATGTTAACAACTGAGGAAGGGGGAGTAGAGGCGCGAATGCACAAGTTTCGGGCTGGTATAAAAGGTGCGGTTAAGAGCGCTGAAAAGTTTCCTGATTTTAGAAAGCACGACATTGTTTTGTTCCCGATCTTGGAGCAAAAACATTTTTACTTGCTAGTGTTTGAGTTACGGGACCCTGGAATTTATGTTGTTGATAATGACAAAGCCAGACAAGCTCGGCCGATAGAAGATAGTGTATACTACCTCCACAAGGAAACACCGTATAAGTTTGTAAGTTATCGAAACCACCATGTTGTACCGAAAATGTGATTGTATTCAAGCTGTGTTTTTTAATTGAGCATTGCTTGTATCTGTATATGCAGAAAGATATGTTTGTGCAATACCTTCGGGAGGTTGGTCATCCGCGCGCCGATGACATTGACGACTGCAACATCCAGCGTATGCTGGTTAGTTGGGCGACGACAGCAAACACAACTGATTGTGGGGTCTTCTTAATGCAGCACATGGAGTGCTACATGGGGAAAAACAAAAGTTTTAATTGTGGGTTCAGCATGAATGGGGCGAAGAAGATGGTCGAGGTGCGGAAGTTGAGAAAGAGGTATGCTGCACACATCTTATGTTCGGATGTGAATGTGCTGCATCCTAAAATCCAGCAGGGTTGCCGGTTAGAGTAACGTGTGTTAGGGGGTGAATGGTATTTATTGTGGGGAAAGTTGTGGCGTTAAGTTTGGCTGCTCTTTTGGGGACACCTATTATATTTATATGTAGACTTTGTTTTTGGGTTTGGCATGTATTTTGTTTTGGGGATGTTGCTTTAAACTTATTGTAGGATAGGTGTTGCGTAAAGTGTACCTGCTATTTTTGTGGATAGACTATCAGTGTGAAATCTGTCTGTTTGAAACTGATGTTTATTAACTTGGTAATTTAAGGCTTATGAAGAATATTGACAACATACAAATCTTGCATGTGTTTGCATGTTATTGATGTAGTTGATAATGTAACCATTTAAGAAATGAAAATGCTCCTTCCTGTTGTCAAGGGGCCCACTATTTTAAATGTGGTAGGATTCTTGGAAGTTGGGGAAAGTAAGTGGCAGCAGCCTAGTAACATAGGGGTAGGTGGGTAGAAAACAACTTTATTGGAAAGGAACCATTGCTTTTAGGGTCACATCAAAGTCAAGTCACAACAACTATATTAAATGTATCCATGGAATACCACTATAAGTAGTGTAATGAAGAACCAAGTCATATTCTATAATATTTCAGTAGGGCACCTTACTTCAGTAAACCAAAAACTTTGAGTGGTTCCAAAGTGTATTAATGTGATGGACGCTTATGAAAATAAGCTCACGGATACACCACCAGGCATGGAGAAGCAGAAGCGAAAGAGGAAAGAAGCAGTTGAGGGTCGGTACGGGGTGTGCTACGAAAGAAAAGTGATTCACAAGAAGATCCAAGATGCGAAAACTAGAGGCCTAGGTGCTAACGACGCTTCAGAAAGCGGAAGAAGCAATGTAGCTGATGTAAGCAGATGCCGTACGGAACACGTTTTACCAGAAGCTGAAGTTTTGAAGGGGCTACCAGAGGAGTTGGTTAGGTTGCTGACGGATCCAGACCATGAATTATGTGGTTGCCCGTTGTGTCCATACTCACCCGAAACAATCAGGTCATGGTGTTACCATGACCCATGGGAGAGTGAGCGTAGCCCGTCTCCTCTGTACTTTCATGATGAAGATGTTGAAACACCATGATGAAAAGCTTCGTAGGGATGGAGGATAAGAAGGGATAGTTAGGATGTCGTAAGTGGTTATAGTTGTGTTAACCTGTTGACCCTATGTTCGTAGACGACATACTCACGTCGGTAGCCGATGTGTTGATGTGACTGCTCGGTAGCCGAGCCGTTGTTTTATCTGCGGGTGTAGCCTAGTAGTAGTATGTGGTGTTAAGTCGGCTAGTAGTGAAGTTTGTTTCTCTAACCTGATCTGTCTTTATATAAAACCTATTGGTGTGGTTAACACCTTTTGTAATTTACTCAAGGCTAACGTGTGTTAAGCATCTGTTGCAAATGCTGTGGTAATATATATACCAAAAGCACAATTATCCATGCATAAGATAGTAAGAAAAGCAAGTTAATAGCAAATAGAGGTCCACAAAAAGGTGGCCTACAAAACACAAACTGCCGAAGGCCATAAAGTTTTTACAAAAGACCAGAAAGGTTAAATGGGATAAAAAGAGTTCCACCTTCTTACACACGTAACAGAACAAAGCAGGAGGATGTTACAAGACTGTTACATGTGTGTAAGAAGGACAAAATGAAGTGAGTCTCCCATTACATAGTACTAGTAAACGAAAGGAATGATTTTAATCAGATTGGGAGGCACCGGGGGCGGTCTGCCTTTGTTGTTCAGCAGCTGCCTTTGCTGCTTTCATTGCCGCCACCTTAACACAGTTGCGTGAGTCGTGGTCGTCGACATATAGACCACAACGCTTGCATAGACGAAGCTGCTTTGGAGGTTTTGGTGGATTTGTCTTTGCCTTCTCACCAGGTCCGGAAATGCGAGTATGTGTACCACAACCCTTATTGCGTACAACATCAGGATTAGCAACTTCGACTGGAATGTTGATTGGTTGCCCAACTATTTCTTCCATTTCACACTCGTTTGTTTGATTTTCAGTTGTATCCAATGGTTTCTTGGAAAGCACATTGATCTTGAAATCCCATAGTTGGGCCACCAATTTTGACAATGAATCGTCATCGGTTCTGGCCACATCAACGCATTCAGTAACGAGGTCGAGGATTTCATTCCGCATAACAGACGATGCGTGTGCGTTGACCCCGTATCGGCTGGAAAGTGAAAAAACCTCTTTTGGGAGGGCATCTCGGCGCCACCTATCGTTTATGTATTGGGGTGGTATCTTTGCAACATTTTTCAATCGATAAACGCAAAAGACATGGCGACACAGATATCCGATACGTGTGAAATTCCTGCATAAGCAACTGGTGGAGTGGTCTACAGTGTTATATGTAACCTGTTGGGGACAGGAGCAAAAAAACTGTTTAATTCTAACGTATGTTAGTGGAGTGGTAATAAAGAAGTTGCCTAACATGTGTTACCTGATAGACGTTTGTGATGTTGTTCCTTTTGTCCAAATGAGTGACGTCTAGCAAAAGAGTGGTTTTGCTGGACTCGGTTTGGTTTGTGATGTAGCATAAAAACTTTCCTTTGATTATCTCCTTTTGAACTTGCATGAAAACAGCGTTTGTGTAAATGGCGAACGCGTCCTGTTCTATCACTAAATCAGTATTGCCCTTGAACACCGTGGATGAGGTTTTGTACTCCGATACGCGTTGTCGATAGCGTTGGCTGTCTACCCTATTTTCAAAGTACATCATAAATTGTACAAGGGTGTTTGCGCTTGTTGAGTTGACCTTGAAGGCAGCATTCGAGCTTTCGCAACGTGAAGTGGTCTTCATCAAGCAACACATTGGCAGTTCCCTGAAGTAGGCTGGAACCCAAAGATGTTTGATGTTGTACATGTCCTTCAACCAAGTGTGGTCTTGGAGGCCAAATGTTTCTAGGAGGTCATGCCAGCGGGACTCAAACGTTTCTGGTTTGATATAAACATTCCAAACCAACCGGTGAATACAGGACCGAACATTAGTGTTATCAAGAAGGTCCACAGAGATCTGGTAAATTTTAAGAGTTACTAACACATGTTACATTTAACAGTTTAAAAAGACATGTAAGTCTGTAATGTTGAATAACACATGTTAAAAGGCTAACGATTTAACCTAACCTTTGAGGGTAGTTTTTTCATTATATGCCACATGCATAGCCGGTGGCGTGATTCGGTAAAGACCATAGGAAGAGCTTGAAGCATAGATGGGTCTTGATCACTCAACACGAGAGTTGGTTGAGTACCGTGTGCCTTCAAGAAAGCCTTAAGCAACCACACATAAGATTCAATGGACTCGGTTGATATCAAACCCGCACCAAATGTAACACATTGGAAATGATGATCCACACCCGTGAATGGCACAAAAACCATCTTGTACCTGTTAATAAAAATGGATTAGAAGTTTCCAAAATGTAACACTTTTTTTGTTAGGTTTGTATAGTATGATACTTCCCCTAACACATGTTAAGTGCAAAATAACCTGTTAGTGCTGTAAGTCGCGTCGAAGGCGAGGACATCGCCAAAAGCTTTGTAGTTTAGCTTTGAAATCTCATCATCCCAGAATACAGAGGACAGCTTTCCATTTGAAACCGTGTAATCAAAATAGAAGTTGGGTAGGTTGTCAAAGCGCTCACGCAAACGTTCAAGGAAAACTTGGGCGTCGCGTTCACCAATAAAAATTTGCAACTGGTGGCTAAAATTTTTAAAATCCACTGGAGTCTCGTTGACATTGTGATGCCCCCCTTTTAAAGCTACAAGACATCTATAAGCTCTCATGGGTCTGATACGGTTTAGACTCATATTGTGAATGAATTGTTTGGTGGAGAATGACAGCTTCCGTGATATCTTGCTAAGATCACGGTTGTAATTCTCAACAAGTTCATGATTATGAATATCATTGAAACTCAGAACTGTGTATGCATCATTATAGATTGAGACTAGAATGCCTGCCTTACAGTCACACCATGTGAAGCTGGTTCTCCTTGGCCTTACAGAAGATTCATCTAGTGTGTCAAAGGTCCTCTTTCGTTGTGGTTTCCCGTATTTTGAGCAGCGAAGATACTTGTGTGTCGGAATTCCATTCTAGACTTTAGTTTGGCCTTTTTTAACAGAAAAACCAGCTTCTAAAGCATAAAGTTCATACATGGAAATAACAGCCTCAAATGACGGATAAGTTTTCCCCCACACTTGTAAGAACTTATCAGCAACGGTAGGAATCCAGTAACGGGTTCCCTGAGGCGTTTCAAAAACGAAGTATGGATGCCCTGGCCCTGCAACAGAAAACGAAAAGGTTAAAAATCTGCTATATGAGAATGAAGTTTTTACGGTTAATATTGGATCAATTTTTCACAGATTGTGCAAAACTGCATTTTGATAAACCCTTGAAAGTTTCATAGCTAAATTCAAAGTAAAAATAGATAAAATGGGCTTCGGTTGTGGTTTCGCTTGAACAATAATTTGAGGTTTCGCTTCAAACTGTTCTAAGATCGCTTGAAATTTGAGGTTTCGCTTCAAACTGTTCTAAGTTCGCTTGAAATTTGAGGTTTCGCTTCAAATTGTTCTAAGTTCGCTTGAAATTTGAGGTTTTGCTTCAAACTGTTCTAAGTTCGCTTGAAATTTGAGGTTTCGCTTCAAACTGTTCTGAAGTTCGCTTGAAGGTGAATTGTTTGATATTTCGCTTGAAAGTGAATTATTGGTACTTCGCTTGGTTCAGGGTTATTCCGCTTGAAACAACTGTATTTGAAAAACGTGTTGCCGAAACATGGATTCTGAATTCTACAACGCATTTGCTTCAACCCCGATTACTCCGACTACTATTGCTAAGAATATGAACATGGAAAATGAAACCGGAACAATGCAAAAACCTCCAAAACTTATGGGAATGGAAGAGTATCATGTATGGAAGAATCGTTTTGAGAATTGGGTCCAGGCAAATCATCTAAGAGCTTGGGAAAGCATTGAAACAGCATACATCAGACCACAGACTGCTATGAATGTTGATAAAATTATTTAAGAGTTTTCAGACCTAGAGAGAGAAAGTTATAAAGGAGAGAAAATGATGATAAGTCTGTTGCAGCAAGCTATCACAGAGGATATATTTGTTTTGCTACAGCATGATGGAAATGCGTTTTCGATCTGGAAATCTCTTGAGAAGAAATTTGAAGGAAGTACAGAGATGTTACAAAGTAAAGCAGCATTACTGAAAAAGGAGTTTGAGTTGTTTACGAGCATGCCTGGCGAGACTACAAAGACTCACATTGAGAGATACTGCCATTTTGTGCGCACCATGTCTCAATTGAAGATTACTAAAACTCCAGCAGAATGGGTGGAAAAGCTAGCTGACGCTTTACCACAGAAAGAATGGGGTACATATCTCATGATTCTGAAGAATTCTGGACAGTTTAGCAGATTGTCGATTGGTTAGTTTATCGAAAAACTGGAGGCACAAGATCTTGAACAGCAGAAAATTGCAAGAATGAACAGTTCAAACCATCAACAAGACATCAAATTGTACTACAAGGGAAATGTTCAAACTATTGAAGCAAGTCCAAAGATCCAAACTGCGTTTAGTGCAGGAAATCAATTTGGAACAGGCATTCAAAGTTCAGTTAACCCTAGTGGGTTTTCAAGTGTTAATCCTCCAAGTGTTCAGAGTGCGAGTGTTGGTAATGGGCATATGATTCTGTGCAATGTGGCATTGCATCTTCAAAATGGTCAAAACTTTTCTGAAGAAGTTGTGAAAAATCATATGGGCCTATTAGTTACTGCATTAGAATCTTATGAAGGGTTGATTGCTGGAAAGATTGGTAATCTGATGTTAACAAAGGAAGATTACGATCAGGTTGATGCAGAAGAATTGGAACTTATGGATATCAAATGGTCTCTAGCAAGTGTCCTGAGAAGAGCCGAAAAGTTTAAAATGATTACAGGACGAAATGACTTTTTGGATGCTCGTCTTTCGGCTTTAGGTTTTGATAAATCTAAAGTTACTTGTTTTAAATGCAGGGAGAAAGGTCACTTCAAAAGAGAGTGCAAAAATCAGGAGCCTAGTGGAACAAAGAATCCTTTTGGAAAAGATGATTACTATAAGAAATCCATATATCAACAAATCACTTTTCAACCACATCAATCAAAGGATTCTCAAACTGCTCATGGAAAAATGATCGAGGATGCAAACAAGAAAGCTTATTATGGCATCATTGATCAAGATGATGAGAAAGTGGCTGAAGGTTTTAGCTGGGACAAGTACATTCCAGCTGATCCAAATGTTAAAGCATTCATTGCTCAGATTGTTCAAAAGCCAGAGCTGATGAAGGAATGGATAGCTGTGTTATCTGATGACGAGAAAAGTCAAGATGAAGAATCTTTTTCTTCATAAAGCAGTGATAATGATGAAGAGCTTGAACAGATAAATGTTGGAAAAACTCATTTACTTTCTGACAGTTTTGAATTTTATTTTGCAGATAAATTGAAGAAACTCAAAGAGAGAAAAGCTGCAAAAGAAATGAAAGAAATCAAGATTGTTGAAAAGATAGTTGAAGTGGAAAAGGTAGTGGAAGTAGAGAAAATCGTGGAGATTGAAAAGGTTGTTGAAGTCACAAAACTGTGTCTTATATGTTTGGAATCTTGCAAACAATGTGAAGATAAAGACAAGAGGTTTAGTGAATCAGAGAAGTTGAAAGAAAAGTTGATGTTTGTTGTCAAGAATTTAAAAGAATCATATGATGTATTAAACAGAACGATAACTAGTTTGCAAAAAACAAATTCTGAAAAAGAAGATGCTTTGAAGATGTTGAATGCAACAATGATGTTGAAGCAGAAAGAAATAAACTTTTACATTGAAGAATGTGCAAAATGGAAGAAGGAGTTGGATAGTGAAACAGTTGAAAATGAAAGAATCAGAAGATTCTTGAGAAGTTATACAAGTTCTGATTACTTAATTGATCGAATTTATCCAACTGTTGCAGGGTTTGAGGCATTTGAAGACAAGAAGCCTAAGAAAAAGGATACTGGTAAGAAACAGAGTGTCTGTTATAACAAGTGTCCGCCTCCGATTTGGGAAGGGTATTCGTCTGGAAAACCAAATGAGGAACAAGTAAAAAAGGCAATCAATATTGTCACACCCCGACCACGTAGAACATACAAAACGTGGCGGAAATGTCGGGGAGTGTTGTAACAGAATTAATTGTTTCAAATCCATGGCAATTAAAGTTTCGTTTTATTAATCAAACAAGAGAGTTACATTGTTTTAAACAAGAAACAAAGAGTACACAACATAAATTAACTAGTTCTTGTCTCGTTTTAAGTCACTAAGGCACAGGTCCGCCTAAGTATGTCTTGATAAGTCCTATGCATCATCTCCTGAAAACACATGTGAAAATAGGTACGTCAGCATAAAAATGCCTGTGAGATACATAGGTTTTGTGAAAATAGGATTCATGACTTATGTTTGAGAAAATGTTTAGTCATGAACCTTGTAATTTGCTTTGTCTTGTAAATCATTTGTAAAACGATAAGATCAGATGATAGGTATAGATAAATGTAAGGTTAAATGAATAACCAAGTAAAATGAGTTTGTATAAGATAAGTTATTTGTAAAACAATGTCTTTTGAAAAGTATGTTATCTGTATAAAATGCTATATGTCTCAAATTGAAATGATTCAAATAACGCTACGATATGTAATACCATACAAACACATATATATAGGAAGTACCAGCGGCGTATCCACCGTGCTTGTATCATATTACATACGCCTCGTTACTTAAATCACTTACTCAAACCAAACCACCAAAATGTAATGTTTAACGATTGTAGAAATGTTTATGTATAGTCAAATGTCTATTGTCAAATGTAAATCATGTCAACAGATACAAATGGTTCACACGGTTCAACAGTTACAAACGGTTCATATAATCAAAGGGTTACGACAGTTCACATAGTCAAATAGTTACAACGGTTCAAAATGTAGTATAATGTGTTCATATGCTGGATGAGCATATGCAACAGAAATGCAATGTAAAACAATGTACTAAGTATGCACACAATGGACATACATAGCATGAAATGTAATGTAGAACGATGTACTAAGTACACACACAATGGGCATACATAGCATGTAATGTAAAACGATGTACTAAGTACGCACACAACGGGCATACATAGCATGTAATGTAAAACGATGTACTAAGTACGCACACAACGGGCATACATAGCATGTAATGTAAAACGATGTACTAAGTACGCACACAATGGGCATACATAGCATGAAATGTAATGAAATCATGTACTATAATGTACTAACGAACATAGCAGGTATATGATGTGAAAGCATGGAAAGCATGAAAGTAACAAGTAGGCACATGTGTTTCACCCCAAAACAGTTTGGAAAACAGTAAAAGAGGGGTCTATGTACTCACTTGAGATTGCTCAGTAGTCCTTGAGTAACAACCAAACAATGCTAGAGATCACGGATATCAAACGGCACCTAATATAGGTACTATGTTAATATACCGGACCTAAATCGAAGGATTGGATAAAATGTGGGTTCATAAACCAAACGAGTATGGTGACTCGTGTAATATGGTTTAACAAAGCCTACATACTAAATGAAACCTAACCTAAGTGCTTACGACCCATCATGACCTGTTTAGGTAGCTTATGCTACTTTAACGCGCCGTTCGCGTAAAACGCGTTCGGACCGCCTAACTAGTCCTATGACAAGTAACATATGCCTTAACATGTCTAATATTGTTGCCAAATCAGTTTAGATGTCAAAAGTTATGTTACATATGTTTAAAATGAATTTTGGCATCAAAGGGGTATTTTGGTAATTTACCTAAGGCATATAAACTACCTATCATACAACTACTTAAACGAAGCGACCATAAGGTATAACCTCGAAAGGTTATTCCCTATATACTATGGTCACCTAATGTGTTTGGTCGGATCCTAATGATCGACCAAATGAGTCGGGTTCGAAGGTATAAGCGATTTATTAGATCGCTTACCCTTACGACCCTAGACAACGTGGTAATCAGTAGGCATAGTCACAAGGGACTATAACCATCGTGATTACAATCACGTTGCGAAGTTCAAACAAACTTCGCATTGACCATAAACTGGTCAATGTAGAAAGTCAAACAAAGTTTGACTTTCGGACTCGAAAGCAATAAAAGAAAGAAGGAATACTTACGAAGGGTCCCCGCAAGATTGATAATCCAAGTATTCTCAGGTATGAGGTGATGAAACACCCCAACTTAGAGAAATCTCAGATTTCAAGTGGGTTTGGCAATGAAGGGGTTGGGTATTTATAGTTTTCGGTTCACCGTTAGGATCGTTTCTTGGAGAAGAGGGAATGATCTAGCCCGTACACTTGTCGGAAGGTTGTGGTAACTGATTTTGGCCACCACAGGTGATTAACATGTGGCACTTGACCTTTGGAAAGGGTTAAGGGCTGTTAACAGCAGCTGAAAAATGATTTTCTGCATCTGACCTATGCTTGCGCACCGCAACACTAAGAGTGTTGAGGTGCGCAAGGCACCTGCAGACCATAATGTTTCATAAATGACAAAACAGGCCCCTGAAGCTCCAAACTTGCTATATGATGCATTTTTGACACGTTTAAGGCCCGTTAACCCCTTTTCAAAGCTCTAAAATGAAGTTAAAGTATAGGGAACTTAAAATGTGCTCAAAATATCTCAGATGTCGGTTCGTTTAGCCGTACGGTTGCGTTGTTCGATTAATTACGACGGAATGCGCATAAGCGCGAAAAACGATCCAAATGGCGTGACGAATGGATTTTTCTTATGCCAAACACTAGAATAAAATATTTTAGTGTTTACATAAATTTTTGGATGTCCGGATGTATTCAGAACGTAAGTTATGCGCGAAAGTGCAAACCTGTGCACTTTTTGACACTTTTAGTCCCTGAATGACCCAAAAGTTTATTTTAGCACACCGAACCCCTCAAAGCCTATTTCTAAGCTATATAAATGATATTTAAGGTGTGTTTAACTTATGTTCATGTTCCAAAATGTCCGTTACAGTTCAAATTGGCATACTTTCGCAGTTTGTCAAGTTTAGTCCCTGTAAGCGAATTAACTTGTTTTTGCCATACCAAAGCCTTTAAAACTTATTTCTAAGTTATGTAAAGGTTATTTAAGGTATGTTAAGCCTATTTCACTATTCCGGAGTGTTCGTTGGATTAATCTGGTTATATTTACGCATCAGTGCGCGTATAACCTTCCAGAAAGCGATTTAGAGCTTGAAATCGAACAAGAATTGATATGTGCAAAAGATACATAGATTTATACAGATCCCAAGTATGAAATATAATATTTCATTGGCTTGGCATTTGTTTGATTTATCGCAGTGACCCAGGTGTCACAGTCTCCCCTACTTTAGGAAATTTCGTCCCGAAATTTATTCGTAAAAGTCTGTCTATGACTTTGTGTTAAATAGCCATCAAAGATATGTAAAGCATAATTTTGTTATTTTCCTAAACGGATATTTTTCAAAAGCGAAAATGAACGAACGGAGTCATTTTCTTCAACGGGTTCTTCGGAAATGGAAAATAAAGGATTTTTAACTAAACGGATATACATTTCCCTCAACGGATATTCTTCAGAAGTGAAAACGAATGGATGATTCATTCTTCCTCAATGGGTCCTTCGTCAGAAACGGGAATGAAGGAATAATCAACGGATATTCATTTCCTCAACGGATAATCTTCAGAAACGAAAATGAACTAACGGAGTCATTTTCAGCGGTTGCTTCCTCAGGTATGGAAATGAAAGAGTTAACAACGGATATTCATTTCCTCAACGGATAATCTTCAGAAACGAAAATGAACTAACGGAGTCATTTTCAACGGTTGCTTCCTCAGAGTTGGAAATGAAGGATAAACGGATATTCATTTCCTCAACGGATATTCCTCAGAAGTGAAAAATGAATAGTTAGTTCATTTTTCCTCAACGGATGCTTCATCAGAATTGGAAATGAATTGGGTTAACTTAGATACATGATAGAACTTGCTGTGATTTCTGTGCACTAAATTCCATAATTATGTATGCATCCATAATTACGTAATTCCTTGCACAGTCCGCACAGTTCGTTTTGTAATGTTGTGGGGAAGGATATCAAACTTGTGATGAGGGTGACTAGACTACCATAGGGTCCTTTTAATTAGAACGACAGAGGATCTTCTTAATTAGGCCACCAATGAGTCCTTTCATCTATATCATCACATAATATTCCTAACCAGAATTTTTTTTTTTTTATCGATCAGTTTAGCTAGACCACTAAAGGGGTCTAATTATGAAGTAGTACTTTATAATCCAAGGGACTTAACTACAGCGTAGAAGTCCATTAAGGATTTTAGGTAGTACCTTTTGGGTATCCTACTATGAATCTCTTGTACAAGGATATGTATGATTCTACGAGGATTTGGATAACATAATTTGGATCACATGACACATAAAAGGGAACACATAAGCACATAATCACATAATTGTTTAATTGTTATTATCTTGTTATTGATTGCTATTAACTTGGCACCTCGTACTTCGTTTCTCTTGGAAGAAACGGGTACTTAGGATTTTCGTGGAAAACGCAAGAGATCATACAATGGAAGAATTTTGGGGGTGTCTGTTCTTCAAGGAATATGGTTCCTTGATTGTTGGTATTGTAGAGGATATGTTTATACATGCAACCACATAAACATATTAAAATGTAAATGAAAGATTTATTCATAACAACAATAACAACAACTGTTTCATAGATCGTGATAATAAAAGAAAATAATACACAAGGCTCGATTATTTTCTAAACAGCGTTATCTTCTGTCGGTCAGATACTCATCCCTGCGCTGGATTTGCATTAGCAAGCTTTGGGCAATTCCTACGAAAATGGCCCATCTCGCCACAGTTGTAGCAAGACCCCGGTGGAAAATGAGCTTGAGCAGGATTGTTGTTAACTTGATTTGGTGCAGCTGCTGTTGGGCAAACCCTCGTTGTATGACCTATAAGTCCGCAAACTTGGCATGTGCGACACTTCACACCAGCATGATGATGTAGGCCACATTGGTTGCACAAGGGTGCAGTTCCGTTGTAGGGTTTCCTGGCAGGGGGTTGAGCTGGTTGGTTGGGGACGGCTTGATCATTATGAGTAACCATGGTGAAGTTCTGAGAAGCCTTTCACTTCTTTGACCTCTTAGGGGATCCAGTATGTTCATCCATGGTCTTTGATTCCTCGATTGGGTTCTATTCCTCTACCGGTTTCTTGTCACCTTTTCGGAAAAGTTTACCTTTCCTGATCTTTGATTCAGTCAAGGTTGCAGATAGCTCAATGGCCTGGCTAACTGTAGTAGGGTTGCTACCAGTCACAATGTCTTGTATTGAGTCAGGGAGGCCATCAATGTACTTTTCGATTGCCTTATCCAAACGCGTGACCATGTTTGGGCATAACAGACTTAACTCCTCATAACGGTCCGTGTAGGCTCGATGCTCACCGCTGTCTTGCTCAAGATTGTCGAATTCCCTTTCCAAGGCCCTGATCTCATGACGAGGACATAATTCCTTCATCATAAGGGCCCTAAGTTCAGCCCATGTCTGTGCTAGAGCAACTTCTGCACCACGATCTCTCATAACCCCGTTCCACCACGTAAGGGCCCTCTTCTGAAACACACTCGAAGAAAACTCGACCTTGCGATTGTCAGGACACTGCAAGTGGCGAAAAGTATTCTCAATGCTCTCGAACCATTGAAGAAGCCCAGTAGCTCCCTCAGAACCACTAAACTTGAGTGGTTTAGCCGAGTTAAAACTCTTGAAATTGCATGGACCATTGTTGTTGTTGTTGGCTTGGTTCCATTGAGCAAAGAGGTTTGGGAATTGAGCAGCCATTTGCTGTGCAATGATTTCTGCCAGTTCGGCAGTCGCTATCTGGTTTTCGCGTCGAGGAGGCATTCTAAAAGAGGAAACATGAAATGAAACGAGTGAGAGAATTAGACGAAAAGAATGAGATGAAACAAATCTGATGAAAGCAAGGATAGTGGTCATTTGTTTGTTACTACAAGGAAACAAACGACCCCGGTGATTAATCAAAGTAAATAGGTCAAAAATAATGTATCGCGAAGACATGCTCGCCTATAAGTGAACACTCATCCCAAGAATTCCCAGGTAAGCACAACTGGTCTCGCGTCTGATGAGATGTATACGAAGTGCTTGCCTAGACAGAAAACCCAGAATACAGGCATTCACCCTTCTAGTTTGCACGTGTTCACATTATTTAAAACCCAAAACCTTGATGAGATTTTTGAAAATTCAAAGGGATTCAAAACCTTATAACAGAGGGTTCAAAACCTTACAATAGAGGGTTCAAAACCTAGTAATCAATCATCCTAGAACAGATGATTAGTTTTCAAAGCGGTTTTGAAATTCATGTTCTTGTTGTGGTCGTCACCTAAGGATAGGTGACAATATTGTTTTATGACTAAACGCAAGTAAACTCGCGTTAGGGTCCTAAGAAGGTTATAGACTAGGTCAAAGCATTACTAATAACCTAATTCCCTATAACCATTGGCTCTGATACCAACTTTTCTGTCACACCCCGACCACGTAGAACATACAAAACGTGGCGGAAACGTCGGGGAGTGTTGTAACAGAATTAATTGTTTCAAATCCATGGCAATTAAAGTTTCGTTTTATTAATCAAACAAGAGAGTTACATTGTTTTAAACAAGAAACAAAGAGTACACAACAAAAATTAACTAGTTCTTGTCTCATTTTAAGTCACTAAGGCACAGGTCCGCCTAAGTATGTCTTGATAAGTCCTATGCATCATCTCCTGAAAACACATGTGAAAATAGGTACGTCAGCATAAAAATGCCTGTGAGATACATTGGTTTTGTGAAAATAGGATTCATGACTTATGTTTGAGAAAATGTTTAGTCATGAACCTTGTAATTTGCTTTGTCTTGTAAATCATTTGTAAAACGATAAGATCAGATGATAGGTATAGATAAATGTAAGGTTAAAAGAATAACCAAGTAAAATGAGTTTGTATAAGTTAAGTTATTTGTAAAACAATGTCTTGTGAAAAGTATGTTATCTGTATAAAATGCTATATGTCTCAAATTGAAATGATTCAAATAACGCTACGATATGTAATACCATACAAACAAATATATATAGGAAGTACCAGCGGCGTATCCACCGTGCTTGTATCATATTACATACGCCTCGTTACTTAAATCACTTACTCAAACCAAACCACCAAAATGTAATGTTTAACGATTGTAGAAATGTTTATGTATAGTCAAATGTCTATTGTCAAATGTAAATCATGTCAACAGATACAAATGGTTCACATGGTTCAACAGTTACAAACGGTTCATATAATCAAAGGGTTACGACGGTTCACATAGTCAAATAGTTACAACGGTTCAAAATGTAGTATAATGTGTTCATATGCTGGATGAGCATATGCAACAGAAATGCAATGTAAAACAATGTACTAAGTATGCACACAATGGACATACATAGCATGAAATGTAATGTAGAACGATGTACTAAGTACACACACAATGGGCATACATAGCATGTAATGTAAAACGATGTACTAAGTACGCACACAATGGGCATACATAGCATGTAATGTAAAACGATGTACTAAGTACGCACACAATGGGCATACATAGCATGTAATGTAAAACGATGTACTAAGTACGCACACAATGGGCATACATAGCATGAAATGTAATGAAATCATGTACTATAATGTACTAACGAACATAGCAGGTATATGATGTGAAAGCATGGAAAGCATGAAAGTAACAAGTAGGCACATGTGTTTCACCCCAAAACAGTTTGGAAAACAGTAAAAGAGGGGTCTATGTACTCACTTGAGATTGCTCAGTAGTCCTTGAGTAACAACCAAACAATGCTAGAGATCACGGATATCAAACGGCACCTAATATAGGTACTATGTTAATATACCGGACCTAAATCGAAGGATTGGATAGAATGTGGGTTCGTAAACCAAACGAGTATGGCGACTCATGTAATTTGGTTTAACAAAGCCTACATACTAAATGAAACCTAACCTAAGTGCTTACGACCCATCATGACCCGTTTAGGTAGCTTATGCTACTTTAACGCGTCGTTCGCGTAAAACGCGTTCGGACCGCCTAACTAGTCCTATGACAAGTAACATATGCCTTAACATGTCTAATATTGTTGCCAAATCAGTTTAGATGTCAAAAGTTATGTTACATATGTTTAAAATGAATTTTGGCATCAAAGGGGTATTTTGGTAATTTACCTAAGGCATATAAACTACCTATCATACAACTACTTAAACGAAGCGACCATAAGGTATAACCTCGGAAGGTTATTCCCTATATACTATGGTCACCTAATGTGTTTGATCGGATCCTAATGATTGATCGGATCCTAATGATCGACCAAATGGGTCGGGTTCGAAGGTATAAGCGATTTATTAGATCGCTTACCCTTACGACCCTAGACAACGTGGTAATCAGTAGGCATAGTCACAAGGGACTATAACCATCGTGATTACAATCACGTTGCGAAGTTCAAACAAACTTCGCATTGACCATAAACTGGTCAATGTAGAAAGTCAAACAAAGTTTGACTTTCGGACTCGAAAGCAATAAAAGAACGAAGGAATACTTACGAAGGGTCCCCGCAAGATTGATAATCCAAGTATTCTCAGGTATGAGGTGATGAAACACCCCAACTTAGAGAAATCTCATATTTCAAGTGGGTTTGGCAATGAAGGGGTTGGGTATTTATAGTTTTCGGTTCACCGTTAGGATCGTTTCTTGGAGAAGAGGGAATGATCTAGCCCGTACACTTGTCGGAAGGTTGTGGTAACTGATTTTGGCCACCACAAGTGATTAACATGTGGCACTTGACCTTTGGAAAGGGTTAAGGGCTGTTAACAGCAGCTGAAAAACGATTTTCTGCATCTGACCTATGCTTGCGCACCGCAACACTGAGAGTGTTGAGGTGCGCAAGGCACCTGCAGACCATAATGTTTCATAAATGACAAAACAGGCCCCTGAAGCTCCAAACTTGCTATATGATGCATTTTTGACACGTTTAAGGCCCGTTAACCCCATTTCAAAGCTCTAAAATGAAGTTAAAGTATAGGGAACTTAAAATGTGCTCAAAAATATCTCGGATGTCGGTTCGTTTAGCCGTACGGTTGCGTTGTTCGGTTAATTACGACGGAATGCGCATAAGCGCGAAAAACGATCCAAATGGCGTGATGAATGGATTTTTCTTATGCCAAACACTAAAATAAAATATTTTAGTGTTTACATAAATTTTTGGATGTCCGGATGTATTCAGAACGTAAGTTATGCGCGAAAGTGCAAACTTGTGCACTTTTTGACACTTTTAGTCCCTGAATGACCCAAAAGTTTATTTTAGCACACCGAACCCCTCAAAGCCTATTTATAAGCTATATAAAGGATATTTAAGGTGTGTTTAACTTATGTTCATGTTCCAGAATGTCCGTTACAGTTCAAATTGGCATACTTTCGCAGTTTGTCAAGTTTAGTCCCTGTAAGCGAATTAACTTGTTTTTGCCATACCAAAGCCTTTAAAACTTATTTCTAAGTTATGTAAAGGTTATTTAAGGTATGTTAAGCCTATTTCACTATTCCGGAGTGTTCGTTGGATTAATCTGGCTATATTTACGCATCAGTGCGCGTATAACCTTCCAGAAAGCGATTTAGAGCTTGAAATCGAACAAGAATTGATATGTGCAAAAGATACATAGATTTATACAGATCCCAAGTATGAAATATAATATTTCATTGGCTTGGCATTTGTTTGATGGTCGCAGTGACCCAGGTGTCACAAATATTAAGTTGGAGTCCGAGATAACCGATGTATTACCAGACAACATTGACGTCACATTCACAGCGTCCGATACAGATCATGAGTCCAAATTAATTAAAAGAATGGTCGATCAGGTGTTGGATAAGGATGAGGAGTCAGAGTCAAAGTCCGAGTCCGTAAGTTCATGTTTATTGGTCGGGAGTTCGAGTTCGTCTGGAAAGAGTTCAAAATCGTCAGGAAAACGGGTTTATAGTAAAGAATTTTTGTTGTCAAAATCTAATTTGAATGACGAAACATTTGAAGTTGCTTATACTTTGAGTGATTCTGACAAATTATATTTTGATAAAGAGTTTCCAATAAGAAGTGTTCGTTTTGACACGATCAAAAAGGTTTTCAAAATGACAGAAATTAATATTTCTGAAATAAAAGATTTAAATCTTACTGGAAAACCTAAGAAATACACTTCAAGAATTCAACAGCGTTTAAACAAGAAAAAGAATTACGGTTCCGGTTCTGGTTGTCAAAAGAAACCAAACCATAATGGTAATTTCAAAAGAAAAGGTTTAGGTTTTATTCCACCTGGAAATTATAAAAATGAGAAAATTTCTAAAAATACAAAATTTGTTTCAGGTCCGTCTGCTGAAGAGGAAAAGAGAAGCGCTTTTTGGAGACAATCAAAACAAGAATTTCTTGCTGAGAAGAAGAATAGTGAAGTTCATCTGAGAAGAGAAACAAGAACCTGTTTTAGATGCAATTAAGTTGGTCATATTGCATGGAACTGTCCCAAAGCAACCAATACGAAACAGGGAGTCTCAGATAAACTTAAAGATATTATTATTGATAAAACAGAACCACCAACTGAGAAATTTAAAGTGTTTAAAAATTCAACATATGAAGTTGGTGAGTGTTCGAAAAAGTTTTACAAGAAAAGGGGAAATCTTGACAACCAAGCTTGGGTTGTTAAGAAATCAGATGTAAAATCTGGCGATGAATCTGACTCCACAAAGTCAGATGAGCCACAGGTTGAGATTAAAGCAGAAAACTCAGTGCCTCAAATGGATGATGTTCATTTTCCGCCATTGAGTGCTGAGAATTTTAAATCAAAGTTTGGGAAAGTTGAAATCTCAAACCAATTTTATTCTGAAAAGAATGAATTTAATGTTGAGAAAGCTTTTAATGGAAATGTGAAAAATATTTTTGAGAAAATGGTCAATGGAAAGGTTAAAGGGGTAAAAGAATTTTACGAATCAAAGAAGGCTAGTTACAGCCCAACCCCTAGTGAAGTTGAGAAGATTACACCCAAAGCTGGTCAGGCTTGGGTGTCTGTGTTCTTTCATTGAAAAACCTGACTTGCCGGAGCTCCCAGGTTGGTAAGAGTGGAGCAGGAATCGGCATCATTCTTGATATGTTTGATTGGTAAATATACAGGTGATATCTTTATATTGTTATATTTTGATTCACATGAGGTTATAGTTGGTGAGTAGTGGTTGAAGAAGGTTTTTGACTTACAAGTGGTAAATCAGGGACATTAAGTTGTACTTGATTTTCTACAAATGATTGAGGAACGATATGATGAATCCCTAATTTTACAAGTGGTAAAATCAACAAAACTTATTTTCCGGAAAAATCATTTTGGTTAAAACAAACTTAAGTGTTTTGAAATCATAATGAGAAAATAGTTTTGTGTAAGGGGGAGTTCTTATTGTTTATGCCAAGTGGATGGCGAAGTGAAGTGATTCGATATCGGTTGTCAATTTGATTGTATAGTTTGATTTCAAATTTCCTAAAATGTGTTTACATTTTAGGGGGAGTAAATTTTTTAGAAAATCCAAAGACATTTGAAAAGACAAAAACATGATAAAATGAAAAATGAGTTTTTGTGTCAAAGAAGAGGAAATGATAGTACATCAGTGGACTATCACAGCATGCTAAAGAATTGGAAAGTCAAAATATGATAAACAGTCTTGCTGATGATATGCCAGTAGGTTTTTGCACATTTAGTAGATTGTGAAGAGATATAAATCTAAATTCAAACTTGCTTATATCGTGGGGAAACATCGCTCGGATATATGGGTAACCCCCGAAATCTTGTTTGAAAGGTCCTTCTTTCTGAAATACTAGGTCTTTATGCTCAGTGATATCTGGGGTATTTTCCCGGGACTTCTGATTTTGCGGAAGCAATGGCCTAGTCCCCGGAGAATACTTTCCGCTTGCTTGAAACATAGCGCCGCCTTCAGCAAATTGATGAAACAATAAAATTGATAGTCATTGCTGTTGTAAAAAAGATCCTCTAAAGGGGACACACCAAAAGTCGAAGCCGTCATCTCTCTGCGTATACAGAAGTATCGACCTGAGCTCTCACGGCCCTCGCAATTTAACCCCTTTACAGATATCATCTGTGGTATACTCACCTGTAAGACTGAATATTGGGATCTGGATACGGGAGTATATTCTGAGGTGGGACACGCGAATGAGTTTAAGTGCTTAAAACATTAATATCGTATCTTGGAACAGTTGAACTTTGTGTGAGAATTTAAATGGACCAATATACTGGCAATCTAGGTTAATTGTTTAGAACTTAAAATGAAATGAAGATTAACGGTGTTGGTGATTTGTCTTAAAAACTGATATGATCCTCTTACACAAACTCACAAAAATATTGTATGTAAATATTTCTTTACTGCATTTCTTAATATCTCAAAATCCAAAAAGATTTTCAGTGAGTTTTAGCATAAAATTTTGAAAAAATCAAAAAGATTTTCGACAACTGGTGTTGGAGAGCTGATTTTCAAAATTCCAAGTGCTAGACATGATGATCATGTTGTGAGGGGGAGTTTATGTTTTTAATCAAATGTGTTTTAATCTAATTTTCAAATGGTTTATCAGGATTATTATTGATAAAATTTTCTGTTTAATTTGAGGGAGAGTTTGAGTTGATATATTCATGTTAATGTTTAAAATTGTAAAATTTACTTTGAGGTAGAGATGGTGCAGGTTTGAGAAAAGGCTGGATGTGAGCTAGGTTGATTGATCCTGAGATGCTTATGTTTGAAAAACCAGGTTCCGTTATTTGAGAACTCTGAAAACAAAGCATGAGCCAGGCAATGATTTTGAACCTGTGAAAGCTAGACTTCGATCCTGAAGCAAATGATGCTGAAGAACTGAAGGAATGCCAGCACATTGTTAAGGGGAGTCTGTTGATGCTGATTGAAAGAGTGAAGCCCAGAGACTGATAAAGACTGAAGATGAGAAGACTCGACACTTTAAGACTCGTCAACATCTGAGGGGGAGTCTGTTAGTGCATTCATCTGTCGACTTCGTCTTATATCGAGTCTTGTGAGTAGAATGTTAGATCAGTGCACGTAGTTTGAGATATAGTGGTTTAGCTTGAATGAATAGGTTTCGCTTGAAAGAGAGTAGGTCAGTTTCAAGCGAAAGCAACCAAGTAGGTTTCGCTTGAACTGAGTCTTGTCACTTTCAAGCGAAACCATTGTGCCTATATATAGTACTTCAAGCGATCTCATTTGTAACTGTTGTGCTTTTGGATACCGAAGTGCTTCCGGTTTATCCAGTGATTGTACAAGTTGTAATATCAATCAGAAACGTGTTTAAAGAGAATTGCTAGCTGTTTCGAAGTCAGTTTCTTTGTTTCCGCCACTGAAACTGATAAAAACTTCTCTGAACGACTCGTTCGGGTCAGTACACGATCCTACAAAATAAACAACCATCTAACGGCCCGCGAGATGATTCAGCAAACACAGAAGGGCCCTGAGATGATCCAGAATCAGCACCGGGAATGTTAGTGAAGCCAGAATCTTCGGATGCTACATGTGAACATTATGCCATTTGTTTGAATTATGCCATATATGGGGAAGAAAAAAAACAAACCTCAACATGTATATAGAAAAACAAACCTTGATCATTATCCCAAACCTCGTTAGTCAACTCAACGCTGCCTTTGAACTTGTTGGAGATGAGAAATTCCGGGGATCTAACAGGGGCTTCAGATGATCCAGCACCATCAACAGCCATGTTAGTGTATCCATAAGCTTCGAATGGTACAGGGGAACATTGCCATGCAGTATATTTGGATTATTCCATTAAAAAATGTCAAAATACAACAAAAAAACATATATTCGAGGGAGTTAAGTTACATAGATATACAAACCTTGAGCATTAAAATCATCATCAGCATGGGAGTCAGTGGTAATGAACCTGTTGGGGAAGAGATGAACCGGCGACATTAACTCGGAGGTTGGTGGATTTGTCTCCATGGACATTAATGGAGAAAAGAAAATGCAGGTGTGAATATGTTAAAGGAAAAAGGAGGGACGAGTTCTATACATTTTGTCTTTTAAAAACTGAAAAAAAAAATCTATAAATGGGGGGTATGGGGATATATGAGGTGATGGGCAATTAATGATAATGTCAAAATCAAATTGGGAAGAGTTCTTTGGGTTTGGTGGACAGATGACTAATTACTAAAATAACCTTATAGGCAAAAAGCATAATTAGTGGACTTGGATGAGGTGGATAAATGTAGGCCACATGTTGAGTTTGCAAAGTTTTCTAAAAATTAAGGGTTTCTTATAGAGCATTGCCCAAATATATATATATATAGGATAAGGATCATTACAGAACACTAATTATTGCGAGAACAAAAGGAACAACTCTAAATCACTAAGTTTTGGGATTTAAGGTTCATATTTCTTAAATTTTATGTTTCTTACATTCATATGTGTATTATATGTACATAAAAAAATCATATATTTTTCCTACACATAATCTACATACATGTAGGTAATTTAGCCTACATATAACCTACATGTGTGTAGGTTATTTAGAAACTGAAGATTTTTCATATTTTGTTTTAAATTCTAGTGTGAGAAAAAATAATTCTTACATTTATAACATTTTCATGTACTTTTTAGGTGTTTAGGATTGAAAAAATGAGTGATTCACTTTGTTCTGCGTGTTCTCGCAATATTTAGTGTTCTGCATAGAACATTCCCCTATAAATATATATATATATATATATATAGGGAATTCAATATAATTGATATTATTTAGGATATTATTTTATCATTTTCCATAATTTGTTGGATGCCATCTGACACTTTTTAAATGGTTCTTAGAGTTTGTATATGAAATGTGGTTTGTATTTGATCCTACTCCTTTAGTAAACCCCAATCCCCTACTTGAACTCTCGATAACACAAATCACAAATGTATACAAAAATTATGAGTAAAAAAGGTAAATTTGAAACAAACGATTACTTTTTAACTTAAAAACTCATAATCTCTAACAAACGATTAAATTTAATTTTTTTGTCTGGGGAATGGATCAGATGATGCAGTACCATAGGAGAACCGCACCTTTTAGTTTTAGGAGTACCCAAACTCAATAATATGAGGTGTTGGTTGGATCAATTGATGCGATCCATTAGGAGAACCACGCCTTTACTATGAGGTGTTGGTTGGATCAATAAAATGCATCTTTTGCTCTCTTGTGTAATAGGTAGGGAAGAGCAAATGGTATCGGGTACTGAACCGGTACCGGTACCGAATTTACCAAACCGGGTACATTTTCGGTACCGGTATTTACCACTTTTTACACTAAAATACCGGTACCGAACCGTACCATACCGGGTATATTCGGTACCGGTACCCACTTTTGAGGATTTTCGGTACAGGTACCATGGTCATCCCTAATACTAGGTTTTTTAGCTTTAGTAACTTTTGCTCTCCTAGTCGCATCTAAAAAAGAAAATATTAATCGTTTCGTATTAGCATATATGTGTAACTTTTAATTACTTATTTTAGGAAACGATTAAAATTTTCTTTTTAGTTTCTTAACTAAAAAGTTGATAAGGGTTAAACATGAGTTTTTTATTTACTTACATGAAAATGATGTACAATATATATCGCTAGGTAGAGGATCCTGTAAAAAAGACCTAAAGTGTGAGAAGGGTAAGAAAGAATCTCAGTCATTAGATCTTTTGATCTAATGGTTGAGATCAATAGGGACCAAATTGTAAAATATTTTCATTAATTTGGCCTAATTTGAAATATCTAGGGCAATATAGTCTTTTAAACCTACTAGAAATTAGGTAATGCACATGTAACTTCCCCCGTCTTTTTTAAACGTCAATAACTTTTTATACGTAACTTTTAAAAAAAAAAATTACACCATAATAACGAGCGTTTTTTTATCTTTAATATGAGTACCATATTGCTATACTTATATAGAGAAAAAAATATGTTTCGATAAGATGTTTAGTCAATGAATGGTGTTATATACTTGCTGAATGGTGTTATATACTTGCTGAATGCTGAATGGTGTTATATAATTGCTGAATGGTGTTATATTCTTGCTGAAGGGTGTTATATACTTACTGAATGGTGTTATAAACTTGCTGAATGGTGTTATATACTTCCTATAATTAAGGTGGCGGTTATGAGAAGTTTTTAATTAATTGAATTAATGATAAAATTACTTGTTTACCCTTTTCAATTAATTTAAATCTAATGGCTGAGATTCTTTCTTACCTTTCTCACACTTTTGGTCTTTTTTACAATAACCTTACCCTCGCTATATATATTACATTTAACATCTTTATTATTTTTCATAAAAAAGATAATGATGTTTGCATTACGTAGATCTATTATATCTTATTTAAAAAAGTTAGGTTTGTTAACTTCTCTATAACTTTATATATGTATACAGGGGAGAATGATAAAATGAAAATCCATTTGAGTTAAGAAAACTGAAAAAACATTTATAAAACCTCTTGTAATATTTTTATTTTTTTCTAGAAAAAATATGAAATGTAACATACATATATTTGAACATTTTTATAAAAGAAAAACAAAAAAGCGCCGAATAGTTTATTTTTTTAAAAATGTTAAAAATTTCATGTTATATAATATATATGTCCAAAAAATTGTAACATACAAATTTCGAACATTTTAAAAAAAAACTAGTATGCTCTTTTTACATTTATTTATAAAAAATTTCAAGTACATTTATGTTACATTCCCTGTTTTTTAGAAAAAAAAATAAAAATGTTACATAGGGTTTTCGTTTAATCTTTCACATACACACATACATACATACATACATACACACACACATACATACATACATGCATACATACGTACATAGGGCAAGGAGCATTTCAGAACCATAAATATTTACAGAACTCGCAGAACTCCTAATAAACAATCTTTTTATTTATATATTTTTATGTTTAGGATAATTTTTTTCATTTATTATGTGTATTTTTATGATTACATACATGTTAAGAGTAATTTTATTATTTTTTATTTGTAAATTTATAATTACACATATGTGAAGTAGTGTTTTTACATATATGTAACTAGTTATTACACATTTATATAATTTGGCTATTAAACATATGTAAACTACTTTTAACATGTATGTAATCATAAAAATACATATCATAGATGATAAAAAGATCCTAAATACAAAAACATACATATAAAATGATTGTTTATTAAGAATTCTGAAAGTTCTGCAATTATTTAGAATTCTGAAATGAACCCAACCCTATATATATAGGGGGCCGCTAAAATGAAAATCACCTCTAGTTGTAAGAACCATGAGAACCACTCTCCACAAATCATATTTTGCCAACAAAAAGGGTAGTTTGGTCATTTACCCCACATGTCAAATCTCATCCTCTCTCTTCATTTAAATCTCACACTCTCTCTCTCTCTCTCTTTATTTAAATCTCACCCCCTCTCTCTCTCTCTCTTCCTTTTAAATCTCACCTGTGTCTTCATCTTCATTTGTCTCAAACACCATATACATCTTCGATGAGAGAGAAGGGGAACCTCCACAGCCGGATCTCCCCCCTGGACCCCCCATCGCCGCCGGTCACCCACCCTCATCGACTTCGGCCAATCGCCATCAACCTCCGTCACATTTCACCATCCCACCGTCTCCGGCCAATCGCCATCAACCTCCGTCACACTTCACCATCCCACCGACTACGACCTTCCACACATCTCCGGCGCCGGTCACCCACCCTCATCGACTCTGGCCAATCGCCATTGTTGTATTAGAAAAGGAGTAGAATAAGATTTATGGCTGCTATGTTGTTGAAAATCGTAGAGAGAAAGAGATCCGTTGATGATCTGTGTTGTTAGAAGAGAGTAGGAGGTCTTTTTGTTCTTACTGTGTATTAAATCAGAGAGTGTGAAAAGAGGAAGAAGAAAGTTGAAGAAGATAGAGTGAGAGAGAAGTGACGGCAGTGAGCTCCGATTTGGGGGTAGTGATCTCCGATATGATGTTGTGGTTGTTGGTGTCCCGCTCTATGATGTTGGTGTCCGATCTTTGATGTTAGTGTTGTGGTTGACGGTGAACGATGGTGGTTGTTGTGGTTGTTTGAACGTCGATGTCGGTGGTGCCCGTCGATGCCGATGGTACCGGTGATTGAAGTGAGTTGCTTTTGTTTTGGTTTTTGTGTTTGCATAAAGTGACTTGCTTTTTTTTTATTGAAACTAGGATTCTGATGGTTTTTGTGTTTTCATAAACTGAGTTGCTTTTATTTTGGAACTTGGATTGATATGTGTTTTTTTATATTGGGGTTGAGCTGGCAGTGAATGATGCATTTGTATCCTTTGATTTTGTGGGTTTTGATCTGTTTGGATGGGGCGGCGATGATGCAAAAAAAACGTAGATTTTGATGACGATGGCGCAGCAAGGATGGTGGAGGGTAGGTTTTTGAACCTGCAACCCCACTTTGCAGCTTTTTGATTATCGGGAAATCTGAGCCAAACCCCGTTTTTTTCGAGATACACATTGTTTTGATGTTGTTGATTTTTTATATTTTTTCCCCAGTCGATGATGATAACAATCTATCAGAGACACCTACCGATTTTGCGATTTTTGGGTGCGCTCGTTTTTACGTAAAAAAGTTTTTGTACAAAAAAAAAGTTAAACCGTAAACTTTTTAAGGTAAAACGTAAAATTTTTAACGTAAAACGTAAAAAGTAAAACGTAAAACGTTAAAAGTTTAACGTAAAATGTAAAAAGTGTAACGTAAAATCGTAAAACCGTAAACTTTTTAAGGTAAAACATAAACTTTTTAAGGTAAAACGTAAAAACGTAAACTTTTTAAGGTAAAACGTAAACTTTTTAAGGTAAGACGTAAAAACGTAAACTTTTCAAGGAAAAACGTAAAGTTTTTAAGGTAAAACCGTAAAATCGTAAAACCGTAAAACCGTAAAAAGTGTAACGTAAAAACGTAAAACGTAAAAAGTTAAACCGTAAACATTTTAAGGTAAAATGTAAACTTTTTAACGTAAAAACGTAAAACATAAAAAGTTTAACATAAAACGTAAAAAGTTAAACGTAAAACGTAAAAAGTTTAACACAAAAACGTAAAACGTAAAAAGTGTAACGTAAAAAAGTAAAACGTAAAATCGTAAAACGTAAAAAGGTTAACGTAAAAAGTTTAACGTAAAAACATAAAACGTAAAAACGTAAAACGTAAAAAGTTTAAGGTAAAAGCGTAAAACGTAAAAACGTAAAAAGTTTAACGTAAAAACGTAAAACGTTTAAAAAATCTGTTAAAAAATCTGAATTTAAAAATGTTTTTAATAAAAAAAATTAAGTTTAAAAAGTAAAAATTAATATAATAATATAAAAAGTAATAACAAAACAATAAAGAAAAAAAGACAAAATAGAGTAATTTTACTAAACTACCCGTTTGTATTAAAATATTAAAGACATTACAAGACAAAAAGTATTTAATATTATTTTTTATTACTTTTAATCTAATCCATCCATTTTGAAGATCAAATGGCTAGAAAGTGGTTCTCGCGGTTCTTACAACTGGAGGTGGTTTTCATTTTAGCGCTCCCCTATATATATATATATATATATATATATATATAGAGGCCGGTTATCATACAAATCCTCTAATCGTACATTATGTACGCTACAACAACAACCGTACGATCATCTCATTAAAAGCGCGTGTTTAAACAATTAAATTAATCTAATTAAAATTAATAAAAGAAACCGCCAAGGTTATAATTTTCCATAGCGAGAACAAAACCCCTGATTATCAGCACCCAAAAACTCAAAATCATTCTCCTTCTCCAAAAACATTACCTGCAACTCATTGCGATTTCAACTACGATTCACTGCTACTCTCCATTGCGATTTCAACTACGATTCAATGAATATTGAGAAAAGAAGCAAAGCAAACAACGACAGACCACAAGCGAAGAATATGAATCCAGGTATCTATTTACATTTGCGATTTAAGGTGTAATATACAGGGGCTTTAAAATCAAATGCGATTTTGTTTGTTTATTAACGTTTTACCTGAAACATATAGTTCTATAACATTATATATTGATAACAACTTCAATTTTGCTAGGGTTTATTGCAGGAATATTTATTTGTTAGGTTTTGCATTTTTTTATGCACTTTTCTTAATGAAACTGATGGGTGTGCGATATCATAAAGGATTTTGTTGTGGTTTTAATGACATTTGCGATTTCATATGATAAAAAGCTAGTATGTATAAGTTTGTTTGTTTTAGGTTAAATTAGATTTGCGAATTGATATAAATGCAAATGCGATTTTATATGAGAAGTTAGTTGTATTGTTTAGGTAATGCTTATGAAACAAATGCGAAATCATAACTCATAAATGCAAATTGATAAAAATAACACATGCGAATTGATATCTAACACATGCGAATTGATGGATTGTTTTGCATAATTAACTGACAAATGCGATTTTGTACGTGTTTTTAACTATAGCTTGCGATTTTGTAGAAATAGAATCTGATGAAGACTTTGAAGGACCAATATCAACTCTGATAAAAATTAAAAAGAATAGAAAGAGATTGGTGATTCAAGAAAGTTCAGAAGATGAAGAAATTGTTAAGCCACCCCCAAAAAAGAAAAAACATGAGAAGAAAGAAGATAAAAGAAAATCAAAGATACTCACAAAAAGACATTCAAAAAAAGGGCAACAACCTAAAACAGAACATAGAGAGTTTTTCAAATACAGCAATGAAGCAATACTGCTGAGATGCCAACCTAACTCATATATGGATACTGTTAGAAGATTTTCAAAAAAACAGATAGATGATGTTAGGGATATGGGGTTTGGAGCTATTCTTGATATCAACATCAACCATATTTCGACAAGATTGGCATATTGGCTAGTGAGAAACTTTGATGAGAAGTTCGATAAGCTAAACTTGGGAAAACACCAAATAAAAATAACATCGGACACAGTTTATGAGGTATTTGGTATACCAAAAGGTCCAAAGAAGGTTGAAATAATAGCCGATAAGAGAAAAGTCAAAAAGCAAGACAAAACTGAAAAAAGTCAAGAACCAGGAAATGCGGTCCGGGATACATTCATCCACCAGTGGGGACAAAACGCGAGACTTACCCATGGCTTAATAGCAAATACAATGGAAAATCAAAGAGACGGCGGGAGCCTGTTTAAATTAAATTTCCTTGTATACTGGATGACGTTCTTTGCAGAAATTACAAAGGCAACACTTGCAAATGATAGATGTTTGCTCGGTGTAGAAGATGTTGAAGAAATAAAAAATCTAGATTGGTGCTCATATCTACTCGAAACCTTGCGCCGGACACGAGCGGGCTGGAAAAACTATAAGATACAGTTCGTAGGACCTGTTGCCTTTCTTACGGTATACATTACTACATTTAATAACACATTTAGAATACTAGTTTGTTTTGTTATATAATTAAATGATCTTGCTATTCATACAGCTTCTGTACACGCATGAGTACAACAAGAGGCTTAACCTGTTTGAGAAAGCTGTGGAAATACCGGTTATTCGTTATATCACATCTTCAGAGATTGATAAAGTCGAAGAACATATTTCGGATAACGGACCTCTATGGATATCAAGTGAGAGTGAAGAAGAAGAAGAAGAAAGTGAAGAAGAAAATGAAGAAGAAAATGAAGAAAAGAATGAAGAAGAAAAGGGTCCTCCGGAGGATGATTATACACTACGACCGCCGGTTGACACGACGATAAGCTACAAAAGAAGGACTGCGCGTGCAGTACACAACGAAGAAACCGGGGAAGAGCCAAAAGATAAGGAGAACATTGATGAGTTCATGGATTTCGGTTTTGAAATCAATGAAATGTCTCAGATGAACATTGACTTTGAAGTTGGAACGCAGACGCAGAAAATGATGGATTATTGCAACACTCCTGCTCAACTTTCACCGTCGGTATTCTATGACACAGCCAACGAACAACAACTAGAGGCTTCGAGAGTAAACAAAAAGGTAAGTGTATAAAAATGTTAATTTAACTTATTTAACTTTATCAATTATATTTAACTTCTATACTGATATTACAGAATCTGTTGAAAAAGATGAAAGCAAATGTCAAAAAATACCTTAAAATGGTTCGAGATGTTCAAGAGATGAACAAATTAGTGTCAGAGGCAAAAACTAAGTGTTTTTGGGATGTTGATGTTATGAATGCTTGTAAGGAGTGGGATCAAACGCTTCAGAATAATCCCATCTGTCTGCCACCTGAACCGGTTCAAGAGCATGGACCTGCAGCCTCTCCTGTTCATCAAGAACCTGAAAACCCAGCTTCTGAAGTTCATCATGAAGTTGCTACAAACACAGAAGGTAAAGAGGATGAAGAAGCACAACAAGTAATATCCAATGTTTTGCTACAAATGGCATCAGAAGGTAACACTTGCGAAATCAATATTAACACATGCGATATAATGTAAAAATTCACTAAAAATTATACATTTGCGAAACCTATGAAAAACACATGCGATACTATCAAAAACATTTTAGCTTTGATTTCGCACACGATGTCATGTATACACCTGCGATTTTGACTCTGCTGTATTAAATAAATAAAATAATTTTAATCTATAGGTACACTGCAACCAGATGATGGAGGAGTCACAGACACCCTTATTGCAAAAATTCAAACTGTGGAACCGGGTGTATATGCTTACCAAACAACTACCAATGGTAATAAAAACCCTTTACTTTATGACAAAAATTAAACATCATAAATTATTGTATATCTTAAATTACTCTGGCATGCAGAAACTGGTGAAAATGAAAGTGTTGTCGAAGAGACAGTGAACTTGGCAGAATCTACACAAAAAGTCCAGGAAGAAGTGCCGGAAAAAGACCCCCAACAACTCAATACGGACGTTGAAATTGAAAAGGAAATGGAACCTGAATGCCCTCAGGTAACTGCTGAAGAATTGCATTCAGTTGAGTTGGTTTTGAGCATAGTACCAACATTGCAAGAAGATAAAGGAAAAAAACAACCTAGAGGGAGAAAAACCACAAAGCCAGAACAAGTTCCAAAACAAGTTATACCAAAAGGGTTAAACGAACTACTTTATAAGACAATAGAACAAGCAAAAATAATAGGTGAAAAAAGATGTGCAGATCTTGGAGACAAATTTTGTTCACCTTACTGCAATAGAGTGGTGAACATGCATGAAGCACTCTTGACCCAAGAATTAAGTGTGATCCGCTTCACATTTGCTACCTTTGCAGGCTTGCAGTAAGTAGAAAAACATATATCAACAAACAAACATCTAATAAAAAATATACACAAAACAAAAACTAATTATTTATTTTATGCCTGGCAGAGAAGAGTTTTACCGATCCAAAACTGAGGTTGCAACATTCAAAGCTGTGTTTGAAAGCTTCTTCAGGGAACAATACGTAGCATCAAACGGAATAGATGCATTTGTAGATATTCTAAACCTTGAAGAGAAGAAAAGGGATAGAAAATCATCACCACACAGATTCTTCTTGTATTCCACAATGATGGTATGTTTTCATATACATTTTGTCATTTTAAATTTTAAAACATAAATGAATAATAATGATTTCGCAAACTAGTTATCTCTAAATCTCATGTATTATGGCAGAATTTTTTCTTTTGAAACATTTTCATACTGTTTGTAAAATATCGCATGTGTTGTATATACTATTCGCATGTGAAAAAAATCAAATGTTTGCCTTTATACCACTGTTGTAATTTCGCATTTGGTACATACACTATTCGCATTTGGTACATTGTTTGCATGGATTTTGACTCTGGTTACATAACATACAGCCGAATATCTTTTACGACGAGGAGAAATACACAGACAACCAACGACTCAGAATATTTGCCTCGAATTTTGAAGACATGTTAAATAGATATGAGGTAAAAAAACTTGAATCGGTTGACCTGGTCTTTATTCCAGTATTTCAAGGTGACCACTTCTATGTCTTGTGCTTCAACTTGAAATCCGGCAAAATTGAGCTGATTGACAATTCAGCAGCTGAACAAGAATTCAACGAAAGATACAAGGGGCTACCAGACACACTGGTAATACAAAACCCTATACTTATACATGTTATATTTTATGTAAAAGCTACTAACACAATGTTACAATGTTACAGAGAAGGGTATTGGTTTTATACCTAAAAGATGCTTTAAAACCAACACCGGCTATTGAAGAACTTGCAACCTCAGTGATAGAAAGAAAGCAAATGGTTTGGAGGACAAAGAATAACGGCGTAGACTGTGGAGTGTTTACGATGCGTCACATGGAAACCTACAAGGGAGACCAAAAACCATGGGTGACAGGATTTGTGAATGAAGATGAAGTAAACAACAGACAGAAGGCACAACTTCATCTCCTAAGGACAAGATATCTCAGCAAAATCATTCTATCAGAGCACAACATGCATCGTCTAAAAATAATTAAAATGGCCAATGATTTCGACAAAAGGAAAGACAAAGAGAGGTATATGAAAGATCTGGATAATATAATCCCAGAAAGGATGAAAACATATTTTGACAGGGACAATTAAAGTTCATTTGATGATGTACTTATGATACATATTTCAACTGTTTCAACTGCTTTAGTTCTCTCATTTGATGATGTACTTATGATACATATTTCAACTGTTTCAACTGCTTTAGTTCTCTTATTAATTTAGAATATATATTGATGTTTGTTAACTGGCATTTGTGTTCTTATTTCGCATGTGTTTTGTATTAAAATCGCATGTTTCGCATTGAATTATTAACATTTGCGAAATACAATTCCATTACATGACAAAACATGCTAATTTATTGGAACATACACCAAACAAAAAAAAAAAAAAAAAAAAAAACAGTTCATTCAAAAGATGAAAGAAACTCTAATTTCATCTTCATTGAGCATCTTAATATAGTTATTGCACCAGCCAACTCTTTCAACTGTTTCTCATCCCTCTCACCCAAATCCACCATAAACATAACTGCAATTTCTTTAAGACTACTCACTTGCATCTGGGATAAAAAGTTCAGAATTTCTTGTCTTCTCTTCATGTTTTCTGTTACATGAGAAATGTTGGCTTCCAACATCTCTTGACAAGTTTGATCCTCTTGAATCTGTTGCTGAATCCTTTCCCTCAAAACCTGCTTGATACTTGGTTCAGAAGAAGAAGAAGAAGAGGATGATGGTAGATCTGCCATTTTTTAATTGGATGTTTTCAATAGTAATGAAAACATAAAATATATAATAAAAAAAAAATTATTGATATGAATTATTGAAATCAATTATTGAACTGAATTATTTGATTTCAATAATTGAAACACACTGTGCAAAAAATAAAAATAATTACTCAAAAAAGATTGGGAAATCAAAAGCACAATTAATAAAAAATCTTTAAGGTTTGCGAAATCTCGAATTAAACTTGCGAAATTATATATATAACTTCATTGTGTGCGAAAACACTATATTTAAACATGCGAATTTATGCAACATATCCATTCCTTTACTAGTTGGATTATTTTAAAGCATCACATGCGATATATAAAAAGACACATGCGATATAGTAACACAACAATTAATTCCAATAAACACTTAACTTCTACCCCCTGATTATAAATCTAATAAAAAAAATACAAATAAAAAAAACCAAAACTCACCTAAATGACGAAGAATAAAATGGCCGTTCTGTGTGGAATCAATCAAAACCCTACAATCGAATTCAAAAACGAATAATACTTGAATGGAACGGTTAGGAAACGAACTCCATAATTGACGGTTAGGAGATGAAGAATAATTGACGGGATTCAATTATTAGCAGTCGTAAATGTTAGATTAGAATGTCTGATATACCCTTATTTGTTAAAATTGAATTAGGACACGTGTATGGCTGCTGTTGTAGCGTACATAATGTACGATAGTGAGATTTGTACCATACTCTTTACCTATATATATATATATATAGATCAAGATCAAGGGAAAACCACTTCGAGTTGTGAGAATTTTGAGAAATCGGTCTTACCATGCGAGTTTTGCCCCCATTTTGTTCATACCTCTAGATTAAAATGTTTCGAAATACTTGTTGGGAAAATTAGTGAATGGATATTTAGTTAATTTATAATTTAGTGAAATTATAATTACTAATTAAACTCCTTCATATGGTGAAACTCTTGAGTAGAGTTTTATATCACTTGATTAGCTTTTATTAGAGTTTTTATGGCTCTAATTAAATCACTAATTAAGTGAAACTTTTATTAGAGTTTTATGTCTCTAATAAAATCACCACTTAAGAGAAACTCTACACAACACACAACTCTTGTAAAAAATGGTACGCTATGTGACTCATTGGAATTATGAGAAAACTACAAGAGAAAGATAATATGTATGAAGAATTCTTAGAGAAGTGGTGAAGACTTGAACATCCATATGTTGGGAATTATAGAGAGATAAGTTTTCTCTACTCGATTCCATCACCTTCATATCATTATTTTTCCACAAGTTCAAACACTATAATTCTATTCGGTGTAACCTCGGGCCTGTGGCCATTTCCGGCAGTACAGACTGCTTCGGCTGTTGTACCCTGGGAGACAAACGCGTCGTCTTTAGTAGAGGCGCGAAATCTGTTTTAAGGGAAGCGTGTTGAACACGTGCCTCAACCAAAATCGTCAACGTTTTAGTGTTCTCTTTGTTGCAGTCAAGGAGTATTTTTCAAGACTCAAGATGATGAATACTCGAGTCTAGGATGCTATCAAGTGCGCGTGAAGGACCCACCAGAGATGCGGCTTGAATCAAGATTGGTATATACAATTATATTATATATTCTTTTTATTTAGTTATTGCAACCGATATTGTACTATGATATTTCCTATGAATAACGAGAGTCTCGTTATTATATATTTTGTAATTATATTTTACAAAAGGTGAACCTAATTCCAACAAACTTAAAACAGATTTCGTGAGATTGTTGGTACAATCTTAAAACCTTATTTATAAGGATTTTGGGTTTATGAAATGATTTATAATAGAATAAAAAAATATTTTAGAGGTTATGATCTTATAAATATATATTTTTTTGGGAAATATGAATGTAGTACAACTTGTTGTGTTTGGATTTTTGAGATTAAGATACAATCTTAAATCCTATACCATGGTACAAAACGAATAGTTTTGGTTCCAACGTTTGGTTTTGAAACGATTTTGAAAATCGTTAATTTTTCTAACTTTTGTGTTAGATCGGGTTTATTAGTGTAAACCATACGTTTTTTGTAAACGTTATATTCTCTAACATGTGTGTTAGACCGGAATTATTGGTGTAAACCATACGTTTTTTGTAAACGTTAAATTCTCTTAAGTAGAGTTTTTTATATCTTTAAATAAGAGTTTTATGTTACTTGATTAGAGTTTTATGTCTCTAATTAAGTATCTATTTAAAGTAGACTCTTCATCCAAGCATGGATTGATATGAACAAATAAGTCTTATAATGATTTTTGTAATCATCTGTCTTCTAACATGTGTGTTAGAAACGTTCATGAAAAGCGTTAGTTTGGAAGCAATTTTTTAATTGTTTAATTTCTAACGTGTGTATTAGAAATGACTTATTTATTTGAACCATATATGTGTTTTTAGCAAGTTGAATTAACATTTTGTGGAAATGTTAATATTTATAACGTGCGCGTTAGAATTTCTTTCACTTTAACATGATTGTTAAATATGGTTAAGATACAAATGCTTTGAAATGTTTTATGTAGACATTTTATATAAGCAATTTGTTGTAGCATTGTTTTAATGTTTTGTATGATTTAGAAATAAAATGTCATACATTGAAGTTGATGTTTGATGGGCTTTAAGGAATTAAATCACCATAAAATGATGGTGTGGTATTTATATGAATTTAATGAAATTAAAATCATTTACTAGACTCTTCATATGGAAGATAAACTCTTAAGGAGAGTTTCATGTCAATTTATTAGTTTTTATTAGAGTTTATGTCTCTAATAAAATCTTTAATTAAGTGAGAATTATCTCCACCCATGTCTCTTGTATTAAAAGTAGGCTATGTGCCTAACTTGATGAGATTAAAAAAAATACAAGAGAAAGAATACAAGAATTCAATCACCATAAAGTGATGGTGTAGTTGGGTGTGATTTTATCACCAACTTTAATTTGTGACTTGTCATGTTTTATATAAAATAACTTAAATTTTCTAACACGTGTGTTAGAAAATGTGTATCACAAATACAAGGATAGAGACTCTACTTTGTATTAGCCATAAGGAATGGAAATGTTTTATGTAAACATTTAATTGCCTATTTTTCATCGTTTTAGAATTCATATGGTTTGCTACTCTTTCTAGAAGTAGCATTTGTTGAACAAAGTAACAATCTCGTGAATATGATTTGGTGGAAAACAACTTGGTGTTGTTGTGAACAAATTTAATTGTTCAATTTTGCTACTTAAATGTAGCCTTTGTAACAACTTGGTGTTGTTTTGAGCAAACTTTTCCAAGTTCAACGTTTCAAGATGAAATGGGGAACTTGTACTTACAAATGCATGGAGTCTTATTGAGGGAGTACCTCAAGACATGCCATGGGACGATATCGTTGAGAAGATTTCGGTCAAAATATAAAGTGTTGAAGATAAAAGCACTTTGCTATTTGATGTCTACATATTATCTATGCTTCCGTTTAAATTTCAAAAGTGATTGGCACTTATGATTTAGTTTCCAATGTATTTTATTGTTTTGTGTTCAATATCTTCGGATAACACATGCAATTTTTTACAAAGAAATAAATCACTAATGGTTGTGACGTATTAATTATTTTTGTGGAAAATAATTATAACGTCGGTTATACATTGTTTAAAAAATATGGTTTTAAACGGATAGTACATGAAAATACTTGGACATAAACAACTTGAGAGTTGTTACATTGACTAAAAGTCAAAAACGAAACATCAAATGTATAACCACATCATGAGTGAGTAATGAAAGAACGTAGTGAGTGTATTGAGATGAAGTACACTAACGACATTCATGTCGACATACTTCATTAGAAGTCATTGGAAAATTCACAAGTGTGAATTCTAACATATGAAAGTAAAGTACTATATGTCATTGTATACCTTTAATAAATCTTGCGAGATTTATAAGTAGATGCGTCTACCACTTGATTATTGTTAGATCTATATAGAGATTTTACCTTCATTTGGGAGAGCATCCTAAATATACATATCTCCTAATGAATAACAATACATGTGTGCAAATCACTTATGGCAAAATTATGAATGTCATGTTGTTGAGTGTCGATCTAGTTGACTCTATCTCACACATAATAGTGATTGTAGACGAGAAACATTTATCTTGTTGGTGATGAATGTGTTCACCAAGTGACTTGGATTAAGACTTATGTTTAAGTATTTATGAGTCAATGGTAGATCGTTGGAGATCAAAGGTAAACAAGTTATGTTCCTTAAATGAATGATGAAATTTAGCTTTGTGCTATATACAATAATTTGTGAGACCTTCCTAAATATTGATGTTTTAGGATTATGAATAAGTCTCATTATTTTGTCTTAACAAGGGATGAATGTTGCAAAGTGATATTATGATATCCTTAGGGCTGTGAAGAATCAGAATGATGCATCTTCTGTTCACAAGCTAAAGTATTGTAGTCTAAAGCATGCTAGACTAGTACTTGGTTAATTATGGGTCTTGACGGAGACTAATTAACTCTAAACATTCAAATGTGTATGAACACAAAAAGAATTTGTGTATGGACAAAGTTGAGAGATAATTTTCATTCATTATAAGGAAATGACATGTAACTTTTAAAAGTTTGTTCGAAAAGCTAATGAGGAGAACTCATTGTCTAAGCTTATTCTAGATGTTAAATTAGAATTATTCTAAGTTGGTGACAAACTTATGACAATGGCATGTGTTGCTTTGGTCAGCTCGGAAGCTTGTGTAAGCTAATGCAATATGAGTTGAATTCACTGATACAATAAGGTTGGTCTTGTTCAATCATATGTGTATAAATGTCGCCATAAGTGGTGTTACGGAAATGTTGATCAAATGCCAAGAAATCTGGGGGAGGAACCATTTAAGAAACAACCCTATAAGGGTATGTAGAAATGGTTCTCATTAACACATCTAAATGTTATCCAATAACACTTAAATGTGGGGGGGGGGGGTGTCTTGCATTTGTTTTTAGCAATAAGGATTTTGTAATCCAATCTAACATTGCGAATAGACGACTAAGTGGAGGACACAAAGGTCGTAGTGCATAATGGAGATGTGTTTGCCTTAAATGATACACGTATCTTACGAAGACATATGTTATAACCAGCTTCAGATGGCCACTGAGGTTATAGTCTTAGAAGTTAACAATAGGCAAAATTAATTTACGAGTTAAGAACACATCATGACAACTAATCTCAAATACGCAAAGTTATTTGCTAATGTTATGGATCCAACAACCTAAGGGTTTATTAGAGATCAAGTTGTGGAATGGGACTGAAGCCCTTGAAAAATGAAGTTCATATGATGGAAACCTAACTCAGTAGACTGGAGATCCCAAGAATTGAGTTCAATAGGAAAACCTAATTGTATGAATAAGCGAGGTCACTGTGGGGGAATAACCCTAGGCATTTAATAAGGTAGTTTATTATAAAGATTAATAAACTTCCTAGCCCATTCCTAAAAGTGACAAGTGTGAGGCTAAGCATAATATGTGGTAAATGATTTGGATAGATCATGATAACCACAATGCTTTTAATGATCTAAGGGGAATCACCTATTTTAGAGAAAAGTGGGGTCGTTTCGAATGGAATTGAGGGCACAATTCCTAGAGCTCTCGCAGAACCAGGAAAGTGTTCAACGACCATTATTGGACACGACTATGAGGAGATGACCCAGCTAGGGAGAGTCTTGTGTGAAGTGTATTGTCGTCTACACAAACGGCAGACGAGTTCAAAGACATCGAGATCTACTCAGAGCTAGTGGGCTAAGTGCATTTCATGAGCGAAGGCTCAAAGGGTAACACCTACCTATCGTATGCAAAACTCAACTGTCGAGGTTCCATTGGAAAATTTATGTGTTTTGAACAATCTCCATTCATGTGGGGGATTGTTGGAAAAATTAGTGAATAGATATTTAGTTAATTTATAATTTAGTGAAATTATAATTACTAATTAAACTCCTTCATATGGTGAAACTCTTGAGTAGAGTTTTATATCACTTGATTAGCTTTTATTAGAGTTTTTATGGCTCTAATTAAATCACTAATTAAGTGAAACTTTTATTAGAGTTTTATGTCTCTAATAAAATCACCACTTAAGAGAAACTCTACACAACACACAACTCTTGTAAAAAATGGTAGGCTATGTGACTCATTGGAATTATGAGAAAACTACAAGAGAAAGATAATATGTATGAAGAATTCTTAGAGAAGTGGTGAAGACTTGAACATCCATATGTTGGGAATTATAGAGAGATAAGTTTTCTCTACTCGATTCCATCACCTTCATATCATTATTTTTCCACAAGTTCAAACACTATAATTCTATTCGGTGTAACCTCGGGCGTGTGGCCATTTCCGGCAGTACAGACTACTTCGGCTGTTGTACCCTGGGAGACAGACGCATCGTCTTTAGTAGAGGCGCGAAATCTGTTTTAAGGGAAGCGTGTTGAACACGTGCCTCAACCAAAATCGTCAACGTTTTAGTGTTCTCTTTGTTGCAGTCAAGGAGTATTTTTCAAGACTCAAGAAGATGAATACTCGAGTCTAGGATGCTATCAAGTGCGCGTGAAGGACCCACTAGAGATGCGGCTTGAATCAAGATTGGTATATATAATTATATTATATATTCTTTTTATTTAGTTATTGCAACCGATATTGTACTATGATGTTTCCTACGAATAACGAGAGTCTCGTTATTATATATTTTGTAATTATATTTTACAAAAGGTGAACCTAATTCCTACAATACTATCGTAAAAAGAGTTAAAAAATTGAAGTGGTTTTTTTGAACCTTACAGCAGTTGTAAAAAGTTGATGATATAAGCATGGCATCATTTTTTATAGCATTTACGGTTGCCGTAAATGAAAAAAAAAAACAGTTTTTTTATTTTTGGGGGAAAAGTTGATATTTTTAAGATTTTTGATAAAGGCTTTGTTAAAAAAAAACTTTCGTAAAACCGACTTCTCTAAATTTTCACAACCCGTATAAATTTTAATTTTACCGTAACCCTATAACCTCTTTTACTTTGTATACGACGAAAGATAATTTTTGGTAAACGATAAACACTTCATCTACGGTCTACCACTCTTTTGTATTGTAGAATGGCAATAATGTAGTGCATAAAATATGGGTCTATTCGCACAGCAATAATGTCAGAATGACAAATAAATGACATGATACATGTGAGTTTCCATGCATATCAAAATTTAAAAAAAAAAACTTAAAAAAATCGTATCCAGTTTTTTATTTGTATTTATGTCTATTTAAAAACAGATTTTTATTTGGTAGGTCTAATAATAATAAACAGAAGCATCTTATATTACTATAAATAGAACCAATGTTATCCTATCCTGTATCCATACACCAAAAGCTCTAAAGACATTTGTACTTCAGAGATGGAGTCGTCACTTGCGTTCTTGCTTCTCCTTTCACTTATTATGGTAAGGGTGCTACTAATTACTAAATATACCTCATCCTCTCACAATATATGCCTCTTCTCAACATCTCTCTCTCTCTCACACACACACACATATATAGGGCCGCTAGAATGAGAACCACCCCGAGTTATGAGAACCGCGAGAACCACACCATCCGGGGCGAGGTGGACCAAAATTTTTTTTTACAACTAGATGTGTGTATTATAAACACATTCGTAAAAAAAAAAATTTAAAAAAATGTCGTGTGGGTAGTTTTTTACACCACAAGTTTGGTGTTTTTTTTTTGTTTTTTTTTTTACACCAAACTTGTGGTGTAAAAAACTACCCACACGACATTTTTTTTTGAATTTTTTTTTACATATGTGTTTGTAATACACACATCTAGTTGTAAAAAAAATTTTGGTCCACCTCGCCCCGGATGGTGTGGTTCTCGCGGTTCTCATAACTCGAGGTGGTTCTCATTCTAGGGGTCCCCTATATATATATATAAGATAAGAGTTTGCTACAAAGTCCATTTTTTCTATAAAGTGCAAAAATCATAAAACACCATAACGACAACCATAAAACACACTTAAAATCCACAAATAACAAAGTGAAGATTACTAAAACGTCATATTTGTGGGTTTTGTGTTATGTTTTAGTTGATAAGGTTTTGATTATCGAATGACTAATATTAGTGTGTTTTATGTTATTATCATGTTTTGTTTTGTTTTGTTTTATATTCATAGTTCTATGATGGTGTGTTTGAAGTTTTTATAGACTGTTAGGGTTTATATTTTGTGTTTTAGTGATCTTTACTCTGTTATTTGTGGGTTTTGAATGTGTTTTATGACTTTGTATACTTTTTAAGAAAAATAAACTTTATAGCTGAACCCCACCATATATATATGTATATATATATATATAGTGGAGGGTTCAAATGAGAAGAAATATTTTGTAAGAATCAAAAAGAACAAACTTCAACCAATAAGAATGCTTCATTTTACTTCATTTAATTTTTGTATTTAATATGGGTGTAAGGGTATATTGGTAAAATTAGATAAATCATTAATTGTTAGTCTTCTTTTTTAATAGCTAACTAAATTAAATTTGTAACTTATTTTCAAAAAAATATATATCTTTTCAAAGAAGAAAAAAATAATTTAAAGTGTAGGATAAATTATGATGTGTGTAAAATAAATTACGAGTTGTGTAGGATAAATTTTAGTGTGTGTAGGATAAATTTAAAAAACGTGTAGGATAAATTTTGATGTGTTTAGGCAAAAAAATTTAATGTGGAGAATGATAGTCTTAATGACTAATTAATTAGTAAAAAATAATAATAAATGAGAAAAAATATTTGTTTTACAATTGTACCCTTTGTTCTTTTTCTTCTCAATTTAATTTTCTTCTCAAATGAACCTCCCCTATATATATATAGTGTAAAGATAAAATGGAAAACCCTAAGTTAGGGTGAAAACCCTATGTATCATTTTTTTTAAAAACTTTAGGGCACGAAATATACATTTTTAAGGTTTTGAACCAAAATAATCAAAAAAACGTAGAAGAGTTTTCTTTTTCATTATTAAACAAAATTGGAAAAAAAAAAAAAAACTATTGCCGCTTTTTTATTTTGTTGGCTCAAAATGATTGAACATGTGTATTGCATGCCCTAAAACATTCATAAAAAAAAATAAGCTTGTTACATGGGGTTTTCCAGAGTTTTATCTCTAATTTAATTGGATTTCCTATGTAATCTCACCCTATATATATATAAAGATAAAGATTAAACATGATGTTTAGTTGAAAAAACAAGCCGATTTGTGTGGACTGATTACATAACTACACAAGTTAAATATACGATTATTTTTTAGATTATGAGACCAAAATACGTGCTTGACAACACGAGAAATATCAAAAGAAAAATCTCTCCTTCACTTCTCACGTTTAGCAAGTTAAAATGGGTTTTAACATACTAAATATGAGAAGCAAGGAATGATTCTTTTTATCTACGTGTGCGTGTGTGTGAGAGAAGAGAGGGGGGGGGGGGGGGGGGGATTGAGATAGTTGAATATTTTTATTTATGACTAAATTTAATGTATTAGTATATGTGGCAATTAGTAATTAGAGGTGGTAGCTAATGAGCTATAGCTTAGTTGGTTTTAGAGGGGAAGTGGAGATTTGTGTTTGAGGTCAGAGGTCTTAAATTTGAATTCGATACCAACTGGGTTTAATCGTAGTGGACATTCGAGCGGTGAGTTTTCTCCGGAACTGGTGATGACGGGCTTGGGCTACCCAATGCTGTTTGTGGTTGCGGGTGTATGAGGTCGCATTTTGCCATTGGGTTACCTTGGTAATTGGGCTTTCATTTTGTTGGCGTTAGAAAAAAGTTAATAGAGGTGGTGATCATACAATGGCGGGTATGCAAAGTAATGAATTCAAATAAGAATAATATTCACTTGAAGTCTTCCAACTCTTTAAAATTGTATAGCATAAAGTATAAACCACGTTAACTCATTTAATTAAATGGGCTGATGCCTGTTAATATATACAATTAATTGTAAATGAGTCATAAACATGTTTGCTGGTGGAATATATAAAACCGCACCCCGTTTAATATTGAATGTGTTAGACATGCATGAAAATCCCAACTGTTTTTGTGTTGTGTGCTGCTCTCACCCTAGGAAATATATGCTATATCTGTTAGGGGGAAGGGGTGGTTAACTAGTGATAAAATCTATCACTCACAAGCACCAATCAAGTTCCGCCATGTCATCAACCATTTTTTCCATCACTCGCAACCTTTTTTAGGCGGGGTGGTCATCATTCACCACCACACCCAACAATTTCCCCCCAACCAACAAATACCCTCACATTAAATAAATGTTTCGCCCCCTTTCTCTTTCATGAAACACACGTGTCAACATGCAGAGAGATGCCACATGCAGGTGTCAAACATACAACCCCCATGCGCAGAACAAATGCAGAATGTTAACAAAACTTCAACGCGTTGTACGTTTAACGCGTTTTGTTATAACGCGTGATGGATGGGTCCGGCGGCGGTGTTGAGTGATGAAATAACGAGTGATGGGGTGGTATCACGCACCACCCCGTCCCCCCTTATATTATTATTATTGGAACATTATACATTATTATACACATTAATAGGAACTTCTCATGAACAGTAGTTTAAAATTTTTATAATATTATAGTTTTTTAAGTTTCCATTATTTTATTACTTTAATTTATTATTTCCTTATTTTATTTTTTTAAGTTTTCTCATATAACATTTAAGATAATGTCTTAGCAACATCGATTCCATGGCGATCTCGACTGTATAACATCGGTATCGGTATCTTTATTATCAGAACCGTTACTGATATTCGTATTTATGGTTTTGACCGATGTAAAACACATATTGATATTATTTTGGCCATATCGTGACTTTATTTTTTGGGTTTTATCTTTCGCTTGATATACCGAGTGGCGAAACCGTATCGATATCGTAATGAATCGAACCCATACCGAATGATACCCGCCACAACGTGCGCGCGGGGAAATTTAACTAGTTAACTATTATTTCAACTTATTATTTTCATACGTTGTTAACAGGGTGCTACCAACATTGATGCTAGACCACATCCTCAAGATTATTGGCAGGACTCATTTGTTCAAAAGGGTTCCTCGGTGTCATCTCAACCCATAGAGAAAAGCCATTGCAACACGTTATCAAAGGCAAGAAACCACATATCCCCAGTCAAAAATGAATTAGAATCAGGACCTAATACTTCAAGTTATGTCAATGATCATATGAATCCAAATGACGACAACAATGATTTTGAACCAAGACCAAACATCTCAGTTTATGATAATGGTACAGATTTAAAAGGTAAAAAGAACGTTGATGAAGAGTTTGAGCCAAGGCCAAACATTTCGGTTTACGATACGGATACAAATCTAAAAGGACAAAAGAACGTTGATGAAGAGTTTGAGCCAAGGCCAAACATATCTGTTTATGATAATGATATAAGCCTAAAAGGAAAAATGACACTCAATAAAGAATTTGAACCGAGGCCAAACATCTCAGTTAATGACAAAGAGTTTGAACCAAGGCCAAATATTTCAGTTTATGAGGGTTAACTACGGTTTCATCGTCAAAATTAAGTTCATCATCAACGTTTAATAATGTGTTATAGAAAGTGTGTGTGTTTTATTTGAAGCAAAAATAAGTGGCTTAAATGTCTTGGAATCTCGCATTTGAGTATGGTGATGGAGGGTTGTTTTGTAAAAGTTGCTTTGATTCTGTTAGCTTCTTTTGTTTGTATGAAATGCATGGTTCATGTTTTTAATCATGGTTTTTATTTTTATATTTATTTTTTTACTTTAATATTTGTGTCCACATGTTAAAGGAAATTATAAAAAGTTGAATGATCTATTATTATGTTCCTGTGGTCATTTTAACGTGTTTAGTTTAACCAAACCTTCAACTTATTGAGTTAATATGGTTTCAATTTCTAACCATTTTTGTCTTTTAATACCAACTTTATTATACATTTTTTGTTATATATTTTTTTGTTACGTTGTTGTGAATTGACTAAAATATCCTTAATTGTTTAAATACGAATATATATATATATATATATATATATATATATATATATATATATATATATATAGGGTGGGATTCTAGAGTGAACACTAATGTATTTGAGAACTGAGTGAACAAATCTTGGCCATTGATTTACACACGTGGATGGCTAGGATTTCATCATCAAATCATAAATTACACTAGTGTATTTCATCATCAAATCCTGGTCGTTGATCTACACACATGTATGGCCAGGATTAGTTCACTCAGTTCGCAAACTACACTAGTGTTCACTCTTGAACCCAATCCTATATATATATATATATATATATAGGGAGCCGATAAAATAAAAACTACCCCCAGTTGTAAAAACCGCGAGAACCACTATCCATCAATCAGAATAAGGCTTAATTTGGTCATTTGATCCAAATGTCTTGTCCATCTTTTTTGTGTATGTATTTGTTCAATGAATTCAGAATCTCTCTCCTCTCTCCTCTTTCATTTACTTTACCCCCAATCATACTCATCTTCCTCAAATACATTTCAACAACAAAAGCCAAATGTGAGACTCACCTGGTTCCTCATCTCCATCAAATATGAGACTCACCATCAAATATGAGACTCACCTGGTTCCTCCTCTCCCACTCGATACCCCTCCCCCTGTTAATAAACCGGCGACCAGGATAACCGGTGGAGCCGGCACCGTCATCCGACAACAAGCCGACATCCACACCCTCCTCCGACAACAACCCCCTAAACCACCTCTTCATCACACAGAACTGGTGAAATCCGGAGGCGGCGTGACATCACGAACAGAGAGAGGCTGATCGAGAGAGATGGGAAGAAGAAAGCTGGTTTGAGAGAGAGACGACGACATCGGTGCACGGCGACAGCAGCGTCACCGCCGACGGCGGCGACGGGCCGACGGCGGCTATGATGGTTGTTTTGTTTTCTTTTCCGTTCAATCTCGGGTTCAACAGGTTCAGGTTTGTTTCGGCTCGGTTTGGTTACGGGTGCGGGTTTATTTCGGGTCCCTTCTAGTTGGGGATTTAGGCTTTGTTTTGGTTCCGATGAAGTGTGGGTGTGAAAGATGTCGTTGATGATGTTCGGGTTCAGACTCTCTATCCTCTGTCATTTTCTCCGGCAATGGGTGGGTGAGGGGGGTGTGAACCGGTGGTGGCCGCCTTCTGTTGATTTTCTCCGGCAATGGGTGGGTGTGGGTTTGATCTATTGATTTTTGATCAGGGAACTATGTTCTTTGATTTTCTGGTGATTTTTTATTTTCCGGTGATTTTTTTATTTTCTGATGATTTTTGGCCTGTGTTCCTGATTTTCTGGTGAGAGTTCTTTGGAACTCAAGTCGTGGACCGGTTATTTACATGAGTAGCTGGGCCAGACCTAGGGCCATAAGGGAATGCCAGTTGTGCAATTTAATGAAGCCCACTTGGGTTATCTACTACATACCTACAAATACACGACATAAATAATCAAGCTCATAAAACACATTCGACGGTTTCATGCATAGATAACCTACACACATAACATTTTAGCGAAACACGAGTTTAACCCACTAAGTCTTGAGTAACAAGAACCTTAAAATTATTCGGGTTGTCACATCATCCCCAACTTGAAAGAAATTTCGTCCCTAAATTTGGCAAGTAATCACAGAGGAGTGACGTGATAAATCAAGATTGCTGGCGGTTTTCCTCAGGTGCCACATCATCCCCAACTTGAAAGGAATTTCGCCCTGAAATTCACCGGTTCCATCAGATTTAGATTAATCGACAGGAAAAAGTTGAGGATACTTGAGCTTCATCTGATCCTCACGCTCCCACGTGAACTCCGGTCCACGACTTGAGTTCCAAAGAACTCTCACGATTGAAATTCGACCATGTTAACAGTGGGTTTCTCAACAAGGGTATCACAAGTGTTGCGTTGAACAGACGCTTCTTTATCTAATTCGTCAGGTAACTCGAGTTTGTAGGTTACGCTACCGATTCTTCCCAGACTGTTAAATGGTCCATCGTGACGTCAGTTAAGCTCGCCATGCTTCCCAAGCATTCCACACCCTCCAGGGTGAGCCAAGGGTGTTGTGTATTGCCTGACATAATTCATGCATCGATCAAATTCAGAGGTAACAAGAGTTGGCACCTCGTACCTAAAAGTCGTCCCTCTCTGAGGAGTATTCATAGCTGTGAAGACTCGCCCGTTCTCTTAATTGCAAGAAAGTGTGCTGGTAACGTGTGTCCATCAACGATCATCTCAGTGATAATGTTTCCGTTTCGAGTTGTAAGTAGACCAGTGATAAAACCCATGACGGTCTGTTCTCATTTCCATATATGTGTTTCTGGTTGCTAATATCCCACCTTGACTTTCCCACATGTCAAACTTTGTTCCCATGCGTGGCTATGTGGGCCTTCAGGCCCGGTCACCCGCATATGGTCTCCAGGTTTCAATACATCCCATCAAAACTCCGATGAATAGGATGTCTAGACCCGTGTGCTTTGCCTGCCCCAGTTCCCTAAGGTTACTGTATAGTGAGGTTCATATTCGTTCCATGAAGTAGCAAATATCGTCCGATATGCCAAAGGTTGTTTCCCCAAGCCCCGCATGGGTTAATCTTGAGAACTCTCTTCCTTCAGTTCTTCAGTTTGAGCAAGGCGAGTCTGATCAGGTATGTTAGAGTCGATAGCAAGCTGCAAAGCTCGTGCACGTCCAGGTTTCACGGTCGTATTCATTCAAAAGTTCCATCCAGTGATGCCATTAACTGATTTTAACTCTCTCGTAGCCAGGGTACACGGGAGGCCCATGTGATCGGTCTAAGTGGTGCCTTCGGTACCATCCAAGTAATGCCTCCAATTTAAATCCAAAGACTACGACTTCCATCGCAGGTCGTGACTCGTGCAGTTCTTCCTGTAAGTCCACCACGTAAGCCATCGCCCTCTCATGTTGCATCGGTGTGTAACTGGGACTCTGATTCGAACCATCATGGTATACCGCCAGATCATCAGTACCCTCGGATTGAAGTGATGCTCAGTGCGTTGCAGGGTTGGGTTTCAAAAGCTGAAAAGATGTTCCCCTGTTTTGTTTCCCATGAATTCAAAGCTCCCCGCTGTGCTAAGGAGGTTGAAGTTGTGCAATCTTCGAAAATCCCATGATGAATCTGCGATAGTATTCAGCGAACCCAAGGGATTGCTGTATCCCAGAAGGAATCTGAAATTGCATAAGATTAATCTGAAATTGCATAAGATTAATCTGAAATTCCACCTGACGGTGTGGAGGTAAACCAGGTAACTCTTCAGAAAACATGTCAGAAAATTCACGAACAACTGGAAGATCCTCCATCTTCCTTTCCTCAGGTTGCGAATTGGTGACGAGAGCTAGTATAGCAGGGTAGCCCTTCCGTAGACACTTCTGGGCTTTCATGACTAAGGCAATGCCAACAATGGCACCACTACGATTATCTTGAACTGATAAGGATTCCCCACTAGGGAGAGGAATACGCCCGATTTTCTCTTTACAGATAATTTCTGCGTGATGCATAGATAACCAAATCCATTTCAATGACCACGTCAAAACTTACAAAAGTATCATGAAGTAGGTCAATGTCGAACACTTGACCCATGAGATCAAGTTTACAACCAGAAAGAACATGAGAAGCTTCTATCGATGCACTATCAGCTAATTCTAATACATGCTTATTTTACAAAAGGGGTGGGAGTCAGTCCTAACTAACGACTGAACCCCAAAGACACATAACTCCAATCGGCACCAGAGTCGAATAAAACAGAAACAAAAAGAGCATTCAAAGAAGACGTACCGGTCTCAACATTGCCATCATTGCGAGCTTTCCCCAGCGCCAATGGTAAATACTCTTCCACGTGCTTCGTTCCCACCATTGTTCTCATTGTTGTCATTCCCAGTATTGTTGTTGTTGCCAGCATTCTGATTAAGCTGAGGGCAATCCCTCTTAAAATGACCCTCTTCACCACACTGAAAGCACCCCTTTTGATTTCCTTGATTCTGTTGGGGCTGCTGCCTCTCCTGTTGCTGCGGCTGCTGCAGCGGCTTTGGGAGCCAGACCCTACAATCTTTAGCCATATGGCCCACCTTGTTACACCTATGACATACCCGGGTGCATGGCCCGCGATGGTGAAACATACACTTATCACACTTTGGTAACTTTCTCGCGTAAGAACCCTGATTTGAATTGTTGCTCTGATTCTGGTTCATAGAAGGCGACTGGATGAAACTGCGGTGGATGCTATTGTCTGCCCTTTTCTGAGATTGGCTGGCACTGGTTACTTTGTCAGCATCATTCCATTTTCGCTTATTATCACTAGCATGTGTGGTGACGGTAGCAGCAGGGGTAGTAGCAGAAACACGAGGCGGTAGCGATCCACGCTCGACCTCCTGGTCAGTAATCTTGTGCGCTAAACGGATAATCTGAGGTAGATTGTTAAGGTTTGCAGCAGTGACATAACCCTTCACAGCTGGTGCTAGGCCCTTGAGGTACAACTCAATTCTTCGAGGTGGAGGTCGAGATAGGTTAGGACATAAGGTTGCTAGCTCATGAGACCTCTTCGTGTATGCCTCGATCTCTGACCCCTCCGTCTTCATATTATAGTACTCATTTTCAAGCTTCTGTATCTCATCACGAGGGCAGTACTCCTCTCGCATCAGCTCCTTGAATTCATCCCAAGTAGTGGCATTCGGCATCTCAATACCCAACATCTGAACTTGGGCATTCCACCAAGTTAAAGCACCGTCCTCGAGCGTGCCTGAAGCATACTTCACCCGGTCCCCCACGAGACAATTATACATAGCAAAAACAGATTCGGCTTTCTCAAAGAGTCCCACAGCTCCTTCAGTCCCACTGAAGGTCAGTGGCTTACAATCCATGAAGGTCTTAAACGTGCAAGCAGGTGGATTGTTCTGATTCACAGGTTGACCAGCCTGGTAAGCCGCTAGGGCTTCAGCCACACGAGTGTTGATCAAGTTGGTTAATTCGGCCTGAGTTATAGCAATGTGGCCGCGTCCATGGTCTCGTCCGCTCATGTTTCTATATGAGAATAGGAAAGATTCAAAATGCAAGTTCAAGTAGGAGTCAAGCATTACTATGACCTCCATAGACTACTGGGTTCTAACATAACGCTAATTAACTGAGCGGAACCCCTTTTGCACTTGTCAAGTTTCACTGGGACTCACATACGCCCCATATTATTATTATGTGTGCACCCATAATAACAATCTGATTTGCATGTTCATCTCAGCTCCTCTCAATTCGTGTTAAAAGGTTCCCCGAATTCGAGTTAAAAGGTTCCCCGAATTCGAGTAATAAGACATACGACACCACAACATAGATCATGAAAGTTCAAGAAGAGTCACACTCTTAAAACACGTAACATGGGTTGGTAACATAGAAACTCATACTGTAGTGCCAAGTGTGCATTCACGTGTGATGTTATTCATAAGCAAACATTAGATATGCTATGCAATAGTAAACAAGAAACGAACCTTGCAATCTGGAGCCGAGTGTCATGGTCGATTTCGGATCTGTTCGGTTATAGTCTGGTTTTAAAAAACGTTTTAAAACCAAGTTCACTATAACCAGTGGCTCTGATACCAAACTGTCACACCCCCAAAATACCCCCTAGGGAAAGTCCCTGCTAGGCGTGTGACGTACCAACAACGAGCCACTAATTACATTGAACCCATTCAAGTTATAAATAAAATCCTCAATTATTAATGAAAAATACCATCAACAAGTTTAATTGAAAAACCAACATGTTCAGCGGAAACAAATAGTAAACCAAAGTAAACTGTTTCAAAACCAATGTATAGTATCAATAGTTCAAACACATGAATCTCTCCAGTCGACCCATGGCCACTCCAGCTACTCCAGACAGCAAGTTCTCAAAATCCAAGATATCTAACGACATGCGAGCATGCAACAAGTGTACCAGACAACGTTGGTGAGTTCATAGTTTTACAAAAACGTTGGTTACCAAGTGTTTAGTTAATCCATTGAATTTAATTCCGAAAGTAATGTTGATAATACCCCGAATACAAGACGGCTTCTGATTATTTTGCCCTTTCTCCAATGCTCCTATCAAAGCATTGGTCATGACTAGGTCATTAGTTCAACACCCGTCATCCCAGGTACGGGGTGAGGTTGCCAAACCTAAGTAGCAACTAATACCCCGTTACCTCCCCGGTAACAAAAGATGGGACTTAAGAATGATAGAATGAGAATATTATCAAATATATACTAGTTTTAACCCAAAAGACTTATCCCTCCCCGGGATACCCACTGACTGTCCCAACCACCGGGACGCATGCTCAAAGTAGTGAACTCACCTTTGGTTTGCTCGATAAGACTAGTTACTTGTTTAACAGTCAGTCACAAACGTCCTAACACAGTTACCGACAACAATCAGTTTTGGATGCACGTACACTAGATATTTCATGCACGTTAACGCACACACTCCCTAATCACATATCACGCAATCCCATGCATATGTAACACACATATTATCATACGTACTGTAACCGTTGACCATTCAATGAAATCAGCGACATACATCGTAATATCACATAGTCACGTATTATATATTCGAGTCACATATATTTCACATAATTCGTCATGTCTCACACTAACACTTAACAATTCGTTACATAAACCAATTAAACTGTGCGGCCCAATGGCTTTAGACTTGGCCCAACAGTTAACACAAAACCACTGGATATGATAACCCAAACATCCTGCCCAGCCCATACACACCCCGGCCCAATACCCTTAAACAGTCTTGTTTCTTCTTGCGGCCCAGCAGAACAGGCCCAAAAACAACACATAATGACTACGTCATCCTCAACATCGACAGAACTATTAGATTGATTAAAACAATAATCTTTTATCATGCCAATTCACAATTATACAATAGTTAAGTCAAGACTTTATCAGTCCATTACTACTTGCGGTCCAATCCATTAGCTGATATCAATTTATGACAGTTCACTAAAGGCATCGGCCCACTATTAAATGTTTGGTCCAATTATACATCCTTGTTGTCAGATGGTGCGTTAAAATCAATTGCATTCACATATTACTTGATGGTCTATAATTTAATCACTTAGCATACCATTCCAAAGTTTCAAATATGTCATTTAAGGCCAGTCAGTATATCACGTGATATCATTCATACGCTACATATGTGTCATAATCCATTTAGTATTCAGCATAGAGTTTAAACACATAATCAGATCTATCATCAATATCCTCAACGACGAAACACTGTATGTTCACCTAATCACCTCCTTGGCGAAATTCCAAAGCAGATCAATCATCATTCCAATCAATTAACCATATTCGACACATAACTAACAAACCCTATTGCAAATACATTCCATATAATCGATTTACTATCATCCACAGTTCCTAAGTTTTGTGTTATTTCCATAACATATCTAATCAAATATGGTTCCCTATGAAATCTCAGATTAATTATAATCTAGTAAGCATTGCACATAATATAACATATCATGGTTCAAATAACAGTTTTCATGATCATGGATCTTGTTATCACACATACACATCGAATACACATACATCATGTACAAACGTAAACAATACTCATAACATGTGTCTATATTATAATTATGCATGACAAGGAAATCTGATTTGAAACATAAGCAGATTAAACTAACCGAATTACTGGATCCAACAGAAGAATGCCTCGAGGGGGGGGGGGGGGGGGTTTCGTCGACTGAGGGAAGAGGTGATTAGGGTTATGTGTTTGTTAATAACGAGTTAACGTCACCCCGCGCGTTGCGGCGGGTTGTTGATTATTAAAGTCGTAGGCTTTAAAATTCATAGGTTTAGTTAATTATATTTTGCAAAAAAAAAGCCAAGATAATTTTCTTGATGCGAAGATCTTGTTCTTGATTCATTGAAGCCGCATGCACAAAAAGTTTGTGATTATTAAACGATATACGCATGTGTGTATTATGTATCTACTCAAATTCTTTCTTTTTAACGTAGAATCTAACGATTTTTTAAATATGCTTATATTGGTTTATGCTTAGAGTTCCTTGATCATTCCATTGTTGTTACTAATAATTCTTAATAACTCTAGTTCGATCATCAAATGATTCTGGGATTGTTTTTACATAACATCAACAAAGATTGGTTTATTCACTTTCAAATTTAATATCGCCAAATTTAAATGATAAAAACAAATTAATAAAGAAATATTGTACATGACCCATAAGGTTATACACACGGTTTTTAACCTAATAATAAATTATATATTGGTTTTTCACCTAATAATATATATCAATGTTTTATATATGCATTAAATCAAACATATTACACTCATCAACCATAATTGAAAAATGATACACTCATCATTGGTTATTTGACCACACGAATAGCTTATATATCAATGTTTTATACATGCATTAATATATTATATATCACATCAATGTTTCATACATGCATTAAATCAAACGGTTTAAACTTGTTGAAACTTATAATCTATATGCTTAACCAGGGTCGATTTGTTAGTAATCTGAGATTGTATTAATCAACTGATTAGTAATCTGTGTAATTAAAATTAAAGCAACCATACCATAGGCCGCCTCCTAATTTTTACCGGCCCTGAATGTGTGTGGGGTAGCCGACCGTTTCATACCGGTATCTAAAAGATTATCTGCAACGTGGAACAATTTATTAAAAGATTTGTCTGCTTGATTTCGGTTATATCCTTTGTCGCCAATGCCGATTTTTAATGAATCAAAATTTCGATTATATCCTTTTTCCACTTTCGAATTTTAATGATTCCAAATTTGAAGAACAGTCACCGATTTCTAACTTAACCTTGAACCTTCAACGTTAGCAATTTACAACAGAAACATTTCTGAGAACATCCATTGACTGCGATATGCATATGACAATTTTCAGAGGCCAATTTGATGTCGATTCACAGAGACCAATTAAAGGCGATTCGCTGACAAAAAATAATAGAAAACAAAACAGATTGCAAATGACAAATTATCGCATGTATAACATAATATGAATATCAAATTGTTATTGCGTTCAAGCAAAAGACGGAAGAATATCTGCCCCATCATTATTTTTGGTAACCAATCCGATCTTTGCATAAACACAGGGGATCCAAAATCTGAAATGTACATACCCTTGTTTATGTTTTATTTTGCATTCAATCAAATTGTACATACCCCTGTTTATGTTCGCAAGTATTCATCACATTCTAATCCAAAACTCATGATTGAAATCAAGCAATAATTAATCTATACACTTGGTTTAATCAAATTTGAAACGAAAATTAAACAATCATTATTGATCATCAAATTAAATAAAGTCATCGGATACAAAATACCAATTTTTCCAATAAAAAAACAGAGGGACGAAGTTAGAAATTGTGGCTAAATCAAAATCGTAAATCTACATTCGTTAATACAGAACGCATCAAAAGGAAAGATCTCGGTTTCATATTTTGTTGTAATCAAGGGTGTGAAGAGATCGAGTCGGCGTTTGTAAAAGAGGACGATATTGTAACAGACAGAAAACATGGATGGTGGAAATGGGCGGTAATGTGAAAGTTAAGTTGGTATTAACAACGTTAATGTGAAGTTAAGTTGCTTTTTGTATTAGTATATAATTTACGTAATTCCTAATCGTATAAACATAAGTAAACTCCTTTGGGTTTGGGCCGATGATAAATAAATGTGGGACAAAAAGGGTTTGGGCCGTAACTAGGTTATTTACATGAGTAGTTGGGCCAGACCTAGGGCCATAAGGGAATGCCAGTTGTGCAATTTAATGAAGCCCACTTGGGTTATCTACTACATACCTACAAATACACGACATAAATAATCAAGCTCATAAAACACATTCGACGGTTTCATGCATAGATAACCTACACACATAACATTTTAGCGAAACACGAGTTTAACCCACTAAGTCTTGAGTAACACGAACCTTAAAAATATTCGGGTTGTCACACTGTGTATACCATGTATTCAATTCGTTATATTGAAGACGGTATGTCAGACAAAGTGTTTAAAATTGCTTGAATATGATGTGCTATAAAAAGTTTCACTGTTTCAGACAGTGTGTTTAAACAAAATGTGTTATATTGTTATTTGAATGGTTTTCCAATAGAGTATAAGTGATTATAAGTCTACTGATAAACCAAGGGCAACACATTTCATTGAAAACATGGTGTCCATACTAGAATCGACTGAGGTGGAAAACATTCGAATGTCACTTTCAAATCAAAATACCAAGGATGGCTGGATAAACTTGTAAACATTGTGCTAAACTTTTACCTTTCAATTTTGATAATGTTCTCTATAAGATACTGTATAGAATACATGCATATTGATTTATTTGGAAATACGGTAAAAGTCCCTATAGTAGCTTAAACGCAGTTGGCCATAATGTTTAGATACAACTTAAAACACACTTGTTTGGATAAAACCCAATTAATCTGGTAAACCACTATGGCCAACAAGAATAGAATAAAACATACATGTATGGATAAAACACAGTTGGCCATCATTTATTGATATTGACACGTTGATTGAATGCAGAGAGGGATGCATTCGCAACTTACTTGGAGTATGCTTCTCATCCAACTACAGAAAAAAATCAAATAGGCAATGCTAGTTAGATTGTAGACGCCATGGCGTACGAATCATAATGTCATTGATTGTGGGGTCTTCTTGATGCACCATATGAAACCATACAAGGGCATGACTGTGAAGACTTGAGATTATGGGTTGTCGAAAGAGTGTAATGACCAAGGTGAAATAACATACAAACAACAAAAAGAGCTTGATGATCTTATGCATAAATATATGGCAAAGATCCTACAAAGTGATACAAACAAAACAAGGGAGTGAGGGCTGATGTTGCAACATGTAAGAAGTTGAGCGACGACCAAAAGAAAAGGTTAGAGTTAGCTACATTTGATACTATCCTTTGGAGATTGGAGTCCGAATAGTTATTTCGTGAATGGGTATAATGTATGTCGTTTTAGATTTTCTGGTATTTTTGGTTAATTTTAGTTTGGTTATCTTTGAACAATGATTATAGATGGTTAAAATGTCGTTGCTTTGAATGATGACAATCTTTGTTATGTTTTTTGACATATTTTGTAATTAATGGTTTGGATGTTATACACCACATGATAATATAATGTGTATGGTCTTTTGTGAACACTTGGTTTGTGTTAAAAAAGGGAAATGTATATCTTTATGTGAATAGTGATAAAAAAACAATGGTTGAATATGGGGGCACAAGCTGATATCTTATGAAACATACAGGTTGGAAAAAATGTTATAAGGCAACATTGAAAAACACAACTAATATGAAGTTTAACCGATACACATACACATTTGTGCAACAAAATCTTGTGTGTATTTTTACAACATGTTTCACACGCATCTCACAGAAAGTAACAACATAAAGAAATAACAAAACACATTTAGGTGGTAAGTTAAAAAGAACTAAAACACATTATTCCTGAAAAGATCATTCATCGTAACAAAAAAAATTACAAAAGAGAAACATAAAACACCCGTGCTGGGAAAAAAGTACAATTAAACTAGCATAAGGAAACTTTGACATCTTTTCATCATCCACATCATCTGCTATTTCAAAGCTATATAACACATCATCCTCATCTGCTGAATCATGACCATCGCCTTCATTCATTGTAGCTGCACCATCGGCCTTCTTTGAACCGCGGCATATGTTGCTATCTAGTTGATTTTTTTACAAGCACGACTATTATGACCATATTGTTTACGCTTCGAAAATTGACGTCGTTTCTTTGCTTCCTAGCTTATAAAAGAAAAAAGGACTTTCTTCAGTAACATACAATAAGTAAAACACAAATACAAAATACTTTAAACACACCAACATGTTCGTAAAACCAGATGCATCACATACTAGGTAAAACACATTATTACACATGATCATGTAAACGAGTGAACCTAATACCTCAGTAAAAAACAATACATAGAAAAAAATAGGTTTGAAATATGGAATCATGTATATTAACACAAATATGAAAACCATTCTATTTGAAACAACATATATAGAGTGTAAAAAAACACAACAATATAACACATCGTGAAGAACCCAATATCATATAAAACACAACGTCAAGAAATACAAAGAGAATTCATTCATTAATCATAAACTGCTATAAAACATCGTGATGAAACCAATAAATTGATTAAAACAATAAATACAAAGACATGCCCTTAATGAAATATAAAATATTATAACATAATGTGAATAAACCTACAACCCATAAACACAACATCAAGAAATTCTTCATGAAAGTTAAACTGGTGTATTACGTGTAAAACAAATAAAACACAATGTCAAGAAATCGTTTACAGGAGAAAAACGTAAGCAAAATCAAATATATGTGTGACGATCAACTAAAAACAGGATGCACTCACCATCACCACAATCAATCATTGCATTAGATATTGACATTTTTTTTATCTGTAGTATGCAAACAAATATGAACAAAAATCGTCTGGATGTTTAAAGAGAGAACCTTGGAAGTTTTTTTTTTTTTTTTTTTTTTGTAACTGAAAAATTTGAAAATATAAGATATAGGGTTTCCTAAAAAATCTCATTTTATTGTTTTATAATTATCTCTTCCCAAAATTAACTTATTTAATGAATTACCATTGTACCCTTTTGTTAAAATTGTCTAGATGACACATGTCATCACATTGTTGCTTCCCACACTTGATAGGAAAAAATGACTTTGTAGCCAACTCTCACCCTATATATATATATATATATATATATGGGCATGATTTAGGAAAAACACCTAAAAGTGTGAAAACGGTGAGAACGCCCCTCATCCGTTGGATCAAAAAAATCTATGGATTAGATTGGCGCGGTTACGTTTTCGTAAATAACAACAACTTTATTGGGTGGACGCGCTTCATTAAGGGTAAAAGAGTCTTTTTACTGCAGTAATACAAAACGCCAAACTCATGAGTAAATGCCATTAAAATTCCCGCCTAAAACTACAAGCCATACACATCAATCCCTTCCAGATGGAACGCCATCTTTATCTAAAACGCCATTCATACAAAACGCCATACACATCAATCCCTTCCAGATGAAACGCCAAACTTTATAACTAACATTTATTATTAAAAATTCTCGTCTAAACTATGCACCAAACACATCATTAGATAAATGACTTTACCATCCCTTCCATTGATCATACTAAAAAACGTCATCTTTGACCAAAACGTCAAATTTCAAAAAAAAAAAAAAAAAACTCTGAAAGAGGACAAATGGCAAACATCGTTTCATGGAGATTCAAAACTAGAATCAATAGATTCGTAATCCTCTTTGACAACCAAAGAAGAGTGTTTGTGAAAACCATCAAAGCCATAATGAACTTGTACGAAGAAGTACACAGAGAGATCCTAGCACTTAGCGTTCCTCTTGATAACCTCTATAAGAAAACACAGACAGTTATACGAAGATTAACCAGAAAATTTAGATCGAACAATGCAAATCCAATTGTGGACCTAGTCATCCAATCATGGCGTTTTGATAAAGACACTGACATAGTGACTGTTGTATGTGATAACGAAGAGCAGGAAGACTACACGGTTGAAAACATCATCACCAAACAGAGTCTTGGGTTCCTAGAGGAGTTAAACAACGCAACATGTTTGAACACATACATGACCCTAAAATTGGCGTTGTTGCATGGCATGTTCATATGGAGGTTTCAAAATCTTCAAGAAGAAGAGACCGATGAAATTGAAGATTTGGATGAGAAATTGGATGAAGAATCCGAAGGAGAAGAAGAGGGGAGCGATGAATACTTCTCAGACAAAATCCCTTCTGACGAGGAGTTTTATTTTTTTTTTCTTTTCTTTTTTTTTTTTGAAAAAATTACACCATTGGTCCTTGTGGTTTCTGCCAAATTTCAATGCCGGGTACTAATAGTTTTTTGTTGCAAAATCAGGTATCAATGTTCTAATTTGTTACAATGTTGAGTACTAAGGCCAAATCTTGTCACAATGTTGAGAACTAAGGCCAAACCTTGTTAACTTTTTTTTAAGTCTTACTAAAATGACTAAAATGCCCTTTAATATCTAATGAGTCTATTTTTTAATTAATTATATTGACTAAAATAATGTAAAGTTTTATTTATATTTATATTTTTCTATTTTATTTATATTTTTTATAAAATTAAATGGATTTGAAGTTTATTATTTATAACCTTCGAGTTTATATATAATAATATGATAGTAAAATAAACTTTTTAACTTAATCTAAATGATATTATATATAAACTTAAAGTTTATAAATAATAAACTTCAAAACCATATAAATTTATAAAAAACTGTAAATAAAACAGAAAAATATAAAAAATATAAGTATAAATATATATAAAACTTTAAATTATTTTAGTCAAATATAATTAACTAAAAATAGACTTTCTATTTATTAAAGTGCATTTTAGTCATTTTATTAAGACTTAACAAAAAAAGTTAATAAGGTTTGGCCTTAGTACTCAACATTGTGACAAATTAAAAGGTTAATACCTGATTTTGCAACAAAAAACTATTAGTACCCTATATTGAAATTTGTCAGAAACCACAAGGACCAACGGTGTAATTTTTTCTTTTTTTTTTGTGTCATTTTCTGTGCTTTGTTATGTATTTTTCCGGTTTTATTACTTTATTTCTCTAATTAGATATAAAACGCCAAAATGTCACAAATGCCAAACACCAAAAGTTAATTTGTTGCATTTTGCCTTCTTTATCTAAAACGACATAACATTATTTTGCCTTACAAAAATTAGTTAGTTGTATTTTGCCTTACAAAAGTTCATTAGTTGTATTTTGTCTTCTTTTTCTAAAACGTCATTCATACAAGACGCCAAACTTAATGATGGGACGCCTTACCGCTTTAACAGATAAAAGCTGAACAAATAGTAACTGAAAGGACGAAAACTTTATTACTAACATTTATTATAAAAAATTCTCGCCTAAACTACACACCAAAAACATCTTATATAAACAACGAATCAGGACCTTCCATTGATCACACCAAAAACAAACGCCATATTTTACTTAATACCATTCAATTTATAACGCCAAAAAGTTCAAAAACCACAGATGGCAAACGTCGTTTCTTGGAGATTCAGTTTTGTTCTCAATAAAGTTTCACTAAATGGATTCTTATGTGAGGATTATCACAATAAGATTGTTGAATGAGATGGACAAAATCTTCAAGAAGAAGAGACTAATGACAGTGATCTGTCATTTTCTGTGGTTTGTTCTTGAAAAAGGTTTGGATGAGAAGAAGAGACCGGTGATAGTGAAGATTTGGATAAGAAATTGGATGAGGAATTTTAATTTTTTATTTCTTTTTTGTGTGTCATTTTCTGTGTTTGTTATGTACTTTTCCGCTAATAAAATACTTTATTTCTCTAATTAATTATTGTGAGTGCATAATGTCTATCACTTCCGTCAATCTGGTTTTATAGCAGAAAATGATCAAGACACGGTGTTATAATGTTAAATATAGGAGAATGGCATAATTGTAAATCAGGAGTTCTTCCTTATGTGAGCCCTATAAATAGGTGAGGCTTGAGTCATTTTATAACTTTTGCATATTAGAGCTTTGAAGATCTATCGAGAGAAAGTAGTGTAAAAGGTGATTCAAGGTGTAGTTTTTGTCAAATCTTTTATAGAATCATCATTATATTATTTTCTTGTGTCAGATCCACACACGTACACGGATTCCGCACGTGATACGTGTTCTTCGCAATTGTCGGGAGTTCAAACTCGATCCAGAAACGAATCCACAAGTGATATCAAAGTAGGAGATCGATTGCACGGATTAGAGATACAAGAATTCGAGTGATTTCATCAGATTCAGAGCAATAATTTGTCAGATTTATCATATTTTCTTCATCTATTCATATTCTTCATTTTTTTTCTTTGATCACAGATTCAAGGAGATTTCATGGATTAAATCAGCTGAATTTTGGATATGTTATGCGAAAAGTAGTATGTTATAATCCTACAAAGTTTCAAGTCTAGATTCAAAGGTTTAGTTGGTCAAATTTGAGAAAAAGATGTTGTTTTACGCGTGAACATAAGAGTTAGCAGGTCCCATCCGTGAGTTGACAGTGCATCTGGACCAAATATTTGAGCCCATCCGCCTGGATGAGCCCATTTGGAATAAGTTCAGCCCATTCGTATATAGTTAGAAGTCCATCCGTAGATTTTTTAAGTTTAGTCGGAGAATTTACGGCCCATTCATCCGGATGTATCCATGAGTTTATAAGACTCATTCGTTGGAATTGTCAATTCAGACCAAAGTATAATTCATCCAGTCAAAATATATCTAATTCGTAAACAACTAAGTCTATCAGGGTGTCATTTGATTGAAATTAGCCTATTCGACAGAGTTAATTGTGTGGATTATTTGTTAAAGTTGGAAGCCCATCTACTAAGCTTTTGGCCCATTCGCCCATCCAGAAACAAATTTTATATGGCCATCCGAAAACAGAGTCCATCCAGAAACTGTATAAAGCCCAAACGCATTCCATTCAGTCAATAAAGCCAAGTTGTTAAAGTCCATTCGGACCTTTAGAAACTCCATGCAAACATACGCATAGCTTGTAAGGCTCATCCGTTCGACTAGCTCATTCGTTCATTTGTCAGGACCATCCGGTCCAAGAATTTTAAGTCGTGAAAAGTTTATAGTTCATCCAGACATAAATGAAATCTATCCGATCAACCAGGAATTATTCATATTCACGGGAATCTATATCGTTTCGACTTCGCACAAATCAAGATCAATTTTCATTCGACATTAGCAAACTTTAAAACATCTCTCATTTGTACATATCTAGTATTATAAAAGTACTCCATTTCAAATTTGAATTCATACGATTCAAAGATTCCAAACATCATGGAGGAAGAGTTTTACAACATGTTTTACAACGCGTTTACATCCGAAACGACACCAGCAACGAAAAGCGTATCGAATGTGATTTCAGAAAGTTTGAATTTTGATAACATGTAGGGAAATCATCAAAGACCACCGAAACTAATGAATATCGAAGACTATCATTGGTGGAGCTCGAGATTTGAAAACTGGGTGCAGGCTTATGCTTATGATAGTTGGGCTATGTTAACTTTTGGATATGAAAAGCCGGTAAATGATAAAAATGAATTACTTCATGTTAAATAGTTTTCAGATAAAGATAAAAAAGATCACTCTAACGAACTAAGAAGGATAACACTGTTACAACAATATGTTAGAGGGGATATTCTTTTCTTGATTCAACATGGTGAAACGTCCAAGTCAATATGGGAAGCACTGAAAGTGAAAGCCGAAGGAGGAAAAGACATCAAGAAGAACAAAATCTCTTTGTTGAAATAGGAGTTTGATCTGTTCGGATGCATGAAGGGAGAAACTGTCTGATAAATGATAGAAATATTTTGTCATTTGAAAATCAAACTAGAAAGGTTTGGAATCAAGAAGGACAAAGAAGTGATTATCGACAAATTGGTTGAGGCATTACCGCAGGTTGATGATTAGAAAATGTTTGTGATTGTTTTGAAAAATGATGCCAAGTTTGACGAGATCACTTTAGATAGTTTGATTGAAAAACTTGAAGGTCATGATCTAGAGTTACAGAAACAAAACAAAATGACCAGTTCAAGTTATCAACAGAATGTTAATCTGTACTATCGAAAGAGTATTCTGATGAGCAATCAGGCACCTAAGATCGGTACGGCCTTTAGCACCGACAACACTGTTGATTCTTCAAAAAACAAATCTTCAAGCTATGATTCCGGATATCATTCATCGTCTGCATCATCTAAGTCGAATCCGAATCAGAACTGGAAAGATTCTCCGAACTTGAATACTGAGTTTGCTAGACATCATATGAGTTTCTTGGCTTTGATTCTGGAATCTTACGAAAGCCTGGTCGTAGGAAAAATAGGATATCCAAATATGACAAAGGAGGATTACGACCAAGTAGATTCGGAAGAGATTGAGCCCATAGATATTTGATGGTGTATCGCTAGCATCATCAGGAGAGCTCAACGTTTTATGGAGATCAGCGGGAGAAAATGTTTGGAAGGTCCTGACATGAAGCTGGGGTTTGACAAGGCTAAAGTCACTTGTTTCAAGTGCAAACAAAAAGGGCACTTCAAAAGAGAGTGTTCTAACTGGCAAGCTGATGATAGTGTGAATCCATTTCATGAAGATTATTATAAGAAAGCTATCTATCATAAAAAAAATGAGCAACCGTCAAAGTCAAACCAAAAACAGATTGGTGAAGGATCATCGAAAGATCAAAAACAAGCTATGGCGGTAATTCAAGATGATGAAGGGTTTAACTGGGGTAAATACCTTAAAGAAGATAAAAAAAAGTAGCTTTGGTTGCTGAGATAAGACAGAGTCGAGAGGAATGTCATACACGAATGTATTTGAGTGAAGTGTATGAGGTATTCATGGAATCAAAGAGTGCGAACAGATGGGATAAAGAGAGAGAATGTTTTGTTGATCCTCAAGGAAATCCAACAGTTGATCCTCAAAAGGTAGATTTTGAAGCTCTTGTTGCTGCTATTCCAACTGTAGGAGTATGAGCTGCAGGGCTCAAAGATAATCCAAACTACAGGAAAGAAGTGGAGGAGGGCATAAGGAGGGTGATCTATGTCAGTGTTGAGAAGAAGAAAACTGTTGAAGAAATTGTTGATGAGAGCAAGAAGATGAAAGAAGAAATTCTAAAGAAGACGGCAGACAACACATCGGTAGAAGATCATGTTGAGGTAACAATTCAAACTGAAACTATTAAGTCGTCTGATACTGCTAAGTCAACTGATAAAATTGAAGAAATTGATAATAAATCTGAAATAAAAACTGATATGCGTTGCAAGAAATGCATGGAAACATGCAGGTGCCTGTATTGAGAAGGATGAAAATTTAAAATCCAGAGACATTGAGTTTACTAAAATAGAACATAAATGTAACGAAATGCTTGAAAATGATAATTTTTTGAAACAAAAAGGAGAAGAGCTGACACAGAAATGTGATAATCTTGAAAAAGAAAACAAAGTTTTAAAACAAAAGTGTTCAGCTGATTGCAACAAATGTGTTCAAAAAGATAAAATTATTCAAGAGTTGCAAAAATAATACGATGGAATGAAATTGTCATATCATACTATTAAAGAAGCTTATGAGACTTTGGAGAGTAAAGTTAAAAATCTGGATGATAGATTGTCAGCATGTCAGAAAGCAACTAAACTTGTTGAAGCCAAATATGAAGGAAAACAACTGGTTTTAAATCAATATATTGATGAAGTTGCTAAACATAAACAAGAATTGACTGAAAAAGAAAAGGTTGTTAATAAACTTCAAAGTTATCATGCTTCTTCATACATTCTGGAATGCATTTTCAACATCACACCATATGGTAAAGAGTCGAAAAAGAACAAAAAAGGAATTGGGTCAAAATTTCATCAGGTTCCACCACCGTTGGAGAATAACTATACATTCTATGATAACGAAAAGGTGGAAAAAGCAATATGGTTGACCAATTACCTGATAACATCGATGTGACTTACTCCAAATCTGATGATCTTGGTGATTCAGAGGTGGTAGGTAAGGTTGTTGAAAGCGTTTTGAGAGATGAGTCTACAAACAATGGTAAGTCCGAATCACATAATGAAAATGAGGAAAGTTTTCATAAAAACTATATTAAAAACTCAAAATCTGAGAATGATGCGAATGATGATCCAAAAGGATTGGCATACACCGTGATTAGATTGGGCAAATTATTCTCAGATGTTGAATTTCTGATTCAGAATGTGATTACAGATAAAATTGACAAATTTTTCAAATTGGTAGAAATTGAGATGTCTGAAATTGAAAAATTTGCTGGCAAGAGCAAGAAAACTTTTTATCACAAACCTGGTTACAAAAAGAAAAACATGAAGACTGGGTTGGGTTATAAAAAGAAACAGTATCAAAAGAAAAGGGCTGAAAAGCAAAATTATCAGAAAAAGATGAACTTTGTTCATGGAACAAGTTTAGAAGAAGATAAAGAACTCAAATTTAGACAACAGTCAAATAAAGAGTTCTATGCTCAGAAAAAACAACAACAACAGGCTAAAGATATTTCAAAGAAAACATGTTTTAAATGTGATCAAATTGGACATGTTGGTTTCAAATGTCCAAATCTGAAGCCTGTTGATGTTGAAAAGAAAAAGAAAGTTGAGGTTGAGAAACAGAAGGTCAACAAGTTTGAATCAAAACAGACTTGGAAACCGAAACCAAAGACACCCAATTTTGAAACTAAACAGATTTGGAAATAAAAAGTTGATCGTTCAAAGTCAAAACAAGCTTGGAAACTAAAATTGTCTAAGCTTGAACCAAAACAAATCTGGAAACCTAAAATTGATATGTCAAAACGAAACATTCAAACTGATTCAAGATTTTTTCAAAGAAATGTTTTTAAGGACAAATTTGGGTGGCAAAGAAACAAACAATTTCTGTGAGTAAAAATCGGAAAATTGATTCAACTAAAAAGGTTGAAAATAAGAATGAAAAAGTTTTTGTTAAAAATGACAAAGATTTTCCGAAGTTGAAAGATTCGTATTGTGTTAAAATACCCAATGTTAAACTGGCCTGGGTAGCATTATTCAAATGATTGAGTTAGTTGAATGTGCAGGTGCTCCTGAAGATAGACGAATGTCAAACTGAGGAGAGGAGCAGCCTGGCACAGGAGGCTGCAGTCCCCTACAAGTGAAAATAGGGAGTTTGTTTGTTTTTTTTATATAAATAAACCATAAATAAAAAATCCTAAAAATAGAAAAATTTAAAAACCAAAAATATGTTTTTATTTTGTCAAAAATTGAAAATGAAAAAAATGTTGATTGAATATGACGAAATTCTCACGGCTGAACAAACATGATTATTTCACAAGTGATTAAATGGTTTTAACATTGTTAAAAATCAATGTGTTGTAAATCATGGGGGTACTTTATGCAAAATAGAGCATGAAAAGCAGAAAATGGATGGCGAGATGAAGCTATCTGCATCGGGTTGTCAAATTTTCTTTAAATGTTTTGAATTTTAGGGGGAGTAAGATTTTTGAAAATACAAAAACATTTGAAAATTTAAAAAAGCCAAAAACAATATAAAATTCAAAATGAGTTTTTGTGTAAAAAGAGAAAATGATAGTACATCAGTAAGACAGTCACAGCATGCTAAAGAAATGGAAAGTTAAAATGTGATAAACGGTCTCACTGATGATATGCCAGTAGGTTTCTACACATTTAGTAGGTTGATTTCAAGATATAAACATAAATTCAATATCTTGCTTATCTCGTGGGGAACATCTTTCGGATATATGGATAACCTCTGAAATCTCATTTGAGAGGTTGCCTGATTCTGAGATACTAGGTCTTTATATTGTTTGATATCTGGGGTATTATACCTGGTCTTCTGATTTTGCATGAGCAATGGCCTAGACCTCGTATGATGCTTTTGCGTGCTTAAAAAGCTTACTCTCTGCATAAAAATTGAGAAAATATCGAAAGGTATAGATCTAGTGCAGTTGTAAAGAAGATCCCTAAGTGGGACACACCTAAAGATGAGCCTTCATCTCTTTGACTGAACGGTAGTTCATACCTGAGCTCTCAAGGTCTCACATTACCCAAAGTACAGATATCAATATAGTATACTCACCTGAAAGACTGAATCTAGGGAATCTTGATACGGGAGTATATTCTGAGATGGGACACGCGAATAAGTTAAGTGCTTAAAACTCTAAATCTCGTATCTCAGAACAGTTGAAGTTTGTGTGAGAATTTAAGTTGATCAGTATACTGACAATCTAAGTGAATCGTTTAGAACTTCAAGTGTTTATAGCTCAACGGTGCTAGTGATTTGTCATAAACTGATATGATCCTTTGACACGTACTCAAACAAAAATATTGTCTGTAAATATTTGTATACTGCATTTCATTTTAGAAAACACTCTGAAAATCTTAGAAAAACCCAAAAAGAATGTGTTTTGGCATAAACTTTGAAAATTCAAAAGGATTTTGTTTCTATTTTAGTTTCGACAACCGATGTCCGAGAGCTGAGTTTCAAAATCTAAAGTATGCTGAATATGTTTCTAAAAATAAACAAGTTCATTAATTTGAAACTTGAGGTTTTAAATTGAAAAATATATAAACAGTTTTTGAAAATCTCCAAGGTCATTAATTTGGACTTGGATGATTATCTGTGAGGATTTTGGATGCTTAACTGTCAGATATATATAGTTATATGATAGAGGGAGTAGAGTTGGGTAATTCTGGAAGTCTACATATTGTTACATCTTTGTTTAGAGCCAGGTTATCATTCAAAAAAATTTCATTGTTAAATATTTGTGATTTTCAGATGTAAAGGCCAGATTAGGATCCTGATAGCTGAGGCTAAGGGGGAGTCTGAAGACGAGCTCAAAGCAAGGGGAGCTTGTATTCGAAGAGCCAAATGTCTATCCTGAAAAGCACGGAAGCTTAAAGAAAGGGGGAGCCTGGAGATAGAGTCAACAAAAAGGCGGAGCTGAAGCAGGAACTAGATTCAAGAGGAGCTTTAAGAGATAAAGGGGATTCTATGGTGCTGATATTGTCAAAGCTTATAGAAGACTCGGAGAGAAGACAGAAAGCTACAAGATTGACTGCAGTAATATCCAAGGGGGAGTCTGTGAGTGCATAATGTCTATCACTTCCGTCAATCTGGTTTCGTAGTAGAAAATGATCAAGACATGGTGTTATAATGTTAAATATAGGAGAATGGCATAATTGTAAATAAGGAGTTCTTCCTTTTGTGAGCCCTATAAGTAGGTGAGTCTTGAGTCATTTTATAACTTTTGCATATTAAAGCTTTGAAGATTCTAGAGAGAGAAAGTAGTGTAAAAGGTGATTCAAGGTGTAGTGTTTGTCAAATCTTTTAAAGAATCATCATTATATTATTTTCTTGTGTCCGATCCACACACGTACACGGATTCCGCACATGATACGTGTTCTTCGCAATTGTCGGGAGTTCAAACTCGATCCAGAAACGAATCCACAATTATAAAACGCCAAAATGCTATAAATGCCAAACAGCAAAACTATAATAATTTCCTTTAATCACATATTATTAAAATAACTCCAAAAATTACTGAATTGTATAAAACAGGGTGCAAGAGAATAGAACAAAAGATGGATGAATAAGTAGATTAACTTAAATGCCATAAATTACTTTCATTTTATAATTTTCATGTTGACCAATGTATTTGGTTTAGACTATTGCATCTTCTTGTTTCTAAACGCCATGAATATTATTTACAATGTGCATGTCTGATATATGTTTCAAAACGCCATAACATTATTTTGCTCACATATTTTATTTACTGAAAAGTGTTCTTTTTCTTTGGTGTTTATGTGTGTGTGCGATCTTCTATGGTTTGTTATGTAACTTCAAAATCACATGTTATGCACAAAAAGTGAAAAAGTGTGAAAAGACAATAAAAATGATATATAAAAAAAATATAAAACCCCAAATGCTGATATTGTGTGTTCTAAAAAATATAAAATATAAAACACGCCAAACTACTCTTCACTTGCTCTCGAAGACCGTGTCAATTTTCTTTTAATTACGACCTTCTTGCCTGTCAATGCGTAGTGTCCGAAAGCTTTACAATTCTTAAACTGTCTTTCTTTCGCTCCGGGCTTCCCTTTTGTTTTTTCAATTGCTTCCTCCTGTTTAGATTTCAAACGCTTGAGAGATCCAGAACCTTTCAACTTATGCCCAATAGGGACTCTTATTGGATTCTTTTCGTTTTGATATTGCCTTGTTATCTTCACAAATCTATCCCTAGTACTAGGAGGAGGAGGAGGAGGAGGAGGAGGAAGAGGAGGAGGAGGAACAATTTGCATATCTTGAACCTTCTTCATATAAGATTGAACATGATCCTTGTATAAATATAGCTCTTCCTTATTACTAGATAAACGGTTTAAAGTATACTCCATTCCAAAAATAATTTCTCGCATTATACTTTGCACATCGGAATCAAGCTCGATCATAAATTCACGACTCATTGAGTAATCGAAAGAGCAATTTGGCGAAGCCTCTTTACGCCATCTATTCAAAATGTACTATTTTGGAAATTCCATAATATCCAAACTTCTCAAAACATAAAATATATGTCAACATAGCAAACCAAACTGCTCAAAATGCCTGCATGAGCAAGTGTTGGTGCAATCAGACTTACGGTACATTACCTGAAAAAAGCCAAAAACAATGTATATATAAAACGCTATGCAGACAATCTTTTTATAAACACCATCAAACAACAAACACAAAAACTCCAGAAAAAACAATAAATGTTTAAAAATATAATAAACCCCATACTCATAAAATGCCAAATAATATACCAAAAAAAATGCCATTGTTTACCTCGAATAAGGATGTACAAGGCTGCTGGAAATCATTTATGTAGAACTTAACAAACCCATCGAGTTGCTCTTCATAACATTGATTTAAGCAATCCACAATCCCAATTAGCTCATCTTGAATGTCACAAAAAAAAAATATTTTTTGTGTATATCTCATCAGCTTGGCTCTCCAGCACTTTATAATTACTTTTCAACTGGGGGGCATTTGTATCGAGATTCATGATCATTTTTCTGGTACATGTGATGTTGTGCTTCTATTGCAGTTTCGTAATGAGTCATGAACTCAACAAGAGTATATTTTGCATTGCACACTTGACCAAAAAATGGTTATCGCTGTCCGACCTCGATGTCGTACGCACAAGGCCCGACAGTTCCTCTATTCTATAGTATGCAAGGATCCAAGAATCCCTAAGTGCAAAAATATCAGAAAGCCATTCATTATCATCTAAATTGAACTCTTCAATAACCTCTTCCCATCCTGATTCAAACTCTTCGGGTGTAAGAATATCCGTCCACACAACACCACAAATACGTTATTTAAAATTGGTGGAATTGCATAGCTTAACACCAACCTATAAAAAACACGAAAATGCCATGGAATAAATACATTAGAAACAAAAAAGCTTACATGAAAAACAGTTATGAATAGCAAAACGCCATATATCTTAAAACGCCAAACATATGAAAATAAGAAAATCAACCTTTAGAGAGAGTTTATGTATCACATGCCACATGCATAACCAACGCCCCATTCAACAAATACAACAGAAATAGCCTTCTTCATTGCTGGATCTTTGTCAGTGACAACAACTTTTGGTTGAGCACCGACAGCTTTTAGAAAAACTCTCAACAACCATTGTTGGGATTGAACCCTACCAGAGGAACAGATAATTAAAGCCAAAACTGGATCAAGAGCAGTGGATCCAGAATAAGCAGATGTTATGCATATAAGTCTCTCCCCTTGAAAGTGGCTTCAACATCTGCTGACATCCTATCTACTGATCGTAAAAACTGCTGACCTACAAACTGCTGATCAAGTAAAAGCCTGATGAAAGACTAAAGCTCTGCTGTTCAATCTACTGCCTTGAGCCAAGCTCTGCTGATCTGGACAAGTACTGTTGGGTTCACTTCAGTGGAAGGATGCAGCAGTAGTTTAAATGTCTTAGTGTAATGAAATGTAAAAACAGTAGTTAGCAAAGCAGAGGTTGTATAGATCAGAGGTTAGAGTTTGTTAGGAGGTTAGACGTCACTTTCAAGGTGACGTCAGCTTAGATGCCTCAGTGGTTTGCTTGTGCCTATAAATAGAACAGTGCTCTGTAATGTTCTATTAGCTCTTTGCAAAATCTTCTTCCTGCACGAACAAACACTATGAGCTCAGGCTGAGGGGGAGTTTGTATTCAGACATTGCATTGTAATCGTTATTGAAATAAATTCAATCTTTTGGTTCTTTGTGGAAAATGTTTGATTAAAGCAATTCTCTCGTTTGATTGTGTGCAAAGTTTGTTTCCATCTTAATTCTGCTGCACAACTCATCCATCTTCATCTTATTTCAAACATAAAACACAATCAAAACCAAACTCAGATCCTAACAATTGGTATCAGAGCTTGGACAGTCAAATTTGATTTAACAATCATTTTGACATAAATAGTTCAGCTCATAATCGTTGATACTGATAGTTTGTTCGTTTGTGTTGAAAAACAGAGCAAGGTTTAATCACCCTCAAAGTTGATTGATCAGTGCCTGTAAAACAACCAGGATGACGTCACAGTCACAAGATGATAAGAATAACATTGGCTCGCTTTTTAAACCACCCATGCTTAAACGTAATGAATACAACATCTGGGAGAGAAGGATGGGTCACATCCTTGCTCAACAGAACACTGGATGTTGGAGGTCTGTTGTTTTTGGTCCCCATGTTCCTATGGTGCCAAGTGCTGAGGATGCAAAGAAGTTCGTTCCTAAACCAACTGAAAACTATACTGAAACTGATTTTCAAAAGTTCGAACTCGATGCCAAAGCATTTAGCATCATAGCATCTGCATTACCCAATGAGATCTATGCTGGACTGTTACATTGTAACAGTGCCAAAGAGCTATGGGATGCACTGAAGGAACAGTTTGGGGGGACAGAAGAAGTCATTGAAAACATTAGGGAAATTCTGAATCAGCAGTATGAAACATTTTGTCACATCAAGGGTGAATCACTGACTCAGCAATTTGAGCGATTCAGTTGTCTCATTAGTGAACTAAGGCTTATTAAAGTAACATTTCCAAATTCAACTCAAAATAGCAGGTTCCTTAGGTCACTACCAGAAAAATGGGATACCATAGCTTTTGTCACTAGAAACTCTGCTGAGTTCAAAGATCTGACCCTGACCCAACTTCATGGTAGACTTCTGACCTATGAAAGGGAGTTGAACCATAAAAAGAAGTTGAAAGAGTCTGGCAAAGTTGCTGATGATTAATCATTCGGTAGCACAGCTCTTTTTGGTCAGGAAGAATCTGGTAGCAGTGGTAAGGATCAGGGTTATGATCACTTCATTGATATAACTGCTGGTGGAAATTTTAACAACCCTGATCCTCACTCTGCAAATTATGCTTTTACTGCAAATTGTGAAAACCAGATGTCAGATAATTTATGTTTTGAACTCAATGATTTGCAACACTTTGATCCCACTGACTTAGAAGAGATGGACATTTTGCATCAATTGGCTTTGCTTAGTGTAAGAACAAGCAAATTCTACAAAAGAACAGGGATAAAATTCCCAGGGTTACATGGGAATTTAAGGGTGGGGTTGGATAAATCAAAAATCAAGTGTTACAAGTGCAATAGGCTAGGTCATTTTGCTAGGGAATGCAGGAGTCAAACTACTGGTCCTATAATCACTCATCCCAGCTCAAACCCTAGACCACAAAATCAATGCACTGTTCACTATACCCAATATACCCCTGCAGCCCATGTTAACATTGCTCACTATGCTGCAACTCTTGTGCATGTGCATTATGTCCAAACCACTGTTCCACAAATTCAGTATGTTCAAACCCCTGTCCCTCAGGCACAAGTGCAACCTGTTGCACCTCAAACAGCTGCTCCAGCAGTGGTACAACCAGATCAGCAAAGCTTCTTCACTCAAGGCTTTGTTGACTGGAGCAGCATGCCTGAAGAGCTTGGTGATGAAAATTTTGCACTCTATGCTTTTAATGAACCTTCTAATGATGAATTTTGTTTGATGGCATTAGAGTCAATATCAGAGGGGATAGAAACTGAAGGTGAACAGCTAAGTGCTGAAACAGTGGATGAGGTAACTGAAACAGTGGTTATTGCAGTTGCTGGTGAACTGCTGCTGGGAGAAAATTCAGAAACCCTGATTGAACCACTGACAGACCCCTGGTCCAAAGATGACAAGGAAGAAAAGAGAGCAGGTGAGAAAGAAGTAAGAGCTGATGATGAAGAAAATCATCAATGTGATTGTGCCATGATGGCTGCTGCCAAGGTATCACCTCAAGTTCTTGAAAAAACTGTGTTCAGACAAGTGCATTATTGCATTTGCTAACATCAAAGAGGTAAATGAAAACCTTAGGGATAAAATCTTAACTGGTGAAGTCAAATTTGAAAAGTCATTGAAAGAGCTTAGAAACAAATTGGCTGAAAAAGATAAAGAGATCAGCAGTCTCAAAGAAGAGCAAAGCATAACCAAAACTCAACTCCAAACTATGGTAGAAAAATACCAAGTTTGCAAAAAGGAGTTAGAGTCCACCCAAATCACAAGTGAGAGATGGGTGGAATCTTGTAAAAGGTATGAGGTTATGATTGAGAAACAGCTTGAAAGCAATGTCAAGTTTGGTGTAGGATATAGAAAATATGATGATCTTGTAAACACTGCTGGTAAACAAGCTGGTTCATATGAAATTAAACCAACAAAAAAGAATGGCCAAGAAGTGAAAATCACTGATAAACTTGGTAACAAAATCACACTTGAGAGACCAGTGGGATCCCCTACTTTTGAGGAAATTGAGAAATACCAATTTAAACCCACATGGTCTGATGAGTGTGACATTCTTGAAAATTTTAAACCCATGGATTTCACAACCACTGATGGTGTTAAATATCCAAAAGCAAAAGTCATTCCTCTCAAGGACATCCCAGCAGATGTTAAAAACTCTGTTGCAAAGGAGTCTGAAAAGAGAAAGAAGAGAGAAAAGATCAATAACTTGTTTTGTGAATTTTGTGAAAAGAGAAACCATCTAACAAAAGATTGTTTTCATCTAAAAGCATATGATCTAAACAAAACAAGTGTCATTGTTCCTGCTGAAAGCTGCACCATTTGTGGTAAAACAAACCACAAAACTCAAGCATGTGTGTATCTCAAAAACTTTGATGTGAAAAAGAATGAATACACTGCTAAAACATCCTTGAGTCCATCAACCTCATCTGTCAAATTCACCAAGAACCAACCACTGTTTGTGCCAGTTCAAACAGCTGTCACAAAACAGTTGAACCAAACATCTGTCAAAAGAGATGTTCAGGTTACTGATGCACCCCCTGCCAACCAGTTCAGAAAAGGCAAGGAACAATCATCTTACCAAAGGATTCCACACGTTTATGAGACCTACAAAAGGCCCTCTAAACCCAGAGTGAACATGCATCCCTTTGGGTACCAACAGGTGATTGGGCAAAACCCACAACAGTGGTTAGAAAGAAACAGTCCTAAAACTGTCCAAACCCCTGACCTAACCACTGTCCATCAATCTGCATCCATCCCAGACACTGTTGAGACTCCATCCAAAGCCTTATTGGCTTTGGAAACCCTAATGAACTAATCCTTTTACTTTATGTGCAGGGAGCTTCTGCATGCTTAAATAGCCTTTGGTATGTAGATAGTGGAGGCTCCAGGCACATGACAGGATGTAAAGCCCTACTCAAAGATTTCAAAATTCATGGAGGGGGTGATATATCCTTTGGGAATAATAGTAAAGGAAAAGTTCTGGGGTCTGGTACAGTGCAGTCTGGAAATGTAAAATTTGAAAATGTCAATCTTATAGACAATCTGAAATTCAACCTCCTGAGTGTTTCACAAATGAGTGATAAGGGCTATGGGTCATTCTTCACAAAGGAGTGTTGTAGGATTGTTGGACCAGAAATGGTTAAAAAGATTGAAGCAATAATAAAAACTGGAAAAACAAAACTTGTTGCTCAAAGAAGTGGCAATGTTTATGTTGTTGATATGTCAAAAGAGTGTCCCAGAGATGATGCATGTCTGTTCTCAGCTGCCTCTAACAAAGAGACAGAACTTTGGCACTAGAGACTGGGGCACACAAATCTCAAGACAATCACTGAAATTTCAAAAAATGGCCTTGTAAGAGCTTTTCCACAAAAACTGTTTTCATGTCCTGAGCATTGTGTTTCCTGTTTAAAAGGAAAACAACATAAAAGCTCCTTTAAGTCCATTGAAGAGTCCAAAACAACCCAGTGTTTGCAAATGCTGCACATGGATCTGTTTGGCCCAGTTCAAGTCATGAGTCTCAAGAAAAAGAGATATTGTTTGGTTATTATTGATGACTTCTCTAGGTTTACATGGACTTTCTTTTTACACTCAAAAGATGAGACTGTAGGCATTTTGCAAGACTTTGTGACATAGGTTGAAAAGCAATTTGACCTTCCAGTAAAAGTCTTCAGGAGTGACAATGGCACAGAATTCAAAAATAAGGAGTTGGATGCCTTCTGTGTGAAGAAAGGGATTGTAAGGCAGTACAGCATCTCTAGAACACCAGAGAAAAATGGGGTAGTTGAAAGAAAGAACAGAACTTTGATTGAGGCTGCCAGAACCATGCTTGCTGATTCAGGTTTGCCATTAACTTTTTGGATAGAGGCAGTAAACACTGCTTGCTATGTCCAAAACAGAGTTTTAATAAACCCCTGGCACAAAAAGACTACCTATGAAATTCTGTATAAAATCAAACCACTGATCTCATACTTCAAGGTATTTGGCTGCCCATGCTTTATTTTGAACTTAAAAGATTCCATCTCAAAATTTGTAGCCAAAGTAGATTGTGGTTATCATCTGGGATACTCAACCACTACCAAGGCCTACAAAGTGTTTAATACACGGACCAAAACAGTGGAGGAGACCTTAAATGTAAAGTTCAATAAACTTTCATCAATGAAAATCCCAGCAAATCCTGCAGATTTGTTTTATCTTGATAAATTTACTTTTGAAAATACTGCTGTCAAGACTAACAGTGCAGGTCCATCAGAGGATTCATCACCAGACTATGGGTATGAAATCATCATCCCTCAAAAGTCTGCCACAATGGGAAAGGCATCAGTTGTTCAAAACAGCTGTCAAAGCTCAACCACTGCTACCTCAACAGTTGTTGACCAAAGTAGCCCATCAACCACTGCTTCCACATCATCAAACACTGCTGACAAAAGTCCCCAAATAGTGGATAAAAGTCAGTATGTGTCCTCACCATTACCTCCTATTCCACCACCTTTTGAAGCCACTGGTGGATCATCAAAGTCACCAGCAGTGGTTAGCTCAGATGATACACATTTGCAACCTTCACCAACAAATGCCATCATACCATACTAAGGAGATTTAATCTTCTTGAGATCTCATCCACCTGATCAAATCATTGGCAACATCAATGAAGGGGTGCTCACAAGAAAGCCAAACCCAAAACATTTGTCTTTTTGCTGGTTTTCTATCACTCCATCAGCCAGTCAAGTACCAAGAGGCACTGAAAGACAACAGCTGGGTAGAAGCCATGCAAGAAGAGATCCAACTGTCACACCCCGATTTCCACGTGTCACCGGTGGGCCCGGTGGGGGAGTATCGTGACGTGGTTGGCAACATAATAGTCAAACAACACAATATTTAATATGCACAGCGGAAGCAATTTAAAAGATATAATACAACTGAATTTAATATTGTAATATCAATGTCACAATATTTGGAAGTTTATCCACAGATGGATCGATAACAAAATGTAACAATAGTTCAACAGACTTCAGGCATCTTAAGCTTGCGAGACTTCTAATGATGCTAAGGAGAAATCCCAGCCAATTACGCTTAGTACCTGCATTTAATCTTTTTGGGAAAATACGTCAGTTTACACTGGTAAATACATTCAACTGACTCATTTTGGAAAATGATTGAAAATTGGTTTGGATGCACGTGGCATAAACATTTTTGTTTAACTTGGGAGAATTATTTAAATATATAATCTTGTGAACGAATTACATGTTCCTTGTGCGTTCAGTAGCCCGGATCTTGTCCGGGTTAAAGATCAATAGACACACCACAATATTCTTTTATGCACTGACGGGTGTACGCCTACACCCCGCGCTTAAGTCGTGGCCATTTCGTAAAATGATGCCAAGGATATTCGGGACATGGTCATTAACCCCCCAAAGGCTTTAAGTAACAAGACTGTTTAAACGAGCTGATCAAATTTATTCAATTACCCACTCAACGGTGGAGAATTTGATGCCCGATCAAGCGGTATGCTATATACCGTAACCCAAGCCCGTATAGGGAAAATAAGTTAAAAGTATTTACCTGAGCAAAGTATATATCACAATAAGCAAATTGCAAGTAGCTTTTACTGGTCCTCCTAATCTGGAACGAAGGTTTATAATAACCAATTAGAATCCTAACGGGTCTTTAATTAAGCTTAAGCTTAGACCGGCTAGTTTCAAAGATACGGTTCGTATGCACGATTAAGCGAAGACCGGATAGAATGTGATTTAGACCCGACAAGTTCAGAGACTTGTTTAATATGGGAATTTCATACACATTCTGGATTTTGAGATAAAACCGATAAGGTTTGACCCGTTTAGGCTAGTTTATGTAAACTAGTTACATAAACCGAACCGAACGCGTAAAAAGCGTAACGAGTATTCATGAGAGCTATTTATAGGTTTCCTAAGTTAATATGCTTCATATATGTTGTGACATCAGTAAGATATCATTTATTATGCCCGAAACGAGTTTAAACACAAACTATGCCCCGTAGGGGTAGTTTGGTCATTTACAAGGTTATAAAAGAGTCTAAGTGTTTAACTGAGTTACAGGTCTGATGTACTCAGAAAACATACTCAAATTAATGAGTTATAATAGTAGGATAAAGTATATATGTGAAATTTATCAATTATAACCAAACTATGCCCCGTAGGGGTATTTTGGTGATTTCACATAAGCCGAAAAGCTCAAAACTGAAGTCTGAGTTTAACAACCTTTGCTTACTGTTAAAATACTATAATTTTCCTCAAATATCAGTAGGTATCAACCCTTGTATGTTTAAAATACTTCTAGTACATACTATGTGTTAAAAACGCTTAAAAGGCGATTAAAGACCATTTCCGGGTTTGATACTTAAATCTGATATTTTTATATTTCCAGAAGGTTCAAAATAATTTATTTATCATATGTGATCAGTAGCAAAAGGTTTGGAGTCGTTTAGATATGTAAAACTCATTTTATGGCCCGTAAGGGCAAAACGGACAATTACCAGATTAAGCCTACGACTATGAGTTATGCTCAGCCTAAAATTAATTAAAAATCTTTAAAAATCCCAAAATAATATATTACATCAGTGGGTAAAAGATTTGATATCAAAAAGTATGTTTAAGTAGGCTATACGCTAAATACGCCGTTTAATTAACATAAAGCCTTAATTTTACGCTAACGAGCATAACTCTTAATCTACACCTCAAACTGATGTCAAACTTTGCATACAAGTTTATATATCAGTAATTAAAGTTTCTACTCTTTTACATTTCCAAAAAAACTGATGTCAAACTTTGCATACAAGTTTATAAATCGCATTTTAAACTTTTTGTTGACTTTTTAATTACACGTTTGACCCGACATTTGACCTAGTTAGATTGGGAATCAGGGGAAACCCTTTTAAGGTTTTATTACCCACATAATTACCTACTTAAAGGTACTTTTGATTCGAATAATCACTAGACCATTAGTGATTAATCTTAAAGTCAACCGTTAATTACGACGGTTTGACTTTTAAGCTAAAACTAGGCTAAAACTTAATTAAGAAAGGTTAAGCCAACTTACAAAGGTCCTATGCACGAAATGTGAACACTTGAGAGCAGACTTGAGCTCCAAAAATGATCAGATAGCTTGAAGAAGATGTGAAGAACAATGGTTGCATAACATGCCTTTATATAGTGTTTTTCTCACCATAAATCCTTGACACATGAGTCTACAACCCTCCACAACTGATCAACACTTGTTCCTAGTGTTTAGGAGGTGCTTTAGGGGTCAACAGATGTGGAAAATCAGTTAAAGTCGCGCACAATAGGACATGGCAGACAACAACCACGATTTTCGGAACTGAGAGTCCCTCGCGTGGCGCGAGGGCTCCTCGCGTGGCGCGACGGGTCATCTGCAGAATCATCATTTTTTATTTTTGCGATTTGATCCTTGGCTCTTCAAATTTCGATTAGGCACTTGTTTCTTGCATTATGAACCCCCATAATTGATCTATAAGGGCTTTAAAACATATACCCACTTCGTTAAGTACCCGGTTAACTTTATTGTTACCCGAAAAGTCCAAACTTTCAACGTTTACGCTTTAACCCTTCGCACACGAATTTGATCATAACTTTCTCACGATTACGAAACTTTATGAAATTTATATCGTGCATTCTAGTGATCATAATTAACAGTTACAAAGCTTCGGGTTGGTCAAAAGGTCACTCAGAGGTATAAATTAAACATGTTGACACATTTAGTCCCTGTAGTTTGAAATCTCTCACTTTTAGCTTCGTATGATCCATGATTTATTCGTTTGAAGGTATGAGCATCATGTAGGGTTAATGTACACTATATTTATTCACAGTTGACACTTAGAATACGTATATTCACATACTTTCCATGTTTGTCAACTTTAGTCCTTCTATAATATTCTTTCACACGTTTTAAACATATGACACGTGTCAACACATTATAGGACGTGAATTTTCGAGGTGTTACATCCTCACCCCCTTAAAATAAATCTCAACCCGAGATTTAGTGAAATAAATAAGGGTACTTTTCTTTCATCGTGGATTCGACCTCCCACGTGTATTCGGGACCTCTACGGGCATCCCATTTGACCTTTACAATAGGTACATGCTTCCTTCGAAGCTTCTTCACCTGTCGATCTTCAATCGACAAAGGTTTTTCCACAAATTTTAAGCTCTCATCTATATGCACATCTGTATGCGGTATTACCAGTGATTCATCAGCGAAGCACTTTTTCAGATTGCAGATGTGGAACACATTGTGAATTCCACTGAGCTCTTCCGGTAAGTTTAACTTATAGGCAACTGACCCGACACGTTCGATAACCTCGAAAGGTCCTATGTATCTCGGGCTTAGCTTGCCTTTCTTACCAAATCGCATCACTCCTTTCCAGGGTGATACTTTAAGCAACACTTTATCACCTACTTCGAAGTGAAAAGCTTTACGCTTTGGATCTGCGTAACTCTTCTGCCTATCTCGGGCAGCCTTGAGACGGTCACGAATCTGGAAAATCTTGTCCGTCGTTTCAAAGACTATCTCTGGTCCTGATAATTGGACATCTCCAACTTCTGCCCAACACACGGGCGATCTACACTTTCTACCATATAATGCCTCAAAAGGCGCAGCCTTTATGCTGGTGTGGTAGCTATTGTTGTAGGAGAATTCGATTAATGGTAAGTTCTTATCCCAACTGCCACCCAAATCGATCGCACATGCACGTAGCATGTCTTCCAACGTTTGAATAGTACGCTCACTCTGACCGTCAGTCTGAGGATGATAAGCTGTACTAAAATTTAAGCATGTGCCCAAAGATTGTTGGAAACTCTTCCAAAAATGTGACGTGTACCTACTATCTCTGTCAGAGATAATAGACACAGGTATGCCATGTAAAGCTACAATCTTATCAACGTATAACTGGGCTAACATGTCGGAGCTATAAGTCTCCTTGATAGGTAAGAAATGTGCTGACTTAGTCAGTCTATCAACTATAACCCATATTGTATCATTTCCTTTCCTTGTCTTAGGTAACTTGGTAATAAAATCCATAGTTACCATTTCCCACTTCCACGTAGGAAGTTCAGGCTGTTGTAGCAAACCTGATGGTTTTTGATGCTCGGCTTTGACTTGCGCACATGTCAAGCATTTAGCTACATGAGTGGCTACAGACTTCTTCAAGCCTATCCACCAATAATTTGCCTTTAGATCCTGGTACATCTTATCAGCTCCAGGATGAACGGAGTATTTGGAACTGTGGGCTTCCTGGAGGATAACATCACGAAGTCCCCCATAAATTGGAACCCATATTCGTCCATTCAATCTTAAAATTCCGTCCTTGCTAAGAGTTAACTGCTCCTCAGTTACTCCTAACTTTTCATTAGGATAGTTAGCTTCCAACACAGCTTCCTTCTGTGCAGCTAACAACCTTTCAATCAAATTATTCCTTATCTCCATGCGCTTGGCATTGATTCGGATGGGTTTCATCCTTTCCTTTCGACTCAAGGCATCAGCGACTACATTCGCCTTGCCGGGATGGTATCTTATTTCACAATCATAGTCATTCAAAGTCTCCATCCAACAGCGTTGCCTCATGTTTAACTCTTTCTGATTAAACAGGTGCTGGAGGCTCTTGTGGTCAGAATAGATCACACACTTAATACCATATAAATAATGCCTCCACAGTTTTAGTGCGAATACAACGGCACCCAACTCCAAGTCATGGGTGGTGTAATTCTTTTCGTGCACCTTTAACTGTCGTGATGCATAGGTAATAACTTTGCCTTTCTGCATAAGCACACACCCCATGCCAGTGTGCGACGCATCACAGTAAACCACAAAGGCTTCTATTCCCTCTGGCAATGTCAGTACTGGGGCGTTGCTCAACTTTTGCTTTAAGATATCAAAGGACTCATGCTGCTTAGGGCCCCAAACGAACTTTACTTTCTTCTTGGTCAAGGAAGTTAGGGGTGCAGCAATCCTTGAAAAATTTTCGATGAAACGCCTGTAATATCTTGCCAATCCCAGGAAGCTACGAATCTCTGTAGGCGTCTTTGGTTCTTGCCAGTTCATAACTGCTTCAACCTTAGCGGGATCCACTTGGATACCTCGCTCACTAACCACGTGTCCAAGGAATTGGACTTCTCGAAGCCAGAATTCACACTTAGAGAATTTGGCATAGAGCTTCTCCTAATGCAGGAGTTTGAGAATACATCGAAGGTGTTTCTCGTGGTCAGCTTGGTTCTTAGAGTAAATGAGAATGTCGTCAATGAAGATGATGACGAATTTATCTAAGTACGGCTTGCAAACGCGATTCATGAGATCCATGAACGCAGCCGGTGCATTAGTGAGCCCAAAAGGCATCACTAGGAACTCGTAATGGCCATAACGAGTCCTAAATGTGGTTTTATGCACGTCTTCATCTCTGACCTTCAGTTGATGGTAGCCTGGCCTCAAATCAATCTTCGAGAAATAACTTGCCCCTTGTAACTGATCGAACAAATCGTCGATCCTGGGCAAAGGATACCTATTCTTGATCGTGACCTTATTAAGCTCATGATAGTCGATGCACAGACGCATCGATCCATCCTTCTTCTTAACAAAAAGGACAGGTGCTCCCCAAGGAGACGAACTAGGTTTAATGAAACCTTTGGATAGCAATTCGTCTAGCTGTGTCCTCAATTCTTTCATCTCCGTGGGCGCCAACCTATAAGGTGCTCTAGCAACTGGTGCTGCTCCGGGGATGATATCAATCCTGAATTCCACTTGCCTATCTGGTGGCAAACCAGGTAGTTCTTCCGGAAAAACTTCTGGGAATTCAGAGATGACAGGGATGTCTTCTATGTTCGGTCTGGGCTCATCAATAATCACTTGTGCCATGTAGATGACACAACCCTTCTTTAAACATTTTGAAGCCTTGAGCATAGTCACTTGCTCAGGCAGCCCATACTGGGTATCTCCCCGAATGGTAAGTGATTCACCAGACGGAGTCTTTATTAGCACTTGTTTCTTGTTACAGACAATTTGGGCCTGGTTATGAGATAACCAGTCCATACCCAGAAATATGTCAAAACCGGCCAACTTAAAGGGAAGTAGAGACAGAGGAAAAGAATGGTTCTTAATGGATATAACACACCCATCTAACACAGTTGAGACGGTTTCTAGTGTACCATCTGCTAACTCCACCTCATAATTCACACTTAAGGTTTTGACAGGTAATTTCAGCAATTCACAAAACTTATTATCAATGAAGGACTTATCAGCGCCTGAATCAAAAAGTACTCTAGCATAGACGTCATTTACAAGGAAAGTACCTGTAATAACGTTGTCGTCTAGAATCGCTTCTTTTGCGTCCATTCTGAAGACTCTAGCATTAGTCTTCTTGGCCTCTTCAGGCTTCTTGGTGTATTTAGGGCAGTTGGTTTTAATGTGGCCCTTTTCATTGCAACGGTAGCACGTTGCGTCTTTCATCTTCTTGCAATCCAAGGTTTTGTGATCCGTGGACTTGCATATACCACAAGCATAGGTTTTTGACTGAGTCTGTGAGTTCGACTCAAGTCTGCACTTTCCAAAGTGCTGTTTCTTGCAAATTTTGCATTTGGGCTTCTCACCAGAATTATGCCCCTCTTTCCTTGAGTCAGATCCTTTCTTGTTGTCACCGTTCCCACGGTGTTTCTTGTTCGATCTACGTGAACTATCATCCTCACGTTTTCTCTTCTCAGCCTCCTTATTCCTCAGCGATCTCTGCCTGACCGCATCCAGAGTGAGGGATAAGGAAATATCAGCTACGGATCTAAAAGTAGTTGGCCGAGAAGCTTTCACGCTTGCCTTGATTTCCGGGGCTAAACCACCGATAAAACGAGCTATTCTTTTTGGCTCCGGGGTTACCAGATAAGGAACCAACCGGGACATCGTGTTGAAGCTCGTTAGGTAAGCTTGACAGTCAAGGTTTGTCATCACCAATGATAGAAAATCAAACTCTATCTTCTCCACCTCATGCTGAGGGCAGTAATTTTCCCTGATAAGGGCAACAAATTGATCCCACGACATATTGTACAATGGGATTTTTCCGGTGGCTTGAATCAGAGATCTCCACCATGCTAAAGCTTCACCCTTAAAAGACTGCGACACAAACTTGACCACGTCTCTCTCAGCGCATCCGCTGATGTCTACAACCGTATCCATCTCATCCAGCCATGTCATACAGTCAATGGCTCCCTTCTCCCCAGTGAAATCCCGGGGTTTGCAGGAAACGAAATATTTATACGAGCAACCCTTGTCACGGGGTCCCTGATTTAGTATAACCTGCTGAGATGGAGCACTGTGGTTCGAGGAGCGTCGGTCATCATCTTTCTTCGAGTCGTCCTTCTTGGATGGTGGCTTTGAAGGCTGCGTAGATAGGGTCCTACTACGAGTCCCACTATACTCCTAGTACAGCCTTTCTAAAGCTTGTGTAACTGCGCCGTCTATTATTGCCTTCAACTCAGCACCCGTTAAATTAATTCGGGCGTTCTCGTTATCCTCCACTGGATGACTATTACCCTCGTCTGAGTTAGCCATTTCAATTGAACTGTTGCAGAAAACAAGGACAATAGTTTATTTGGGAGTTTATTATGGAATTGCCCCTTAGGGTAATTCATTAACCATGGTAAACAGAGACCATATCTGGTTAATTTATTAATCATATTTATTTAGGATTTTAATATAACTTATCCTAATTATAAAACAATAACAGTTTTATTCGTGGCACAAAAGGCCTAGTCACATGGACAAATTTAATTTATAAGTTATGATTTCAGAGAATCAAAAACATGAAGGTATATTGGCACAATAGGCCTAGTTACAAGGACATTTATAACTATATGCTAGGATTTCAGAGAATCAAAGCATTTGAGGTTTGAACCTAGTTCATTACCTTTATCTGACAGGGAGTCATAGCCACCACTGTCCTTTGGCTCATATAGAAATGAGCAGGGCCCGTAGGCACTATATTACCACGTATGGTAAAGGTATGATCATCTTAATTGATGATTTACCCCATGATTTAGAGATCATTTAATTGGGTTTGGAATCTTTGAAAGATCCTTATATAATAATAATGTGTGTGATTTCAAATGAATCACATCTGCCAGGAGTGTTAACATGTTTTCAGATGTTAACAGGGATACGAATCTTTTAAACAGGTCTTACCATCTTGGCCTGGCCTTATAATGACCCGAAGGCTAGGTTTCACATTTTAAGATTCTTATTTAAAATTTTACATAGGCAGATATTTATTTAAAAGGAATGATTTTTTATTTATTTATTTCATATATAATATTTATGCATATAACAGCAAACATGAAATTTATAAAACAATTATTCCATTAATTTACTACAATATTACACGCTGCCCTAAACGGGTCTTTTCAAATAACAAACTTACCCACGCAGGGGTTTAAATAAATACTTACCCTCGCAGGGGCTTAATAACACACATACCCACGCAGGGGCTTAATAATAAACATGATAGTCCATGCAGGGACTTACACAAATACAATAATAGTCCACGTAGGGACCTAAACAATAACATACCCTCGTAGGGGTTTACAGAAAGATAGACCCACGCAGGGGTCAAAATAAACAACATACATACCCACGTAGGGGCTTATCAACAAATGGAAGAATTTAATGATCCTTCTTGTTCTTCCCTTTGATCAAGCTTGCCAATCCTTGGAAGAAGCTCTGTCTCTCCCTACGGTCACGGTGGAAGCCTCGCTCTACTTCATCCAACCTTTGTAGGATTTCCTCCCTTTCTGGGGGAGAAAACCATGGCGGCTGCGATTGCGTCCGGATAATAGGCCTAGGAGGTATCTGGTATCCCTGAGTTGGGTAACCTACTCCCCATGGAGCTCCGTATGGTCCCTCCGGGTGAAGAGCGTTATAATTAGCCGCTACCATATAAGGGTCGGCCTCTGCGTAACCGTAGTTGTGGTGAACCGGTGGCTCGAACGGATTGTATGCCATAGAACCCGTATACGCTGGAATTGGGTTATCAAAACCCATCGGCGGCGGCTGCGGTACAGCTAGGTTAGAAGGTCCACCCATTTGTGGGTCCTCCTGATGTGGCGGATAGTGGCTACCACTGGATTGACGTGGGGAACTGAAATGAAATCCCCTGCTCGTGACGACATGCGTGCACCGGTTCTCCTTCGCCTCGGCGGTTGCGGAGGTGCCGGCTGCACTTGAGGCGGTGGAGGCGGTGGCGTGACTGCCACGAATCTGGAATCCACAGAGGAATCCTGTTGTTGCTGCGGCTGCTGCTGCTGAGGCGACGAATGGTGAGGAGGTGTATAGTACCATTCGTGCCTGGTGAACATAGCTTGGAAGCTATCCGGACCAACATAGGGTGATCCGTGGAACGAAGATCCATCCGAAATCTCGATCGGATGGTTGGGTGTACCACTGGCGGGTTCGACGGGATCCGTGTCCTCATCCATATCCTCCGCGTTGTCTCCCGAGTAGTGGTCTTCTGGCCCCAGTGGGTTAAAACCCACGGGTTCTTGGATGTAATTGGCCGGGTCAAACCGGCCCCTGAAAGCAGGTGTGGGGTCCCCGAAAGAATGATGCAATAATGTTAGTACAGTATGTCTATCGCCTCCGTCATCTCAAGACTGTAGCAGAAATAGATTAAGTTTAGTGCTTATAGTGTTATATTTTAGTAAAAGGCAAGGTGGCATTTGTGTAAATAATGAGATATCTCATTATGTCCCTTGGCCTATAAATAGAGAACTTAGGGTTCTCATTTAGAACTTTTGGAAGACTTTTGACACTTTTGCTCATTTGCTACATTTGAGAGCTCTAGTTCTAGAGAGAGAAAGTGTCTAGGTGATTCACGGTTCCTGTAACGATTTCAGATCTTTGAATAGAATCACATTCATTGTACGTCTCGTGTGTTTCGGTCTTGCTCGTGCACGGATTCCGCACGTCGTACGAGTCGGTTCGCAATCGTTCGGAGTCAAACCGGGACCTAACAAGTGGTATCAGAGCAGGAGCTCGGTTGCGAGGATCAAACGCACGATTTTGTTCAAGATTTGATCAGATTCAGAGCCTAAATCATCCAGATTTGTCAAATTTCTCATATTTTCTTGTTCTTCACGTTTTTATCTGATTTTTGTCAATTTGAACAGGGTTTTACGGTCAAAAATTGCTGAATTTTGGATATGTTGAGCGAAAGTACCTGATCTACAAGCCTACAAAGTTTCATATCCTAATTCAAAGACGTTTGGGAGAATTCAAGAATTTTGTGGTTCGAAAAAAGTTGAATATTGGTGCTGTTGTTCTTGATGTCACACGCACGGATGACTTCTACGTGCGGACAAGTTATACGCACGGATAACACATCCTCGTTGACTGATTGTTGACCTATACGTGCGGATAAGTCATACGCACGGATAACTAATCCGCTTTGACCTTCGTTGACCTATCCGCATGAATACTTGTACGCACGGATAACAAATACGTGTCACAATATTTCACCCGATCAAGTCAACATTAGTCAGAATTGTCAGCACATTAAATACAATCGGTGTGAAGTAACATGAGCACATGACATTTAATTGAATATTAGGTATTGCATGTGAAAGATAACAGGATTGTCGGGCACTTTTCTCAATTAAAATCAGATTATCACGTGGAGGATTATTGGCAGCTTGCATATTTGTTGAATATCACAATTTGGATAACGATTTGTCGTGTAGTGCCATTGACACTCAAATAAAAACAAGTCATACGCACGGATAGCATCATACGCACATATAGCATCATTCCTACCCGCACGGATTACTTTCAGCCATACGTGTTGACTTGCCATACGCACGGACAACTTGTCCGCGCGGATAACATCCCCACCCGTGCGTATCACCACCCGCGCGGATAACAATACGCGTCATAACTATCCGTGTTTGTCAATATAGTCAACATTTTCAAGTTTGTCAGTCAACATATTCGGTGAGCATGTGAAACTAGGTAAAGGTGTCATCAAGTGTTGCTTCATTTAATAATCATATCACGTGATCTAGTCGACAAGCTTTAATTGAATTTCAGTTGTCACGAGATTAATATCCGGATTGTCAGCACCGTTTATAGATACAAGAGATATGCATGTGAACTATTAATTGAAAATTAAAGGATTGCATGTGATAAAAGTTTGTCGGATATCAATTACACGTGATTCAAGCTAACTTTAATTGTAGATGACAGGTTGCATGTGAGGACTTTGTGAAAGTTAGCAATTCATTAATTGAGGTCAAAGAAGTCAACTTCATCCGCACGGATCACCACCCGTGCGTATAGCATCTTTCCCCACCCGTACGCATCAGCTTTGTCACACGGATCCCCACCCGTGCGTACAACATCTCACGGATCCCCACCCGTACGTATCACCATCCGAATTCCCATCCGGACGAATCATCATACGGATCTCCATCCGGATAGCAATTCCATCCGAACGGATCTTCATCTGGATACTGTCCCACTCGCACGGATAGCAATCCACTCGATCGGCAATCCGTGTCACGGAATTTTATTTAAAACAATTGACTTGTGTCGACTCATTCGTTCGAGTATTTGTACAATCAAGTTGTTTGATAATAATTGAACTAATCCTGTTTGTTTGTGATTCAGGTAATTCAAGATGGCTAAAATGTTTGATGAACAGGAAAATGAGAATCTTAAAAATTTAAACGTTTGGATTTCTGATTCTTGGATTGATAAGAAGAACAAGAAGGACGTTTGGTTTAAAAGATCCGAAAATTTCCTATGCATGAAACATGAATCATTGGAGAAGTTGGATAAACGATTTGATGAGTTGAATGATAAGTTACATAAATATGAGATAAGGGTTTCAAATGCTGAAAAAATTTCAAAATTTGCTGATGCATTACCTTTAGAGTGGGAAAAAATTTTAAGTGAACTAAAAAGGGATGCTAGTTTCTCAAAACTTCATTTTAGAGAATTCATCGATAAGCTCAGATCACATAAATTTGATAAAGAAAAAAGAAAAGAAGAGTTGATGAATGAAATGAAGAGGGATTTAGAAAAAAATAAATTTGGAAGTGATTATCGAAATGAGAAAAAGATTTTCTGTATGTCTTGCTGCAAAAAATGTCATGAAATATGATATTAAGAGAGGTTGTTTTATTGATGAATATGCAAACCCTCTTGATTTTGTTAAAATTTTTTGTACAGGAACATTCAGGATGGAAACAAAGAAAGAAGCTGATGTTGAAAAGATGAATGAAAAATGCTCAAAATGTGATAAACTTGGAGCAGACAATGCCAAATTCTTGAGTGATGCGGAGAATTTGACATTGGAAAACAAAGCTTTGAAAGATGGAAAGAAAGCTGATGATGAACAGATTCTGGAGTTGCGCTTGAACTGTGAAAAACTAAAATCTGAAAATCTCAAACTGTTGAGTGATATGGACAGTTTGACATTGGATAACAAGATTTTGAAAGAAAAAGAAAAAGAGTTTGAAAATAAAAAATTAAAATTTGAAAATGATTTCAAAAGTCAGTTAAAGATTTTAGAAGATGAGAGAGATGTTTTTGGTAAAAATAATCTTGAAAAACAGTGTGAAATAAATTCTCATCTTGATAAAATCATTCGACTTGAGCATGAAGCCGAAGGTAATAGAAAGAAAATTGCTGATTTTGAAAAGAAATTGAAAGGTTTTGTGACATCATCATCATTACAAAATCTTGTATGTCCAAAACCTATCAATTCTGTTCCAATAAATGACAAAGTCACAAATTTTGACAAAGTCAAAATTGAAGATTGTGATGACAAAGCTGATGATGAAAAAGAAAAGAAAAGAAAAATATTTTTAGATTTACAAGAAAAATTTAAAAATACTGTTTTGCAATCTACTGAAACAGGTGAATATTCTAAACAAAAACCTGTTAAGAAGAGTGTAGAACAGAAACAAAAAATTAAAAATTCGAAAAATTTTAAAAATGAAAATAAAAGCTCATCAGTTCAGTCATCCAATCATTATAAAAAATCACAAAAATTTGTAAATGAAAATTCACAAAATGATGGTAATAAGTGGTGCAGGTTTGACCACAGTGCTCAAAAGACAAATACAGCATTGAAGAAGAGTGATGATTACCGCAAAGCCAGACAATGTTATGATCTAAGCATATGGTGTGAAAGTGGTAAATGGTACGATAACAGAGTGTGCTACACCTGTGGTGTGAGAGGACACATTGCTGTTAACTGCCAGAATTGGAGTTATGAGACAAGAAGATGCTATAATTGTCAAATCAGAGGACATATTGCCAAAGATTGCCCAAGGAGATCAATGGGAAGATCAAGGGTTGAATTTCAAAGAACGGTAAAGAAACCAGTCACTGTCAAGCCCAAAGAACAGAAAGTGGAAGATAAGAAAGTAAAGCTTTCACAGGGGCAGAGAGACAGACTGAGAAAGAAGAGAAAGAAGGCGAGAGAGTATTTAGAGAAGATTTTGTCTTCAGGTTCACCAGTTGGTTCGAATAAGAGTTCTGATGAATCGATTCACTCGACTGCAAAGCCAAGCAAATCGAATTCTTCAGATGCAAATCTGAGGACAAACAAAAAGAAAAAGAAAGTTATTGGCGATGAATCTGGCTCATCCAAGTCAGACAAGCCAAGTTCGGGCAATGAATCTGATTCCATAAAATCAGAGGAGCCACAAATTGAGGTAAAAAAGGAAGAGACAGTTCCGTTAATGAATGATGAGAACTTTCCACCATTAAAAGCCGCAAACCTAAAATCAAAAGGTGTTGATGCTGGAAAAATGTTTAATAGCAATGTTAAACATATTTTTAGCAAGATGGCTGATGGAAAGGTAAAAGGGGCAAAAGAATTTTATGAAGAAAAGAGAAATGTTCAAAACACACCCAAGACTGGTCAGGCTTGGGTACACAAATCTGTTGGTTGAATTCCTGACTTGCCGGAGCTTCCAGGTTGGTAAGTGTGAAGCAGGTATCGGCATCATTCTTGAGAAATTCACAGGATGGTAACTGTGATATTTCGTCTTACAAGTGGTTAATCAAGGACATTAAGTTGTACTTGATTTTCTACAAGTGATAGTGGCGTTTTGACCTAATAATGTTAAATTTTCAAAATGGTTAAAAGAGAACAAGGTAATGAGATGACCCCGAACCCACAAGTCATGGGTAAACAAACTAATTTTTTTCCGGAAAAACCATTCTGATTAAAACAAACTTAAGTGTTTTGAAATCATTATGGGAAAATAGTTTGTTGTAAGGGGGAGTTTTGATTGAATACGCCGAAACCCTCACGGCTGAACAAACATGATTACTTTCACAAGATTGAAAAACGGTTTTCAAACTGTCGAAAATCAATGGGTTGTAAATCATGGGGGTACGTTATATTTTTCTGCAAATCAGTACACTTAAAGCAGAAAATGGATGGCGAGACAAAGCTATCTACATTGGTTTGTCAAATTTTCTTTAAATGATTTTGAATTTTAGGGGGAGTAATATTGTCAGAAAATCCAAAAACATTTGAAAATTTTGAAAAAGCCAAAAACATGATAAAATTCAAAATTGAGTTTTTGTGTAAAAAGAGGAAATGATAGTACATCAGTAGACAGTTACAGTATGCTAAAGAAATGTAATGATTATATAGTGTTAAACAGTATCACTGATGATGTGTCGGTAGATTTTTATACATTTAGTAAACTTTTTCAGGATATAAAACTAAATTCAAACTTACTTATTTCGTGGGGAACACTACTTGGATATATAGGTAACCCCTGAAATCTTGTTTGAAAGGTCTCATAATCTGATATACTAGGTCTTTATACTCAATGATGTCTGGGGTATTATTCCGGGACTTCTGCTGAACGGAAGTTCTGACCTAGTCCTTGGATAATACTTTCTGCAAATGCTTGAAACATAGCATAAACCCTCAGCATGTCGATGAAACAATAAAATTGATAGTCGCTGCTGTTGTAGCTAAAAGATCCTCTAAAAGGGGACATTCCGTAAAGTCGAAGCTGATATCTCTCTGCGTATACGGAAGTATCGACCTGAGATCCCTCGGCCCTCGCATACCTAATTTATGTACAGATATCATTGTAGTATACTCACCTGTAAGACTGATTATTGGGATTCTGGATACGGGAGTATATTCAAGAGGTGGGACACATGAATAGGTTTAAGTTCTTAAAATACCTAATTCGTATGAAAATTTAAGTGGAACAGTATATCGACAATCTAAGTGAATTGTTTAATTCTTAAAGTGTTTTAAAGCTCAACGGTACTTGTGACTTGTCATAAACTGATATGATCCTCTGACGCATACTCAAACAAAAATATTGTCTGTAAATATGTTTGTACATATTTCTTTACTGCTTTATATTTCAGAAAATTCAAAAAGATTTTTGATTCTGCTTTATTTTCGACAACCGATGTCTGAAACTGAGTTTTAAAATCTAAGTATGCTGATTGTGTTTCTGAAAAATAAAACAAGTTCATTAATTTGAAACTTGAATTTTTTAAAATCAAAAATCAAAAACAGTTTGTGATATCTCCAAGGTCATTAGTTTGGACTTGGATGATTAATTGTGAGGGAGTTGGATGCTTATATTGTTAAAATCTGTAAAAAGAGCCAGTTTCCGATACGGTTCGTTGAAACTGCAAAATCTTTAAAGATTGTTGATAGGGGAAGAGTATCAAGTTTTCCTGGATATATTCATATTATTATATCGTAAAGCCAGGATCTTGATTTAGAAAGCTTTATAGAGCCAGGATACGATTCCTGGACAATTGGTCAATCAAAACATTGTTACTTATAAATGTTTGAAAAGTTGCAGATGTTGTACCAGACTACGATCCCGACAGCTGAGTCTAAGGGGGAGTCTGAAGACAAGCTCAACGCAAAGGGAAGCGTGCATAGGCGCCAGGATACTTTTCCCAGAAGAGCTTGTAACCGGAAAGCCAGGTGTCGATCCCAAAAGCACGGAAGCTTGACGAAAGGGGGAGCCTGAAGAGTCTACCGAAAGGGGGAGCTGGAGCTGAAGACAGATCCACGGGGATTCTGTTCGAGATAAAGAGAGAGAAAGAAAAGAAGCTACGAGTCTGAATGTTTGAGATTGACTGCGGCAATATCCAAGGGGGAGTCTGTTAGTACAGTATGTCTATCGCCTCCGTCATCTCAAGACTGTAGCAGAAATAGACTAAGTTTAGTGCTTATAGTGTTATATTTTAGTAAAAGGCAAGGTGGCATTTGTGTAAATAATGAGATATCTCATTATGTCCCTTGGCCTATAAATAGAGAACTTAGGGTTCTCATTTAGAACTTTTGGAAGACTTTTGACACTTTTGCTCATTTGCTACATTTGAGAGCTCTAGTTCTAGAGAGAGAAACTAGAGAGAGAAAGTGTCTAGGTGATTCACGGTTCCTGTAACGATTTCAGATCTTTGAATAGAATCACGTTCATTGTACGTCTCGTGTGTTTCGGTCTTGCTCGTGCACGGATTCCGCACGTCGTACGAGTCGGTTCGCAATCGTTCGGAGTCAAACCGGGACCTAACAGATAAAGATCGCTGTAATGGTATGTAGGAGGGTTGGGGGTTATTGGGCTCATTTTCCGAGTATGGCCCATATGAGTTATGCACTGGGGGCGTTGAGCTGTGTGAGACCGACCGTCTGGCTGGTTCAAACAAGTTCCTCCTGTTCTGCCGAGGGTCGTCACTCTCGGTAGTAGACGGAGCTCGCACATGTGATGGTCCTGCCTCGTTGTCATTGGGGGCGGTAATCGACCCCTTGCCTCGTCCTCTCCTTCGGAAGAATCTTGGCGGCATTTTCAAATCCTGTCATTATAACATGAGATAACAAAACAAAATATATGCAAAAATAAAGGACAACACAAACAAAGTGGAATTTTTCCTATGTTATATGTCTAGACTCGAAAGTTTAGATATGTGCAATTGTGTAACTGAGATTAAACACAAAAAGGCTAGTGTTTAATTCGCTCAGTGTTGGCTCTGATACCAACCTGTCACACCCCGATTTCCACGTGTCACCGGTGGGCCCGGTGGGGGAGTATCGTGACGTGGTTGGCAACATAATAGTCAAACAACACAATATTTAATATGCACAGCGGAAGCAATTTAAAAGATATAATACAACCGAATTTAGTATTGTAATATCAATGTCACAATATTCGGAAGTTTATCCACAGATGGATCGATAACAAAATGTAACAATAGTTCAACAGACTTCAGGCATCTTAAGCTTGCGAGACTTCTAATGATGCTAAGGAGAAATCCCAGCCAATTACGCTTAGTACCTGCATTTAATCTTTTTGGGAAAATACGTCAGTTTACACCGGTAAATACATTCAACTGACTCATTTTGGAAATTGATTGAAAATTGGTTTGGATGCACGTGGCATAAACATTTTTGTTTAACTTGGGAGAATTATTTAAATATATAATCTTGTGAACGAATTACATGTTCCTTGTGCGTTCAGTAGCCCGGATCTTGTCCGGGTTAAAGATCAATAGACACACCACAATATTCTTTTATGCACTGACGGGTGTACGCCTACACCCCGCGCTTAAGTCGTGGCCATTTCGTAAAATGATGCCAAGGATATCCGGGACATGGTCATTAACCCCCCAAAGGCTTTAAGTAACAAGACTGTTTAAACAAGCCGATCAAATTTATTCAATTACCCACTCAACGGTGGAGAATTTGATGCCCGATCAAGCGGTATGCTATATACCGTAACCCAAGCCCGTATAGGGAAAATAAGTTAAAAGTATTTACCTGAGCAAAGTATATATCACAATAAGCAAATTGCAAGTAGCTTTTACTGGTCCTCCTAATCTGGAACGAAGGTTTATAATAACCTATTAGAATCCTAACGGGTCTTTAATTAAGCTTAAGCTTAGACCGGCTAGTTTCAAAGATACGGTTCGTACGCACGATTAAGCGAAGACCGGATAGAATGTGATTTAGACCCGACAAGTTCAGAGACTTGTTTAATATGGGAATTTCATACACATTCTGGATTTTGAGATAAAACCGATAAGGTTTGACCCGTTTAGGCTAGTTTATGTAAACTAGTTACATAAACCGAACCGAACGCGTAAAAAGCGTAACGAGTATTCATGAGAGCTATTTACAGGTTTCCTAAGTTAATATGCTTCATATATGTTGTGACATCAGTAAGATATCATTTATTATTCCCGAAACGAGTTTAAACACAAACTATGCCCCGTAGGGGTAGTTTGGTCATTTACAAGGTTATAAAAGAGTCTAAGTGTTTAACTGAGTTACAGGTCTGATGTACTCAGCAAACATACTCAAATTAATGAGTTATAACAGTAGGATAAAGTATATATGTGAAATTTATCAATTATAACCAAACTATGCCCCGTAGGGGTATTTTGGTGATTTCACATAAGCCGAAAAGCTCAAAACTGAAGTCTGAGTTTAACAACCTTTGCTTACTGTTAAAATATTATAATTTGCCTCAAATATCAGTAGGTATCAACCCTTGTATGTTTAAAATACTTCTAGTACATACTATGTGTTAAAAACGCTTAAAAGGCGATTAAAGACCATTTCCGGGTTTGATACTTAAATCTGATATTTTTATATTTCCAGAAGGTTCAAAATAATTTATTTATCATATGTGATCAGTAGCAAAAGGTTTGGAGTCGTTTAGATATGTAAAACTCATTTTATGGCCCGTAAGGGCAAAACGGACAATTACCAGATTAAGCCTACGACTATGAGTTATGCTCAGCCTAAAATTAATTAAAAATCTTTAAAAATCTCAAAATAATATATTACATCAGTGGGTAAAAGATTTGATATCAAAAAGTATGTTTAAGTAGGCTATACGCTAAATACGCCGTTTAATTAACATAAAGCCTTAATTTTACGCTAACGAGCATAACTCTTAATCTACACCTCAAACTGATGTCAAACTTTGCATACAAGTTTATATATCAGTAATTAAAGTTTCTACTCTTTTACATTTCCAAAAATCATGTTTTAAGGTAATAAGGGCATAATGGTCAACATATGAGCAATTAACGGGATCATGCGTATTAATTGGATAACTAATGATCCGAGGTGTATAATCACAGAGGGTTATACTAGTATGTAACCTGGTCCAAATAAAGCTCTTAGGTATTTCTAAAACATACCATAACGGGTCAGAACTGAAAGTCAAAGTATAAGTCAAACTATGCGACTTTCGGTTCCGAACCGGGTCTAAACAAGAAATTGTCGGGTTGAACATGTTTAGACATGTCCTTACACTAATTACCAAGTTATATTAATGGTCAAACAGGTTATAAGTGTTCTACATTGTTAATCATGCATAAATCGCATTTTAAACTTTCTGTTGACTTTTTAATTACACGTTTGACCCGACATTTGACCTAGTTAGATTGGGAATCAGGGGAAACCCTTATAAGGTTTTATTACCCACATAATTACCTACTTAAAGGTACTTTTGATTCGACCAATCACTGGACCATTAGTGATTAATCTTAAAGTCAACCGTTAATTACGACGGTTTGACTTTTAAGCTAAAACTAGGCTAAAACTTAATTAAGAAAGGTTAAGCCAACTTACAAAGGTCCTATGCACGAAATGTGAACACTTGAGAGCATAATTGAGCTCCAGAAATGATCAGATAGCTTGAAGAAGATGTGAAGAACAATGGTTGCATAACATGCCTTTATATAGTGTTTTTCTCACCATAAATCCTTGACACATGAGTCTACAACCCTCCACAACTGATCAACACTTGTTCCTAGTGTTTAGGAGGTGCTTTAGGGGTCAAGAGATGTGGAAAATCGGTTAAAGTCGCGCAAAATAGGGCATGGCAGACAACAGCCACGATTTTCGGAACTGAGAGTCCCTCGCGTGGCGCGAGGGCTCCTCGCGTGGCGCGACGGGTCATCTGCAGAATCATCATTTTTTATTTTTGCGATTTGATCCTTGGCTCTTCAAATTTCGATTAGGCACTTGTTTCTTGCATTATGAACCCCCATAATTGATCTATAAGGGCTTTAAAACATATACCCACTTCGTTAAGTCCCCGGTTAACTTTATTGTTACCCGAAAAGTCCTAACTTTCAACGTTTACGCTTTAACCCTTCGCACACGAATTTGATCATAACTTTCTCATACGATTACGAAACTTTATGAAATTTATATCGTGCATTCTAGTGATCATAATTAACAGTTACAAAGCTTTGGGTTGGTCAAAAGGTCACTCAGAGGTATAAATTAAACATGTTGACACATTTAGTCCCTGTAGTTTGAAATCTCTCACTTTTAGCTTCGTATGATCCATGATTTATTCGTTTGAAGGTATGAGCATCATGTAGGGTTAATGTACATTATATTTATTCACAGTTGACACTTAGAATACGTATATTCACATACTTTCCATGTTTGTCAACTTTAGTCCTTCTATAATATTCTTTCACACGTTTTAAACATATGACACGTGTCAACACATTATAGGACGTGAATTTTCGAGGTGTTACACCAACAGTTTAAAAGACAACAAGTATGGGAGCTTATACCACTGCCAAAAGATGTCAGCCCCATCGGCACAAAGTGGGTCTTCAAAAACAAAACTGATGAAAGGGGCATTGTTGTCAAGAATAAAGTCAGGCTTGTGGTTCAAGGTTACAGACAGGAAGAGGGGATTGATTATGATGAAACATTTTCCCCTCTAGCAAGATTGGAAGCTATAAGACTGTTCCTGGCCTTTGTTGTCAACCACAACATGAAGGTATTCCAAATGGATAGCAAAAGTGCTTTCCTCTATGGTACAATTCAAGAAGAGGTGTATGTCTGTCAACCTCCAGGTTTTGAGGATCCATTTTATCCAGATCATGTCTACAGGCTAAACAAAGCCTTGTATGGCCTGAAACAAGCACCTAGGGCCTAGTATGAAACTCTTTCCACCTTTCTACTCTCAAATGGTTTCAAAAGAGGTACCATTGATAAAACACTGTTTCTAAAATGGAGAGGAAAGGATTTAATGATTGTCCAAATTTATGTGGATGACATTATTTTTGGAAGCACATGTAATAAAATGTGTGAAGAGTTTAGGGAACTCATGACAACTGAGTTTGAAATGAGTGCAATGGGTGAGCTGCAATGCTTTCTTGGTCTCCAAGTTCAGCAAATGCAAAATGGAACTTTCATTCATCAAAGCAAATATGCTAAAGAACTTTTAAACAAATTTGATATGAATGATTGTAAACCATGCAGCACACCCCCATGGCAACAAATAAGCTTGTCATGTCTGATGAAAAGGATGAGCTGATTGACCAAACACTTTATAGAAGCATGATTGGGTCTTTACTGTACCTAACTGCATCTAGACCAGACATCATGTTTGCAACATGTGTCTGTGCAAGAAGTCAATCAGCTCCCAGAAAATCAAACCTCATTGTTGTAAAAAGGATCTTCAGATACATAAAAGGTGCTCCCACACTTGGTATCTGGTATCCAGCTAATGGGAATATCAAGCTTTCAGGCTTTTCAGACAGTGACTTTGCTGGATGCAACACCACAAGGAAGTCCACATCGGGAGGGTGCCAGTTTCTAGGCGATTGCTTGGTCTCTTGGCAAAGCAAAAAGCAAGCAGTTGTTTCAACATCCACTGCTGAAGCTGAATACATTGTTGCTGCAAGCTGTACAACCCAACTCCTGTGGCTTCAAAATCAGTTGCTGGATTTTGGTATCACTGCCTTAAAGACACCACTCATGTTGGATAGCCAGGCAGCAGAAAATATCATCAAAAATCCAGTTTCCCATTCAACCACCAAACACATCGACATCAGACATCACTTTGTGAGGGATTGCTATGAAAAAGGTTTGATTTCTCTGCATGATGTTCCAACTAAAGACCAGCTGGCATATGTGCTCACAAAAGGATTAGATACAGCCACCTTTGAAAGTTTGGTCTCTAGGATTGGCATGCTAAACATGGAATAACAAGCAACATCTTGTTTTTCTATGAATAAAAGCATTAAAATGTTTTCAGAAAATCAAAAATCCATCCTTAAAAATAGCTAAAAATGAAGTTTTCATTAAAATCCTTAAAAGTCTACCATAACCACTGCTTGTTCAAAAGTCTGCTCTATTTCAAAGTCTGTCCACTACTGAAAGCCATCCCCTGTTTTCTCATTTCCTTGATAAACACTGTTGTTCAAAAGCAGTGTCTTATCCACTGATATGCTATCCACTGCTAGTAAAAATCATCCACTACTTCCATTTGTTACCATTGTAACCACTGCCTTCATCAGTAACTTTCATAAAAGTACTGTCCTTCAATTCATTAGGGGTTGGCATGTGGGCAGTACATAGTGGTCAGACCTTTTGTAACCGTTGCCACGTCAGCATTCACTTTTTCCCTATAAAACCCCATTCAAAACCAAAAACAGGGTTTTACTGTCGAATTGAATTCTTAAAAATTCTCTTCTCAAAGCAGTTTTTCTTCAAATTCCTTCACAACCTTCTTCGATCATCATCTCCAAAATGACAAAATCGAAGTCATTAGCAAAACCCACTTCCAAATCATCATCAAAAGAAGCCTCTTAAAAGGCAAAACCCACTGAAATCCCACACAAAACGTCTCACAACCTTCTGGGTCTTCTCACAAAACCCGGCACCATAAATATCTTCGACTCCATCATTGATATCATGTCTGCATCAAAGTACAAAACTTTGTTAACAGCAGATGCACCAATTTACTTGGCAACCCAAAGAGAGTTTTGGAAGAATGCAACCCTTGAAAAACAAGGAGAAACTGTAATAGCCATTAACTCTTCTCTAAAGGGTAAAGCTGTCAAGATTACACCACAATCCATCTCGGAGGTCTTTCAACTCGACGATCAGAAAGGTATAATTTCTTTCCCTAAAAACGAGTTAAAAATTGACTTCATTGAAAGAGGGTATGCAGATACAATGATGAAGAAGGATACCTTACAAAAAGGTTTCTTCCCTTCTGCAACAAGGTTTTTATTCCATACCCTCCTAATGTGTGTTTCAAACAAAACCACTGCTTTTAATGAAATACCATTAAAAATTCAAAACCTGGGATTTGCTATTCTTCAAGGAGAAAATTTCAATTATTCTCGGGAAATTTTTAATGATTTAGTTAAAAATGTTGAAACAAAGGCATTCTTACTGTTTCCAAGATTTCTAAGTTATTATTTTGAAAAGAAACTTGGTAAGAATGATCCTTCTGCAACAAAACAAGGTGAATCTCTTCAAATGCACAGCTTAACTGCTGAAACTTTTACAAGAATGTCAACACCTTGCAAAACACAAGCAGAGGTGCCTGAGCAGAATTTAGCAGCTACCACTGCTCCTCAGGTATCTGCTGCTGAGCCCACTGCTCAAGATGATCAAAGTAGCAAAACAACTGCTTTGAAACCCACACCTAAAATCACCAAAAAGCCAAACAAAAAGAAAACTCAACCCCCCCCCCCCCCAAACCTATCAAAAAGGCAACTCTGGAGGATGAGATACCAGAGCAACTGCATGTGACAAAACAAAAGTCACAAGAAACCACTGCTGCTTCTTCCTCACAGCAGTTGGTACAAATATCTCAACCCATAATTGAAACTCCTCCTGTTTCTTCTAAAAAAGAACAGGTTGTACACATAGGGACACCACAATATGATGCTCTGGAATCACTTGTTTCCATCACCCACAGCCCAATGCCCGGGGAAAATTCTCTTCTTACACAAAGCTCACCTCCACAATTCCCCCACCAACTAAACTTTTGTTGGATGCAATTGATTTGAACCAGGCATAAACCAGTCCTTCTCAATCACCCATCAATGAGAACATGCCACAACAAATGACTGGGTCTGATGTATCAATCTTTGCTAACCCACCAACACAACCTGAGGAGGTTACACCCCTTGAGTTACAAGTAACTCTTGGTGGTAATCCAAGTGAAGCAGCCACTACAAGTGCTGAACCCACTGGTTTGCATTTGGACAGTGGTTACATTAATAAGACTTCCTTGGAGGCAATTCCTTCCATAGCACCTCTGACATCCACCAGTGGATTTGTTTTGACCACTGGCAACATCAAAAGGCTGTCAAGTGTTGAAGGAAGAAGACCCCAGTACCAAGAAAAAGGGGCATCAGTGGTTAATGTTTGGAGTACACTCCCTACCTCAACCACTGATAAAACCACTGCTAGTGGGAAATCAGATGATCCCATTAAATTGGGTGATGGTTTAAAATATATGGATTTGACGGAACGAGTTGACAAACTAGATACAGCTATTGCAGATATCAAAGACATGCTACAACAGTTGTTGACAGTACAAAAAATGCAATCCACTGCTGTTCCACCTAAAGCACCTGCTCCATCACAAGCATCTGCTGCAAATGAGCTCTGGAATCTATTTCAACCTTTTCTCCAAAAACAAAAACAAATGGCTGATCAGCAACATGAAATACATGTACAAGAGCTGAGAAACACAATGGAGTCTAGGTTCAAGAACACACAAGCAGACATCAAGGCACTCAAGGCCCACATATTGAAAACCACTGGCACTGCTCCTCCAACTGTTATCTTCATTGATCAATTACCCCCAGATAATGCCAAAAAGGGGGAGAAAATTAAAGAATGGAAGAAAAAGGGAGTAGATGATGGTCTCTACATAGAACCAGAAATGGAGAATATGACCAAGCAGATACCTTTGCCAGATGGTAGCAAAAAGGTTGATGTTACCCAAAATGCACTTGATGAAGCTATAGCAAGTGTAAAAAGGGACAGAGCGGCAAAGGATAGGTCAAGGTAGAATAAGGAGAAGAGAGCTTACATGGAGCTGAATGCGCAGGGTTGTTCTGGGCTAAAGGATGTTCAAAATCCTGAGCTAAAAAGAAATCCCACTAGAAAAGTGAGGGAACCCAAGTCCACACCATCCAGACTCACAAAGCGTACTCCAAAACCACCATCCAAAAGCCCCCAACATCAAACCTCCATCCAAACAGCTGTTGTAACTCCTGCTGTATCAACTACTGCTGGTACTTCAGAGGTTTCAACATATGTTATCACTTCAACACACACCACTTCAACACACACCACAACCACTGTCTTACCACCACCATCATCACCACCATCATCACCACCATCGCCTCCTACCAAAAAGCAGAAGACAGCAGATGTTACAACATCTGTTGTAATGACAACAGTGGTTGAAACACCAGTTGTTTCAACAGCTGTTAGTCAATCACAAACCACTGCCATCCAAATCACCACCACTGATCCACCCAAAACATCATCTGCCTCTCCTAAAATAAAAAGGAGAAGGATTTTCATACCAGATGATGATTCACCATCACCACCACCAACATCTTCAAAATCTCTATCACTTGTTACAATACCAAAGCCGGTTCCTCTCTCATCAGCTCCAGTACAACAAACAATCCCTGTCATTACTCCTGCAGGTGTCAAATTTCCTCTAGAACTTGAAGCAGTTAGAGAAGAGATCAAATCCTTCTACTATGAGGATGACCCAGCTAAAAGGAAGTTTCCATCAGTTAAAGGATATCCAAGGCCAAACAATATTGAAGAATATTTGAAAGTCAAAGCTAAACAAGCAGAGGATATCTCAAAAAGAAATACACAAGGAAAATCTGATAGAGAAATTCAGCAGAATTACCAATTCTTGCTCACACAAGTCAGATCCTTAGAGCAATTTGCGAAAAATGTATATCAGCAGATCTCAGAGAGAGCAGATGAAACTTTGAGAAAATACTACATTGAAAGCATCATGACAACCAAGTAGTACAATGGAGAAAAGCATATGTACAAGGAGTGGACCATTCCTGAGCTTGAAAAAGAAGCAGCCAGGATTCAAGAAATGATAAATAAGAAGGTCAAACACACTCCTCCAGATTGGTCAAAACACAAAAAGAATATGCCTGACAAAACACTAGAACTGAAGAAAATGAAAGAGGAATTGGTTGCTGCTGATTATGGGTCCAAAAATCAAGTGATGAGATGGAAAGAAGATAAAGTCAGGGCTACCTACAAAAGTTTGGAGAAATTAAGAAAGAAAGATCCAACTGCTCCATAAAAGCCTGACTATCCTGAGGCAGAGGTCTCAAAAAGACCATCAAAGCTGCAAATCAGGAGATCCACTGCTCCAGCTGGTGCAACCATCTTTAAAAGAAGGCAACAAAAATAGTTGGGTGCTGAAACCATTCAAGAGCTAATAGAAGGAGATGCCCTTGTAAAAGTAGGGATCAAGAAAATGATTGTAGAAACTCTTGGATTGGATCAACCTGCAAGTACTGCTCAGACAGTCATGAATAGGTCTGCATCTCCAAACACCTCATCTAATAAAAATCTCCCAAGAAACCCACCAGGCTCAAAAGTACTAAAGTGGGAAACTGACAAACAGACCCATGTACTGACTATGTTCAGGTCTAGTGGAGAAGTGAAGAAAATATCAAGGGAACAAGCACTTGGCCTAAGTCTTGAAGATATGCAGGATCTCCTTGATCTTCCACTTGGTAGGGATGAAGATGACACAGATGCCCTAGACTTTGAGTTACAACTTAAAGGTCAGATAAGGGAGCTGTTGATGAGGCAATAAAGTTCCACAATATTGAAGGGTTTTGGCATTATCTGTTCCAGGGGGAGATTGTTGGGATTGAACCCTACCAGAGGAACAGATAATTAAAGCCAAAACTGGATCAAGAGCAGTGGATCCAGAATAAGCAGATGTTATGCATATAAGTCTCTCCCCTTGAAAGTCTGCTGACCTCCTATCTACTGATCGTACAAACTGCTGACCTACAAACTGCTGATCAAGTAAAAGCCTGATGAAAGACTAAAGCTCTGCTGTTCAATCTACTGCCTTGAGTCAAGCTCTGCTGATCCGGACAAGTACTGCTGGGTTCACTTCAGTGGAAGAATGCAGCAGTAGTTTAAATGTCTTAATGTAATGAAATGTAATAACAGTAGTTAGCAAAGCAGAGGTTGTATAGATCAGAGGTTAGAGTTTGTTAGGAGGTTAGATGTCACTTTCATGGTGACGCCAGCTTAGATGCCTCAGTGGTTTGCGTGTGCCTATAAATAGAACAGTGCTCTGTACTGTTCTATTAGCTCTTTGCAAAATCTTCTTCCTGTATGAACAAACACTGTGAGCTCAGGCTGAGGGGGAGTTTGTATTCAGATATTGCATTGTAATCGTTATTGAAATAAATTCAATCTTTCGGTTCTTTGTGGAAAATGTTTGATTAAAGCAATTCTCTCGTTTGATTGTGTGCAATGTTTGTTTCCATCTTAATTCCGCTGCACAACTCATCCATCTTCATCTTATTTCAAACGTAAAACACAATCAAAACCGAACTCAGATCCTAACAACCATATATACGTATCAGTAGTTTCTGACGCCAATAATGCAACACCAAATGTAACATGGCAGTGGTGATTGTTTATACCAGTGAACGGTGCAAACACCATAGAGTATCTGCATATGAAAACGCCATTGAAAAATGAAACTAGAACAAAACGCCAATGCATCTAAACAGCGAAAACACCAAAAACAAAAAAAAATAGAATTATAAATATTACTTGTTGGAACGATACGTGGTGTCAAATGAAATCACATCACCAAACACGTGGTAATTATGTTTGCATTGATCATCACACCAAAAAAGTCCCTTCAAACGATTTTCAACGTCTGTGAAGTAATCGTACGAGAAATTAGGTTGGGAATGTTTTTTTTTTTCATGCAAATGTCTCACAACCATCTCAGTGTCATATTCCCCTATAAACAAGTTAATTGCCTCTTGTAGTGCTTAAAATCAACTTTACTTGCATCCACATCTTCAAAACTGTAACGCCTCGCTGTTTGTAACTTTCCTTATTTAGCAAGTTTGTTTGTACCTTCCATTTATGGAAACTTTTATTCCTTTGTAATCGTACTTCATTTCAAACGTTGTAATCCGAGACTTGAATCATAATGAAAATTCTATCTTTTATATGCTTTTGTTATTCATTATCATAAATACTTGTGATTTATTCGTGAAACATACATACTTGGCACCCTTTACATGCAAATTCATACTTATTATACATGCAAAATACATTTGTACATTTCTTTATTTATGCACAACACTTATGCATTGCACTTATACGCTTAAAGCGCTTAAAACCGAAAAAACCAAGTAAAATCAGAAATTGGGCTTATGGGCCCGGCACTCTCGTACGAATGGGCTTGGCCCAGTCGTCCGAGAGCCCACTCGTCCCAACCTGCCCATCCCAGCCTATAAATACCAGTTCATTTCTTCACTTCCAAACCTTCAACTCCCGAATTCTCTCTCAAGCTAGTTTCGAGCATACCACTTGGAGCTCATCTCAGTCACTTCTAAGTAAGTATTGAGCCCGTAAACATCTGATTTCATTTATCTTCTTCCATTTTCTTCTGATTTTCTTAAACTTTTACAGATTCTTCAAGAATCTTCACTTGGTATATCAGATCTGCCATGGCAACTGATAGAAACTCTCAAATCAGTTGAGGACCAAGTTGAAGGTGAAGTAAATCTTTCAAAACCATTTTAAACAACCTTTCTGACTTCAAACTCAGCTGGATCTGAGGTTCTCCGAAGCTCACAAGCTAAGTTAATAGCTGTGGATTAAAGTTTGAACCAATTCCAGCCGAGTAGGTAATCAGTTCAAACAAAACTGAATTGATTTTACCTAGAAACAGCCCCATTCGTCCGAAGTGCAGACCCAGTAGTCCGAGAGGGTAAAAGGGACTTCCCAGTCATCCGAGTGCAACTGTTTCTCCAACTTCTGACGATTCTAAGTGTTGAATGTTTGTCCAGGTCCCTATTTTTCAATATAGTTTATTCTGGAACATCAGTGTGTGTTCTGTGGGAACTTTGGTTGCCAATCTAGATCCACCACCTCACTTAAACTCGTGAAACGAACACCCAAACAATCTCCTAGACCTAGAACAAGTGAACCCCATCCAGCCTTCAACACTTAGTTAATTCTTTCTTTGTCATGTTGGCACACTCGGGTTGTACATTGTTCAGTTGTTTGGTTTACTTTTATATTCTGTCTTTACAATTCTGTATTCATGACCAACCGGTCAGTTAACTGATTTGTGCTTTGGTGAACAGTAACGAGGTTAAAGCTCCATGTATGACTCCTATGATCCTTATGAACATTCTGGACTATTTATATACTGTTATAATAACTAATACACTTAACAAAAATCATGAACATAACTGTTTGATAGTTAAAACGTTCAACGGAGACTCAGACAGTCCCTCTCGTACGAATGACCCTTTCGTACGAATGGCCCTTTCGTTCCAGACTATCTCTCGTCCGAACAGTTCGTATCTCAGTTTCCCCCGTTATTTTGCTTTCCGCGTTCCTTGTCGCTGATTCTGTCGGGCAAACTAGGACCCATAAAACCACAGAAAGTCAATGTCGGGACAACTGCCTACCATCCTCAAATAAGTGGTCAAGTGGAGAACGCAAATCGAGGAGATAAGAGGATCTTTAAGAAAATTGTAGGGAAGAGTCGAAAAGATTGGTCCAACAAGTTGGACGATGTGTTGTGGGCATTTTGAACCGCATACAAAACATCCTTAGGAACCACTCCGTTCATGATCGTATATGGTAAAGCTTGTCATATTCCCGTAGAACTAGAACACTGAGCTCTTTGGCTCTCAAAACCGTTAACTTAGATCTTACCGAAGCGGCTAGGAGACGATTCTTTCAAATACAGAGTTGAAAGAGCTTAGAGATGCGGCGTATGCACCTTCTTGGAGTATCAAGGAGAAAACTAAAGCATTGCACGATAGGAGGTTGAAGGGAGTTAAGGAGTTTAGAAAGGGAGAAAAGGTTCTTTTGTATGATTTCCGTTTGAAGCTATTCGGGGGAAAGCTTAAATCAAAGTGGTTGGGACCGTATGCGGTGACCGAGGTTTTTCCGTACAGTATTATCGAGTTGGAGAATGACGTTGATGATAACAGATGGAAGGTAAATGGTCATAGGTTGAAGCATTACTTAGGATGACCATTAGATTCAACCGAGAAGGAGGAAGCTCCTCTCGAAAATCCCCTTAGAATGACCAAGTACAAGTCAAGGGGGGACCTGAGTGTAGAGTTTGTATTGTTTTGTATAGGCCGAAGTCTCGTGTATCTCAGACGTTGACAGTAGATTTTTCATGGTTTCCGTTCTTATGTTTTTTTTTTATTTTGAGTCTTTTATAAGGAATCATCACCATCATGGAGCGGAAATTGATGAGAAAACGGAGTTCCAGGTAAATCCCATTGTTCACTTTTGCATAAAATGGGTTTTAGGGAGTTTGGGTGAAACAAGGAATTTTTCTAATGCGTGAAACAAGAGTTTGGGACGAAAATTTCTGTAGAAAATCCCTCTCGTGTCGCACAAGAGGGATTTGACAATAAGGTCGCTTCATGTGAGAGATTCCACAAACTACGTTGTATAACGCGATAAACCTAGAACAAGAACCGGGTTAGTTAACAGGTCCTCGCATCGTGCATAGGCCTCTTGTAATCACGTCGCATGGCACGACAAACCTATGAAACACTGATATTTGATAAAAAATCCCAAAATTAACAATAAAACTTTCAAAACCCTAACATTTATCTTCTCTGGCGAAACCAACATTCACATTATAAAACCCTCCTACAGCATCCATATCATACCCCCATTCGAAACTCAACATCAGTCTTCCGTTTTTCAACACGAAACAACTTTTCAACCAGGGTTAAATCTTTTATTTCTTCTAATTCTCCGTCGATGTTCAAGTATGATCTTCTGTGCATTTTTATGTTGTGTAAAGTGTTTCTATTTTTTATTTCTCTTTGTAGTGAGTCTCATCTTGATTGTTTATATGTTCGTGTCGTAGTCACTAGGAGTTCCGTAGTTGGTTTGCGTTTGTTTCAAGGTTGCGGCTGGAATGGTTTAGGTTTTGGTTATGAATCTCGGTTGCGGATGGTTGGTTTAGGTGCAATGGGTATGTTTTGCGGGATGGTTTGGGTTGGTTTGTCGGACATTGAGTTTGCGTTTTGATTATTGACATTGCGAACATTGTGATGAGTTTTTATATAGATAACTTTGAAGGACAACACCCTTTTTGCTAAGGGGGATTTTTCAACTTGAACTAAATTTTCGAAACTTCAAGTTTTAAAATTTAATGGTTCGGGACTTAATGTTCGATTGTTTTAGGCACTTGGGTTTAATTGCACTGGGTGGAGGTAGTGTACATTAAGTCAAGTGTTTTGAGTCGTTTAGTGTCATGTCTAATTAATGAGTCGGTCATAGTTTAGTTATGTTGTGATCGAGTCTTTGGGATACTTATTTTCTTTGATAAGTTCAAGATCGCTCGCCCGTGCCCCGTACTCAATCTCCATTCGGGTGAGTTTTGGTCCAAAACTTATATTTTTGTAAATAGTAACCCAAAATATTTTTGTAAATTTTGTTTTCAGTCACGACTGCGAATGAAATGCTATAGGGTCGTTTTCATTTTGAAAAAAAAAAGTTATAAAATTATAAAAAAAAAATCTGAAAATTCTAAAAAATTTTAAAAAAATTTAAAAATACCAAAGATAGTTTATGATTACTAATGGTTTCCTTTTTTGCTTGTTTTTTCTTAACTTTGTTTTGCAGACATGTCAGGTGAAGGATCATTCAGTGGAGCGAGGGAAGCATGAGAAGACGGGGACCAATTCTTTGTCCGCAAGAGGACCCAGCCAAACAAGTTAATCTTGGACCGAGGTGTTGGAGGATGAATTATCATACGACGGAGCAATTGCTGATGTTTCATAGTACTAGAATGAGAGACAGTCCGTTGTTGTAGTTTGAGTTAGGTACGGATAAAGTGATAAGGTTGGATGCGTTGACCGATACTGAGTTGTTGCAGTTTAGTCAGATTGATCAAAGGGATAGGATTGAAGCATTCCTGGGGGACAAGTTTAGGGCTATAATAGACTGTTATGATGCACACTATGAGGAGCTCACACTTGAGTTCCAGTCGACCTTCAAGCACAAGGAGGGTGCTTTTGATGAGCCTAAAGCAATTTTATTTTCATTAGGTAGGAGATTGCATGAGATGACTATACCATAGTTTGCTGAGGCAAGCCAGTTTTACACGCAGGTGGAGGTTGAGGCTCCTGAGTTTAGGTTGAGTTTGAGGGTTGCTTATCAGAAGCAGGATGATTACAGTTTAATAGGTCCTAATTTAGCCAGGTTCTGGACTTCCAATGCTAGTATACCATTCTCGAGTAACATGTTAGCGTCGGATATTCGGGACCCGGTGTACAGGTACATTCATAAGATTATGTCGACTACATTGGTTGGAAGAAGGTCGCGTGAGAATAAGGTCAACTGGATGAACATTTTTGTTTGCTTTTCATGGTTGAGTAGAGGCCAGTGAATCTCGCAAGTGTTTTAGCTTGATCATTTTAGAGGGTTCGCATGGGAGGTCCACGGGTTGTATTGGACATGGGCCCATACATTACTAGGCTGGCTGTGAGTCTAGATGTGTTCAGCAGGTATAAAATAGATCATTTGAGGATGGGGCCGGTGACACTTTATTTTGGTATTTGAGAGCTTCAGTTGGATGGCATTTGGATGATGAATGAGCCGATTATATGGGAAGAGTTTAAGGTCGCTTCGCAGGTTCAGCCTCCAGAGGGATCAGCAGCAGCAGAGGCTATGCAAGCTGGGGTTCCTACACATTTTCAAAGGCCTCGACACAGATCAGAAATGCCTACACCTCATTACCCGCTCTGACAGCCACCCTCAAACCCACTTACTTTGGAGTCGTTATATGATAGGACGGATACAGGTTTTGGTCATATTCATGGTATGATGACCTAGCAATGGGGGATTTGCAGGACATGATTCAGAGTGGTCAAGACATACAGGAGAATGCACTGAGGTACATGATAGGGAGTTTGATCATGGGTATTCTGACCTTCTTTGCAGCTCCAGGGCCTAGTGGTCAGGATGATGAGCAGGAGTAGCAACAGCTGGAGTAGTATCTTTTATTTTATGTTGTTTTTGCTTTTCCCCAGTCTATACTGATAGTTGATACATAATACTTTTGGTTATGGTTGGTAAGGTTCTATGTGTTTGTTTTTAATATGCGTGAAATGCAACATATAAATAATATCAAACAAAGCATAAGATCAACCCTTTTATGTACTAATGTTGGAAAAAGTATGTTTCTTTCTATACTTTTGATTTTCAGGACTATGTGAGCTTAAACGTACAAAAGGAACAAATTAACCTCAAAAACTAACACAAATACAAGAAAGAGGAATTGACACACCATGCCTACCCTCCAAGCTACACCCCAAAACAAAAACAAAAACAATAATCCAGAAGACAAGCACGGGGTCGTGCCATCAAGACATGGGGTCGTTCCCCACTACAGGATGTGGTCAAATTCCATGAAGATCAAGATAAACAAAGCAGATAAGAGACACAAGGCCGTGTCCCATGGACACGGGGCCGTGGTCAACTCCTAGATATGAATAATCTTTCAATGGATCCCACAAAGCTGACCACGGGGTTGTGCCTACTGTCATACAGGCCCGTGTGTGCATACGATCTGACACTTCTCATTAAATGAAGATAGAGAAAGAAGGACACGGGGTCGTGCCCCCTGGGTACAAGGTCGTATGAGGAGTCTGATTTCAGCAATAAATAGAGGAGCTTGGCTCACATCCAACACATCCCTTGGCAAACCACTTCTCTCCCACTGGCCACCATTCCACCATAACTACAACACCATCATTCATAACATTCCTCCATTATCCACCTTTAGAGTGTGTGTAGTAGTCTCGGGATCTAAGATTGATCGTAAGAGTTCTTGTCAATCAAAGGCCATGTTTGGCTAATCTCTTACATCACTTGGTGAAAATAGATCTTTTATGTATTACTTTTGATTTCCAAGCTTTGGTTACTTTTTATTTGGGTTTATATTAATGACTTTAATAACTAGTTTTTTATATTGAAAGTGACATTTACTCTATCATTCCTCCATGTTTTGTTGATTCACTCATTCGTGTTTTTACGGTCTATATAAAGCGTGTTAACTGCCTGGAAGGGGGTTCATGGGTGGTTTGGGTAAAGTTCTTGCCTCGTTCAGTGTATAGATCCCACGAGGACTTGATTCAAGCTTATTAGGACTTCTCTTAAGGCAGATAGCATCAAATCGGGGGAAGTAAGAACAACTTGAATCCCTTATAAATAAACTACTATTAAAATTTAACCCGACCTTGCGGGACTGTATAATTGCTGACTCAGACCAATATGGTCGAGGGTAGCATTGCCTCCAAAAGAGGGACATGCCACATTTTGCATCAATAACTTACTTAATTATCTTTCAATAATCCGGCCTTGCGGGACTATATCGCTGCTGAATCAGACCAATATGGCTGAGGGTAGCGTTGTCTCCAAAAGAGGGTCATGCCACAATAACTAAGATAATATCTTTGAAAAGCCCAAGTGCAAAAATCATCAAAGGATACGTAAAAGAGGAGTCGGAACCAAGTGATTCTTTCTTGTTTATTGCTTTTCTTCTAACATTTTTATTTTACTTCTTTTTAAACTTGCTAACATCTTTTCTCAAACTTTTGGTTAATTAGACGTCGACGATACTCCAGTATTAAAAGATCTTAGACGACCTCGGTATCTTACCATCACTATACTACGCCAACGGTGGGTGCACTTGCCCTAACGTGTTGTAGAGAGTGATGGTATTGTATCGTGTTCTATAAATTTAAAGCTTTATAACCGAGTATAAAGTGCTAAAAATATACTAAAAAATTATACCACACTCGCACCACGTCAAGTTTTTGACGCCGTTGCCGGGGACATGGGGATTTTAAGAACGTTTAAAATCGACGGCCCAATCATTTTTATATCTCGTTTAATTTTCTTTCTAGGTTTTTCTTCTTTTTCTGCATTTTCTTCACTTTCTGTAGGTTCAGCACAGCCCGTGCCTGATCGAACACGGGGTCGTGCCCAACTTCAAGACAACTTAATAGGGGCCATCATCATTCTTACTAAATGTATGTTGGATTATGGTTAATGTAGTGTGGATTATATTGTTTTAACACGTGTGGATCGCGATGATCTTCCAGACGTTGGGAGTGGTCATTTCGCAGAGACTGTTAGAGCAATGAAGGTATAATGTATACAAATTCTACTGATTCTAGCATATTATATATAGTGGGCTGCGGATAACTGGGGATCATGGCCTGTTCACCTATGAACCGGTGTAATGATGATGTGGCAACGGACGCGTAACTGAAACATGAGTGTATGTTGCATAGTTAACTTAAAAATAATCCTAAATTAAAGTCGTTTGAAAGTTTGATCCTTCACGTGAATGGTAATAAACTGCCGGCAAAACATTAAGCAAACCAAGGTTTGTTACCTAAATATGCAATTTATCCGTATTGACAAATGAATCACTTAGTACGTCTTTTCAGGTTCTTAGACAATGCTCTTTCTTCTCTCTATTAAAAATCAGAATTTTGATTGTTATTACTTTATTACTGTAGGGCCATTGACAAAAGAATTGTTTCTTTACCAGAGATACGACAAACAGGGGAGTGTGTGTGTGTGTGTATAGCAAATTTAAAGCTTCATCATGAAGTTAGTGCTCAAGTAAGGTTGAATGCATTTTCCAACTAAAAAATAGACTTCTTTGAAGAGGATTCATGTTAAGGTATGTGAACTAATCTATCTATTTTACTTATAAAGTAAATGGTATTTACGTCCACATTTATTGAACGTGTACGATGCGCGCACACCTTGGTGGCTAGGGGCGAAGGCGATGCAAGATGCATCCTAGGTTCCCCAAACACAGCAAAGCACAAGAAGCGCCTTAACCAACAAAAAAACAGTTTACACTAGCCAAAAATGGACTGGATTGGACTAAAGCAGGGCTGCACCAGCGACTGAAATTTGAAAGTAACTACTACCATGAGATATGTTTGAGCTTAATGAAAAAATAAGTTTCTTACGATCAAAGTTACAATGTTCATTCCAAATCTAAAAAAGGCGTAGGACGACAACCGGCGACGTAAGGGAACCCCCCCCCCCCTCCCCATATCTCTCATTTATCATCTCCTGGAATCAACTTGTATCTTCTCACTCACCTATTCTTCCCCATTAAATACTATCCATAATCATAAAACCAATGTCGATATATTTATAAATAAAATTAGGGGTTTTCCATACTTATTTGCTATGGTTTCTCTTGATATATTATATTATATTATATTAAGTGTTTCTTACATTTTGTAACAAGCATTTTATAGCGCATTGTAGAAAAATTTCACAATTAGTTGCTTTTTGAAGAAATACGTACTAATCTGAGCTCTTCTGGTATCATTTAATTCAAGTTTTGATTATCTAAGACTTCAAAAGATGAATTATTTGTATTGTATTTATAATCTAATCACATATTGAGTGCGTTTTAACTGATTATATTATGGTTGGAAATTTTGACATGTGAAAGGAAAAACAGGTTGGAATGGGTAACTCTTATGGAGTTACTTTAACATATAAGGTACAACCCTTTTCTTTATATCTTTCTTTTATTGTATTCTCTATAACTGATGTTTCTGTGTGCCACATCCAATTTTCATGGTCAAGATTATTTTAACTACTGTAAGTGTGAAATTGTTGCAAGGTCTATTTGACATTCTTTCTTTGTGGGGGATATGTATGTTAAATACCAATGGTGGAGTAAAAGGTATGTCCCGTGGGAAGAGCGCTACTTTGGTGGAAGATAGTCGTCGATAGTGAATAGCGGACGATAGCGACAAGCTACCTATACGCTACGTAGCGATAGCGATGAAATAGTAGGCACTCTTTCACATTTAGTGATACACTAGAAGAAAATTTTAGAAATATTTTATATGTATATTATACCAAAAAAAATAAAAGAAAATAAAAAAAATTACAAAAATGTTGTTATTTCTCGCTACCAATTGTATAGCGACACATAAGCGCTACGCTATTTGCTATAGCGGGCGTTATGCTCGCTATTAACAGCTATGGGGGGAACTTGATGTATGTGTTGTGGGTTGAGGTTATGCTAGTAGTTTCTGGTCGTATTTAGGTAGGATGTTATTATAAACTTTTTTTTTAATTTTGGCAGTTTTTTTCCGCCATGAAGATGACCAACTCAGAACGACGAGGAAGCTTGAAAGAACCGGTTGAGGATAAAAGTAACTATAAAAGTAACTAAGTGCATTCAAGTTGTTAAAATCTCGAAATATGCCTGTTGGGGCGTGATGTCCAGTCATCGTAGGTATGTAAAATCATTTGCAGCAAATATTCATTTTAGTTGTTTTTCTTGTTTTTTTTTAATCAAGATTCCATATTTTTGTTCACTATGGAGAAACATGATACACCTTCATTGTTGATCTTTGTTGGTTTAGCAACGATGAGTAGGGATAGTGTAGATTAATTCAAAAGTGTGAGAAGTGTTTTAAACCATTAGATCTTTGCTCTAATGGTTGAGATCAATAGGGACCAAATTATAAATTGTGTTTTAATTATTTGGACTGATTTGAAAATTGTAGGGGTAATAGTGTCTTTGTATATGTTTCAAATTAGGTAACCTCTCCTAAATTCTAGCGATTCAATTTTAAATTTATTTTAAAATTTGAACATTCTAAAAAATTCAGAAATATGTAACTGCTACAAGAAATATATAACACTATACATCCAACATATAACACTCTATAACACCATATAACACCGTATAACACTGTATAACACCATATAACACCATACAACACTATATAACAATATATAATACTATACATCTATCATAGACATGCTATCAGACAAATATAACACTATATAACTCTAAATAACACTATATAACACCATATAATACCATATAACACCATATAATACTATATAACACTATACATCCATTATATAACACCAAAAAACACTATATAACACTAGGGGTGTGCACGGTTCGGTTCGGTTCGATTATTAGCATTATCCGTAACCGTAACCGAAGTCATCGGTTAATCGGTTTGGTTAATTCGGTTAATTTGTCGGTTTTCGGTTCGGTTCGGTTAATTTTCGGTTAATAACCAATTCAAACACGGGCTAATTTTTTTGCTTAGAAATACATGTAATGGAGGTATAAATAAATGAAATAGATGTATAAATACATGAAATGGATGTATAAATAAATGAAATGGCGGTATAAATTCATGAATAGATATTTAAATAAATGAAATGAAGGCATAAATAAATGAAATAGAGGTATTATTATATGAAATAGAGGTATGATTATATGAAATGAAAGTATAAAACATGAAATAGAGGTATAAAAGCTAGAAATATATAAAAAAATAAATGGTTTGGTTCGGTTCGGTTAATTTCGGTTAACCGACGATTAAAAAAATATCCGTTAACCGCCTTTCGGTTAATTCGGTTTCGGTTAATTTCGGTTCGGTTTTGTCGGTTTTCGGTTCGGTTTCGGTTAACGGTTCGGTTATTGCACACCCCTATATAACACCATATAACACTATATAAAAATAAATAACACTATACGGTTCTCAACGAGATGACACAAATTCGTAAATTAATTATTAATTCGTATTCCTATAATTAAGGGTGGCGGTTATGGAATGTTATCAATTAATTAAATCAATAAGAAAATTAATTGTTTACCCTTTTGAATTAATTTAGATTGAGGACACATGTCATCACCACAATATTTCTCACACTTCTCACACTTTTAGATTAATGTACAGGATCCTCTACCTAGCAACGATACTAATTTATATATATGTAAAATAATATATAAAAATAGTAGTAAATAACTAAACCAATTAGTGTAATCCAAGGCCGATTCAAGAAATAATAGTAAATGGTGTTTTTTTTTTCTGTTGTGCTCTGGACTTTTAGGTCCACTTGAATTCGTTAATGCGATGACTTTAGCACATGCGTGGACTCTTCTGTATCCATTATCTACTTACAAGGTCCACTTGAATTTACTGATACAATGACTTTAGCACAGGTACGGCACCTATTGTATTCACAATTTCCATTGATTTCTCTACATTAATTAGTTGTTCACTGTTTATATTCATTCCTATAGTTCTATGCATGTTACGTTTTAATGACACCTTTAGTGGTCCGGGGTTTTTTTCCAGATATTCTTTTGCTAAATGTTTGTTTTAAAATCACTGTTAGTTTTTTACATGTTTGAAGAACAGGTTAATCAGGAGAAGCTCATATTGTTACATAATCCTACATTGATTTAAATTGCTTTAACATATACCACCAAGTTACTTTCTGAATCAATACTTTTTTCAAGTTTTAAGTTCTTTTTGAAGAAAAACTCATTTGTTACAACTGGTGTATTAGAAAAAAGTCATTTATGTTTAAGTACTACTTTTCGATTAAACTTTTGGCCATTTATGATTTAATTTTATTATTATTGAACAAAATACCACTTTGAACAACTTTTGACCCATTTCAACCGTTTCTATTTAAAGATACTTTTTGACGAAACATTGTAGTTCGAATAACTATAAAAGCAAGCTCATTTAATAATTCGTTTAGTTAAAATAAAAAATTATAGCATTGGTCAATGGTGGACTTTCTCCTTCATCTCAGGTCCTCAACATGCCATTGCCACCAGATTCAGCATGGATTTTTTTGTGATTTATATATGGGTTTTTTCAATCGGAAAGCTATTGGGTCGGTTAATCAAGAGTTTATAATAATGGGAATAGATCTGCATCAACGCTGTTAAATAATATAATTTACTTTGAGACCACTCATGTAATACTTAATTTCAGTTATAAGAATGATTAGAGATTTATGACTTATAATTTATTGTAAGACCATCCGTATAACGCACGGGAACTTAGACTAGTCTATTCATATATGATATAAGTCCCACACACCCCATGACGCCAACAAGGTTTATATGGAGGATACAGTTGACCCACAATGTAATAGTTTTAATCAAACATGGAAACAAGCATGTAAATGTTTAAGATAAAATGCAGGATACAGCCATTTAAATAAAAATCTGTATGCATAATAGATAAAAGTCCCCATCTAAACCACTATATATAAGCAGCCAATTGAATGCCTAGCAAACTTTGCTAATGCTATAGTACCTTCAACGAGTTATTTGTTCATGAATATTATAAAAAAAGGAGCAAAACTTGAAGACGCCGAGAGAACAACCTTGCCATGAAGCTTCTGAATAATCCATCAAACCGTATCTACAAACTTGCAGACCTGTTTTATGAATAAGAAATAAGCACACGAGGATGGTAAGATAAAAAAAGCCCATAAGATAGCCGTTTGAGAATCATAGCCCCATAAAAGTATAGATGTTTGTAAACATTTAAACTGCCCAACCCGAAATATGTTGACTTATTTGAGATTTATACGGTTTGGTTTGAAGGTTTAGCCGTTCATCAGTCCAGCCGACGGGTTGGAACTTGGAATCAGCCGCTTAACCTCTTTTATTTTTAGTTTTTATTTATATTTGGAATATACAGTTAATCAGTTATGTATCATGTTCGTGAACAATCTTTATATCATTGTAAGATTTTAAAAAAAACCCAACAAATTTGAGAAAAAAGAAGATAAAAAACCAATTCAAACTGCCAAAACAAGCCAGCCTATCATAACCATCCAACCTGGCCGGTTTGGTTTGTCGTTTTCCTAAACCATAGTCAATAGTTTGGCCCATAATTTTCGACAAAATCGGCTAAAACCAAACAGTGAATACCCTTGCATTAAAGCAATGTTTTTAAGCTTTTATTGCATTCGAGCACCATTTTGACCCAAGACAAGAATTAAGAGGCATTCGGATGTGCCTTTTCAATGCGATCATAAAATTTGAAGAACTAGGACCACAATGAGATACTAATACTCAACATTCAACAATAATTATATTAGAAAAGCAAGGACAAGAAAGTTGTTTGCATTTGACCCATTATCCAACCTACCTAGCCCGCTCAAGTTGCGACGTATTATAGTATTCTGGTTATCCCTTCTAATAACTGCTAACATGCCATCAACCCATCTTAGCTTCAATGTCTCATTAGAGGTCTCAAATTATGAGTGAAGATTTTTAGTTATATGAAACAAAAGTTATTGACAACATATGACATTTAATGCCCACGGTTGATTTCATCATACGTAGACGATAACCAGAGACCCTTTCGTCTCCAATAAAATATAGTACTATGGTAGTATGGTAGACAACACAAGCATAACCAATACATTATTAGCCGTCGATGTGATGGGCATTATCCCTAAAACTAAGGCTGCAAATGAACCGAACGAACACGAACAAGACCTTGTTCGTGTTCGTTTGTTAAGAAATATGTTTTCGTGAACCATTCACGAACACTTATCGAACGAGATTTTATGTTCGTGTTTGTTTGTTAAGGAAATGAACTTGTTCATGTTCGTTTGTGTGTGTTTGTTAATTTTAGGCAACGAACGTTGACGAACACAAATGAGCACAAACTAACGTCATGAACACAAATGGAAACAAACGAACACAAACAATCGTTCATGAACAGAATATATAATACACCGACACTTATTAGATATTTAATTTGTCGGAATTTTGAAGTATTTAAATAAATATAAATACTAAAAACACTAATGAACTATCGAACACAAAAGAACATGTTATCAAACGTTCACGAACATAAACGAACGAACACGACCTCTGTTCATGTTTGTTCACTTAACTAAACGAACGAAATTTCTTGTTCGTGTTCGTTTGTTTAATAAACAAACGAACACAAACGAACTTCCCGCAGAACGGTTCATGAACTGTTCGTCGAACGTTTGGTTCGTTTGCATCCCTACCTAAAACTAACCAAACTGTCCAAACCAAAGCCAGCAGGCCGGTTCAAAACTGAATATACATCATTTTGGGATATACATCATTGTATATTTTACGAAACAACAAAGTCATTTCAAAAACTGAATATGAACGAACGACTTTGAAATATAAAAATTAAAAATTAAAAACTTTCAAACTGCTAAAACAATTTGTCAACCCATTATCCATTAAGCCCAGACCGGTACGAACGACCCAGCAGATTTGGTATGTATTTTTGGAAACCGCAGCTAGTAGTTTTGCCCAGATTTTTTTTCATAACGAGCTAAACCAAATTATTAACATCGCTAAACTCAATGTTGCTATGACAATTGTAGTTCATATATAACATATAATGTGTTAGCACTCGTTTAACCTACAAGAAATATTACTATCTCAAAAAGTGAGAACAAAGCAAGTTAAGCATACTAAGACTATGTGAAGTGAGCATTATGCCGTTATCCCACGGCCACATCACCAGCTAACGCCCTAGAGCACCATTACGTAGGGGTTACCCACAGGCGCCAAAGCTTGAGGCGCTATGCCAGTAACGAGCGTTAAAGAGAGGGAGATGAAAACCTTTTTATTTTTTAGCCAACCAAATAATTACACATCACTCTTTTATTTAATTTGCTTAGTTAAACCACTACACATTTTTAGTGAGTTAGTTAATAACCCCAATGCCTAAGTGGTTGTGTGGCAATGACATGACACTCACTTTTTCACTCACTAACTAAACCACTACACATTAAGTGTCTAACAGCAAGATCAAACAACAAACTCATAATCCAATGAACATAAGCTTACTCTATGTGCACAAAAATTCTTGAGGTATTAACACTATGGGGGTGCTTGCATAGTTGTTAATGGCGAATAGTGACAAATAGCGATAAGGTAGGTTCCTATATGCTACATAGTGAAAAGTGATAAATAGTGGGCAGCTATTTTATAAATAGCAATACACTAGAAAAAAAAAATTATATGTATATTATATCAAAATACCCGGAATACATGCTATTTTACATGTATATTTAACAAAAGCCTAAAATCCAGCTATTTTAGAGCTATATTTAGTTACTATTTATATTAAAAAAACAAAAAAAAAGTGAAGTGTCGCTATTCTCGCTACAACACTAATAGCGACACTAGACCCATACGCTACGTAGCGCGCTATAGCGATCGCTACAATCACCATTGACACCTATGGGCGCTTGGATGATCATAATAGTAGAAATCAATAATCAAGTACTTTCATAATTATCTTAATAACAAGCTTTCTCAGAAAATATTCCTCCAAATTTTGCTCAGTTTTATTCAGTAATTAACCAGAACTTATTACCAATAGCGTTGTAAACGAGCTGAGCTGAGCCTAGCTCAACTTATACACATTTATAGTTATCTTTATACATAACATGATGCACATAATATTTAGTTACTTTTCTCATAAGTTTATAAAAAATAACAGATACTATATAAATATATAGTTAATACATTAAACAAAAATTATATAAATAAAATAGACACGTTTATCAAGCCAGCAAGAGCTTGATAAGTGAAGCTAACGCTCAGGTTCAGGCTATGTTGTTTACATTTACACCCCTAATAGCCAAACAATCCAACTCACTATCAAACAAACTAAAAACAAAATCACAAATGCACAATCCCACAAACCAAAAACCAGCTAAACACACAATAACACATTCACACAAATACAACATTCATCAATCATCATACATTCATACCTCATCTCTCTTAATACCCCATCCTGCTGTTCTTAAGAACTCCAGCCAGAAACCCCAGAACCGCAAACGCCAACAACGGGCTAACATCCAACGTATCAAAAAGCGGGGGGATAATATTCCTAAACAAATTCAAATACGGATCACACAAGTCCCTAATAGCCGATAACGGCTGTCTATCCCACGGAATATTCGGAAACCAACTCAACAAAACCCTAACCAACAAAACCCCACTGTATATATCCAGCCATTTCGCCATTCCGGCAGCCACCACCGTCAGCGGCGTGTGCAGCCGCGCCGGGCGCCCGCTCATGGTGGCGAAGAACAACGGACCGGTGGCGGAAACTAGGGTTTGTTGGAGGTTTGAGTTTAGGGCGAAATTGGTGAGTTTGTGGGTGAATAGTTTGGATGCTGTAACGACGAGTGCGAGTAGGGTTGTGAGGGTTCGGGTTGACCCGGTGAGTAGCGTTTCCGACGGTGGATTTGGGGTTATTGTCGGTGTTGATGAAGAAGACGATGAGGCGGAAATTAGGGTTTTGTTAGGGTTTGTGCGAGAAAATTGAAGGGGTTTTGAAGAGAAGTGGGATCTGCGGTTTGAAAGAGTGATGATTGAGGGTCTGGTGGGGGTAAGGTAGGTAGGGTTTTGGAGGATTAGGGTTTGGGAAGCCATTAGAGATACAGAAGCAGCTGAGGAAGAAGAAGCCATTGGTGAGATTGTTATCTTGCTTCATCCTAATCCTTACACTTAAATGTGTGTTATGATTCTAGAAGTTTCTAAAGTTGCCCTTCATGAATTAACTATTAACAAAAGTAACCCTCGTCTTTAGAATTAACTAAATTGCTCCTCTCACAAATCTAGCATCGTAGGGTATTGTTGATCACCATTCACCTCTGGTATGTAGTCCTCGCAACTTTTTAGGACACATTCTCCAAACGAAATGTGTACAATCAATGTTACTGACCATACCAAGAAGGTGATGTCTTTCTTCGTGTGTTTCGTACAAATGCGCAATGTCGTGGCTTGTCGGTTTTCATAAAAAATTTGTGTTGTATAGTTACTTACGGCATTACAAAAATATTGTAGAGATTCATGTGACCTCCTCTCGGCCATACATAAATATTCATCGTATTCGTCAAGAGGATTACTGGTAGCAAGAAGTTTAATAGCATATGTGCATCATTGTATCGCCACAAAACTCTTTTTCATCCTCTCGTCTAGGCCCTCTTGAAACCATTCGTGATTTGCTTCTACATCGCCTACAATTTTTAAAAATATAAGTTTTGACATACGAAACATTTGTCTAAATATTCCTTCGTTGTATTTGGGGTTGTCGGCAAAATAATATTCCATCAAAACGTTGTTACCTTTTTAACAATCACATGACACGTATCTTTTCATAGATGTTGTGTTTTCATGTCTGGTCCGCTCGACAATATCCATGAGAAATTGTTCGCTACTATCATTTGATAATAATACATTTTTTTATATTGAGCGGTGGAATGAATAGATGATCTTCTTGAAAATCAGTCATTTTGTAAAAAATTTGGTAGGATATAAGTGTAAAAGTTTTAGATAGAGATGAGAGTTGTGGTAGAAATTGTATTAAAAATGGTGGTATATTTATAGATTAGGAAAATGATTTAAAAAAACTATAACGGCTTAATTTATAATAGTTACCTACAACAGCTCATCTTCGCACCTCGATAGCCACAATCTTCATCGATTTCCATCACCCGTGTTACCTACCCAAAACCCACTATTCCTAGTCGGGTAGTGGGTACCTGATCGTAAATCGGAAAACGCCCCGAGCCCCCTAACAAGTGGCTCAAAAACGAGTCCACGCAAGCGCCTCAATGTCTCAATGTTTAAGTTGCCCACTCACAAATTTAAAATCTCTCTCAATCTCAAAAGCATTCCCTTCCCCCTTTCCTCCATTTTGCTGACATAAATGCGTTTGAGGGCATCCTTTCACAAAAACAAGTCTTTTTCCTCCCTCATCCACATAACATCCTCTTTCTTAAAAACACTCAATAATGCTCGCTCCTATTGGGGTGATCTAACATAGATAAAACTATAAAAGACTGGTTACTTGATATAAGATTCCTGTTTCTCTTTACCTATCTTCTTATCCTTTTATATAAAAATAATAATAAAAAAAACACAATATGGAACGTCTATTGTTTATATGTAGTGAACTTTACAAGAGGTTAAACATGTTATTAATAATGAAATTTTCCGATAGATATAGCAATAGGGAGAGGATCATGAGAAAACTAGATATAAATGAGAAAACCAAAAAACTAACCAAAAAAGCATTAAAAAGGAGGGGGGAGACTTTTAACGAAGGAGGGGGGACTTTTAATGAAGGAGGGGTAAAATTGAAAAAAAAAAAAATATAACTTTTCAAACATTTCCCATTTCTCCATACGTTATCATTTTAAAACAAAAATGGCACCATAAGATCACAAATTTTTGTATCTTTCATTCAAGTATATTCGAGCATATTTTTTATGACATAAAAAAAGATTTATGGTGTCGTCTTTTTTTCAATACTATTATTATAGTAGTGCACATGTGCAATATAACATGTACTACAATTGCATTACATGCTTAAAATTAGCTTTTTGAGTCTAGTTTAGCTTTTAGGGTTAGTTTTTTTGGAGGTTTAGGATTAGGATTAGGTTTTTGGGTGTGGGGGGGAGGGGGGGTTTAGGTTTTTGGGGGGTGGGGGTGGGGGGGGTTTAGGTTTTTTTCGGGTTTATGTTTAGGGTTTAGTTTTAGGTTTTCGGGAGGGTGGGGGTGGGGGGGGGGGGGGGTTAGGCTTTTGGTGGGAGGGTGAATTTAGGTTATTGGGGGGTGGGGGGTTTAGGTTTTTGGGGGGTGTCGGTGAGGGGTGGGTTAAGTGGTTTAAGCTTTATGTATTAGTGCACATGTGCAGTACAACAAAAAAAAAAATTTGAAAATTTTTTATAGGCATAAAAACTAGCGATTTTTTTATTAAAAATTGTAAAAAAAAAAAATTTTGGTATGTTTTTAGGTTTTTTTGTTTTCTCATTTAAACTAGTTTTCTCATGATCCATCCCCTATAGCAATAATAACAACAACAATCAACAAACTCATTTCATCACGATGTTGTTAATAACAGCAACTTACTACGTCATGGAACTAAGTACAAGAAGTTTCTTCGTAGCTTCTTTACCAACCGCACAATTAGCATTCCTAATTATCTTCACTAACTTGTACCTGCACATCAAGTTCTCGTAAAAAAGTGTAAGCTACTAAGCTGAGGTTGTTAAAAGTTTATAACCATAAAATTTTCATCTATCGAAATATAAGAGTTCGCTCTGATCATTCCTTGGAGCCGATGAGAGAATTTGCTGCTTCAAGAATGTTTTGACAAGACCCTAACAACGAAGGGAACGGGATTTTCAGCCATACAAATACTTGCCACCTAATATATTTTGCTGTCACAGTTTACCAAAATATGTTTTGTAGTTTCGGTCTCGATTCCACTGACCTACAGCACCTCATGTTCGACACCTTCAGCACCTCATGTGCGACACTTGAATGTAAACCACTTTCAACCTGAATTCAGTTTTTCGTTGATTACAAATCCAAGTTTTGTTGCACCAAAAACAAGGTCATAAGTTCCTACAAAACTAGTTGTATAATACAGATAATTTGATTTGTAATAAAGGTCCGATGTCATTATTTATTATGGTTATAAAGTTCGAAAATAAGACACAAGTTCTTATGGTCTACAACCATAATGCATCATTTAACTTCGAGTAGAAGCAGATGTGGTTAGGTTCTTATGGTCTACAACCATAATGTATCATTTAACTCGAGTAGAAGCAGATATGGTTAGGTTCACGAGCAATAAAATCTGATACCGACTAATTCCTACCTATTGACGTCGTCTTGTTTCAATTTTACAAATTTTAATGATCTTATCTCTCTAAGTTTCTGCCATATATTAAACAATCTATTCATTCAATAATTATATTTTATCTCAAGAAACTATAAACAACCTTTGTTTTGGTTTGACATCCATTGTGGTCAAGTAAAACGTCATCAAAGAACACACTCTTTTATTATGAACTCTTTTAATATTAACTCATCTAACAAATTTTCTTTTAATAAATGGGAATCCAATAAAATCAGGGGTGGAACTACAGGAGGTCCGGAGGGTCCTGTGACCCTCTAGCAAGGCAGCTTCCTCTTTAATTTTGGCATGTAAACTCATCAAGTTGTTCTACCTTGACCCTTCCAAATTATTGTGGGTAGTGAGCAAAAGAAGTAACCTTTACACACTTCACTCATCCGGATATCTATATTGAGTGTGAACAGAACATATGTCCGACGCACTAATGTTTAGAGCAGGTCGGGCATTACATTCAGAACACTCAACTACAGACTCGTCACATACAAACAAAAATCTATCTAAACACTCAAGACCTCATACCTGCACCACTGACCACACTAGTGCCACATCGGACGGTCGTGACAAGCCACATGCATCGTAATGCGCTCCAGATTTAAGGTTCATTTTTCAAAACAGAACCGAATACAGCATTCCACATCACATACATGATTAATTCAAAAACTAATTAATATATAAATCTGGTCCAATCATTATACCCGGGTTACCAGTTCAACCAGAACTCGATAAAACCGGCTGGCTACTCAGGTTCAAACGTACCAAACCAAAACGGTGGAGTGTATGTTCTCAATCCAACCAGAAAAAGTTTAGGCTCGTATTTATGTATTGGATCAACCAAATGCGGGAACGAGAACCTGATTAGATCCCAACAATTTTTTACAGAATAAGATATACAATTTGTGAGTGCAAAGGGCTATTGAATATCAATTACACCGATGAACAAAAGTCTTGACCAAAACTATGGCCTTATTCTGCAGTAACATCATAAACACAAATAATAATAAGAACACTAGGAGTTCCATCAAGAAATTATGAAAACTAATGCAATAACTTAAGTTCAAAACATGGGAAATAAAAAAAATGACCGTGATTTATGAGAACAAACAATAAACAGATATAGAATATAGAAACAAGTCCGCGCTCATTGCCGGGTTACCTTCTTAATCGGCTCTCGATTGGCCAGCACGCGAAGATAAGATGATACCAACAATAAGCCCGTATAGGGCAAGAGCTTCGGCAAAGATGAGAATAAGAATCATACCCACAAAAAGCTTTGGTTGCTGTGCATTCGCTCTGTAAATACATAAAAAAATATATTCAGATTGAATGTCTTAAGATATTATAACCAGTTCGATTTGGGTTATGTTTTGGGTTAGCAGGTTGGATTGTTGAAGCCGACACAACACGCTAACCCAGTTATCTAAACAGGTCAAATGGTTTGGCGGGCTGTAAACGGGTTGAACTAGTTATAATTTTGGATCATTATTGTTATCATTCATCCTTGTGTGGTATTTTTGTACATTCAACTTTAAAGTCTTTTAGCATAAGCAGGACATTTGTATTCTCGTGTTATAATATAATGACTTTAATGTAATTGGAAAAACAAAAGTTGTGTTACATGATTAATAGTGTATTTCGTTATAGACGCATTTTTTAATTGTCGTTTACGAGTTATTTGAAGTTTAATTGGCTTATTAAAAGTAATACAGTCGTCTAAACATCAACTTTTTTGCTTTTATAAAATTCTAAACACAACAAACAAAAGATGTTTGTAAAACATAATTACCGATTTCTTACTTGATTAGTATTTAAAATAGGCAAATTGGATTTAAATAATCCCAGCTTTCTCAATTTGGCCGATAATAATCCCAACTCAGTTATTGGCCGATAATAATCCGAACTGGTCCACTTTTGTCCGATAATATTATGCGTTAAATATAGCTTAACGGAGTTAAGTTTTTTTTCCGAATTAAAAAACTGATGTTTTAAGGCTTTTGATTAGAATGAGGATACGAGTTGATTGATATAAAATTTACCTCAAAATACTGCCCCAAATGAAGAAAACGGTGCTTCAATTCGGGTGTTTAAACTTCCAATTAACAAAAATCAAGCCGTTTGAAGCATCGTTTCGAGGTAAGTTTTACATAAATCGACTCGTATCCTCGTTCTGATCAAAATCCATAAAACATCCGTTTGTAATTCGGAAAAAAGCTTAATTCAGTTAACCTAGTTTTAACGGCGGACTATTATCGGCCAAAAGTGGACCGGTTCGGATTATTATCAGCCAATAACTGAGTTGGGATTATTATTGGCCAAATTGAGAAAGTTGGGATTATTTAAATCCAATTTGCCTTTAAAATAAGAGATGCTACGCTCTTATTTTAGTTTTAACATAACAAACTAGTCACTTTCAGATAATCTAATTATTATTTATTCCCCAAATTATTATCAAACTGATTTATTATTACATTATATTAGATTTGATAACTAGCAAATTGCCCCGCGCGTTGCCGCAGCGTTCTGTAAAAAATTTACGTCAAATCGTAGACCAACTGAAAACGTACATAAAAGTAAACACGAAAACATATTACATTTGACCCGACTCATTTCTGGAAAAATTTACGTCGAAACGTAAATCAACTTGAATTTATACTCACACGTACATAAAAATAAACACGTAAAATTCGATTACAAAGTCTTTAGAAAGGTAAGGAGTTGTGTCAATGCCGAAATTTAAGGGGTAAAACTGTAAAAGTATACAAAAGACTAAAAGACAAAAAAAAATAAAAAAAAATCAAATCACTATTCACAAAAGTTGGTAATTGTATTATATATAATATACTATTTATTAAGTTTTACGTTTCGATATCTTAAATGGTAAATAATTGTTGCTTATCACAAAGGTGTCATATGAGCATGGTATCTTAATGTATGTGAGATGATCAAAACGATGTATATGCACATAATATATTCATATATGATGATATCTTTTATACTTGGATACAGCTAATAATATAATATATCATTGTAATAACCGTGTTATTATAAACCTAAGTAACTTGCCATCTTATGTTTCTTGCTAAAAAACAGTCATAATAGAAACGAGTCAATAGTTGCAAAGTGTATTAAAGTGCTTTATTGCTTACAACCTCCTAAAACATAGTATCGACAAAACCAAGATCATTATTTCTATACTACAGTTTTGTAAGCAGATGTAAAACTTTGTACAAAACTAAATAAAAAATAGAACAAAAGTGTTAGTCTGTCGACCCATTTTCAACTCGAACAAAATTTGACATGTTACCTGGCCTACCCACCCCGCCATATAACCACCTCTAAGAAAAGGGTATGGGCCAAATTGATATGCCAGATTAGATAAATGTCAACAATATCAAAGCATCAGTTTACCAAAGACCAACAGGTCAAGAAGAACATGATATAAATCTATCTGTTCCATTAGCAAATATTAGTTGTCCAGTTTTCTTAAATTTTAATGAGTAACTACTGTACTACGGGTAAGGGGTTGTTTGGCAACCTCTGCGCTAGTAAGTGTTGAGCCAGTAAGAGGCCTGACTGGGTAAGAGGCCTGAGCCAGTAAGAGGCCTGGTGGTTGGTGGTGGTGGGTTGAGGAGGTGGTGTGTGAGTTGTCAGCTGAGGGTCATGAACACAAGTGAAGGGACAGAGGGGTAAAATTTCCATTCAGCATCATTTTGAACTTAATGGGTCAGAGGCTTGCAGACTGATTCAAAGGTGTCATTCTAGTGAACCAAACACCCTTAACGCTGATTGGTTCAGAAATTAAAAGGCTACCAAACAGTCCCTAAATATGATTAAAACAACTATACAATCTTATGAATAAAACTAACGAAGAAATTTGTAAGCACCTATATACACTTTTGGCAATCTAGATTATCTTAAGTTATACAAGGTCGACTTTTAAACTTATCCATACTAACAATATCATCACTAGCAGGCACTCACCAACATGCATAAAACAAAAATAACTTTCCGTAAAATAATTTAAACCATTTATGAGCCAATGACAATACCTAACACCAGCATCACCAACAATCCCGATCGCCATTCCAGCAGACAAACCAGCAAGACCACAAGCCAAACCAGACGAAAGATGCGCATAGCCATCAAACAGATAATACGATTTCGCCTTAGGGTTAATCCCAGTACTAATAATAACAGCAATAATCAAACCATAAATACCAAGCACACCAGCCATAACAACCGGCACAATCGACTTCATCACCAGCTCCGGCCTCATCACCCCCATCGACGCCACACCTACACCACTCTTAGCAGTCCCATATGCAGCCCCCATACCTATCCAATTCAAAAATCCATCAATCAATCAATCAAAGACCTAATTTCAATTCATCCAGATCCACAATTTCAATATCAACAATTGTATAGTTTCTAATCAAACGTATCAAAAACATCATAAATTAGGGTTTTCAGGGATTACAATCGGTCGTTCTAATGTTGTATATCCAATTCGTTGGGCAATTAATTAATTAATTAAGTAGATAGTAAATAAAAAAGTGAAAATTAGGGTTAGGGTTTGATGGGACGTACAGGAGAAGACGAGGGCGGCAGCAGCGCCGAGGAAACCGAAGAAGGGGGCGGTTTCATCACCGCTGAATCCTGAACCTGAAGACATTGTTGCGATCGGAGAAAGTGAAAAGGAAAGATGTGTTTAGATCTGTGTGTGTTGTTGAACACCTGTGTCCTTTTGGATCACGAGAGGGCAGCTTTGTAGAGGATTTTTATCACGGATAAAATCAAATATCAATCACATCTATGGGAAATTAAAATTGTTCGCCTTGCTTTTTTTGTTTTCATCCACGTACAAAGTCATTTTGGTACATTTTACCGTGTGAAATGAATGAAGTCACAGCCTTTAAAAAACTGAAATATTAAAGAAGGCTTTATTATATACTAGGTTATATACCCGTGAGCTTCACGGTTTATGGGTTATGTTAAAAAATCTATATCTATAAAAGTATTTTTTTTGTATGATTTATAACATGATATCTCTTCATGCTAAGATCCATGTTTTGGCAAACCTTACCAAGAAGAAGAAAAATACAGAAATTGAATTACTTAGGTTAATATGTCGAAACATCGCCAACACGCGCTATAGCGTATGACATCAAACGAACTTTTCAACTTCACGGCTGCTTTGTTGTTTTGACCCATTGCTGTTGCTCAGCTTGTGTAGCCAACTTAGGAACTTGAGCATGTAGAAGTTCAAGAGCATTATCCTGTCTTGCAACCATAGTTAATCCCACAATTACAATTGTTTTGTACCAATTAAACAATGCTGTCATAAAGCACCATTATTTAAGTTCATGAAAAGTAAACCATAATTTGGTCAACCTTAAATTGTATATTTATGTGCCATACAATGAGATACAATGCAAATAAATAGACAAACAGACCTAAAGCTAAGACCCAATTCGAAAATGACAAAGTTATTATGGGTCAAACATACCTATACAATAGGATAACCTATAAAGCCTATCTACATAACTTAATATCTTATTAAAGAATGATACCTATATATGATCTCCACTTTTATACAAAAGCAACTTCCATTGAATGAGATTTCTTTTCTTTTCCCATTTGATATAGTCACCCTCAAACATCAAGCTTTATGATAAGGAAGGTGACATCCTTCCTACGCACCATGGTTGAACCGTGATATGAAAAACAATCCCAAAAATTCCCTACATTTTTCCACAAACAATATTTCAATACATTTTTATTCCTGACCCATGTATATGAACTAGTTGATGCCCCGCCCGCGTTGCGGGGCGATGACCGAATAATGAGCGAGTGTTAGGCAGCTCATTGACATGAAAAACAATTAAACCGAGTCAACCAATTAAAACAAAACACTTTTATAGTTTTGACAAAAAAAAACTAAAACAATGGCAATATTGTAATTTTTAACTGAGGAAAAGTTGTATTTTTTGACTGGGGTAAAATCGTAAATTGCCAAAAGCTAAAGTGATGGTAGTACTGTAAATTTGAACCAGGGGCAAAATTGTAAATTTTTACAGGGGCAAATTCGTAATTTTGAACTTGGGGGTAACATCGTAATATAAATTTGAACTAAGGGCACAATCGTAATTTTAAGCTCGAGGCAAACCCACAATTTTATTTTGAATCGAGGGAAAAATCGTAATTTTGAGTTGGGGGCAAAAGCATAATTTTATTTTGAACTGGGGAAAAGACGTAATTTTGAACTGAGGGCGAAATCATAATTTTTTAAACGGGAGAAATCACATTTTTGAACAGAGGACAAAATCGTAATTTTTAGCTGGGGGCAAAAACAGAATTTTATTTTGAACTGGAGTGCCAGGCAGCTGCCTGACACTATTCCCCCATTTGGTAAATGTATGTATAGTAAATAAATATAATCAACATACAAAAGACATAAAATACTAAACTAAAAACAATTAGATTAACTAAACAAATGGCTTACGTGTACCAAATTTCATTTTTCAATGTTGAAATTTGAAATCTTCTTGCGTTTTCATTCCAGATCAGAAGCTTGAATCTTCATTGAGGCTTAGTTAATTATCTAGTTAATATAATATATTGAACTGAAAAGAATTAGATTAAACAAATGGTTAATTCATTCAAATTGAAAAATTAAAAACGAACACATTAAAAATTCTAAATGGTTGTTTTGTAAGTCTAATTAAATGGCTACCTTCGTAAATCATTTGTAGTCGCATGAGTCACCTGGAGCCTTTGTTGCGTCTTGGTTGAATTTCCAGACCTAAAATGTTGACCACCCAAAAGTTATTTTCACACATCTATGAAATATATAATAACTAACAAAAAGTAGTAAGGTAGAATATAACATTCGTCTTCTCACATAGTTTGTAACAGAACCATATTAGAGTATGCAATATGACTCTATATAAGGGCGTATCGAAGTGACATTATAAAGTGATTTAACAATCAAGAAAAAATAATCAAAAGAATTATAGAAAGTACATTACTATGTATAAAAAGACACTTTACTTGTACATTATGCTAAATGCTTATAAATAAAGTGAAAATAACCGAATTGCCCTTTAAGCTAACAAAAAAAAAACGAAAATGACTCTGACTTAACAGAGACAAATGAATGGAGTTAACGAATCAGTTGAAAATGACAAGATTTCAAACCTTTTGTAACCAAATACGGAAAAACAAACCTTTAGACGAAAGTGCAAAACTGGCTAAACCTCAAGGACATTAATGGCATTATACTCTAAATAAATTATTACTTATGGGTGAAATACAACTTACAAGTTTTAAGCGATTAGGAAGCCTCAAGATAAAATGCTCAATTGATATCGCGTTTAGCAAATACCCGCCTGCATTTATTGTTGCCTGATAAAAGTCCAATCATCTTAGTGCAATTACTGTAATAACCCAATTGAAAATTGAAATGGAAAGATGGAAATGAGTTGAATTGGTCACCTTTTGCATTAGTGTTGGCATCATTTCCGGACTCTCGGGTATTCCATGCTCTAAATATGCCTGTCATATTACCTAACCCTTGTAACACTTTGAAAAATATATGTCGTTGACACTTAACGATATAAATGGAATCACAAAAAAATATACTTACATTCATCATACAAATATTGTAAGTGTTTATCCAAAATGCGAGCTTTTGTTGATGTGTCAAATCCTCTAAGTTGACGGAGGCCAGCTTCTCAAGGATGAGCCTAAACATTATAGTAGCACATAATTAATAATCTATGAAACAATTTATTTTTTTTTTATAATAAGAAGATTTGTATCAAAACATCATATGACTAAACTTACTTGAGTCTACGGATCAAGAGGGATGAATTCATTTTCTTTTTAAATCAATAGAACCAGCTTCGATAGCAAAAACATCCTTATACGGGCCAATATCTCTCCACTTTGAATTCAAACAGACACCGTAAGGATCCATAAACGCAAGCCCTCGATCACCACCGGTTATATCCATCCAACAACATTAAATTGGAGAACGCCTCTGCATCTATCGTTTTAGCTTTCAGTTTGCTTAATCGTAAAAATCTTTCAATCAAGCATTTCAACACATTTTCAGATATCTTGTTGTATTCACTTTCAGCTTCCACAATTCTATCTACTGAAAATGAACTTGAACAGCTTTCTTGAGCCCTTTCTTGGTCCACTAGCCTGTTCTGCAGTTATGCAATTGCAAGTCAGATCATTTAGCTTCCAAAAGTTGACTTTTGAGTTCAAACAGAACTATTAGTAGGGGTGTTCAGTATTCGATTCAAAATCGAAATTCAACTCAATTCGAATTCGATTATCAAGCTTCGAATTCGATTTTAAAATATTCGAATTCGAGTCAAGTAATTGAATACGAATTCATGATTTTCAATTCTATTTGATTCGAATTAGAATTATACATATATATCTTTTATATTTATATATACTTGTATACTATAGTCTATATATACAGACATATGGAGAAAACCTTCTAAATTTATGTCCAACTCTAAAAGCCTTTACAATTAGTTTGTGGTAGTTCTAAAAAATAAAGGTTAAACAATTTATTAGTTAGGGTGAATTTGAACTTAACCGAATTTATTTGAATTCGATTCGAATTTGAGTTTCTAATACGAATCGAATCAAATAAATCATATCTTAATCGGTTACGAACTCAGGTAAAAAATATAAAATTTGAAATTTTTATTCGATTAATTCAAAAGTTCGTTATTCAATTCGTTGAACACCCCTAACCATTTGTGCCTCAAAATCAATATGACTTCTTTAAGGGTTCTAATAAAGATTCATGACTACAACTTTGTAACAAAATAAAGCTCTAATTTAATTATGATTTGAGCTCGAAATTCAGAATTTTTTTCACTAATCTCTCCTCTTTGTGGCCCAATTCAGTTAACATTATAATTCCCACCATATTAACCATATTATATAGAAAACTTGTAATCATCAACCACAATTTTCTTTAATTGACTCAAACAAAACCATGACTTAGATTGCATAACTTTCACCTTTTAAAGTCAAAACGGAATTATACAGTACCTGTGTGAATGGGTAAGGTCCCAAAAACCTTGCACGGGTGCTTGAGACCATACCACAACCTCGTCAAGAAGCTCTCTTTAGAATGAACCTTACACGGTCGCGCACTGGTTCTAAAAGAGAATTTAAAAAGGAAAACAGTATTTAACATCCACGCGCCAAAAGGAACTAATAAATCCTTGCGCAAGCCCTCATGTAACAGATAGGATAAAATCCTAACAAAACCTCCGCGTAAATATCATCCAAACTTGGATAAAAGTAACTTCTCTGTTACCACAAAATTAGCATGAAGAAGAGCCACACAAGATTACAGTTGTATCCTTCTAGAAGGCTTCATCGTGCACAACCATTCGGTTATAACCGAATGGCCACGTGGCATCATCCCAGGCCTCTTCAAAGTCACGATGATGGCACCGAATTGAAGGAAGATCCACACTTGCCCACTTTCCACGTGGCATCACCCCAGCCGTTGATCGTGACCACGATCCGTGTGCACACACACCAGTTAGTGATTAACGGTGGGAGAAATAACCTCTTACGAAAAAGTACTTTCCGTTAAGTTCTCCATCAAAAAACTTTCCCGCCCAAACTTTGGCTATAAATAAAGGATAATTCAGGTATAATTCTCAAGTTACTCCCACTTCACTTTACTATTACTTCTTCTTCTTCATCAAACCCTGTACTTATTCTAACGCCGGAGGTGGTCACGGAGAGAACCCCTATTCTCCCTGTGGCGAGTCTAACGGCTGTTTGTTTTGCAGTTGTTGTTCGAAGAAGGAGATTAGTTACCACAAGACCTAACCCTTTTATGCAGATTCAAAACCCCTGGTTTAATTTATTCCGGTCGATTAAACCAGTGTTTCTTCACTGTGGTTTAGGAGGACTGCATTTTCCAGCAGTTTCAAATTTGATTTGAGGTTTTCTCACTAAACTTTGTATTTCCCCGGGAACCCTTTTAGGTGACATCTGAACTTTGCTACTGTATAAGATGCATAAACTATAAAATCAAAAAGCATTAAACCAAAAAGAGACAATACAAATCAAAGTCTAATGCAAAGTAACACAAAATAAGAATCAAGACTCAAATACACATACCTGGGTAATGAGCCTTAGAGTTGGAAAGTGGAATAAAATGGCAAATCTTAAACCAATTTATCTGATGACCTGCAGTCATTAGCATTGCTAAACTACACTTTATAAATCTATAGCCATCCACATTATTATTGTTTTACTAAATGTCATATAGGATATAAGTAATCAAATACTTAAGATATAAAATATTTAATTTAAAAAGTTAATATATACTAAAATCTTGCAGTCTAGTTTGATTTTATCCGGTTTAAAAATTTGGAAACCGCAAACCAAACCATTCATTACGGTTTGAGAACTTCGAAACCGATCGACCGAAAAATATTTAAAAAACCAACCATAAAACTAAACCGATGACCGGTTTGGACGGTTTCACGGTTTTAAACCAAACAGTGAACACCTCAACACCCCTAGTTCCAAGTAACGTATCCCTATACCTCTGAACAGAAACGTTAAAAAAAAGCTAAAATATCAACAAATAAAAACATAAACATAACACCCATATCTACACACATACCCAACAGCCAAACAACGTTCACAAATACCAACCGCTTAAAAAGATCGCAACATTAGTCTAACTAAACTTTACATAACAGAAGAATGTATGATATGGAAAGCCTATAACCAAGTAAACTTTCTGAACATTTTTCGTATTCCCAAAGTTCCATCATTCATATAAATAAAAAAAACATATTAAGAGCTCTTTAAAACTGCTTTTCTCGATAAAAAAAGGGCTTGAAACTTTAAAAATTTACCTGCTTAACACAGAATTAATAACTTCAGTAGATCTCACTTAATCTAAATAAGATAATTAAAACAGAGAGTGCTAAATGGGAGAGAAACTCAAGCATCTGAATCAAATAACAAATTCATAACTTCAGTAGATCTCACTTAATCTAAATAAGATAATTAAAACACATTTATCCAAACCTCTTCAAAATTCAGCTCTTAAAGTAGAATCAAACCGAATAAAAGCTAAATAGTACTTACACAAAATCACTCTAACAGAATCATAATCTAACTGTGGGTATTCTAAATCATAGGCTACTGAAATAGGAAAATAGAGCAAATAGTTACGAACCTCTTTAACCACTTTGAAGTAAAGTTCAGAAAAAAAACTCAGTTGTGATAATTTCACTAATATTCAGGGTTAAGAAAATTAAAAATGAGGATGTGAACCTTGAAGGAAGAAAAAAGAGGACAGAAGAAGGAGCGCGATGATGAAAGAAACCCTAAATCAAAATCACGATAATTATCCAGAATTCATACCTTCCTCATCGTTATCATCTTCATCACCATCGCCATAACTTCAATTTTGTGTGTGCGGGAGAGAATAACCAGCAGAGAATGAGGCAGATTGAATGGTGTTAGAGGCGGTTGTCTCGAACCCACTCCGTCGTGCCACAAAACACCACCATGTCGCTAATTGAACCATGGTCACCTCTTTGCTGCCATCGACAGTTAGGTGTCTCGAAACTCCATAGCCACCCTCCCTCTAGCTAATCTGTTCAGCAATATCTTTACTGCAAGAATCAAACAACAAAATATGTCAATTGGTTTAATAAGCTTTCAATCGATAGGGATATGGTGGCAGAATTGAATTTCAAAAACCCTAATAGAGCTATAAGAGAGAGAGAGAGAGAGAACAGGGATATGGTGGTAGAATTGAATTTCAAAAAAGCTAATAGAGCCATAAGAGAGAGAAAAGAAAAAGACAGAGGTGAAGAATCATTGGTGGTGATTCAAATTTCAAAACCTCACTTGCCGCCCAACTTCTAACCAAGGCTTGTTTGGGAGATTCTTTTAGAGCAGGAAGGAGATCCAATCAGAGGGAAGGAAGAAGAAGAGGAAGAGGAAAGGGAAAGAAGGGTGGGAGCGTGTTCAGTTTTTGACGTTATATATACCTGCAGGAAAAGAGAAACAAATATTTTGTCGGCAACCTCCCTTTGTATTCATGTGTTTGACTTTAGGTTTTACAAAAGAAAAATGATTTAATGAGGGGGGGGGGGGGGCTTGTGAAGGTGACACGTGTCCTGGAAATGTTTTGTTTTATTATAGTAGAGATTTACTTATATGCTAGATCAGCAGAAGATAAAGGTAGTGTTTGGTATGCAGGAATGAGAGGCGGAATGGAATGAACTATTACGAGGGAATGAAAAAAGATGTGGTTGGTTGGTCAAGGTAATGGAATCACCTGTTACATAAGACATTCCATTCACTCAAATCAATTATATCCACTTCTCTTATTTTTTTCTACTTCATTCCCCCTCTCACCCTTCATCACCAACACCGCCCAACACCACCGCCACCCGCCACCCTCCGCCACCGACCATCACTATCACCCGCCACCGCCACCACTCGTCACCACCGCCACCCTCCGCCGCCAACCACTACCGCCCGCCACCTTCTCCACCCGCCACCGCCAAAACTGGCCACCACCGCCACCGACCATCACCACCACCCGTCGCCGCCACCCTCGTCGCCACCGTCACTGACCACCGGTGCTACCGCCAACACACGCCACCCGACCACTGCCGCCACCTGCGACCATCGACCATATTGCTGCCACCCTCCGCCATCGACCACCGCCAACCACCGCACCACCGGCCACCGCCACCACCACTGACCATCGTCACCAATCGATGTCGCCACCACAACCACCCACTACCACCACCCATCACCGATTTTTTTTCTTCGTCTTTTCCTGCATACCAAACAACTCAAGGTAATGATTCATTCCATTCTCATACGGTAACCAAACAAGACTATGGAATGGTAATGATTTATGTCATTCCTTTATCCATTACATTACATTACCTCGTCCATTCCATTCACTCGTCATTCCATAACGTCATACCAAACAAACCCTTATGTGTGGAACACGTTTCATATTTTTTGGGTCTCTAGATTTGGTTTTTGACAGGAAAATAATGAGGCATTATTTTAAGAAAGTAATTGCATACTTATTTTTTTTTTTCAAATTTAAAAGTCCTCATTTCTTATAATAATTTTTTTGGGTAGGCTAAATGCACCCCCACTTTTACTTTTCACACCCCCTTTCTAAAAATAAACAGTTTTTAATTTGTCAAATTATACCCTTATAGAAATCCGTATTATTAATTATCTCTCTCTAAGTCCTTCTTCTCCAATGTCAACAAACCACTGAACATGCAACGATCTCACATCTCAATCTGCATCTAATAACCACCATGAACATGCTATAACATCACATCTCACTTCCAGTAACCCTAACAACAATGGCGATTACGGTGGTGGTGGTGGTTACGAGGAAGAGGATGCCGCAGTCACATAACAATTTTGCAGCATTGATTCAGAAAATGTTGTTACGCCCTGCTTTTTCACACTTTCCTTAATTAGAAAGATCGTCTTGTATTTCTATTTTTGGAATCTTGTATTCCGTCATTTCATTATATCGTTGTAAAATCCGAGACTTGGATCATGAATAAAATTCGTATTTCTTTATACATATGATAACCCATTCGTAATTCTCGCAAAATGTGTGAAACTTACCAATACTTGTCATACATGCTCCATCCATGCGTATACGGTACTTTTCTCGACACATATACCTATCATACTTGTTTTATACTTGTTTTTATGTTAACGATACTTAAACAACCCCTGCAATATGCTTTTATTACATAAAATACCCTAAAACACCTTAAAACCTAACTTTTATGAACTACAAGGACCAAAAGTGTCAAATTATAATCAAGTTTCACTAGCCAAGTGGCTCGCGGGCCGTGACCTCCTATCCCCTTTCCTCTCGAGCCCCGCGAGAGAGCGCAATCCGTAGAAACTTTCTAACAGCTCATGGATTGGGCACTTGTGTGTTGGTTTAGGTGTGTTTCTTGCATTTAAACACCACCTAACTAACCCTAATCACTTCCTATAAAGCCCAACTTATTTCCACACTTCTCCCACTTTACAAACACTTCATTTTCACTCTCAAACACTCTAAATTCAGCTGAGAAATCAGAATCAAGATAGAAATGTCCAAGTTGCAAAAGTGAGCTAAAACTCACCTTTCTTCCATCTTCTTTCACTTCTTCTTCCTCTACAAAGTGTGGAACACCTCTAGGATTGTTCTCACAAGATTTTCCATGGAAATCCAAGGTGAAAGATCCCATTTTTGAGGCCCAACTTTCTGTTTTGGAAGAAAAATTTGTTAAACATACTTAAACTCATGTTTTAACCATACATTCCTAAGTCCTTATGCCACTAATCAAGACTATGATTAAGTGTGCTTAAAAACAAGGTTGTAACGTACAAATTCTGAGGTTTTAATCCTCTAAACTTTCTGTTTTATAAGGGTTTCTAACCCACACGTGTCGAACAAGGCTTGAACTTGTGTATGTGTGATTAATTGGAAAGCTTGGGCTATCCTACTTACAATCCACACTTCACTTGATGATTTCTCTTAGTTATTATGCATATTTCATTTCCTTATTGTTCATTCATGACCATCCTTGTTGCCATATGACAACTTGTGCATTGGTGAATAGAAAAGAGGTTTTAAAATGGAAGATTTATCCTCACCTCTATGCATGACTTCTATGATAATCTTGTTATATTGTTGGACTAAACTTATACAATACTATATGACATATATAAAATACATATAATACATGTAAGAAACCGAACCCTTGATGATAACCAAATGGTTATTTGTCAAGTTACTAAGTTACATCACCTAAGTGCTTAAGTTTCTCGTTACGATTCTAATGGGTACATTAACCCATGAAAACATTCTAACCCCTATGGGGTCATAGTGTCAAGGACGAGTATTAAGTGCTAGATGATTATTTTCTCGTAGACATACTTTTGGCGTATTTTACTTACCTAAATTCCGACTCTAAATATCCCTTGAAATCCAATCCAAATACATTCAACCTCCTAATCTCTTACACTCGTCAACATTTGGATAATCGGAAGACTTAGCAATTTTGTGAGTACACTTGACCCGTTTTTACTTTTAAAACACTTTGGGTTGTAACATGTTAATATACAAACTTCACTATCACACACTTAAACATGCATTATATTCTCAATCCTATATACATGCTACTTGTTTACTTAGGTTCATGCTAGATTATACATGCTTTATGTCATTAACTTTGCTAAGCCCCAACTTAACATATATAGTGTCACACCCCAACCGATGGCGGAAACAAAGGAGTGAGACGAAATAGATTGCTCGAGACATCATAACACTAGTATTTGTGGCAAGTATTTAAATATTAAAATTTCATTTCATTTCTAAAGAGTCAATTACAACGATGGAAATAAAATACAACAACGTGAATAAAGGAAATACAATACAATAAGTATACCAAATTTAAAGTGGGTATCTAGGCATCCTACTAGATTCCATGCATCATCAACATCATCGTTAAACATGCAATATGTTTTAAAAGCGTAGTTCAATACAAAAGTATTGGCGAGTATACAAGTTTTGTGTAGTAGCATATAAGTATAAAAACGATAATGAACAATTGTAACACCCCAAAAACGGGTTTGGTAATCAAACCACATTAATATTAATGATGAGTAAAATATAGCTAGTGGTGAAAAATTTACTCGGTAAATATTAGGATCAAAATAAATAAACCAAGTATTAATTAAAAGGAGGTTAAATACTTTGAGAAAACAAAGTATATAAAAGGCCCGAGTTAACGGGTCTTAAAAATAAAACGGGTTTTAACTCCCCGAACCTACTAAGTTAGCTAGGAATAATTAACCTAGTTAGTAATACGAATTTAAGTGATAAACTATGAGTTATAGCCTTATATGATATAAATGAAACATGAAGGACTAAAATGGCCAAATGGGCAAACTTATTTTATTAAAAATAGGAATAAAACACAACACATACACTAAGTGTGTGTGTGTGTGTGCGCAAGAACGATCAGGAGCACAAGGGGGTTCTTTTAAAACCCTAAAACTCATAAAATCCAACAAAATTGAAGGAGAATCAAGCTAAAAATTGGGCTTTAAATAAATTCGTGATCACTCAAGCTAGGAGATCACAAGGTAAGTCGAATTTCGTTATTTGGTGATATCTTAAAATTCTGATTAATACTCATGAATTGAAGTTCATGTTTGAATGTTGAATGTATGAGTGTGGTTATGTTGAAACCATGTCTAGGAACAAACCCTAGTTGAAAAACTTGATGTATTAATGGTTGAACACTAGGAAATTGTTGATTCCCCCTATATGTGCTAAGTGGGTTTTCATATCATTGTGATGAACACAAAATATTGCATGTTAAAATTGTAAGAAAACGACGTTATGATACAAGTTCTAGATATAGTTCATGAACACTAGACATAGAGATTTGATTTTGATGTTGATCTTGGAAAAAATGACTAGTTATGAACTAGTTTGTTAGTGTGTGAAATTATGCCCATTAGGTGTTTGTTAAAATGCCTAAATGAAAGCTAAAATGTTGAAATTTCGAGTAAAACGCGCATTTGAATAATATGGCAAATTATGCGAAATATGAAGCGATAAGGGTTCTAAACATCATGTTGATTTAGACTTAATTGTGTAAATCGTGTGATCAAAAGTAGTTAACTTTTGATAAGTTAAACTAACCAATGATGAAGTCGAATAGTAGTTTCGATATAGAAAATACGTAAGGTGGAATAGTCGTGAATAGTAATGACTAATCTAACCACCTTGTGAATGATGATAGTTTGTGTCACACCCCAACCGCGTTAAAACAACGAAACCGCGACGGAAACGTCGAGGAGTGTTGCAACAGAATTATTGTTTCATAACCATGGATACAAAAGTTTCGTTTTATTGATAGTATTAAACATTAACATTGTCTTTAAGTTGAACAAACAAGCTACACATAGTCTATCATCGTTATTAGATCACTAAGGCCTCGTCCAGATCCTATGTGAACATGCATCCTAGCAATCAACATCAAGCAACATCACCTGAAACATATGTAAAAACAAAGTCAGCAAAGAAATGCTGGCGAGCACATAGGTTTTATGACAAAAGTTTAGGTTACATATGCTTAAAATTCAATTATGCATGAAAAGGGCATTTTGGTCATTTACCTAAGGCATATAAACTACCTATCATATAACTAATTAAACCTAAGTGACCATCAGGCATAACCTCGGAAGGTTATTCCCTATACAACTATGGTCACTAAACATGCTTGGTTGGATCCTAATGATCGACCAAACGGGTCGAGTTCGAAAGTCTAAGCAGTTGTTTAGACCGCTTGACTTACGACTCTACACAAGCACTAAACTAAAAGTGACGAGCTAAACATGTTGAAACATGTTTAACTAAGTTAGAAAACAGGTTTTGATATCAAAACAAACGGTTTTGATACCCAAGAATAGTTTGGTTACAAAATACGCTTGAATACGCATTTTGGCCGAAACTATGACTCGTCACTACACCTAATCAACGTGGTAATCAGTGGGTATAGCCACTAGGGACTATAACCATCGTGATTACGCTCACGTTGCGAAGTTCAAATGAACTTCGTGTTGACCATAACCTGGTCAAAGCAGAAAGTCAAACATTGTTTGACTTTCATGCTAAAAATGCATAAAAACACAAAAGCATACTTACAAAGGGTCCAAGCAAGGAAATCTTGATCCAAGTTGCTCAGGTATGAAGTACAAGACCCCAACTTAGAGCAATTGAATCAGATTTGTGAGTTGCAAGGAATGAGAGCTTGGGTTTATATAGGAAACCCATAACCGTTAGGATCATTTCTCTCATTTCGTGCTTCGATCTTGGCCCTCCACTTGGGCACATGGTATTGCTAAACAATGGGACACTTAAAAACCATCAAATCTAGCCCAAAGTATCCCAAATCAGCTGCCAAAACCATCAAAAACAGGCTGGAAGTCCAAATTCAATGTTTTTGATCTGGGCAGCTCTCGTCGGCCGCGTAAGAATAAGCCTGGGCTTACACCCCAGGCCTAGCAAGTTTGGCAGAATTACAGTTTTAGCCCCTACATGCCTAAAACTTGGTTTTCGATGCATTTTTGACATGTTTAAGCCCCTTTAACCCCATTTCAAGGCTCTAAAATGAAGTTAAAGTATAGAGAACTTAAAATATGCTCAAAAATATCTCAGATGTCGGTTCGTTTGGTTGTACGGTTGCGTTATTCGGTTAATTACGACGGAAGTCGTAACGAACGTAAAAACGATCCAAATTAAGCGACGAATGGAATTTTATCATCCCAATCACTAAAATAAAATATTTTAATGATTACATAAATTTTTGGATGTCCGGATATATTCAGAACGTAAGATATGCGCGAAAATGCAAATTTATGCACTTTTTGATGCTTTTAGTCCCTATTGATCAAATAAGTTTATTTTTGCATACCAAACCCCTCAAAGCCTATTTCTAAGCTATGTAAAGGATATTTAGGGTATGTTTAACTTATGATCAAGTTCCAAAATGTTCGTTACTATACAAATCGGTATAGTTTTGCAGTTTGACACAAATAGTCCATGCGATCGAACAAACTTGATTTCAACACACCAAACCATCCAAAACTTATTTCTAAGTTATGTGAAGGTTATTTAAGGTATGTTAAGTCTATGTCACTATTCCAGAGGGTTTGTCGCGTTGAACTGACCGCGTTTACGCACCAGTTTGCGTATAACCTTCCAGAAAACGATTTAAAGCTTGAAATCGGAGTCGAATCAAATCGTAAAATCACCAAACACAAATACACACATAATAACACCAAAACACATATAATAACACCAAATCACATTGTTTTATTGATAATTAACATTGTTTTACATTGTACATCGATTATAGAACACAGTTGTCACAGTCTCCCCTACTTTAGGAAATTTCGTCCCGAAATTTTAACTAGAGGAAACTTGTGAAAACAAATGTGGATATTTTGCCTTCATTTGGTCCTCACGTTCCCAAGTAGGGCTGTAAACGAACCGAACGAACACGAACAAGGCCTTGTTCGTGTTCGTTCGTTAAGGAAATAAATGGGTTCACGAACGGTTCACGAACATTTACCGAACGAGATTTTATGTTCGTGTTCGTTCATTAAGGAAATGAGCGTGTTCGCGAACGGTTCACGAACACAAACGAACACAAAAAATTTGGCGAACGTGACGAAGGATAAAGATAGATGGCCCAGAGAGTAGCACTCGAACTTGAATCCCTTATTGTGGAATGGAGGTCGATCGTATTCGTGGATGTAAATAATGAGAAATGAAAGGGAAATGATGCATAAACAAGGTGAAAGTAGGTTTCCTAGTTTAATTGTTAGGGAAATAAAATAAATAAAAGATTAATAATATAAAAAGTACAAATAAAACATAAGAAAGTACAAAGATCTTCAATTAAAACACAAACATATGAACATAAACGAACGTAAATCAAAGAATGTTCACGAACACGTTCACGAACACCTTACCGAATGTTCACGAACACAATCGAACGAACGAGACCTCTGTTCATGTTCGTTCATTTAACTAATCGAACGGAATTTCTTGTTCATGTTCGTTCATTTATTAAACGAACGAACATGAACGAACTTCCCACCGAACGGTTCACGAACTGTTCACTGAACGTTCAGTTCGTTTACAGCCCTATTCCCAAGTAAACTCTGGGCCACGTTTGGACTCCCAACAAACCTTGACCAATCGAATCCGTTTGTTCTTCAACTGTTTGACTGCACGGTCAACTATCTCCACGGGTTTCTCGACAAAGTGCAACATTTCATCAACTTGAATTTCATCGAGTTGAATGTGAAGATCAACATCAGTAAAACACTTTCACAAATTGGACACGTGAAAAGTCGGATGAATATTTCCAAGCTCTGGAGGTAGCTCTAGTCGATAGGCAACTTTTCCGATTCTTTCAACAATCTTAAATGGTCCAACATATCGAGGTGCAAGTTTTCCTTTCCTTCCAAATCTCACCACTCCCTTCCAAGGTGACACCTTGAGTAGGACACGGTCGCCGACTTGAAATTCTAAGGGCTTGCGTCGCATATCCACATAACTCTTTTGACGGCTTCTAGCCGTCATAAGATTATCGCGAATTTTCTTGATTTTGTCTGTCGTTTCCAGAATGAGCTCAGGTCCAGTAAGCTGAGCTTCACCGATCTCATTCCAACAGACAGGTGAACGACATTTTTGACCGTAGAGAGCTTCGAACGGTGCCATATTAATGCTAGCATGATAACTATTGTTGTAAGAGAACTCGATCAATGGCAGATGAGAATCCCAATTACCACCAAAGTCTATCACGCATGCTCTAAGCATATCCTCCAAAGTTTGAATCGTCCTCTCAGATTGTCCATCTGTTTGGGGATGATAAGCAGTGCTTAGCTTTAGTTGGGTTCCCAGAGCAGATTGCATGGTCTTCCAAAAATGAGACGAAAATCGAGCATCACGATCAGATATGATATCCAAAGGAACACCATGTCGAGATACAATCTCATCAACATAAATCTTTGCAAGTTTATCAGCAGATAGATCCTCGCGAATCGGAATAAAATGAGCTAACTTCGTTAATCGATCGATAACAACCCAAATAGCATCATGACCTTTAGATGTACGCGGTAACTTACTGATGAGATCCATAGCAATGTTTTCCCACTTCCAAACCGGTATTTCTGGTTGTACAAGCAAACCAGAAGGTCGTTGATGTTCAGCCTTGACTTTGAGATAAGTTAGGCATTTCAAAACATACAAGGCAATATCCTTCTTCATACCAGGCCACCAATACTGAGTACGAAGATCCTTGTACATTTTATCAGCACCAGGATGGATAGAATATCGAGACTTATGAGATTCGTCCATCACTAAAGTGCGAAGATCGTCTGGTTTCGGAATCCACAAACGATCCTTGAAATAGAGTAACCCATCACCTTTCATTTCGAGTTTAAGCTCAAGTTGAAGCGGTAGCTCATATTTCAATAAGCATTTGGTTACACAAGATCGTTGAGCTTGAAGGACATGAGATTGAATATCAGATAGAGTTTGAACAGAATGAAGCTTGACTCGTTCCTTTCGACTAAGCGCATCGGCTACGACATTCGTTTTACCAGGATGGTAGCGAATTTCACAATCATAGTCGTTTAAGAGTTCAACCCAATGTCGTTGCCTCATGTTCAGCTCCTTCTGATTAAGAATATGCTGGAGACTTTTGTGGTCTGTGAAAACCACACACTTCGTGCCATAAAGATAGTGTCTCCAGATTTTGAGAGCGAAAACCACAACACCTAACTCAAGATCATGAGTGGTGTAGTTCTTCTCGTGAACTTTTAGCTGACTTGACGCATAAGCTATCACTTTGCCTCGTTGCATAAGGACACAACCAAGGCCTAGATTTGACGCGTCATAATAAACAACAAAATCATCATTTACATCGGCCAAAGATAGAACAGGAGCATCACAGAGCTTCCGTTTCAGCGTTTGGAATGCTTTTTCTTGTTTGGGTCCCCACTCAAAAGGCTTATTCTTCTGAGTCAAAGCAGTGAGTGGAACCGCAATCTTCGAGAAATTTGAAATGAATCGACGATAATAACCAGCAAAACCAAGAAAAGATCGAACTTCTGTTGGTGTTGTTGGTGTATTCCAATCCTTAATTGCAGCAATTTTGCAAGGATCCACATGGATACCCTGCTCGTTGACTATGTGACCCAAAAACTGAACTTCTTTAAGCCAAAATTCACACTTGGAGAATTTAGCAAATAGTTGTTCCTTCTTTAGGAGTTCCAGTGTCAAACGAAGGTGTTGCTCATGATCGGCTCGAGACTTCGAATAAATGAGAATATCGTTGATGAACACAGTGATGAACTTGTCTAAATAAGGTTTACAGACCCTATTCATTAAGTCCATGAAAATGGCTGGAGCATTCGTCAAACCAAAAGGCATGACAGTGAACTTGTAAGCCCATATCTTGTGCGAAAAGCAGTTTTGGGAATATCTTCTTCGAATACACAAAGCTGATGATACCCAGAACGCAGATCGATCTTGGAAAAACAGGTAGCACCTTGCAGCTGGTCAAAGAGATCATCAATTCGAGGTAGGGGATATCGATTCTTGATGGTAAGTTTGTTAAGCTCACGATAATCGATACACCTTCGAAAAGACCCATCTTTCTTTTTCACAAACAGGACAGGAGCGCCCCACGGTGAATAACTCGGTCGGATGAATCCTTTATCAGATAACTCTTGAAGCTGTTTAGATAACTCTTGCATCTCCGACGGTGCAATACGATAAGGTGCTTTCGCAATCGGGTTGGCATTGGGTACAAGATCAATATGAAAATCGACTTGACGAATTGGAGGCAAACCAGGAAGTTCATCAGGAAACACCTCTGGATAATCTCGAACGATCGGAACATCTTGAATACACTTGCTCTTGCCTTTCTCCTAAGTGACATGTGCCAGAAAAGCAACATATCCTTTTCGTAAATAACTTTGGGCTTTCATGCATGACATGAGTTTCAATCCACCAGATGGTTTCTCGCCACGAACTTCTAGGACATCGCCAGACGAAAGAGGAATATGAACGATCTTATCGAAACAAAAAACCTCAACATGATGTTTGGTTAACCAATCCATTCACACGATAATATTGAAACTCACAAGTTGCATCGGCACGAGGTCAATAGGAAAAAGATGGTTATCAAGGTTCAACTGACAATCATGAATAACAGAATCGAGTACAAGCGGTTTACCAGTAGCAACTTCAACAGATAAGGGTTTCCTCAGTTTAGTTATAGGTATCGCAAGCAAAGGCTCAAATGATAATGAAACAAAACTTCTATCGGCACCAGAATCGAAAAGAACAGATGCAGGTCGATGGTTAACAAGAAACGTACCATTAACCACCTCGTTGTCAGCCCTCGCTTCGTTGGCATTCAGATTGTATGCTCGTCCACGAGCGGGATTCACATTCGCGTTCTGATTTGCATTCGCATTTACTACCTCGGGCAGTTGTTGCGGAAATGACCCATTTTTCCGCAATTGTAACACGATCCAGGTGGGAATCTCGCAGCATTCCCTTGAGCTTGAGCTTGATTCTGAACAACTTGGTTCTGGCCCAGACGATAGATGTTGGCCAGATGCCCAAGTTTACCACATGTAGTGCATTGCTTGCAAGCTTGTTGTGCAACATGATGACCATTACAACGAGCACAGTGGGGTGCGGTACCAGCATATTGCTTCTTGGCGGGAGACTGAGCTGGTGGGTTCTGAGCAGTCTGTGTTGTTACTGCAAAATTATGGGAACCCTTTCGCTTTCTCGATTTCTTGGAAGACTCACCTTTCTTCTTACCCTTACCCTTGTCTTTTGCAGAATCAGTTGACTTCTTCTTGTCGCCCTTACGGGTCAATTTCCCTTTTCTGACCTGAGACTTGGTCAGAGTTGCAGACAACTCGATCACTTGGCGAACAGTAGTAGGGTTACTGCCCGTCACAATGTCTTGCACATAATAGGGTAAACCATCGGTATACCTCTCTATCGCTTTCTCCAATGGGGTAACCATAGTGGGACACAACAAGCTCAGCTCTTCATAACGATCCGTATACGCACGGTGTTCTCCCCCATCTTGCTTTAGATCATCAAACTCTCGTTCCAATGCTCGAATCTCATGACGGGGACAAAAATATTTCATCATGAGAGCTCGATGCTCTTCCTATGTTTGTGCCATGGCCACATCTGTCACACCCCCAAATTACCACATACGGAAACCCCCGCGAGGCGTGTGACGTACCAGGATTCGAGCCACCAATCACATTGAACTCATAAATATATTTAAATAAAACTTCCATTCAATAACATAAAGTGTTACAAACGTTACAAATCATCCATTGCATACAGCGGAAGCATAACACATTTGTTAAGTGTTTCATAAACCATGTGTAAATAAACCATTAAGCTTGTATTGAGGTTCCATGTATCTCGACCCATGACCACTCCAGCATCCCAGACAGCAAGTCCCAAAGATATAAACCTACAAACCTGCAAGCATGCAGACAAGTGTGTGTTAGACGACGCTGGTGAGTTCAAAGTTTTGTTACCGTGTGTAGTTACCAGATATCTGTTAAGTCAACTCATCGTTTCGTTTTGGGATTGTTATTAACGTAGGAGAGTCTTATATACTGTAAGTGTGTCCAATATATACCATGGGAGTGTGCCCAATATAACCTGGGAGTGTGCCCAACCCCAATACCCCTAACCAAGCATTGGTAATGATGTCCAGGTAACTAGATCACGCCCGTCCTTACGGCCCGGTGTGAGGGTGTCAAACCTAATAGCGCTATCAACTAGTTACCCCATTGCCTTACAGGCAACACGGTAGATGATCGATTCTGTGTTCAATAACCAACATCCCAAATAACAGTTTACCCAGTATTCCCCTTTAGAAACGTTTACCAGATGTCCCAAACCACCGGGACGCATGCTTAGAAAAGTGCAGTGAACTCACCTTGGTTTGCTCCGTAAGATTAATTACTCGTTTACGCTTACAATTGGTCAATCGAGTCCTAACATAATTATCAACGATCATTAGGTCTATGCTAGTTCCAATCACATGATAAACAGGTAGCACACACAAGTTGAGTTATCATATAACATGTAGCAGACCTTTAAGTCTTTTATTGATACATCACAATTTATGTTTCAACCAAATCCTTTACTGTTACTCATACTTCGACATTCACATCATAACCCAACTAATACCTAGTTATATTCCATGCAAGAACCTATTCAACTAAATGTGTGATCCAAAACGAGAGCCCAATACGAATACCCATGAGTTTTCATTTAACTATTTTATCACCTTTAGGTCCATGCACAATAATTCAAGAGTCAATATTATTTCGCATGCCATGCCATGTTTATTTACAAGTTCAAATCCTATAGTCCGAATAAGACAGATTACACAGCCCATTCATATCAATATATGTCTAACTATTCCTGCAACACAAATAAACCCACTGTTCCCCTTATAGTTTCATGCATCTAAACCCTAGCCTCCACAACCAACCATTTGCAATCATCACACAATCATTCCATCATTTATTGCACATGGGGTTTACTGACAATACTATAATAACATGCATATTACTTGATTAATCTTCACATGGGCCACCGATAGAACTACTGCTATATATATCTATTCCCTAGAATTTTTATGGGATTATTTACCTTCTTTTATTAATAACCAACAATCGTCAAACTATCACATACATGTTAATCACTCATTATGAAAAGCACATCAGAACCTTTATCAATTAATTATGTTACACAGTTCTTACATACCACAATCCAGTTTATACGAAATCACATAACATACAAAATCATGATAATCACTAATGTTCATCGAATGGAGAAGAAAGATAAACTAATCGAGAAGTAGAGAATGGGGGGGGGGGTTTCTTCAGTCGTGCGATCAGAGGGAAAAACCTTAGGGTTTTTGGCTTGTGATATAAATTTAATCTAATCTTGATCCATAGTACATATTCATATACAATTGCAAAGGTTTGGGGCGGCGGAAATCTTGACCGATCTGGGCCAAGCCCACACACTTGGCTTCCGTAAACAACATATATTAATGGGCTTAAATCAATATATATATTAATGGGTTGGCTTTAGTCTAGTTGGGGCTTCAAAGAGTTGGGGTGCGGCCCTAGGCCCAATCATGTATAGCTAGTACTCGAGCCAAACACATATAATTTCCGTTTACGTTTAAGCGTAACAAGTAACAAACGTTCACCGCAACGTGTGGTAACGCATTGCGTAAAAGAAAATACAAGATTAAAAGTTACGAGGTTAGACGACACTAACCTTGAAGGTTCGGGTTGTCACATCATCCCCAACTTGAAAGAAATTTCGTCCCGAAATTTGACAAGCAAGCACAAAGAAGTGAAGTGATAAATCAAGATTGTTGCGAATTTTGCTCAGGTGCCACATCATCCCCAACTTGAAAGGGAATTTCGTCCCGAAATTCGCCGTTGATATCTGAAATTGATTCAACCATTTTAACAACTGAGAGTGCTAGAGCTTTCTCCGATCATCGCTTGTCCAAGTCTTGAGTTCCAACGAACTCCCACGATTGGAATTCGACTATAATAACGAACCTTGATTTCCTGTTCCATGCTTTCAATAGATTCCTTGACGATTACAATTTGTTGTTAACCTTAGGTCCTAGTAAGGGTATCGCAAGTGTTCTGTCAGGCAAACACTTCTTTAGATTCGAGGCATAATGTCATCGTGAATGTTACCCAATTCGTCAGGTAACTCGTGTTTGTGAGCCATGTCCTCGCTTCCTTCCAGAATTCCAAATGTCCAACGTATTGTGAATTAAGCTTGCCACGTTTCCCCGTAGCGTACCGCACCCTCCCAGGGCGAGACTTCCAATCATGACACGTCCGCCTACAACGAACTCCCAGTGTTTCCTAAGTTTATCAACTTTCCTGGTGATCACGCGTTGCCGTCAAGCAATTTCCAATCTAAGCAATCTTCAAGAGTTTCGAGCACAAGTCTTGGATCTGTGGTTAGGTTTTCACCCACCTTAGTCCACGAGGAGATTGGCATTATCATCTATGCAATGCCTCAAACAAAGTTGTATGCATACTAATACGGTAACGGCTGCAGTAAAGCTCACCCAAAGATAGGTGTCCTTCCCAAATGTTTACTAGAGACAATCACGCACATGCTCGCAGCATGTCTTCGTGTGTCAGGATGGTTCGTTACTCTGTCCGGTTGTCCTACAGTGATAAGTAATGCTCATGTCTAGACTCGAGCCAAGGGTGTTGTGTAGTGCCTGTCATAAATCAGTATCGATCGAAATCAGAGGTAATAGATGTTGGCATCTCGTGCCTAAGAATCGCCTTTCTCAGAGGAATATTCACAAGCCGTGATGACTCGTCAGTTTCCTTGATTGCAAGAAAGGGTGCTGGTAATGTGAGACAATCAACGTTCACCCAGGTGACATTGTTTCCGTTTCGAGCTGTAAGTAAACTAGTGACAGTATCCCCGGCAGTCTGTTCTCATTTCCATACGGGCGTTTCTGGTTGTTGGCACGAAGCAGCAGGTTTCTGATATTCCACCTTGGCTATCACACAATTTAGCCATCGTTCACACACTCAGCTACGTGGGCCTTCATGCCCGATCACCAGTGCAGGATTTATAAATCCTAGTATCCCCTAACAAGACCCAAACGACTAGAACATCGAGGCAGGTGCGCTTTGCTCCACTCAAGTTCCCCACGGTTGCAGTATAATGGGGAAAGCATATACGTTCCATGAAGTAGCGACTATCGTCCATCTTGCCAAAAGTTGCTCTTCCATGCCCCTCATGGATCTAGCTTGAAATTCCTCTTCCTTTAATGCTTCGGTTAGCACAAGGCGAACCTGATCAGGTAGGCTAGAGTCGATAGGGAGCTGCATGTTCGTACTCGTTTAGGTTCCATAGTCTTAGCCGCTCTAGAGTTCCATCCAGTGATGTCATCACATGTTTAGATCTTTCGCAATGAAGGCACACGGGAGGCCCTTGTGATCGGTCTAAGTATTGCATTTGGTACCATCCAAGTAATGCCTCCAACTCATATCCAAACACCATGGGTTCCACCGCAGGTTGGGTCTCGTGTAACTCTTCTTGTAAATCCACTACGTAAGCCATCACTTTCGCGTGTTGCATCAATGTGTAGCTGGGACTCGGATTCGAACCCGTAAGGTATACCAGTAGATCACTCGCACCCTCGGGCGAAGACGATGCTCAATGCATTGTAGAGTTGGGATTCGAAAGCTGAGAAGACGTTCTCCTATTCTGTCTTTCATGAACACAGCACCCGGCTGTGCTAAAGTGATTTAAGCTACACGACCTTCGAAAATCCTGTGATTAATCAGCGATAATATCAAGCGGGACCAAGAAATTGCTGTATTCTTGAAGGACTCTTCGTTGTCGATCAGTTTCCAACCAAAACGGGCCTTAGCGAGATCCATGTACATTCCCACTTCGTTGATTATATGACCCAAAAAGGGTACCTCTCGAATCCAGAAGTTACATTTATCAAGACTTCGCGCGGTGTGGCTCCTCCTCAGGAGCTCTCAAATAAGATACAAAGCTGTCCATGATGTTCTTTTCTCCTGGAAAAGATTCAAAACGTCACCCAATAGCACGGTCGGTTCACATGATCATAAAGCTACGGGTGTGATGATTACCCCAAAGGTCATGGAATACAAAGTCGTATGGCCGAATTACATCTGATAAGTCACTTTAATAACATCCTCCCCTTGGACTTCCATCTGATAATATCTCGCTCGTAAATCAACCCTCGAATGAAAGCTCGTCCCTTGCAACTAGTCGACAGGTTGTCAATACATGGTCGGGGTAAACGGTTCCTGACTGCCACTTTGTTGAGTTCTCGATACTCAGTGTGCATACTAAGAGGTTTATCTTTATGGATATAAATGGGGCTCCCCGGAGCGAAAACTAGGTCCGACAAAACTTCTATCCCACAGTCTCTGTAGTTGATTTGACAGTTCTTGCATCCCTCCTGGCGCAAGGCGATAAGAAGTACGAAGAATTAAGGCTGCCTCTGGTGTGGGATCAAACTGAGATGCTACCTGACAGTTGTGCAAGTAAACCTAAAAGTTCCTCAAGTATCATGCTGAGAGGAATCACGAATAGTTGGTGGATCCTCGATCCTAACCTCCTCAGTCTTAACATCAGTAACGTGTGCTAACATATCTGGGTAATCCTTCCTAGACACTTCTGGGCCTTCTTTGCTAATATGATGCTAACCTTTACACCACTCCGACACTTCGAAATATCAAGTGACGCAAAATTTCCTTCCCACAGGGTATATCTACGCGATATCCAGTTAATCTATCTACACAGCTACTGCATTGGAACCATCAAAGATAGTAGGAGGAAAGTTGGTGCCGAACACTTGTCCCACAAGGTCGAGTCCGCATCCCAATGAACATATGAGGTTTCAGTTGACTTGCCATCGGCCGGTTCCACAACAGGTTCAGTTTCAAGAAGTATCAGGGTTGAACCGAACAGGGACGAGGCGATTTGTTACCAAGAACGTGTAGGCCACCATGCTGCTATAATCCTGCGTCGCCCATACCAATCCTAAATGTCCTTCACGAGTACCATATCCAGTGTTGTTGCTACTGCTACTAGAATTCTCGAAACTGTCATTGCTCCCTGGGTTGTTGGCGTCTTGCCTTAACATCGGCCATTCCCTGTTGAAGCCACCATCATTTCCATACCGAAAGTCATGATTTGCGAGTACCTTGCTGGTATCGTGACTGTTGCTTCTAGTGCTGTTGCTCGAAATGAAGTCCTGCGATCTTTCACCAACAATGTCCATCTCTTCACATTCCGTGCCACGTTCCAAGGCGCTACTCATTGTGCTGGCAGTTACACATTCCACATCATGGTCAATTGTCATCGTTCATGTCCCGATTAATTCGTAGGAGTTGGCTCCCATGGGCCGCTGACTGGGGTTAAAGATCTGATTAGCGTCAAATTGCTGGTGTTCGTTGTTGGTAATCAGGGTCATCCGAATGCTGAAGTCGGTACAGTACTACTCTTATCCTTTCGTCCACCGATGCTACAAGTTGCTTGAGTAGCACACGCTTTGTTTCAAGAGTGTTGCAGAGGTGGTCGCACTTCGGGATCTAAGGCGTCAATACATTAGCAAACAGAGAGAAGTGAGGGAGATATAGACCAATCATTCGACGCTGTGACATCCAACTCAGGGACGTCCGTACAAGCACCTAGCATTCTACACAGTTCGCTAGATGTTCAGATGGGGGTTCGGGTGATACTCGATAACATCGAGATTCGAAAGGATTCAGAGAGAGGTGAAAAGGTCACATTCGAGTAGGAGACGATCACTGTTATGACTCCTATAAATTTGGTACGTTTCACACTGATCAAATAACAGAGTGGAACCCCTTCTTCACTTGTTAAGCCTTACTGGGACTCACTTGCACCCCACATTATTATTATGTGTGCACCCACAATAATATTGTGATTTGCATGCTCATCTCAGCTCCTCCTAACTCATGTCGAATGGTTCCTTAAACTCGAGTAGCAAACAAAAAGCATCACAAAACGTGAGTCACGAAGGTTTAGGGAAATACCATCCTATCAGTCACATAACACGTGCAAGTAATATGTAAGTTCATACTGTTGTGTTAAACATGCAATCACATGCAATATCATAAGTAAGTGTTCACTAGTTACGTAGTACAATGAGTATACGAGAGACGAACCTTGCAATCTGGAGCTGAGTGTCATGGTCGTATTCTTTGTTGTCAAAACTATTCGGTTATAGTCTGGTTTTATAAAAACGTTTTAAAACCAAGTTCACTATAACCAGTGGCTCTGATACCAAACTGTCACACCCCCAAATTACCACATGCGGAAACCCCCGCGGGGCGTGTGACGTACCAGGATTCGAGCCACCAATCACATTGAACTCATAAATATATTTAAATAAAACTTCCATTCAATAACATAAAGTGTTACAAACGTTACAAATCATCCATTGCATACAGCGGAAGCATAACACATTTGTTAAGTGTTTCATAAACCATGTGTAAATAAACCATTAAGCTTGTATTGAGGTTCCATGTATCTCGACCCATGACCACTCCAGCATCCCAGACAGCAAGTCCCAAAGATATAAACCTACAAACCTGCAAGCATGCAGACAAGTGTGTGTCAGACGACGCTGGTGAGTTCAAAGTTTTGTTACCGTGTGTAGTTACCAGATATCTGTTAAGTCAACTCATCGTTTCGTTTTGGGATTGTTATTAACGTAGGAGAGTCTTATATACTGGAAGTGTGTCCAATATATACCATGGGAGTGTGCCCAATATAACCTGGGAGTGTGCCCAACCCCAATGCCCCTAACCAAGCATTGGTAATGATGTCCAGGTAACTAGATCACGCCCGTCCTTACGGCCCGGTGTGAGGGTGTCAAACCTAATAGCGCTATCAACTAGTTACCCCATTGCCTTACAGGCAACACGGTAGATGATCGATTCTGTGTTCAATAACCAACATCCCAAATAACAGTTTACCCAGTATTCCCCTTTAGAAACATTTACCAGATGTCCCAAACCACCGGGACGCATGCTTAGAAAAGTGCAGTGAACTCACCTTGGTTTGCTCGGTAAGATTAATTACTCGTTTACGCTTACAATTGGTCAATCGAGTCCTAACATAATTATCAACGATCATTAGGTCTATGCTAGTTCCAATCACATGATAAACAGGTAGCACACACAAGTTGAGTTATCATATAACATGTGGCAGACCTTTAAGTCTTTTATTGATACATCACAATTTATGTTTCAACCAAATCCTTTACTGTTACTCATACTTCGACATTCACATCATAACCCAACTAATACCTAGTTATATTCCATGCAAGAACCTATTCAACTAAATGTGTGATCCAAAACGAGAGCCCAATACGAATACCCATGAGTTTTCATTTAACTATTTTATCACCTTTAGGTCCATGCACAATAATTCAAGAGTCAATATTATTTCGCATGCCATGCCATGTTTATTTACAAGTTCAAATCCTATAGTCCGAATAAGACAGATTACACAGCCCATTCATATCAATATATGTCTAACTATTCCTGCAACACAAATAAACCCACTGTTCCCCTTATAGTTTCATGCATCTAAACCCTAGCCTCCACAACCAACCATTTGCAATCATCACACAATCATTCCATCATTTATTGCACATGGGGTTTACTGACAATACTATAATAACATGCATATTACTTGATTAATCTTCACATGGGCCACCGATAGAACTACTGCTATATATATCTATTCCCTAGAATTTTTATGGGATTATTTACCTTCTTTTATTAATAACCAACAATCGTCAAACTATCACATACATGTTAATCACTCATTATGAAAAGCACATCAGAACCTTTATCAATTAATTATGTTACACAGTTCTTACATACCACAATCCAGTTTATACGAAATCACATAACATACAAAATCATGATAATCACTAATGTTCATCGAATGGAGAAGAAAGATAAACTAACCGAGAAGTAGAGAAGGGGGGGGGGGGTTTCTTCAGTCGTGCGATCAGAGGGAAAAACCTTAGGGTTTTTGGCTTGTGATATAAATTTAATCTAATCTTGATCCATAGTACATATTCATATACAATTGCAAAGGTTTGGGGCGGCGGAAATCTTGACCGATCTGGGCCAAGCCCACACACTTGGCTTCCGTAAACAACATATATTAATGGGCTTAAATCAATATATATATTAATGGGTTGGCTTTAGTCTAGTTGGGGCTTCAAAGAGTTGGGGTGCGGCCCTAGGCCCAATCATGTATAGCTAGTACTCGAGCCAAACACATATAATTTCCGTTTACGTTTAAGCGTAACAAGTAACAAATGTTCACCGCAACGTGTGGTAACGCATTGCGTAAAAGAAAATACAAGATTAAAAGTTACGAGGTTAGACAACACTAACCTTGAAGGTTCGGGTTGTCACAACATCGGCACCCCTATCACGCATCACTCCGTTCCACCATGTAAGAACACGCTTCTCAAACACACTTGATGCAAATTCAACCTTACGCTCATTCGGACACTGCACATGTCTGAATGTGCTCTCGATACTCTCGAACCATTGCATGAGCGCAGTTGCTCCTTGAGACCCAGAAAACTTCAACGGTTTAGCAGAATTGAAATTCTTGAAAGTACACTGAGCATTATTGTTGTTATTATTGTTGTTGTATAATTGATGGATCTGGGTCACTACGCCTGGAAGCACAGCAGCCATTTGTTGAGTAACAAGGGATGCGACTTCTTCATTATTTAGGGGTTGTGCATCACGTAGAGGAGGCATTGTCTAAAAAGAACAAGGAAACATGAGAGACGAGTGAGGTCAACAATTGGAAAAACACAAGAGGTATGGAAAACATCGACAAAACACTAGGAAGGTGATCATTCGTTCGTTACCTCGAACAAACAAACGACACGCAGTGACTAATCAAAATAATGTATCACTGAAGACATGCTCGCCTATAAGTGAACACTCACCCCAAGAGTTCCCAGGTAAGAGTGACTGGTCCGATTATGTGGATTTGTACAAACACTCTAGCCTTAGACAGAAAACTCAGGGTACAAGCATTCACTCTTCCAGTTTGCACGTGTTCACATTATATGACCCAAAATTTGATGAGATTTTGAAAACTCAGAAGGCACTAAGCCAAGTATGAGTCAAACTGGAAGGGTTCAAAACCTTATAACAAATCATTTACGAAGAAATGATTGGTTTTCAAAGCGGATTCGAAATTTGTGTTCACGTTGTGGTTATTACCTAAGGATAGGCGACGGTTTTGTTTTAAAAATCTAAACACAAGAAAACTCACGTTAGGGTCCTAGAAAGTTATAGTCTAGGTCAAAGCATTACTAATAACCTAATTCCCTATAACCATTGGCTCTGATACCAACTCTTCTGTCACACCCTGACCGAGTTAAAACAACGAAACCGCGGCGGAAACGTCGGGGAGTGTTGCAACAGAATTATTGTTTCACAACCATGGATACAAAAGTTTCATTTTATTGATAGTATTAAACATTAACATTGTCTTTAAGTTGAACAAACAAGGTACACATAGTCTATCATCGTTATTAGATCACTAAGGCCTCGTCCAGATCCTATGTGAACATGCATCCTAGCAACCAACATCAAGCAACATCACCTGAAACATATGTAAAAACAAAGTCAGCAAAGAAATGATGGCGAGCACATAGGTTTTATGAGAGTATCGGATTCATGGCTCGTTTACATGTTGCAATAACTTATTAAAAACCTTGTTTTGAAAAGTGTATAGTATTGCAAGGTATTTAACCAACTCAAATCAAGTGGGTTATAATTTATAAAATCTCGTAGCCATGATTCTTAACCTCAAAACATTTGTTTTAGTAAACCAAATTGTAAAACATCTCGTAAAAACTTGTTAATAAAACTCGTATGGTTTATATCCTTTCGAAAACATCGTTATGTGACATCATTTACCCAAGTGAACTAAATAACGCCACGGTATGTAACATGATGAAAACACTTATATATAAGAAGTACCAGCGGCGTATCTACCATGTTTTCACCACATTACACCCGTCCTGTTATCTAAACACTAACCAAAAACCAATCATTTGTTTAATTCGTTTAACTCGTTTTAAGTCGTTCCAAAATCATTTAACTCGTTTAAGTCGTCCCAAAATCGTTTAACTCGTTTTAATTGTGAAAACTACTTTTGGTCATCTCGCTAATAACATCCAAACCTTCATGACTCGACTATCTCGCTTCTCGCATTAACAAACCACCAAAGGGTAAGTTAACTATCACAGATTCAGTCGTTACCCACATAACCCCCACACATAACCATGGGCGCAGTCTGATAACGGGATTTGTCAGATCCTATGGTACCATAACCTAATACTAGTCGGCTTGATCAATGCTAATGAATGTCATTCGTTATGTAATTACAACCAACAAGTTTGTTCACATTATCGAAATCGTTATTAGTTTAATATAAACCATTTTAATCGTTTTTGAAACCATCGTTTAAACCTCGAAATCATTTAACACATATGAATCACCCCAAAACAATTGAAAACAGTAAAATAGGGGAACTATGTACTCACATGAAGTGCAAAGTATCCTCAATCAAAAGAACTCAACAAAGCTCAAACAAGGAAATCAAGCAGCACCTAGAAATCAGATCACTAGATAAATAATCGACACCTAAATCGGAAGATCGGATAGAATGAAGTCTTGTAAACCAAATGAGTATTGGAACTCATGTGATATGGTTTAACAAAGCCTACATTCTAGATCAGAACCGAATCTACGTGCTTTCGACCCATTACGACCCGTTTAGGTAGCTTACGCTACTTTACCGCGTCGTTCGCGTAAAAAGCGACCGAGACGTCTAACTAGTCCTATGACAAATATTAAATGCCTAAACATGTTTAAATATGTTGCATAATTAGTTATGTGACAAAATTTTAGGTTACATATGCTTAAAATTCAATTATGCATGAAAAGGACATTTTGGTCATTTACCTAAGGCATATAAACTACCTACCATACAACTAATTAAACCTAAGTGACCATAAGGTATAACCTCGGAAGGTTATTCGCTATACAACTATGGTCACTAAACATGCTTGGTCGGATCCTAATGATCGACCAAACGGGTCGAGTTCGAAAGTATAAGCGGTTGTTTAGACCGCTTGACTTACGACTCTACACAAGCACTAAACTTAAAGTGACGAGCTAAACATGCTGAAACATGTTTAACTAAGTTAGAATACAAGTTTTGATATCAAAACAAACGGTTTTGATACCCAAGAATAGTTTGGTTACAAAATACGCTTAAATACGCATTTTGTCCGAAACTATGACTCGTCACTACACCTAATCAACGTGGTAATCAGTGGGTATAGCCACTAGGGACTATAACCATCGTGATTACGCTCACGTTGCGAAGTTCAAACGAACTTCGTGTTGACCTTAACCTGGTCAAAGCAGAAAGTCAAACACTGTTTGACTTTCATGCTAAAAACGCATAAAAGCACGAAAGAATACTTACAAAGGGTCCAAGCAAGGAAATCTTGATCCAAGTTGCTCAGGTATGAAATACAAGACCCTAACTTAGAGCAATTGAATCAGATTTGTGAGTTGCAAGGAATGAGAGCTTGGGTTTATATAGGAAACCCACAACCGTTAGGATCGTTTCTCGCATTTCGTGCTTCGATATTGGCCCTCCACTTGGGCACATGGTATTGCTAAACAATGGGACACTTAAAAACCATCAAATCTAGCCCAAAGTATCCCAAATCAGCTGCCAAAACCATCAAAAACAGGCTGGAAGTCCAAATTCAATGTTTCTGATCTGGGCAGCTCTCACTGGCCGCATAAGAATAAGCCTGGGCTTACGCCCCAGGCCTAGCAAGTTTGGCAGAATTACAGTTTTAGCCCCTGCAGGCCTAAAACTTGGTTTTCGATGCATTTTTGACACGTTTAAGCCCCTTTAACCCCATTTCAAGGCTCTAAAATGAAGTTAAAGTATAGAGAACTTAAAATATGCTCAAAAATATCTCGGATGTCTGTTCGTTTGGTCGTACGGTTGCGTTATTCGGTTAATTAAGACGGAAGTCGTAACGAACACAAAAACGATCCAAATTAAGCGACGAATGGAATTTTATCATGCCAATCACTAAAATAAAATATTTTAATTATTACATAAATTTTTGGATGTTCGGATATTTTCAGAACGTAAGATATGCGCGAAAATGCAAACTTATGCACTTTTTGACGCTTTTAGTCCCTATTGATCAAATAAGTTTATTTTTGCATACCAAACCCCTCAAAGCCTATTTCTAAGCTATGTAAAGGATATTTGGGTATGTTTAACTTATGATCAAGTTTTGGAATGTTTGTTACTATACAAATCGGTATAGTTTCGCAGTTTGACACAAATAGTCCATGTGATCGAACAAATTTGATTTCAACACACCAAACCATCCAAAACTTATTTCTAAGTTATGTGAAGGTTATTTAAGGTATGTTAAGCCTATGTCACTATTCCGGAGGGTTTGTCGCGTTGAACTGACCGCGTTTACGCACCAGTTTACGTATAACCTTCCAGAAAGCGATTTAAAGCTTGAAATCGGAGTCGAATCAAATCGTAAAATCACCAAACACAAATACACACATAAAAAACCAAAACACATATAATAACACCAAAGCACATTGTTTTATTGATAATTAACATTGTTTTACATTGTACATCGATTACAGAACACAGTTGTCACAGTTTGACGCTTAACGAGCTAGGTGGAAGCTTGAGGAGGGAGCGAGTCAAACAGATCATGTATGAAGGAAAGATGTATTTGAGCGCAAGGTAAGTAAAGCTTACACTTTACTTTAGAACACCTACTTGTTGTAGTCGTTATGAATAAGATAGAACGTGTGACACCTGTGCCTCCACGGCCATAAAACAGGTACCAAATCAATGAAATATTGTATTTCATACTTGGGATTTGTATAAATATGTGTATCATTTGCACATATCAATTCTTGTTTGATTTCGAGCTCTAAATCGCTTTCTGGGAAGTTATACGCGAATTGATGCGTAAACGTACTCAGTTTAATGCAAAAAATACTCCAGAATAGTGACATGGGCTTAACATACCTTAAATAACCTTTACAAAACTTAGAAATAAGTTTTGAAAGGTTTGGTGTGTCGAAATCAAGTTTATTCGCTTACAGGGACTAATTTCGACAAACTTCGTTAGTATTCCGATTCATACTGTAACGAACATTCTGGAACATGATCATAAGTTAAACATGCCCTAAATATCCTTTAAATAGCTTAGAAATAGGCTTTGAGGTGTTTGGTGCGCAAAAATAAACTTATTTGATCAACAGGGACTAAAAGCGTCAAAAAGTGCATAAGTTTGCATTTTCGTGCATATCTTACGTTCTGAATATATCCGGACATCCAAAAATTTATGTAATCATTAAAATATTTTATTTTAGTGATTGGCATGATAAATTCCATTCGTCGCATAATTTGGATCGTTTTTCACGTCCGTTCGTGTTTCGTCGTAATTAACCGAATAACGTGTTCGTACGACCAAACGAACCGACATCCGGCATATTTTTTAGCATGTTTCATGTCCTCTATGCTTAGGCATCATTGTAGAGCCTTTAAAATGGCTTAACGGGCTTTAAACGTGTCAAAATAGGCCTTATACATGTGCAAGGACCAAAACAGCAACATTTGAAACTGTTTCTGATATGCAGGGCGGTCGCGTGTCGCGTTAGCCTGTTCCAGCTGCAGAAAATGTTTTCCAGCTATTTCCAGCCTGTTCCAGCTATTTTCTTGTGTTGCAAATGGTATTTTTGAATCTACGGGCTTGTTATAAGGTACCCATGGTATTCTAAAACCATGGGCACACTTGTACGACTCAGATTGAAGCTCGGTTTTTGATAAACGATCTTAACGGTTGCCAAAACTATATATACCCACTTCCATTTCACTCCAAACTCACACTTTGATCTGATTTCTCTAAGTTGAAGGTTAAAACCTTCATACGTGAGAATTCTAAGATCAAATCTCCATTTGCTTGGACTTTTTGTAAGTCTCTTTTGTTCTTTTACGCGTTTTAAGCACGAAAGTCAGACTGTGTTTGACTTTCTGCTTTGACCAGTTTATGGTCAACACGAAGTTCGTTTGAACTTCGCAACGTGAGCGTAATCACGATGGTCATAGTCCTTAGTGACTATACCTACTGATTACCACGTTATTTAGGCATAGTGACGAGTTATAGTTTCGGTCAAAATGTGTATTCTTGCGTATTTTGCAACCAAACTATTCTTGGGTATCAAAACCCTTTGTTTTGATACCAAACCTGTTTTCAAACTTCGTTAAACATGTTTTAGCATGTTTAACTCGTAACTTTAGGTTTAGTGCTTGTATAGGGTCGTAAGATGTGGCACGTGTTCGGCTTTCGACTTAGAATAGATAAGGATATCATCGATAAACACGATGACGAAGAGGTCGAGAAAGTGTTTACACACGCGATTCATTAAATCCATGAAGATTGCGGGGTCGTTAGTAAGACCAAAGGGCATAACGACAAATTCATAGTGGCTGTAGCGAGTGCGAAAAGCGGTTTTAGGGATGTCTTTCTCCTGAATTCGTAACTGATGATAGCTAGAGCGTAGATCGATCTTGGAAAAACACTTAGCGCCTTGCAGTTGATCAAACAAATCATCGATTCGAGGTAAGGGATAGCGATTCTTGATAGTAAGCTTATTGAGTTCCCTATAATCGATGTACATTCGGAACGACCCATCCTTCTTTTTAACAAAAAGGACAGGTGCGCCGCATGGAGATGTGCAATAGCGTATGAAGCCTTTATGAAGTAGTTCCCGGAGTTGACTGGAGGGTTCGCGCATTTCGGATGGAGCGAGACGATAATGCTCTTTAGCGACAGGGTTGGCTCCAGGAATGAGGTCAATATGAAAATCGATATCACGAGACGGCGGTAGACCAAGTAAATCATCAGGAAAGACGTTAGGAAAATCACAAACCACGAGCACCTTTTCCATTGCCTTCTCTTTATTTTCCTTCTTTGCTACTACGATGTGTGCCAAGAAAGCTTTGTATTCCTTGCGGAGATACTTGCTTGCTTGGACGCACGACACGAGTTTCAACTCCTTCAAAGATACTTCACCATAGACACAGAGTTGATCGTCGTTTGAAAGAGAGAAATGGATCATCTTTTCGAAACAAGCAACTTTAGCACGATTTTCACGAAGAAAATTCATGCCAATTATGATATCAAAACTACCAAGCTGCATCGGGATAAGATCGATCGGGAAAACGTGATTGTTGAGCTAAAGAGTACAATCACGTAGAACGGAACTAATAGTGCTGGTTCTTCCAGTGGTAATTTCTACGTCAAACGTTGTTGGGAGGTTAGCGCGTTTACGATTTAGGAGCTTTTCGAATTCAAACGACACAAAACGGTTATCGGCTCCAATATCAAATAAACACGAAGCATAAATACCATGTACAAGAAACGTACCATTGACAACGTTGCTGTTTGTTTGGGCCTGGTGAGCGTTGATGTTGAAAGCTCGTTCACGGGCTGCTTGTGGCTGTGGCAGTTGCTGCTGTTGTTGTTGTTGTTGCTGCGGTGGTTGTTGCGGCCCTTGTTTAACCACATGGTTCGAGCATACATTTGAGAAATGATTAGGGTCACCACATGCATAGCAGGTTCGTGCATTAGTAGCAGGAGCATGAGCTGCTTGGTTTCCCTGGATAGCAAGAGGTTGAGCTGGCGGGGCAGGAACTTGAACAGCTTGAACTTGTTGACGAGGACCAGTGCGACAGTTTGCGGTAAAGTGTCCGTAAATGTTGCAGTGGACACAAAAGCGGCAAGCTATCCCAGCGGGATGGTGGTAAGTACAAGTAGGGCACATAGGATGAGGACCAGTGTGCGCATGCTTTGCGGGCGGTGCGTTGGTCATGGGAGCAGCGACTTAACGATTCTAGTTCTGGTTGGGTTGAGCGGGTACAACGTTGAGAGGAGCGGCAGTGACAACACAGTTCTTGTTGTTACCCTTGCGTTTGCGTCCTTGACATGCAAGCTCTTGGTCGTGTTCTTGAAGTAACCAGCCAGAACTCGCTTATCATTGATCTCAGCAGCGAGTTGGAAGGTCTCCTCAATGGTAGTAGTCTTGGCTGCTTAAACAAAATCGGCAACACAATCAGGTAAAGCGCGAATGTATTTCTTGATTGTGATGTTGGGAGTTGAGACTTGGCCAGGACAGATGATGTTGAGCTGCTTAAAGCGAGCAGTAAGACCAGCATTGTCACCACCTTCTTGCTTGATATTCCAAAACTCGTTTTCCAGCTTCTGGAGTTCATGAGGGGGACATAATTCTTTAATCATGATTTCCTTCAATTCCTCCCAAGAGAGTCCATAGGCTGCGTCGTTCCCACGCATGTTGCGTTCTGCTGTCCACCACTCCAGTGCCCTAGACTGGAAGACTCCAGTTGCGTTAACAGTGCGGAGGTTGTCTGGACATCCGCTTTGACGAAGAGTGACTTCAATCGAGTCACACCACTGAAACATGGCGCTGGCCCGTCTTCACCAGTGAAGTCTTTGGGGCCAAAGGCCTTGAATTGCTTGAAGCTAAAAGTAGCTTTTGGAGAGTCACACTTAGACTCCTCAGAGGACTTGCTGGCGACTTCATTGATTTCGCTGACGATCTGCGGAATGACCTTGGCCATTTCCTTGGCGACTAGCGATGCGTTTTTCAGCGTGGTTGCGGCGATGTAACACCCCCAAAACGGGTTTGGTAATCAAACCACGTCAATAATAAAAGACGGGTAAAATACCGTTAGCGGTAAAAGTAACCCGGTAAATATTAGGATCTAAATAGATAAAAATAATATTTAATAAAACGTGAATAAATGCTTATAAGGAAAATAAAGTTTATAAAAGGCCTGAGTTAACGGGACCTAAAATAAATTTAGTCATAAATATTCCCGAACCCGCTAAATTAACTAGGAATATTAAACCTAGTTAATAAGTGGGAATATTGTTGAAAATAATTAGGTTGTGACCTAATGAATAACTAACCAAACACGAGGGACCAAAGCCGGGTATCTTGCAAATGGAATTATAAACTTAAAAACAAAACACAACACACACGCACACTCTTGTGTGCGTGCGTGCGTGAGATGATCAGGAGACAAGCTCCATGGGAGTTAACCCTAAAACTCAACAAAACCTTCAAATTGGAGGATCAATCGAAGGCCAAATCCAGATTTGAATACATAGAAACGATCACCAAGTCAAGGGGATCGTAAGATATGTCGAATTTCTAACATTCATGAAGTTGTGAAAATTAGTTAACTTTGCATGATGCGATCTATGCATGAATCATAGAGGCTATGGCCGAATTTATGAAGTGTGATTGCTTAGGAACAAACCCTAAGTAGAAAATTGAAGTAAAATTGCTATGATTCGAGTAATTTGATGATTTACCACTTTTAGACAAGTGGGTTTTGATTATGTAGTGAACATGATGATATACACATGTTTAAAATCATCATAGTTGATAGTAGAAACAAGATACTTGAACAATTTGCAAGTTTGAGTGTTGATCATACATGACTTGAAATGGGTTTTTATAATATGATGATGTTAGTGCCTAATTTGTGATTAGAATCATCATATTAGATAGTAAAGATATAGTACTTGAACAATTTAGGTGTTTGGGTACATGAATCATAATTACCATGAACTGGGTTTGGTATGAAAATATGGAATTATGAAAGAAACGCGTAATTAGCTAACTTGACTAATTACATAAGATATGGGATAAAACAATTTCTAATCATAATGTTGATTTGCCTTGATTGTGCATATTTATGATTAAAGGTAGTTGATTTTAGAAAGTCAAACTAACCAATGATGAAGTAGAATAGAAGTTTCGACATAAAATGCGTAAGATGAAATAGTCATAATAATGATGACTAATCTAACCGTCTTACGAATTATGATGGTAGTTTGACTCTTGACAAGCTAGATGGAGGCTTGGGAAAGAAGCGGGTCAAACAGATCGTGTACGCGAAAAGAGCAATAACCGGATGCAAGGTAAGTGAAACTTACACCATTTTGTAGAATACTTATTTATTCTATAAGTTTTAAACTCGATAAAAACAATATAGGGAAATATGGATTTCCGACGCAATTGATACGAGTCGGGACATACACAAATTGATAAAAACCATGATGAATGGTAAATATGGGTAAATGGTAATATAGTCGTAAATGACCAGCATACAATGAATCTTGAGATGTTACCGTATGGGGTAACTCATAATAAGGATAGGGATAAAATGGTAATTTAGTCGTGTGTCGATAAATATAAGTAAAAGTTATAAGACACCCTACGGCGTAAGCCGAAATGGGTTAAATAACGAGATGGTATATATATACCATTCTAAATTCAAATGCAAAATGTTTGGTTGTTTAGACCAAACGGGTCAAAGGGTGACTTTTAGTGCCATTTGACAAATGACGACTAATAAGTACGTGTCAAGTCTTATGCTTACATGATAATAATGGTTTATGGATTAAAGTGCTACGAATTAGCATATTATAGAGACAAGGTATCGAAACGGGTCAATAAGTTGACCCGATCCAGGTACATGTAAATATGGTTGTGGATAACATACTTCATGGCCAAATATGTAGCAAAAGCCCTTCATAGTAAGTGAGGGGCTAATGTTGACTAAAACGCCATTGAAGGGTAAATTGGGCAAACGACCCATAAAGGTTGGTTAGGAACTTATATTATGATTTTGTAACCTTTAGATGCGTATGAAAATTGTAGGCATAAACTATCAAGGGTTAAATGCCTTAAAATGTGTATTGCCGCAAAAATAACATATTTGAGGAATATAACTCGGAATAAATAGTCTATTACATTAAATCCACCACTTTCAAGGTTGTGGTGGAAGACTAACCAAAATGAACGAGTGGAATTATGAGGCATAAGGGAAATGAGCAAAATTATGCTTAAAAGGACATAAATGCCCTTAACGGGTCAAAATAAGCACTTGAGTATAAGCGGGTTTAAAGTGTGTAGGAAACTGGGTTTGAGCCAAATATGATAGACAATATAGAAATTAGGAGATTCACGAGGATTTGGAATCAAACAAACAAGTTTGTTTGATAAATACATGAATGGGTCAAAATAGGTAAATTTTAACTTAAGCCTAAAGCTTAAAACTCTATAAATTTGTCAATCTGGATGTCGGATGTCAACTCCATAAAATGGAGAATCAAATTACGAACGCGTAGGAAAAAGAATCGCGCAAAACGGATGTGTAGATTAAAAGTTATGCACATTTTCGTAAAAAGAATTGGAGCTGGAAAATGCAGCATAAGCTGCAAAACATTCTGTCCAGTGAGCTACCGTAAGTTACGGTGGCCACCATAACTTACGGTAGAGACTGAAGTGTTACGGTGGAATTGTACTGCCTTACGGCAGCCCCTGAAAGCCCAGTGGCTACCGTAACTTACGATGGCGCCCAGTTATTTTGTTAAGTTTTGTTTCGCGAATCCGTTTAAACACGTTTTAAACCACGTATGACTAAAATCATTTCATGTTTATGGAATGTAGGTTGCCTAGTAGTACCGGATGACGACCGAGCTCGATGAAGAACCGAACACGATCGAGATCAAAGCTTCCGCGAATAGTTTCGTCGTCACATTTTAAAACGGCGAATTAAATTACAAAATGTTGGAATGATTTATTTAATAAAATGTTTAAACAAACTCGTATTTTTAAGTGTATATTAAATCTTAATACACTATTATAATCGAAATTTATTGGTTAACCGATTAAAATGGATTAAGGGTCTTACAAGTTGGTAATCAGAGCTCAAGGTTGTTGACAAATGTGTTCGGTTCGAGGCTTGATCGCATATCCGGTAAGTACATGTATATCAATGGTTTAGTATGATTAAAGTGTTGAGAACAACACATATTGTTATCGTGTAATACACGTTACACCAATAAAATCGATATAGAATAGATATAGTCAACGAAATTACACGCGTTGATGCGTATAGTAGAAAAGCCTCGTATTATAATACGGGCACCCATTAATGTCGAAATTACTAACTATTGTAAATGTTTTAGATTGAAGAACACTCGCATATGAAGATAACGAGAGTTTAACAAATCGTGGATTTGACAGAGGAACGGTCCAAAGTACGACAAATAGAGCACGCTCACCAAGGACCTAAATCGCGCAACGATTGCGAATAAGTTAATGGCAAGGAGAGCCTGTTAGAGCAAGCATTATCAGGTGCACGTTTTAAATTATTTCATAAATAGTAATATGCAACAAATACGTAGAGATTGAAAGTTGCATATGTAGATTGAAAACTTGGAAAAACTAGAATAGAAAACCTATCCGGGATATTGTTTCCAAGAAAAACAAATAGAGGCATTACTTACATGGGGTGTAATGTGAAAATTATAAAAAGGTCATGTGTACCAGGTGTTGATCGCTTACTCTGGCCAAGTAAGTAGTGAACACGTGGTACCATGAACTTCTTATGATGGACACATTTATGTCCGATGTAGTAAGGGTGGGGTGAATGGGACTATCTTAAATGGTACCTAAATGAATCAAATAAGTAAGATGTTTGATAGTAAACGTAAACGTAAGTCGGATGACGGAAGCGTATTACGTAAGAATAACGAGCCCGAGAGAAGGGACAAGGATCAAGTAAAAAGAAAATACAAACCGACCAATAGGAATGCTAAGGCATAGGGATAAAAGTTTGATTGTCACAAGTGATGAAATTCACATGGACAAGTCAAACGAATTGAATAAAGAATAAAGGACTTGATTGAATAAAAGCGATGGATCTCGCTAAGACGACCAAATAAATTAAAATAACGTCTAAAACCATATAAGAATGGTTACTTGAAAATGATTACGGTAAAGATACCCGATGAATGGGTAGGATTTGGAAAGAATGCGTAAACCAAGAGACGGGAACGTGAAATAGAAAGTCAAAAGACTCGGTGTGACACTTCGGGTTTCCCCGAGCAACCTCATTGTTTAGCTCTATGTGTACATATACTATTAAATGAAGATTTGCGAATTATCTTGAAGTATTATGTGATGCTTGTGTTAAACTATGTGTATGTAATATATATATATATATATGTACGTATAAGTGAACCGAGACCATGAACCCGACTCGAGACCACTCGGTCTCGAGTGAACGACTGGGCCGGTTGGGCCGTGCACCCCTAAAGCCCATTCGGAACCCATTAGAGTGTACCGACCTTAGAACGGGTATAAAACCCATGCCCAAGCCAACCTTCTCTCATTTTGATATTTCCATCATTCTCCCCACACTCTCCTACACACACACTCTCTCTCTCACTAAAACCCTAAAACACCACCACAAACCTCCTCTCATCTCCCTCTCTCGGATTCAACCAAGACTCTCGATCAAGCTTGATATCATCACTCGGAAGTTGGTTCATTGATTCATCATACCCTCAACTTCTAACCGGTTAGTGCCTTGTAGTTGTTTGGTTAAAATGGATGATAAGTTATAAGTATACATCAATCGGTTAGTGTTTTTAGATGCTCACTAGGTACTTATGTGAATAATGGTGTTACTTGCTTGATTGGTTAAATGATGAATGAGATGTGAACTATTGTGCTTTGAATGATTGATGATGCTTATCACCATCCGATTCATGATGATAAAAATAGGGCAAATATTGTGTTTAATGATTGTCTTGATACTTGGTATATGTGTCACATAATTCTTGTTCATAAATCTCGTGTTATAAGTTGTAGAACTAAGGTTATATGCACGTGCCTTGAAGATTAAGATGAATGATAAAACCCTAGTGTTGAAATACATGACTATGCTATGAATTTTTGAATGAGATTTGAACACGATAAAAACCCTAATGATGAACAAGTTTGAATGTGTTATGAATATTTGGTAAATGCTTGTTTGATCCGTTTGAATTAGGATTTAGGCAAGAAAACATGTTAGTAAAATTCTATTGGATAGTACATAAAATCATGCACATGAAATCCTATTGGTTAGTACATGTCTTGGCTGGCATTCTAGAAACAACAATGTTGGAGTCGAAACCTTCGGTCTCGACTCGAGACCATCGTGTTACAACTCGAGACCCCTGGTCTCGACTCGAGACCATGTCCAAGTAACTCAAAACAGATTTCAGGGGCTCGAGACCACCAAGGTCTCGACTCGAGATCTTCCGATTGCGACTCGAGACTGGACTCGAGATCCCTAAGGTTGCGACTCATACTTGCACTACTCGAGACCACTCCACTACAACCCGAGAGCATTTGGTTGCGACTCGAGATCTCTCGGTCTCGACTCGAGACCACCTTGTCTCGAGTAGGCTACTGGTCTCCGTTATTGGGCCAAAGTGCATGGGCTGTTCATGTATGATTATTGATGGACTAGACTACGTGTTAATTGTTACTGTTAGACTGTACCATTATGAGAGCGGGCCCAATAACCTTGTGTGTTAAGTATGCTATGTGTTAGATACGTGTAGAATATACGTGATTTCTCTGTACCCAACCTGACCTATACTGGTAACCATATTAGGACGTGGTGACCAGCATACTTGACCAAGTAAACTGTCTACCGAGCAACCCAAGGTGAGTTCACACACTAAAAGCATGCGTCCCAGGGAGGGACACGAACAAAATCAAGAACAACTTCTAAACTACTATTTCCGGGGGAAAAATGCGTTTGGGTATTATTTATAAATCACAACTAGCAAAACTAAACGAATCTCTATCATTTAAAGTCCCTGCTTACAGTACCGATTAATCACCAGGGGCGAACGGGTTATTAGTTGATAGCGCTATTAGGTTTGACAACCTCACACCGTGACCGGGGGAGATCGGGCGTGGACTAGTAGACCTTGCATCTCGGTCAATGACGATAGACATTGACCTGGGGCACAAAAATCTTCTCGTCAACAGTTTCGGTAACATCAGTTTAGTAGCTTTCATATGGGGTAGCTCCCCATGTCGTGATTATAAATGCTTTATCTAAACAACCTACGTTTTCGAAAAGTTAAAACTGGACCCCTCGTGAACTCGCCAACATTTTTGTTGACATCCTACTGCATGCTTTGCAGGTACCCAGTAACTCAGGAGCTTGCGGCTTGGGGAAGTGTAGTGGTCGTCTAAACCCTTGTGTTGGGTTCTAAATAAATCTTGAACTACGAACTTTGTTTAAACTGTTTTGCCTATGCTTCCGCGACTTACTTAAACTGCTATTTGAAGTTAATCTTTTGAACTTAAAACTATGATGTATTGCTAACTATTATGGTTGGTGATCATTTTCACTAATTACTAATGTTCGGTGTAATTGGTGGCTGGATCCTGGTCAGTCACGCCTCCAAGCGGTGGTACTCCGCATGTGGAATTTGGGGGTGTGACACTCGGAATATGAGTCATGACTAAAAGATAATGAGAATTTGCAAACAGAAATGTTAATAACTACGCTCAACTATTTTAAAGTTGAACGGGTCGAATAAAGAATGGAGTTTGACGTTCACAAGTGATGAAATTTCACACGAACAAGTCAAACGAGATAAATAAGGTATAAAAACTTGGTAGTGCAAGTAAGCGCAAACTGAATAATGGAAGCGCGAAACATTAATGAACCTACGTGATGGGTCATAAAGGAATATATATAGGAAAAACGCAAACTAGCAAAACAAAAATGTTAAAAACACTAAGATAAAGAACCCGGGTAATGGGTCGTAAAGAAGTATAGGTAAGAACCGGGTAACGGTAAGTGTAGGACAAACCGACGTGTAAATGACATTAGATGTCATAAAGTCAGAAAGATAATTCGAAAGAGAACAAATGTAGCCTTAGACTACGGTCAAGGTCAAATGAAATCCAAAAAGCAAAAGTAAATAGTTCTAGACATAAAAGGGGTGCCTTGACACCATATACATATACAGTTGAATAAAGACTTGAATAAAAGATGATCTACGGGATTATCATAACCTACGGGATTAAACATAGTGTTAGGGTCTACGGGAGCAAGAAGACCCTTGGGTCATAAATAGAAAGAAACACACTGTTGGGTCTCACCTTAAAATGGTGGAAATCTAAAGAAATAGTCTACGAGACTAAGCGAAAGAACCTACGGGTTATTTGGGTTAAGCGTGGGAACTAGTTGAAATTCCCCGCATTAAAAGATATTGGAAAGGAACAAATCCTCGGAAGCAACATTCCTAGATATGAGAGAAAGACATAAGACAAAGAGAAAACGTAAACTAAAAATTTAGTTTTTAGTCAAAAGCAACGTTTTAATAAACATAAGTGGTATGAAGCGATTTAGAAAACCGTAAACGCACATAAGGCCAGAGATGGCGATATGGATATATGCCCGAGCAATGGGGTATAAGGTAACCAGTGACTAACAAGTCTAACCGCCAAAATAAATAATTAATAAAGATATGAAATACAAGATGAAAGTTACGGCCCATGAGGCCTTATACGTGAAAGGCGCATACGTTTGGAAGCCAAAAGGGCATTACCATATTATCCTGGTAAGATTATTAGATGCGAGCAATGCTCAAGTAATTACCGAAACTAAGTCCAAGGAGTCAAACCTGAGGAACTACGTAAGAAAGGTTTCGAGGACGAAACCTCTTTAAGGGGGTTAGACTTGTAACACCCCGAAAATGAGTTTGGTAATCAAACCACGTTAATAATAAAAGACGGGTAAAATACCGTTAGCCGTAAAAATAACCCGGTAATATAAGGATCTAAATAGATAAACCTAATATTTAATAAAACGTGAATAAATGCTTCTAAGGAAAATAAAGTTTATAAAATGCCCGAGTTAACGGGACCTAAAATAAACTTAGTCATAAATATTCCTGAACCCGCTAAATTAACTAGGAATATTAAACCTAGTTAATAAGTGGGAATATTGTTGAAAATAATTAGGTTGTGACCTAATTAATAACTAACCAAACACGAGGGACCAAAGACGGGTATCTTGCAAATGGAATTATAAACTTAAAAACAAAACACAACACACACACTCTTGTGTGTGTGTGTGTGTGTGCGTGCGTGAGATGATCAGGAGACAAGCTCCATGGGAGTTAACCCTAAAACTCAACAAAACCTTCAAATTGGAGGATCAATCGAAGGCCAAATCCAGATTTGAATACATAGAAACGATCACCAAGTCAAGGGGATCGTAAGATATGTCGAATTTCTAACATTCATGAAGTTGTGAAAATTAGTTAACTTTGCATGATGCGATCTATGCATGAATCATAGAGGCTATGGCCGAATTTATGAAGTGTGATTGCTTAGGAACAAACCCTAAGTAGAAAATTGAAGTAAAATTGCTATGATTCGAGTAATTTGATGATTTACCACTTTTAGACAAGTGGGTTTTGATTATGTAGTGAAGATGATGATATACACATGTTTAAAATCATCATAGTTGATAGTAGAAACAAGATACTTGAACAATTTGCAAGTTTGAGTGTTGATCATACATGACTTGAAATGGGTTTTTATAATATGATGATGTTAGTGCCTAATTTGTGATTAGAATCATCATATTAGATAGTAAGGATATAGTACTTGAACAATTTAGGTGTTTGGGTACATGAATCATAATTACCATGAATTGGGTTTGGTATGAAAAGATGGAATTACGAAAGAAACGCGTAATTAGCTAACTTGACTAATTACATAAGATATGGGATAAAACGATTTCTAATCATAATGTTGATTTGCCTTGATTGTGCATATTATATGATTAAAGGTAGTTGATTTTAGAAAGTCAAACTAACCAATGATGAAGTAGAATAGAAGTTTCGACATAAAATCCGTAAGATGAAATAGTCATAATAATGATGACTAATCTAACCGTCTTACGAATTATAATGGTAGTTTGACTCTTGACAAGCTAGATGGAGGCTTGGGAAAGAAGCGGGTCAAACAGATCGTGTACGCGAAAAGAGCAATAACCGGATGCAAGGTAAGTGAAACTTACACCATTTTGTAGAATACTTATTTATTCTATAAGTTTTAAACTCGATAAAAACAATATTGGGAAATATGGATTTCCGACGCAATTGATACGAGTCGGGACATACAAAAAATTGATAAAAACCATGATGAATGGTAAATATGGGTAAATGGTAATATAGCCGTAAATGACAAGCATACAATGAATCTTGAGATGTTACCGTATGGGGTAACTCATAATAAGGATAGGGATAAAACGGTAATTTAGTCGTGTGTCGATAAATATAAGTAAAAGTTATAAGACACCCTACGGCGTAAGCCGAAATGGGTTAAATAACGAGATGGTATATATATACCATTCTAAATTCAAATGCAAAATGTTTGGTCATTTAGACCAAAAGGGTCAAAGGGTGACTTTTAGTGCCATTTGACAAATCACGACTAATAAGTACGTGTCAAGTCTTATGCTTACAGGATAATAATGGTTTATGGATTAATGTGCTACGAATTAGCATATTATAGAGACAAGGTATCGAAACGATCCAGGTACGTGTAAATATGGTTGTGGATAACATACTTCATGGCCAAATATGTAGCAAAAGCCCTTCATAGTAAGTGAGGGGCTAATGTTGACTAAAACGCCCTTGAAGGGTAAATTGGGCAAACGACCCATAAAGGTTGGTTAGGAACTTATATTATAATTTTGTAACCTTTAGATGCGAATGAAAATTGTAGGCATAAACTATCAAGGGTTAAATGCCTTAAAATGTGTATTGCCGCAAAAATAACATATTTGAGGAATATAACTCGGAATAAATAGTCTATTACATTAAATCCACCACGTTCAAGGTTGTGGTGGAAGACTAACCAAAATGAACGAGTGGAATTATGAGGCATAAGGGAAATGAGCAAAATTATGCTTAAAAGGACATAAATGCCCTTAACGGGTCAAAATAAGCACTTGAGTATAAGCGGGAATAAAGTGCGTAGGAAACCCGTGGTTTGAGTCAAATATGATAGACAATATAGAAATTAGGAGATTCACGAGGATTTGGAATCAAACAAACAAGTTTGTTTGATAAATACATGAATGGGTCAAAATAGGTAAATTTTAACTTAAGCCTAAAGCTTAAAACTCTATAAATTTGTCAATCCAGATGTCGGATGTTAACTCCACAAGATGGAGAATCAAATTTTGAACGCGTAGGAAAAATAATCGCGCAAAACGGATGTGTAGATTAAAAGTTATGCACATTTTCGTAAAAAGAATTGGAGCTGGAAAATGCAGCATAAGCTGCAAAACATTCTGTCCAGTGAGCTACCGTAAGTTATGGTGGCTACCATAACTTACGATAGAGACTGAAGTGTTACGTTGGAATTGTACTGCCTTACGGCAGCCCCTGAAAGCCCAGTGGCTACCTAACTTACGGTGGCTACCGTAAGTTACGGTGGCGCCCAGTTATTTTGTTAAGTTTTGTTTCGCGAATCCGTTTAAACACGTTTTAAACCACGTATGACTAAAATCATTTCATGTTTATGGAATGTAGGTTGCCTAGTAGTACCGGATGACGACCGAGCCCGATGAAGAACCGAACACGATCGAGATCAAAGCTTCCGCGAATAGTTTCGTCGTCACATTTTAAAACGGCGAATTAAATTACAAAATGTTGGAATGATTTATTTAATAAAATGTTTAAACAAACTCGTATTTTTAAGTGTATATTAAATCTTAATACACTATTATAATCGAAATTTATTGGTTAACCGATTAAAATGGATTAAGGGTCTTACAGGCGAGTAGCGTGGGAGGTGTGAGATCCAAATGACGACATTGTCTGCAACAGACATCGTCATAGGATTTAGATGAGATTTTCGATTAAATCGAGTATAGTCTAGCGTATTACCAAGAACCCCATTATGTAAAGCACAGGAACACGTCCACACATAGGCACATAGTCATGTAGGCACATAATCCACATAAGCACGTAAGCACAGAGGCATAGAAGCACATACTCCACGTATGCACATATTTTGCATGTATTCACCTACATATTTTGCACATATTCACCTATCTTTCAAAGCTGCGTTAAGCGATCGAGAGTTGCGAGAGCGAGTAGCGTTAGCGAGTAGCGTAGACAGCGAATAGCGATGCGAAGAGTTAATAGTGTGTCTGCGATTTGTTCGCATTTTGAGATAAAAATAGTTGTGCGTGGTGTGCCCGTTTCCCCAAGCGAGGAGCGAAAGGCGATTATGTCTCCAAAATCGAAACACATAAATATTTAAAACCACATAAAACACATAAAATCGATAATTCACAGAGTGAGCGGCTGCGAGCTCAGAATCGGAATGTTTGGGTTTCTAGACATCGACTACCCAAAGTGATTCGACTATTCTCAATCGAGTTCGAGTACACGCTTTGGCCTTCTAGACTGTGCTCTCGCCTCAATCCGGGCGATCGGCACGCATCCTTTTGGCTACCACGGGACTCAAGTCATTGGAACCCATCGAGGCTTTGGTGAGAGTTTTGTAAAACCAAATAAAGAGCGGAATAAGTCATTAAGATGCGGGTTTCACCCCTAACTTAACACTTTTATTCCTGGTTGTGTGATAAAATCATGAAATAGAAATGGAGAATTTTCGTCGAGGTATGGATTTCACACCTGATTCAACGCAAATTATCGTGTTTGATAGTAAAAATGCGCGTCGAGCGAGCGATTCTATCGAGAGTTTTTGGTTTTCACACCTAATGTAACACCTCGCAAAAATCATACCCAATAAAGTAACAACACGTGTCATAAACCCCAGACGGGTAATAGAAATCTATTTGAAAGAATAATAGTGTCTACATGCAAATCTTTGCCTCTGAATGACCGTTCATCAAACTCGAGACTTTATGTGCTCATAACATGCTCTCGGGAATGACTGATAATACTTATAAAAAAACGAATGATCAAATATAAAAAGTTTCAAATTTTAGTCCGCTGATCAAAAGCTTACGGACCGTAAAAGGTCCAGCCTACGGTCCGTATGGACTGTAACTGGGCGATACATTTCAAAAGCGGTTACGGACCGTAAAGGCTAAGGCTTACGGTCCGTAAAGACTGGTACTGGGCAGAAAAATGGACAGCTGCAGGTTTGTCACCTTCTTCACCCATATTTCAAAACCAGGGGCTGTTGTCTGTTTTTGGACACGTCTAGGGACACTTGTTAAGCTCTCCTAACTCCCTTAGACATAAAACTCCCTCTTGCTCTATAAATAGCCCCAATGCTTTCATTTAAAACTTGCACATTCAAATTTTCTTCTCTCTACACCTTCTCTGGGATTCCTAGTCAAGAAGGAAGCCCTCCTCAGTTCAAGATTCATGCTAGGACCCTTTGTAAGTGTGCATAGCCTCCTTAGTTTGGTTTTTGTATGTTTTGAAGCCGAAAGTCAAAGTTGTCGTAATAACGCTTTGACTATCGGTTTAGCTTAAACGGTCCAGCCATTGTTCGTGGCGAATGTGGCTACGTGATCGTAATTAAGTATATGTTAATCCCTCAAAAGGGCACCTCCTAATTACCACATTTACTTAGTTAATTGTCGGGTGAAAGTAATTAGCATAAAGAGTCAAACAGGTGAGATAAATAAATTCAAATCCCATAATGTAGAGGTTATAAATATGTTTTATCACTTTAATAACTTGGTAAATGTTATTAGAACATGTCTAGACATGTTCAACCTGAAAATTCTAAGTTTAGGCTCGGTTCGCAACCGAAAGTCGCAAAAGTTGACTTTTGCTTTGACTTCAGTTCTGACCGAAATTAGCTTAGTTTCTTCATGCATTAAGGTTCCTTTGGGACCATGTTATATTGTAGTATAATACCCACTATTATGATATCATATTTATAACTAATTGGGATTCCAAGTCAGATTACTTACTGAGTTTATACATGGGTTTCGTATTATATTTATAAATGACGATTATGCCCTTTTCACACATAAATTGGGTTTTAAATGAGATTAACATGCAAGAACCTTTTGTTACTGATATGATATAACAAATAAATTATTTTGACCTTTCAAAGTTGGTCATAACCTCAGAATTTCCTAAACATCGAAATAATCGTCATTTATCGATTTTACGACATTAAGGTGCATAGTATGGTTTTAAACCATACGTAGCACCCAAAACTTGTTACCTACTGATGTTATAAACCATTTTTAATATTTTTACAGTAGGTATGAGTCATGAACTCAGAATCCCAAATAAGTCCTTAAAACTATGTGTGAAATGACCAAGATGCCCTTTCGGGACATAGTTTGGCCATAAATGGTAAACCATATATATATATATATATATGATATCCTATTGTTAATATAACATAAATTAAATATTTTTACAGAAGGTTTACCACCAGAACCATAGTTTGCATGAAAACCCCTTTTATAAATTATAAAATGACCAAAATGCCCTTATGAGGCTTAGTACGGTTTTAAAATCTTTTTGGGCATATTCGTTGATATCCTACTGATATCATAACATATTTTAAGCATAATAACTTATGGAACTTGTATATGACTCACCCGGTTACCCGTTTATGCTTATATGCGTTCGGTGTAGTCTCTGTGACTAGTTTGCATAAATTAGCCGAAACGGGTTAAACCTTTTCATTTTAACTTCAAATCCAGAATGTATTTAGTTTACCCATATTATACAAGTCTCCATACTTGTTGGGTCTAAATTGCATTCCTTTCCGGTCATCGCTTAATCTAGCGTTTTATACCTAAAATTCTTCTTTAAACTAACCGGTCTAAGTTTACAACTTAAATAAGACCCGTTAGTAATCTAATAGGTTAATAAAACCTTGTTCCAGATTAGGAGCCCCGGTAAAAGCTACTTGCACTAGTTTGAGTGCATTATATGACTGAGTAGATAAATCACGCAATTAGAAGCTCAGGTAAATACTTTTAACTTATTTTCCCTTATACGGGCTTGGGATACGGTAAAATATTACCGCTTGGTCGGCTATGGAATCATTTAATCGGATTGTGATTAATAAATTACATAACCCGTTTTAATCTATTTTGTTTGATAACATAAACATTGGGGGTTAATGCGACCGTGTCCTGGATATCATCGGCTCGTTTAATTACAAATGGCCACGACTTAAGCACGGGGTGTAGGCATACACCTGACAGTTGCGTATGTAAAAAGGTATACCAACATTGTTGGGGATAACTCCTTGTGAGTTTATATCAGTGGTGTGTCGGTTAATCATGTCTCGGCTTCTATCCCTGGTCCTAAATGTACGACAAACATGTAAATCTGTATACAAGATTATTTATATAATTGTCCCAAGTTATAAAAGAATATTTTTTCCTTGTGCATCTAAAAAATCATTTTTATAAATGTTTTCAAAAGAGGCGGTTAATTGTATTTACCAGTGAAAATTGACGTATTTTCAAAAGACTAGTGACAGGTACTACACGTAATAGGCTGGGAGCTACTGGCGTTAAATAGAGAATCTTGCAAGTTCGTAATGCCTTAAGTCTGTTGAACATGTTTTTGTATTATATTTAGATCCGCCTGTGGATCCTTTCTTTACAACCGTCTGTATATTATTTTATGCGTACTTTACACTTTCGGTTTGTAATAGTAATTTCTACCAAGACTTCCGTTGTGCTAAAAACTGTGTATATTTGACTATGATGATAATAACTACGTCACGATACTCCCCACCAAGCCCACCGGTTTGTGGTTAAAATATCGGGGTGTGACAGGTTGGTATCAGATCCAACATTGAGTGAATTAAACACTAGCCTTTTGTGTTTAATCTCAATGACACAGTAGCACATTCCTTGACTTTCGAGTCTAGGCAAATGACCTAGGATTAATCTTAATCTTATTTAGTTTACGTATTTTGTTGTTTTCTCGTTTTTGACATGAACACATACCAAAATGCCGCCAAGAATGAGAGGAAGAGCAGGAAGAGGAGGAAGAGGAAAGGCGCCAATGACGGGAGAAGGACCTAGCGGTGCAGGGCCGTCACATAGGCGCACTCCCTCCGCAACATTCAGCTCGGACCCATATGATGACTGGATGCATTCCCTTGAGCCCGCGAGGCGTTCTGTCTCGCTTAGTACTTCACCTTCTTATCAATATTCTTTTGGTCCCCTACAACCCAACGAGCCCCAAGGCTCCCACCATTCACAGCAGTCGGTGCACTTGCCCCATTCACATCACTCCTCCCACCACTCTTCGCACCATTCTTACTCTAAGAGCCACTTCAACCCTGACAACTACATCAATGAACCAGCGGGCTATAACCTGTTGGGTCCAGAGGATCATTTTCCACAAGACATGGACGTGCACGATGATCCAGATCCTGAAATGCCACCATTTGGGATGCCCACGCAACCCATTGATATCTCCAGCGGTTCTTCTTATGCAGGATCGCCATACCGAGGCCCCGATTCATGGGCCGAAAGGTGGAACAGCTACAAGTGGGAATACACTCCCTCTTATCACAACTCACCACCACCACAACGGACACCCTCTAAGGATCCGTATTTTCAAGCGGTCACACCACCGCCACCGCCAGCACAAGAACAACCTCCGCCACCACCAGAACCATCGAGGAGGAGGCGAAACGAACGAATGTCCATGCGAGGGGGTATACGCATTAGTCCCTACAAACTTCAAGCAGCTACCCTCCCATCCTTGAAGATCCACAAAAGGGTGGGCCTTCAAACACTGTGCCGGAAATTGATCCTACACCGGCCACTTTTGCACCACCACCACCTCCACTGGGTTATGAAAACCCAATTCCTGCATACCAGGATACAACCGGGTATAATCCGTTCGAGCCACAAGCTCCCATGGGTTATAACTACCAAGTACCTGCCTATGACCCATACCTTCTCAACCCCAACAACAACCTCAACCTCCACCTCAACAATCACAAACACAAGAAATCTTACAAAGGTTAGAAGAGGTTAAACAAAAGGCAGAGGAACATGAAAGAAAGACCCACAAATTCCTAAAGGGTCTTGCAAACTTTATCAAGGGGAAGATGAAAGATCGTTGAAGACCCCTACTTTTATTTTGTAGTTATTTTTTCAAATAAGTCCCTGCGTGGACATTTCTTTTAAGTTTTAGTCCCTGTGAGGACTTGTTTCTCGTTTTGTCCCTGCGTGGACAATTTTATTTATTTAAAGACCCGTTTAGGGCAGTTTATGTAGTCTTAGTACTTCTAATGAGAAATTCTTCTTTTAAAATTTCAATTGTTATTATATGCATGTATGAAATATATTATTGGCTAAACTATCATTTTAAATTTATAATTGATCTGCCGATAAACTTCAAAATACTGTCTTAAAGGTATAACCTAGCTCATAAGTCAATATAGACTTGGCTATAATGGTGAACCCTCTTAAGATACAAGATCCTTGTTAACATCTAAGAACATGTTAGCACTCCTGGCAAATATGGTTCGAGAAAATCACACTAGCCATCTTAATATTTGGATTGTTTCAAAATTCCTTTTACAGCCTAAATGATTGATAAATCATGGCTGATATCATCAAATAAGATGATCATATTAAAACATCCATTAGTGATGTTATTGATCCGCCTTTCGGGCCAAAATATACCATTTATAATAATGACAGTAAGTAGTCTATGACTCTCTGTCAAACCTTGATGCCTTGATCCTATAAGATCGTGGCCGATAATTTAAGAAATTGTCCTCGTGACAAGGCTTTGTGCCACTCTAATGCCCATAATAGTTCATATAACCTAGGTGAACCATAATAAAAAGTTAAAATCTTCAAAACTAATCAAACAAATAAACCAATATGGTCTAATTAAACGATGGATAATGAATCACCGAATATGATGATTCAATGTAGACCATTGATAAGTTGTTGTCATTTGTTGTATAGCATTCAAGCTTCGCCATGGTTGACTCGGATGAAGCTAATAGTCATCCTAATGAAAGGAATGATAACACAAGATTAAACGTAACGGGTGCTGATCTGCAAGCTATGATAAACAATGTTGTAACTAAAGCTATTGGCAGAGTATTCAGAGAGTCGAGTGCTACTCGCACCAAGACTTATTCAGTAGCTCATTCTAAGCCCCCTTCCAAAACACATACATCTAAGAAAGACGACTCTCAACATTCGTCAAATCAGAAAAGTCAACCATCTAAGAAGATAGAGTTTGACCAGGAACCACGTTCCAAGACTTGTTCTTATAAGTACTTTGTCTCTTGCAAACCAAGAGACTTCACTGGTGAAAAAGGTGCCATTTATTGTATGAAATGGCTAGACGAGATGGAGACAATTGTTGACATTAGTGGGTGTGCTGAGCAGGATGTTGTAAATTTGTATCCCAGTCTTTTAAGGGTGATGCCCTAGTTTGGTGGAGGGCACTGATTCAGGCCTCTGGGTAAATTCCATTTTACAATCTGTCGTGGGATAAATTTGTTGATCTAATGAAAGAAACTTTTTGCCCGCAACACGAAGTAGAAAAAGTTGAAGCTGACTTTCTAAACCTGGTTATGAAAAACTTAGATTGTCGAGCTTATGTTACTAGTTTCAACTCTATGTCTCGATTGGTACCTTATTTGGTTACACCAGAGCCAAAGCGTATTGCATACTTTATTGGTGGATTGGCTCCCGAGGTAAAGGGACATGTGAAGGCTTCAAAGCCTGTAACCTACCGGTCAGTAGTAGATCTGTCTCTGTCCCTGACTTTGGATATTGCCATAAATAAATCTGTAAAGACTATAGATGACGGGAAGAGAAAAAGAGATGATGATAACTCACAACGTTCTGATAAGAAGAAGAAGGGTAATTCGGGGTTTAAGAAAAGCTTCAATCAGGCGGGTGAAAAGCCCTTGTGCAAGAATTGCAAAAGGAACCATTTTGGGAAATGCACAATTGATCCGCAGGCTAAACCCTGTGGGATCTGCAAAAAGAAGGGTCATAAAACGTTGGAATGCAACGACCTAAAGAATGCAACCTGTTATGGTTGCAATGAAAAAGGTTATATCAAGACCAACTGCCCGAAAAACGCAAAGAAGCCTGAAGAGGCTAAAAAGACAAATGCCCGAGTGTTCCAAATGAATGCCAAGGAAGCAGTGCAGGATGATAACGTCATAACAGGTACTTTCCTCATAAATGATATTTATGCTAGAGTTTTATTTGATTCTGGTGCAGATATGTCCTTTGTAGACAATAAATTTAGTAAACTATTGAATCTGCCTATTAAAACTCTAGACATTAAATATGAGGTAGAACTAGCTGATGGTACCTTAGAAACTGCTTCAACAATTCTAGATGGATATTTCATATCCATTAGGAACCATTCCTTTCCATTGTCTTTGTTGCCAATGAAATTGGCGGGGTTTGATATAGTTATAGGCATGGATTGGTTGTCATCTAACCAAGCTCAAATTGCCTGTGATAAGAAACAAGTTATGATCAAAACCCCTTCTGGTGAATCAATCACTATTCAAGGAGATACGCATTATGGATTGCCTGATCAAGTATCTATGCTTAAAGCATCCAAATGTTTGAAGAATGGTTGTGTCATTTACATGGCACAAGTGACTGTAGATGTGTCGAAGCCCACGATAGAAGATATTCCTGTTATTTCAGAATTTCCAGATGTCTTTCCTGATGAGTTACCTGGTTTGCCTCTTGAGAGGCAGGTGAAGTTCAGAATTGATATTATACCAAGAGCTGCACCAGTCGTACGAGCTCCTTATCATTTAGCACCGACTAAAATGAAGGAATTAAGAACCCAGTTACATGAACTATTGGATAAAGGCTTTATTCAGCCAAGCTCGTCACCTTGGGGAGTGCCCATTTTATTTGTAAAAAAGAAGGATGGTTCAATGCGTCTATGCATCGATTATCGTGAGCTAAACAAGGTAACAATTAAGAATCGCTATCCATTGCCCAGGATCGACGATCTATTTGATCAGCTACAAGGGGCAAGTTTCTTCTCAAAGATCGATCTAAGGTCGGGGTATCATCAACTAAAGGTTAGAACTGAAGACGTACACAAGACTGCATTTAGAACAAGATATGGCCACTATGAGTTCTTGGTGATGCCTTTTGGGCTCACAAACGCACCTGCAGCATTCATGGACTTCATGAATCTAGTCTGCAAGCCATATCTAGATAAGTTTGTCATTGTCTTCATCGATGAAATACTTATCTATTCTAAAAGTTAAGCTGATCACGAGAAACATCTTCGGTGCATCCTCAAACTACTACAACAGGAAAAGCTCTACGCGAAATTCTCTAAATGTGAATTCTGGCTTCGTGAAGTCCAATTCCTTGGACATGTGGTAAGCGAGCGTGGTATCCAAGTGGATCCTGCTAAAATAGAAGCAATCATGAATTGGGAAACGCCTAAGACACCTACGGAAATTCGCAGCTTCTTAGGGTTAGCAGGATATTACAGGCGATTTATTGAAAACTTTTCAAGGATAGATGCACCTCTAACTACTTCAACCCGCAAGAATGTAAAATTTGATTGGGGTACCAAACAACAGGAGTCTTTCGAGATTCTCAAGCAAAAGTTGAGCAATGCTCTTGTATTAACGTTACCTGAAGGAATAGAAGAGTTCGTTGTTTATTGTGATGCATCGCACACTGGTATGGGTTGTGTGCTTATGCAAAGAGGCAAAGTGATTGCCTGCGTATCACGACAACTCAAGTTGCACGAAAAGAATTACACCACCCATGACTTGTGTAACACCCCGTGTTTCGAAAGTCAAAGTCAAGATTGAAGTCAAAGGAAGACAAGATTGATAATTGCGATCTGTCACTCCTTGCTCAACTCCTATTTTTGACTTCTTTGACTTGTAGATAGTCTATTTATGTTGTCGCATTAGTTGTATTATGTGGAGTACTTGTTAATAATCGAGGTTTAATCGCTATTAATCGCATATTTAATTGATTTATCGCTTATCGCTATCGCATTCGCAACTCGAATTATGTGTGCTAGATATTGTTTTACGTGTGTGTGCTATTTATGTGTTACATGTGCGTGTTATGTTTATGTTGAGGTGTTAATTGCAATCGCAAACCAATCGCATCGCAATCAAATCGAAAACGCCAAACGCAAGTTAATTATAGTGATTGTATGTTAGATATAGTTGTTGTGATTAAAAGTAATTCTATGGGTAATACTATCGCATCGCTCGCTCGAATCGCATCGCAAAGGTCTACACTCGAATCGAAACGATAAACTCATCGCGCCGGACTCGTGGATCGAGTTGCCACCCGATCGGACTGCCACCCGATCGACCAGCCTTCTCCCCACTTTCCATTTTAGGAAACCCTATAAATACCTCTCATATGTCACATCAGTTGATGTGACAGCTCTCACTCAACCCAGCTCGCTTCAGCCCACATTTCTCTCGATTTCTCCCAATTCTTGTAAGTTTTCAACCTAAATCTTGTACTTTCTTGATCTACACGCACTCCTACACCTTTCTATCTTTTGAATCTTAACTTTTAACCGTGAAATCACCGGATTTGAGGTGTTCTAGGGTGATGTCATCATGGAGTTCTTATGAACTTCAATGTCTGGCTTCATTCCACCAAGAACAACTTAGATCTAAAGGATTTCCACAACATTTATCAGTGATTTCACTTAGATCTACACGAATTCATGAGTGAAAGGATTGAGAGAAGGTTTTCCAACTCTCTTTCAACTCTTTTACACTCAATGCACTCAAACCCGATGGAATCAGAGCTCATTCTGATCTTCTGCCCATTCTTGGTGATGTATTAGTTCCAGATCCAAATTCTATCCAAGAGATATTGACTTCAGGTTTGAACATGAACTACCGACTCGAACCGTGAACCGGTCGGAATAGGGTGATTCCTGTTCAGTCGGATCACTTGGGCCGAGATGGGTTTCTGTTGTTCAAGCATTTTATCAAAATGTCTCATTCAAACACTACAAAGCTTCAAACGAATCAAGTGACAAGACGAACGGATCGTCGGGACGGATTACCGTTCGATCGGATTACCACCCGATCGGATTGCCACCCGATCGACCGGCCATCCGATTGGGTTGCACTTGGGTTCTATACTTAAACTATTTTTCAAACTATTCAACGGTTCTGAACGTTGAAACCGATTACTACCCGATCGGATTGCCATCCGATCGAGTGACCGTCCGATCGTGTGACGTTTGGGACTTGGATATTTAAACAAATTTCAACATGTTCAGTACGTACGGATTGCCACCCGATCGGATAGCCATCTGATCAAGTGACCGTCCTGCTGTGAACTTGTTCTCAATCTGAGAAGTCTCGCCAATCGAATTGCTACCTGATCGAACGGCCGTTCGATCGACCGACCTGAAAGGTAGAGATACTTCTCTATTTTCAAAGTTCTACAACGAAAACTTCAAAAGGCAAACCATCATACACAAACACATCCTCACCAAATGAGGTGACAATCCAATCGAATGGCCATCCGATCGGATGACCATCCAAACGGATTGCCACCCGATCGACTGGCCATCCGATCGGATTGCCACCCGATCGGATTACCGTCCGATCCTTGGTACACTTTCATCGTTTTACGTGCCTCTTATCATTTATGCTATCGTTCTGATCAGGCTAATTCCGCTCTAGCGCTCCCTTCAATCCATCATCGCTGTGAGTATACTCGAACCCTTTTTGCTTTATGAACTTTTGGGTGTTACATACGTTACTTATTCTAAATCATATCGAACACACTATGCAATACTTTAACGCTAACCGCCACCGCATGTTATACGTGACTTAATGATTGCTTGTTTATTATGTTTACACATGGATTGCTGTCTACCTGCCTTAGCAACGATAATACTATAGTTTGGACTCAGCACCTGTTCACTCAGGGGTTTTTAAGGATAATTAATCACATGATTCACAGTGGTGAATATGTATTACGAACTGCCTTGTGTAGTCAACCCGCAGTCATTGGTATTGATAGGATCATGTCGATAACTTACGTGCTTCATTTCACACGTTGTACGTGCTGGTTATGCGTAAACAATTTCGAACTCTATTATATCTATTAAACTTGTATGCTCACCTTTACACTATGTGTATTGTCCTTTACTTTAACGTATGTGGCAGGTGCTTAAGATGTAAAAATGCTTGGCTTGCTGTGAAATCGAGGCTAGGAAAGAGTCTAGAAACAAAGACAATTTATTTTATTTGAAAATCTGAGTTGTCGGAACTTGTTTTATTTGTTTGAAGAATATCTATGTTTGTAATAACTAGATTATCTTATGGGTTATGGTATGGGACATAATATTTAAACTATTTGGTAATTTAGTCGTTATGGAATTTCTTTGAACAATCTGTTTTGCTCAGATACCAATCTGTCACACCCCCAAAATGCCACATGCGGAAACCCCCGCGAGGCATGTGACGTACCAGGATCTAGCCACTAATCATATTGAACTCATAGGTGTATTTAAATAAACTTTCATTTATTACAGTTAAGTGTTACACGTTACAAATAATTCACAGTATACAGCGGAAGCATAATTCATTCGTTAAGAGTTTATAAACCACATGTAAAAGCCATTAGTCTTGGGTTCCGTTTCCATGTATCTCGACCCATGACCACTCCAGCCTCCCAGACAACAAGTTCCAATGATATGCACCTAAAGGCCTGCTAGGCATGTAACAACGAATGAACAACAAAGTTGAGCGAGTTCACAGTTGGTTGTTTAGTTACCATAAGTTGTTTCCTAAACCACGAGTTAACCAGTATCTTTGTTTCCCAAACCATATCCATAATCAGTGGGGGCTTCCGCATGTTGTAACCCACTAGACCATTACCATATTGACTACTGACGAAAGTAAGTTGTGCCCTAAGTCAATGTCTATCATCATTGACTGTGTGCCATGATCCATTAGTACACGCCCGTCCTACCGGCACGGTGTGAGGTTTGTCAAACCTAATAGCGCTATTAACTAATGACCCGCTCGCCATCGGCCTCGGCGATTAAGTCGATACAAAAATGAGGGACTTAATTGATAGAGTTTTGGCTAGTAAGTTTAAGGTTGTTGTCCTACCCAAGGAGGACGAACATACGTACGTATTCTACCCTGCCGCGCCCCGATGATTCCCCCATCGGTTGAGGTGTGACAGATTGGTATCAGAGCCATAACTATAGGGAATTAGGCAAGACTCGACCTAGTCCGGGTTGATGTCTTAGAATGACCTAGTCTATAGTCTAAGTACCAACATACCGACTTGTACATACCCTTAGGGGTCTTGTACGAGCTTACTTGCTATTTCTCGCCATCCTCACCTTCACAACACTATCACTGCACTCTAGAATGAACGAGTGGTTAGGTCGAGCTTAGGTGTGAAAACCGCAAACTCTCGACTAGATCGCTTGTTCGACCCACATTTTTATCCATAAACAGGAGAATTTGCGTTGAATCAGGAGTGAAATCCAAACTTTGACGCATAATTCTTCCTTATTTTATCAAAGGAGGAACGAAGTCGCTAAGTTAGGGGTGAAACCCGAGCCTTGACGACTTACTCGCTCTCTATTCTCGTTTTTACAAAACTCTCACCAAAGTCTCGACGGACTCCAACGACATAAAGTCACGCTATAACTAGAAGGATGCGTGCCATTCGCCTAGATTCGAGGCGAGAGCACAGTCCCGAAGGTCAAAGTGTGCACCTAAAGTCCTTGTGAATAGTCGAATCACTTTGGATAGTCGACGTCTATCCCAGCCGCAGACAATTTATTCTCGATTTCTATGTGTTTCGATTCTGAGCCCGCAACTGCTGAGTCTGATATTTGTCGATTTTATGTGGAATTTATGTGTTTTGTGTCATTATACGTTTTGATTTTGGTGGTTTATTCATTTTCGCTATTTAGTTCGATCAACACGCAAAACCCACACTACACAATCGCCCACAAATCGCTGGTCATTGTTCGCAATCACTTCTCGATACTCGCAATCGCTATACTCGCTGTGAAGGATAGGGAATACGTGCAACATATAGTTAGGTTTCTGTATTCTGACTGCCTCTTGTGTTTATTTGTTTCCGTGCTCTACGTGCTTATATGCTTCTGTGCTTATGTGCTTTTGTGCTTATGTGAATCTGTGATTACGTGTCTATGTGTATACATATTACGTGATCGTGTTCCTGAGCTTTAGTAGTATTAGGCGTGTGAGGTGAGATTCGATTATATTGTGTTTGAGTCCTATGGCGATGTCTGTTGCAGACAATGTCGTCATCTGGATCTCGCACTACACAAGCTGCTCGCTGAAAGCAAGCAGATAAACGCCTCGTCGCTATGGTTGCTAAGCAAATGGCGAAAGTTTTTCCTCAAATCGTCAGTGAATTGTACGAGAATGTGAGCAAATCTTCTGAAGAGTCAAGGACAAATGCTCCCAAAGCTACTTTTAGCTTCAAGCAGTTTAAAGCTTGCGGACCGAAAGAATTTACTGGCGAAGATGGTCCTACGGCCTTATTCCAATGGTTTGATTCGATCGAGGTTACCCTGCGCCAGAGTGGCTATCCTAACGAACTCCGCACTCTGAATGCTACCGGGGTCTTCCAGTCTCGCGCTTTAGACTGGTGGACGGCCGAGAGGAACAAACGCGGAAATGAGGCAGCTTATGGTCTGACATGGGATAAGTTGAAGAACGTCATGTTGGAAGAGTTATGCCCTCCCCATGAGTGCCAAAAGTTGGAGGTTAATTCTGGCACATCAAGCAGAAGGAGGGTGACAACGCTGCTTTAACCGCTCGCTTCAAACAGCTTAGCATAATCTGTCCTGATCAAGTTAAGACCTCCGACATGGCAATCAAGAAGTATATTCGAGCTCCGCCAGATTGTGTCGCAGATTTTGTGCAAGCTTCAAAGCCAGCATCAATCGAAGAAACTTACCTACTTGCCGCTGAAATCAACGACAAGTGACTCAAGGCTGGTGTCTGGGACAAAGCCTCAAAGAACCTACATCAAGCTACCACCATACCAACCGCTGAAACCGCCGCCACTCCTCAGTCTTCAGAAGCCTCTCGACGCAAGAGGAAGGACAACAACAACTCCAGCAACAAGAACTGTGATGTAACCTCTACTGCCCCGCTTCAAGCTATACCAACTTAGCATCAATCTCAACACCGATCAGCTGCAGCACCAGTTACCCAAGCACTGCATGCAAAGCATGCTTACACTGGTCCTCACCCCGCTTGCCCGACATGTACCTACCATCATCCAGTGGGAATCGCCTGCAGATTTTGTGTACACTGCAACATGTACGGCCATTTCACCGCCAACTGCCATACAGGTCCTGGACAAGCACCAGCTCCAGCTACTGCTCATCAAGCTCTACTTCCTTCACCTCAAGGGCAACAAGCAGCTCCTGCACCCGCGGTCAATGCTAGAGTCTGTTTTGCATGTGGTGATCCCAACAACTTCGCAAACATATGCCCCAATCGGGTTGTGAAGCAAGAGCAACAACAGCAGCAGCCCCAGCAACAGCAACAACAGCCTCAGCAACAACAGCAACAAGCCGCTCGTGCTCGAACTTTAAACATTAATGTGCGCCAGGCTCAGGCTGACAACAACGTGGTCAATGGTACGTTCCTTGTGAATGGTATTTATGCTTTGTGTTTGTTTGATACTGGAGCCGATAACTGTTTTGCATCGTTTGAGTTCGAAAAGATTCTTAATCGTAAGCGGCCCATCTCCCCTCGACGTTCGATGTTGAAGTTGCTACCGGAAGAACTGTCGCCGTCAACTCTTTTCTTCGTGATTGTACTCTCAAACTCAACAATCACATCTTTCCTATCGACCTTATTCCGATGCAGCTCGGTAGTTTTGATGTCATAATAGGCATGGACTTTCTTCGCGAAAACCATGCCGAGGTTGTTTGCTTCGATAAGATGATTCGATTCTCGCTCGCAAATGGTGATCAATTGTGTGTGTATGGTGAAACTCTCTCGAAGGATCTGAAGCTTATGTCATGTATCCAAGCTAATTGTAGTAGCGGAGAAGGAAAAGAAAGACTGAAGTGAAAGACGTTCCTGTTGTTTGTGAATTCCCCAACGTTTTTCCTGAGGATCTCCCAGGTCTACCGCAAAGTCATGATATCGACTTTCGCATCGCCCTAATTCCTAGAGCAAACCCTGTTGCAAGAGCTCCTTATCAACTCGCTCTGTCCGAAATGCGCGAACTCTCGAGTCAACTCCAGGAATTGCTTGACAAAGGCTTCATTCGCCCTAGCACCTCTCCGTGGGGCACACCAGTCCTTTTCATCAAAAAGAAGGATGGTTCGTTACGGATGTGCATCGACTATAGGGAGTTGAATAAGTTGACAATCAAGAATCATTACCCTCTGCCTCGCATTGATGATTTGTTTGACCAGTTACAAGGTGCTATGTGTTTCTCCAAGATCAATCTACACTCAGGCTACCACCAGTTACGCATACAAGAGAAGGATATTCCCAAAACCGCTTTTCGCACTCGATACGGCCACTACGAGTTCGTTGTTATGCCTTTTGGTTTAACCAACGCGCCCGCGGTTTTTATGGATCTGATGAATCACATGTGTAAACCTTTTCTCGACCGCTTCGTCATCGTGTTCATCGATGATATCCTGGTCTATTCCAAGTCGAAAGCCGAACACGCGCAGCATCTACGTTTGGTTCTCGAGTTACTTCGGGGGAATCGACTCTATGCCAAGTTCTCCAAGTGTGAATTCTAGCTGGAGGAGGTTCAATTCCTTAGTCACATTGTTAATAGTCAAGGTATTCATGTCGACCCCGCGAAGATCAAAGCTGTCAAGAGTTGGGTTACACCCAAGAACCCGTCTGAAGTCCGTTCTTTTCTCGGACTACTATTATCGCTGATTCATCGAAGGGTTCTCTAAAATCGTTGTGTCGCTCACCTCTCTCACGCCCAAAGACAAGCCTTTTGTTTGGGGAACTGGGCAAGAGACTGCCTTCCAAACCCTCAAGTACATGCTTTGCAATGCTCCTGTTCTCACTTTACCCGACGGAAACGATGACGTCATTGTCTATTGTGATGCCTCGAACCTTGGTCTTGGTTATGCATAAACAATTTCGAACTCTATTATATCTATTAAACTTGTATGCTCATCTTTATGCTATGTGTATTGACCTTTACTTTAACGTATGTGGCAGGTGCTTAAGATGTTAAAATGCTTGGCTTGCTGTGAAATCGAGGCTAGGAAAGAGTCTAGAAACAAAGACAATTTATTTTATTTGAAAATCTGAGTTGTAGGAACATGTTTTATTTGTTTGAAGAATATCCCTGTCTGTAATAACTAGATTATCTTATGGGTTATGGTATGGAACATAATATTTAAACTATTTGGTAATTTAGTCATTATGGAATTTCTTTGAACAATCTGTTTCGCTCAGTGTCGCGCCCCGATGATTCCGCCATCGGTTGGGGTGTGACAACTTGGAATTGGGTGCCGTTGTATTAGCACTTAAGCTATGGAGACATTATCTGTATGGAACCAAATGTGTGATATACTCAGATCACAAAAGTCTCCAACACTTGTTTAGCCAGAAGGATCTCAACATGAGACAACGCCGTTGGATGGAAACATTGAACGATTTTGATTGTGAAATTCGCTACCATCCTGGCAAAGCGAATGTGGTCGCCGATGCTCTAAGTAGGAAGGAAAGATTCAAACCTATGCGTATTAATGCCAAAAGCATAGAACTCAAGAATAACTTGAATGAAAAGTTGTTAACTGCTCAGAAAGAAGCAATGCTGGAAGTTAACTTTCCAAGTGAAAGATTGGGTGCAACTGTTGATCAGTTGTCACCTGGGAATGATGGGATTCACATATTGAATGGCCGAATCTGGGTTCCTATTCATGGAGGACTGAGAGACTTAATCTTCCAAGAAGCTCATAATTCCAAATATACAATTCATCCAGGAAGTGACAAAATGTATCAAGATTTGAAAGCAAACTATTGGTGGATGGGTTTGAAGAAATCCATTGCCACACATGTAGCTAAATGTTTGACATGCTCACAGGTTAAAGCCAAACATCAGAAACCGTCAGGTTTACTTCAACAACCAGAACTTCGTACATGGAATTGGGAGATGGTAACTATGGATTTCATTACCAAGTTACCAAAGACAAGACATGGGAATGATACAATATGGGTTATAGTTGACAGACTAACTAAGTCGGCTCATTTCTTACCCATCAAGGAGAAGCATAGCTCCGATAAACTAGCCCAACTGTATGTGGACGAGATTGTATCTCTCCACGGAGTGCCAATATCTATTATATCTGATAGAGATACTAGATGCACTTCTCATTTTTGGAAAAGTTCCCAACAATCTATAGGCACTCGTTTGAATTTCAATACAGCTTATCATCCTCAAACGGATGGGCAAAGTGAGCGTACGATTCAAACACTCAAAGACATGCTTCGGGCATGTGTCATTGATTTGGCGGAAGTTGGGATGATCATCTTCCACAGATAGAGTTCTCCTACAGCAACAGTTACCATTCGAGCATTCAAGTTGCGCCTTTTGAGGCCTTATATGGAAGGAGATGCAGAACGCCAGTTTGTTGGGCAGAAGTTGGAGAAACTCAGCTATCAGGACCTGAGATAGTCCTTGAGACAACGGATAAGATTGTTCAAATCCGTGACCGTCTAAAAGCTGCCAGAGATAGGCAGAAAAGCTACGCAGACAAGAGGCGCAAACCTCTAAAATTCAAGGTAGGGGATAAAGTATTACTCAAAGTTTCGCCCTGGAAAGGAGTGATGAGGTTTGGTAAAGGGGGCAAGCTAAGCCCAAGATACATTGGACCATTCAAAATCATCGAATGTGTTAGGAGTGTGGCCTATAGGCTGAATTTACCTGAAGAGCTTAGTGGAATTCACAATGTGTTCCACATCTGCAACTTAAAGAAATGTCTAGCTGATCAGTCGCTAGCAATGTCTCATAAAGACGTACAGATAGATGAAAGCCTGAGGTTTGTCAAGAAACCTATATCGATTGAGGATCGACAGGTTAAAAAGCTTCGATGGAAGCACGTGCCAATCGTGAAGGTGAAATGGGATGCCCGTAGAGGTCCGGAATATACATGGGAAGTTGAAGCTACGATGTGACAGAAGTACCCTTATTTATTTCAGTAAATCTCGAGGTCAAGATTTCTTTTAAGGGGGTGAGGATGTAACACCTCGCAAAAATCGTTCCCAATAAAGTAACGACACGTGTCATAAACCCTAGACGGGTAATAAAAATCTATTTGAAAGAATAAAAGTGTCAACATGCAAATCTTTGCCTCTGAGTGACCGTTCATCAAACTCGAGACTTTATGTGCTCATAAAATGCTCTCGGGAATGACTGATAATAATTATAATAAAAACCGAATGATCAAATATAAAAAGTTTCAAATTTTAGTCCTCTGATCAAAAGCTTACGGACCGTAAAAGGTTCAGCTTACGGTCCGTAAGGACTAGGGGTGTGCACGGTTCGGTTCGGTTCGGTTTTTGGGTAAAATCAAAACCGAAACCGAAATGTCGGTTTTTGGGTTTTAAAAACCGTTCGATTTCAGTTTTTTTCGGTTTCGGTTTTTGGGTTTTTAGGTCGGTTCGGTTCGGTTTTTGGAACAAAATTTTGTAAGATTCAAAAAATAAAAAAGTATAATTTATATTATAACAATCTTTTTATATGTTTATATTTAAGTTATTATAGTTTACCTCTTTAATTAGTATTGTTTACATAAACCTAACCTTCTAATATATTTTTATGTTTCTTCAAAGTTTTATTAAATTTAATTTTTATATTAAATTTTGTTATATCTTATAGGTAATAATAAATCATTTCAGATATAATGTTTTTATTATAAACACTTTACATTCAAGAATAAAATTAACATTTTCTACTAGCATTGGGTTAAACACTTAAACAATTTAAACTTAAACATAAAAATATATGGATTGTAACTTATCGGTTCGGTTCGGTTTTTTTCCGAAAATCGAACCGAAATTTTCGGTTATTAAAAATCAGAAAACCGAACCGTCGGTTTTTGTTTCGGTTCGGTTTTTTCGGTTCGGTTATTTCGGTTACGGTTCGGTTATTTCGGTTTTCTTGCTCACCCCTAGTAAGGACTGTAACTGGGCGATACATTTCAAAAGCGGTTACGGACCGTAAAGGCTAAGGCTTACGGTCCGTAAAGATTGGTACTGGGCAGAAAAATGGACAGCTGCAGGTTTGTCACCTTCTTCACCCATATTTCAAAACCAGGGACTGTTGTCTGTTTTTGAACACGTCTAGGGACACTTGTTAAGCTCTCCTAACTCCCTTAGACACCTGGTTGCAACATAGAACTCCCTCTTGCTCTATAAATAGCCCCAATGCTTTCATTTGCAACTTGCATATTCAAATTTTCTTCTCTCTACACCTTCTCCGGGATTCCTGGTCAAGAAGGAAGCCCTCCTCAGTTCAAGATTCGTGCTAGGACCCTTTGTAGGTGTCCATAGCCTCCTTTGTTTGGTTTTTGTATGTTTTGAAGCCGAAAGTCAAAGTTGTCGTAATAACGCTTTGACTATCGGTTTAGACCTAAACGGTCCAGCCATTGTTCATGGCGAATGTGGCTACATGATCGTAATTAAGTAGGTGTTAATCCCTCAAAAGGGCACCTCCTAATTACCACGTTTACTTAGTTAATTGTCGGGTCAAAGTAATTAACATAAAAAGTCAAACAGGTCAGATTTTAAATAAATTCAAATCTGATAATGTAGAGATTATAAAATATGTTTAATCACTTTAATAACTTGGTAAATGTTGTTAGAACATGTCTAGACATGTTCAACCCGACAATTCTAAGTTTAGGCTCGGTTCGCAACCGAAAGTCACAAAAGTTGACTTTTGCTTTGACTTCAGTTCTGACCAAAATTAGCTTAGTTTCTTCATGCATTAAGGTTCCTTTGGGACCATGTTATATTGTAGTATAACACACTAAAGTTATATTACATGGTCCTTTCGTAATCTGAGTTTATTTACTTGATTCCGTTGTTATGCTTAATGTTGACTAAAATGCCCTTTTTGTCAAAAATAAGATTTTTAACATAAACAACCATGCAAATAAATTACATTCTGATTAGTAATATTATTTAACATATTTTTACTTTTATAATCTGGTCATAAACTAAAGATATGTAATAAATCGCAAAACATGCCTTTAAAAGGACTAAAATACCCTTTTGCATGCAAATATAGTTTAAGCATATTTTTTACCTAAAAACTCAATAGCCACTGTTATGATATCATATTTAGAACTAATTGGGATTCCAAGTCAGATTACTTACTGAGTTTATACATGGGTTTCGTATTATATTTATAAATGATGATTATGCCCTTTTCACACCTAAATTGGGTTTTAAATGAGATTAACATGCAAGAACCTTTTGTTACTGATATGATACAATAAATAAATTATTTTGACCTTTCAAACCTGGCCATAACCTCAAAATTTCCTAAACATCGAAATAATCGTCATTTATCGATTTTACGACATTAAGGTGTATAGTATGGTTTTAAACCATACTTAGCACCCAAAACTTGTTACCGACTGATGTTATAAACCATTTTTAATATTTTTACAGTAGTTATGAGTCATGAACTCAGAATCCGAAATAAGTCCTTAAAACTATGTGTGAAACGACCAAGATGCCCTTTCGGGACATAGTTTGGCCATAAATGGTAAACCACACACACAGACACACACACACACATATATATATATATATATGATATCCTACTGTTAATATAACATAAATTAAATATTTTTACAGAAGGTTTACCACCAGAACCATAGTTTGCATGAAAACCCCTTTTATAAATTATAAAATGTCCAAAATGCCCTTATGAGGCTTAGTACGGTTTTAAAATCTTTTTGGGCATATTAGTTGATATCCTACTGATATCATAATATATTTTAAGCATAATAACTTATGGAACTTGTATATGACTCATTCGGTTACCCGTTTATGCTTATACGCGTTCGGTGTAGTCTATGTGACTAGTTTGCATAAATTAGCCAAAATGGGTTAAACCTTATCATTTTAACTTTAAATCCAGAATGTAATTAGTTTAACCATATTATAAAATTCTCCATACTTGTTGGGTCTAAATTGCATTCCTTTCCGGTCATCGCTTAACCTAGCGTTTTATACCTAAAATCCTTCTTTAAACTAACCGGTCTAAGTTTACAACTTAAATAAGACCCGTTAGTAATCTAATAGGCTAATAAAACCTTGGTTCCAGACTAGGAGCCCCAGTAAAAGTTACTTACACTAGTTTGAGTACATTATACGGCTGAGTATATAAACCACGCAATTAGAAGCTCAGGTAAATACTTTTAACTTATTTTCCCTTATACGGGCTTGGGATACGGTAAAATATTACCGCTTGGTCGGGTATGGAATCATTTAATCGGACTGTGATTAATAAATTACATAACCCGTTTTAATCTATTTTGTTTAATAACATAAACATTGGGGGTTAATGCGGTCGTGTCCTGGATATCCTCAGCTCATTTAATTACAAATGGCCACGGCTTAAGCACGGTGTGTAGGCATACACCTGACAGTTGTGTATGTAAAAAGGTATACCCACATTGTTGGGGATAACTCCTTGTGAGTTTATATCAGTGGTGTGTCGATTAATCATGTCTCGGCTTCTATCCCTGGCACTAAATGTACGACAAACATGTAAATCTGTATACAAGATTATTTATATAATTGTCCCAAGTTATAAAAGAATATTTGTGCCTTGTGCATCTAAAAAATCATTTTTATAAATGTTTTCAAAAGAGTCGGTTAATTGTATTTACCAGTGAAAATTGACGTATTTTCAAAAGACTAGTGACAGGTACTACACGTAATAGGCTGGGAGCTACCGGGCGTTAAATAGAGAATCTTGCAAGTTTGTAATGCCTTAAGTCTGTTGAACATGTTTTTGTATTATATTTAGATCCGCCTGTGGATCCTTTCTTTACAACCGTCTGTATATTATTTTATGCGTACTTTACACTTTCAGTTTGTAATAGTAATTTCTACCAAGACTTCCACTGTGCTAAAAACTGTGTATATTTGACTATGATGATATCAACTACGTCATGATACTCCCCACCGAGCCCACCGGTTTGTGGTTAAAATATCGGGGTGTGATACCTAATCTCGATTCAACCGCTCAATTGTAGTGTGCGAGTATTTTTGAAAATGTGTGTGTTGTCAGCCTTAGGAAAGGCCGAGTGGTTGCATGAAGCGGTAGTATGTAGTGTTCGCGCAAGGTTGTGAGTTTAGCGAGTACAAATGAGAGCATAAAGAGTGAGCTCGCGCAGAACCCCTACCGGGTTCGCACAAGGCGGTCTGTTGGTGCTTAGACTATAGACTAGGTCAGTTCTAAGACATCGACCCGGACTAGGTCGAGTTTCGCCTAACTCTCTATAGTTATGGCTCTGATACCAATCTGTCACACCCCAACCGATGGCGGAATCATCGGGGCGCGACACTGAGTGAAACAAATTGTCCAAGAGAATCCATAACACTATTAGTGACAATATAATTAATGTTCATGTCCCATACCATAAACTTATAAAGCATAAATAGTTATTACAGACATTGTTCTCAAAGACAAATAAGTAGTTCCGACAACTCAGATTTATTGAATGACGTTTCTAGACCACCCTACTTGATTTCCGTAATAAGCAGCAAACATAGCATCCTAGAGATTTGTCACATACGTTAAAATAAACTCAATACACAGAGTGTAAAGGTGAGCATACAAGTTTAATAGCATATAGTATAGCGAAAACGATTTACGCATAACCAGCATGTAACACGTAGAAATGTGAAGCAAGTAAGCTATCGACAATGAAGTATGCAACCGACATGACTGCGAGTTGTAGAATGCGCAACACATTATCACCACTGTGACCATGTTAAGTAAAACCCTTAACAACCCCTGCCCAAGACATGTGCTGAGTCCAAACTATAGTACTATCGTTGCTAAGGTGTCATGCAAACAAACACTGTGTAAACATAACATACAAGCATTCATTGAGTCATGTATAACATGCGAGAGCGGTTAGCGTTAAAAGTGTTTGCGTTGTATGTTCGATGTGATTTGATATAAGTAAATAACGTATGTAACACCCAAAAGTGCTTTAAAGGAAAATGGGTTCGAGTATACTCACAGAGCGTGTTTAGTAAATAAACACTTCCTTGGATTGAAGGGAGCGCTTGAGAGGTTAGCCTGATCAGAGAACGATAGTGTAAGCTTTTAACAGTGCGTAACGGTGCGTCGAGTGTGATGAGGGATCGAATGATAAACCGATCGGATAACCGTCCGGACGGATGACCATTCGGTGTTGGTGCATGCGTCTATCGACTTCGTCTTGTATCGAGTCTTGTATGTATTTAGATAGATCAGGGCACGTTATTCGAGGAATATGTCAAAAATATGGTGAATGGCAGTTTCAAGCGAAATAACATAAGTGATTCCGCTTGAAATGATCATGTCCACTTCAAGCAAAATCACATGTTCTTATTCCGCTTGAAGTATTATCGCTTGAAACATGATTTCTCTTGAAACCTGTTCAAGCGAAATCAGAACCCTATATATACTTGTGTCTTGATTTCATTTGTAATGATTCCGGTCAGAGCAACGAAGTGCTGCCGAAGTGTCGACTCGCTGTAAAACATTGTGAAATCAATAATATGACAGTTTAAAGTGTATATCTAGCTGAATTGACCTCGATACGTCTGTTTCCGCCTTTCGTATTGAGAAAAACTCTTCTGATCGAGTCGTTCGGGTCTGAAAACGATCCTACAAGTGGTATCAGCGCTCAGGAAGAAGAGTTCTTACCAATTCAGCTGCAAATTCTGATTTCTACATCTTCTTTTTCATATTAAACTTGTTTTTACGGTCAAAATGTCTTGATTTTCACACATCATACTTAGTATTGTGTTTTAACAAATCCTTGAGAAAATTAGACCTTAATTCGATCTAAAACTCGTAAAATCTGTTATTCCGTTTCAAAATCACAGTGAGAATGATGACATCAGCAGCATTTCATGCGAAATTAAGCCCTTATTCCGCTTGAAACCGGTATTTCGCTTGAGATATTGTGTTATTTTCGCTTGAAAGTAGCTTATTCCGCTTCTATCTGGTATTCCGCTTGAAATAGTGTGTGTTCAAGCGAAATCAGGTATCTCGCTTGAAAGAGTATTTCGCTTTAGAGTGTTTTCGCTTGAACAGCATATTTCGCTTGAGATTGTGATTCCGTTTGAAGGACTGTTTTTGTGAACTTTGAAAAACCGAATCATGGAAGAGGAATTTTTCAACGCATTTGCTACTCCGGTTACCCCGATTACTCTCGCACAAAACACGATGTTGGAAAATGAAACGGGGACGATGCAAAAACCGCCTAAGCTCATGAACATCGAGGAGTATAAGGGTTGGGAAGGACGTTTTAAGAACTAGGTACAAGCAAATTATTTGGATGCTTGGGAATGTGTCGAGACGAAATACGTTAGACCGATAAATGATGACGAGGAGATTATTGCTATTAAAGATCTGAGTGCTGAAAATAGAAAGAAATACAAAGATGAGAAAATGATGCTTAGTCTACTACAACAAGCTGTGAAGGAAGATATCTTGGTTTTACTGCAACACAATGGAACTTCTTATTCGATTTGGAAAGCTTTAAAATCGAAGTTTCATGGAAGCCAAGAGATGGTCAAGAACAAAAAGTCGCTTTTAAAGAAAGAATTCGATTTATTCTGTGGTTTGAAAAATGAAAGTACAAAACAAATCATTGAGAGATACTGCAATTTGCTAGCTAACATGAAGAGGTTGAGCATCGAGAAAGATAATGAGGAGTTGATTGAGAAGCTAGCTGATGCATTACCATATGAGATTTGGGGTACATATCTCATGATGTTGAGGAACAAGAAAGGTTTTAGCAGTCTGACCTTGAGCAAATTCATTGAAAAGATTGAGGCTCAAGAGATGGAACAGAGAAAGGTTATAAGAATGAAAGATTTTGAAGGTGAACAAGACATTGGACTTTATTACAAAGGTGGTGTCAGTGATAAAACCACCAACATGTCACCAAAGATTGAGACTGCATTCAATGCTAAAAGTTCATCGGGAGGTTCTTCCAAAGGATCAAACAGTAACACAAGTTTTTCATCATATCCATCATTTGATGCGAATATTTCAACAACCAAGATTGGCAAGAAGCTACAATGCAACATTGTTTTGAATCTGGAGAATGATGAGGACTATTCAGCAGAAATTGCTAAGAGTCACATGTCTTTGTTAGGAACTGTGTTGGAATCATATGGTAGTTTTGTTGCAGGTCGGATCGGGAATCCAATGCTTACAAAAGAGGATTACGATCAAATTGACGCTGAGGAAATGGAATTGATGGATATTAAATGGTGTTTGGCAAGTGTGTTGAGACGAGCTGAGAAATTTAAACAGATCACAGGAAGAGATGACTTACGTGAAGCTAATGTTTCTACTTTTGGTTTTGATAAATCTAAAGTCACTTGTTTTCGTTGCAGGGAAAAAAGACACTTCAAGAGGGAGTGCAAAAACCGTGAAGCAAGTGGAGCTCAAAATCCGTTCAATAACAACAATGATTACTACCGGAAGGCCATTTATCATCAAGTTGCTCAACAACAACAAGAACCACAAGTGGCACATGGAAGAAAAGTGATTGAAGAATCTTCAAAGAGAGCTTGTATGGTGAATCAGGATGATCATAAGCCAACAAAAGATTTCAATTGGGACAAATATATTTCAGCTGATAACAAAGCATGTCTGATAAATCAAGATGATGAAAAATTACCAGAAGGGTTTAACTGGGAAGGTTTCAGTTGGGATGATTATGATCCAAACAAAACAACAAATCACAAAGCTTTTGTTGCTCGTGTTGAAGAAGATAGTGATGATGATCGTGAGTATTATGCTAGAAGATTGGCAGCTCATTTTAAAATGATGGAAGAGAGTGGAAGTGATGATGAAAAATCTAAAAAGAAAAAGAAAAAGGTCAAAACACCAGTCAGCAGTGATGATGAAGAAGTACCAATGATAAAGAAAAAGTTGGACATTTCAAAGTTCAAAGTTAATGCAGAAGCTAACGCTAAAAATGTTCTGGTGATTTGTGAAAATTGTGAAATTATGAAAAAGAAAAACAGTGAACTGATTAACAACATAAACCAGTTGAAGGAGTCTTACGATGTTCTGAATAAAGCCATGAATCAATACAATCAATCAAGTGAAGAACAAGCAACAACCATGAAAACACTTCAAGGAGCTTTCATGATAAAGCAGAAAGTTGTGAATAACTACATTGAGAAGTGTGCTATGCTAGAACAGAAACTGGAAACACAAAGAATTGAAACTGAAATAGTTAATCGTTTGTTAAAAAGTTACTCATGTACTTCTTATGTCATTGACAGGATTTATCCAACTGTTGAAGGCATGAAGGTTTTTGAAGATGATGAAATAACTGAAGAACAGTAGGTATCTGAAGAAAAGACTTCTGAAAAGAAGAAAGTAAAGAAGAAGGATACTAAAGAAAAGACATCTGGTAAGAAACAAAGTGTCAGTTACAATAAGTGTCCACCCCCGCTTGAAAATGGATATTCTCCGAGAAATCCAAATTCAGAAAGAGTCGAAAAGGCAACAAATTTACAGTGGGAGTCGGAGTCTTCAGTTAACTTGCCAGATAATATTGATGTCACGTTTACATCATCTGACACTGATCATGAGTCCGAGTTAATAAAGACAGTGGTCGATCAGGTGTTGGATAAAGATGAATCCGAGGAGTCAAAGTCGGAGTCTATGTCAGAGTCAAAGTCTGAGTCGAGCATTCCGAGTCAAACCGACAAACAGGGCAAAGGGGTTTACAATAAAGAATTTCTTCTATCAAAATCTAAATTGAATGACGAAACGTTCAAAGTTTCCTATACTTTGAATGATTATGACAAATTATATTCTGATGAGGAATTTCCAATAAGAGGTGTTAAACCAGACATGATTAAAAAGGTTTTCAAACTAACAGAAATTAATATTTCTGAAATAAAAGATGTAAATCTTAATGATAAACCTAAAAAGTACACCTCAAGAGTTCAAAAAAGAGAAAACAAGAAAAAGAGTTACAGTTCTGGTTATCGAAAGAAACCAAACCATAACGGTAATTTCAAAAAGAAAGGTCTTGGATTTATTCCATCAGAAAAACAGAAAAATGAAAAATATGTTCAAGATTTTAAATCAAAAATGATATTTGTTTCAGAAAAATCATCTGAAGAAGAAAAAGAAAATTTGTTCAGAAAGCAGTCAAACAGAGAATTCCTTGCGAAGAAGCAAGAAGAGATGAAGACTGTTGATAAGATGATAGAAATGAGAACCTGTTTCCAATGCAACACTGTTGGACATATTGCCAAAGATTGTTCAAAGGCAATAAAATCAAAACAGGGAGTTTCTCGTAAACTGAAAAATAAAGAAGTTGTGTTTGAACCACCAATTGATAGAACTAAAGTTTTTAAAAATTTAACTTTTGAGATTGGTGAATGTTCAAACAGATTTTACAAGAAAAAGGGCAAATCTTGACAACCAAAAATGGGTTGTTAAGAAATCTGATATTAGTTCAAGCAATGATTCTGATTCTTCCAAATCAGAGGAGCTATCTTCTGGCGATGAATCTGATTCCACAAAGTCAGAGGAGCCACAAGTTGAATCAAAATGTGAAAAATCAGTTCCTCCAATGGATGATGACAATTTTCCACCATTGAGGGCTGAAAATTTTAAACAAAAAGTTGGAAAGTTGAGATTTCAAGTCAATTTTTTTCTGAAAAGAAAGATTTTGATGTCGAAAAAGCGTTTAATTCTACTGTTCATAACATTTTTGGAAAAATGGTTGACAGGAAGGTAAAAGGGGTCAAGGAATTTTACGAGAAGAAAACAAAGAAAGGTAAAGTTGAACCATCCCTGGTTTGTGACTGGGATGGTACATACTACGAACAGTAAATTACTAGACTTGCCGGAGCTCCCAAGTTGGTAATCGCGGAGCATGAATCGGCATCATTCTTATATTGTTTTTGAGAAAGTATGTCTTGCCGGAACTTCCAGGTTGGTAAGTGAGGAGTAGGTATCGGCATCTTGAGAATTCAACCTACATGTGATATTGGTTGGTAAGCCATGTGGTTGAAAAAGAGGATGTGATTTTATTAGTAGGATAATCAAGGTCATTAGTTTGAACTTAATTGAACTATTCCTACAAATGGTAAATCAAGGACATTAAGTTGTACTTGTATTTTCTCACAAGTGGTATTGTTGAAAGACAATGTGATGAACCAAACCCCTAACCTACAATTGGTTTTATAAAATCAACACAAATTATTTTCCAGAAAAACCATTTGATTAAAACAAACTTAAGTGTTTTGAAATCAATGGGAAAATAGTTTGTTGTAAGGGGGAGTTCTGATTGTTTATGCCAAGTGGATGGCGAATTGAAGTGATTCGATATCAGTTGTCATTTTTTAAACTGTACAGGTAGATTGTCAAACTGATTGTATAGTTTGTTTTCAAATTTCTTAAATGTGTTTGCATTTTAGGGGGAGGAAAAATTTCAGAAAATCCAAAAACATTTGAAAATTTAAAAAAGTCAAAAACATGATAAAATTCAAAATGAGTTTTGTGTCAAAGAAGAGGAAATGATAGTACATCAGTGGACTATCACAGCATGCTAAAGAAATGGAAAGAAAAATGTTGGTGCACTACATCTGTCGACTTCGTCTTGTATCGAGTCTTTCTTTAAATAGATTAGATCAGGGCACGTAGAACGAGAGAATGAGAGAGAGTTAGAAAGATTTCGCTTGAAGGGATGTGTATGTAAAGGATTTCGCTTGAAGCAGCTCAAGCGAAATCAACATGTTAAGATTTCGCTTGAGTCATGCTGAAGCGAAATCCCAATCTCTATATATAGGAGGTCTAGGTCAAGCGAAATTAAAGGGTAACATTTGAGTAATTTCCATACCGAGGTGCTGCCGGTGTGAGAACTGATTGTATTTGTGTTCATATCAATACAAATCAGTGTTAAAGTGAAGATTCAGCTGTGTTTAAGTCAAATACTTGTTTTCCGCACCTGTATTTGATGGAATTCCTCTGAACCGACTCGTTTAGGTCGTGAAACCGGTCCCTACAATTGGTATCAGAGCTCAGGAGGAGGAGTTCTGCAAAATTCAGCCGAAATCGATCAAAATCTCTTACTTCTACACCTTCTTTCATCAGTTCAGAAATTTTACACGGTCAAAATCTATTCAATTTTTCACGGATTGTTTAAAAGTACTAGATAACAAACCCTTGAAAGTTTCACAGCAAAATTCGGCCTAAAAGTGATCAAAATTGACATTTGAATGAAGTTCGCTTGAACAGTTTAGTATTATTGGACGATTTCGCTTGAAACTTCAAGCGACACTTAACATTTCGCTTCAAACAGAGTTCGTTTTCGCTTCAAGGTTGTCGCTTCAAGGTTTTCGCTTCAGAAAGTTTTGCTTGAACGATTTCGCTTCAAAGAATTGATTAGTCTCGCTTCAACTAGTTTGACAGAGTATTTCGCTTCAAGAACTTCGCTTGAGAGTTGTTCAGTTTAATTGTTTCACTTAAAGGGTACCGCTTGAAAGATAGTATTTCGCTTGAAAGTGTCTGAAACATGGACAACGATTTTCACAATGCTTTTGCAACATCGCCTAGTTCATCTTCCATTGCTCAGAACATGAATTCAGAAAACGAAACGGGAACGACTCAGAAACCCCCGAAGCTTATGGGAATTGAAGAATACTACGGATGGAAAGATAGATTCGAAAACTGGGTGCAAGCAAATCATCTAAGATCATGGGAATGTATTCTGACAAAGTATACTCCACCACAAACCGAAATGCAAACTGAAAAACAGCTTTCAGATTTCAGTAAGGAAGAACGGGAAATATACCGAGCTGAAAAGATGATGATCAGTCTACTTCAACAGGCCATCAAAGAAGACATCTTCATACTACTTCAACATGACAAAACATCACAATCAATATGGGATGCTCTAAAAATTAAGGTTGAAGGCAGTACGAGTATGATTAAAAGCAAGAAGGCATTGCTTAAAAAGGAATTTGATTTGTTCACAAGTTTGCCTGGAGAAGATACAAAGAAACTCATTGAACGATATTGTCACTTAGTGAGAACAATGTCAATGATGAGCATTAAAAAGGAAAATGATGAATGGGTGGATAAACTTGCTGATGCGTTACCTCAGAAAGAGTGGGGAACTTATTTGATGATACTGAAGAATACCGGAGTTTATGATAGGTTGTCGATCTCTCAGTTCATTGAAAAGATTGAAAGTCAAGATTTGGAACAGCAGAAGATCGCAAGGATGAATAATCCAAGTGGTCAACAAGATGTAAAGATGTATTACAAGGGTAGTGTTCCAAATTCAGAAGCGGAGAGAAGTCCGAAAATTCAAACTGCTTATAGTGTTGGAGATTCTACAGAAAATACTGATCAGAACTCAAACAAAAGCAACAGTGGTTTCTCATTGTATCCGAGTGTTAATCCGAAAAGCTCATCAGAAAGTTTTCAATCTCAAAGCACAAAGATGGGAAATGGTTGTGTGATTCAATGCAACATAGCTCAAAATCTTCCAGAAGGTCAAAGTTTTTCTGAAGACATTGCGAAAGATCATATGGCATTACTTGGTTCCGTGCTTATCTCATATGAAGGTTTAGTGGCTGGTCGTATTGGAAATCCTATGCTTACTAAAGAGGATTACGACCAAATAGATGCAGAAGAGATGGAACTAATGGATATCAAATGGTGTCTTGCAAGTGTTCTTAGACGTGCTGAAAAGTTCAAGACAATTACCGGGAGAAATGATTTTCTTGATGCTTGTGTTTCTACTTTAGGTTTCGATAAATCTAAAGTTACTTGTTTCAGGTGCAGGGAAAAAGGTCATTTTAAGCGAGAATGCAAGAACAGAGAAGTTAGTGGTGCTCAGAATCCATTTGGAAAAGATGACTACTACCGGAAAGCCATTTATCAGCAAGTTGGTCAGACACAAGAATTACAAACGGCTCATGGTAGAAAGATTGAAGATTCAAAGAAAGGATGTTTGGTAGATTTCAACTGGAGCAATTACATTTCTTCTAACAGCACAGCATGTATAGTGGACCAAATTGATGAACAACTACCTGAAGGATTCAGCTGGGATATGTTTGTTGATGAAAAGGGGGATTTCAAAGCTTTCATTGCAAAGATTGTTAGAGAACCAGATTTGTTTGCTACTTGGATGAGATCAATTGGTGAAAAAGTGAAAGATCAATCGAGTACATCTGAAGAAAGTTCAGAAATTGCTGATTCTGAGTCATTAAGTACAGATGAGAGTGTGCAAAATGAGGATACTTCAGAAAAAGAAGTTGTTTTTGATCAAACACCATCTGATTCTGGTGTTTCAGATGCTGAGTCTGAAAAATTTGTTGAGTTTGATCAAACACCGATGGAGAGTAGCAGTGATGATGAGGAAGAGAAACATATTAATATTGCTAAAAAACATCTTTCTCCTGAAAGTTTTCACTTTTATTTTGCAGATCGCATGGAGAAACTGAAGGAGAAACAAGCTGCTAAAGAACAACAACAGAATGAGGAAGTCAAAGTAGTTGTTGAAGAAAAGGTGACTAAAGCTGAGAAGGTAACTGATGAAGAAAAAGTGATTGAAGTGGTAAAAACAATCGAGGTTGAGAAGATTGTTGAAATTGAAAAGCCTTGCAAGAAATGTTTGGAAATGTGTAAGAGTTGTGAAGAAAAAGATGTGATTCTGTTTGATAGAGAAAGACTGATAGAAAAGTTACTATCTGACATCAGCTATGTGAAAGAATCGTATAGCGTGTTGAACAGAACTGTGACAGGTCTTCAAACAACGAATTCTGAAAGAGAAAAAGCTTTAACTATGACGAATTCTACATTAATGGCAAAGCAAAAGGCAATTAATCATTACATCGAAGAAAATGCTAGTCTAAAGCAAGAGTTGGAGAAAGAAAAGATCGAGAATGAAAGGATCAGAAGGTTATTACTGAGTTATTCTTGTTCTGATTATGTTATTGATCGAGTTTATCCTACTGTTGCAGATTTTGAAGCATTTCAGGATGAAAAGCAAAAGAATGAGACTGGTAAGAAATCGACTGTTAAATATAACAAGTGTCCGCCTCCTATCTGGGAAGGGTATTCTCCTAGAAAACCAAATGAGGAGCAAGTCGAAAAAGCAGTCAATATAAAGTTAAAATCCGAGACAACTGACGTTTTACCAGATAACATTGATATCACGTTTACCTCGTCTGATACTGATCATGAGTCTGAGTTAATCAAAAAGGTGGTCGATCAGGTGTTGGATACTGAGGAGGTGTCTGAGTCAAAGTTTGAGTCTGGGGGTTCAAGTTCGTCAGTCCACAGTTCAAAATCATCGGAAAAACGGTCTTACAGTAAAGAATTTTTGTTATCAAAGGCAAATTTGGATGATGAAACATTTGAAGTTGCATATACTTTAAATGATTCGGACAAATTATACTCTGACAAAGAGTTTCCGATTAGAAGTGTTCGTTTTGACATGATCAAAAAGGTTTTCAAAATGACGGAAATTAATTTTTCTGAAATTAAGGATCTAAAATCTATTGAAAAACCTAAAAAATATACTTCTAGAGTTCAACAAAGGTTAAACAAGAAAAAAGGAAAAAAGAATTACAATTCTGATTCTAGTTTTCAAAAGAAAACAAATCAAAATTGTAGTTACAAAAAGAAAGGTCTTGGTTTTACTCCACCTGAAAATCGTAAAAATGAAAAATATGTTAGAGATTTTAAATCAAAAATGACATATGTTGCAGGAAAAAGCTATGAAGAGGAGTCAAATAGCTTATCTTTGAAAAAATCAAATCAAGAGTTCATTGATGAAAGGAAAAGGACAGGAACTGGAGTTTTTCATCCAACTGGAGTTTTTCAAACCAAAGACACAAGAACTTGTTTTCAATGCCAAGTTGTTGGACACATGGCTCACAATTGTCCAAACAAAGTCAACAAAAAACAGGGAGTCTCTGAAAAACTTAAAGAAAAAGTGGTTGAAAAGAATGATTCACCAACTACAAACTTCAAAATTTTTGAAAATTCAAAGAATGAAGTTGGTGAAAATTCTAAAAGATTGTATAAAAAGAGTGCAAAAGACAATCAAAAATGGATTGTTAAAAGATCAGATGTACAATCTGGCGATGATTCTGATTCCACAAAATCAGAGGAGTCACATGATGAGATCAAAGATTTGATGAATGATGTTGATATTAAATCATTGAGTGTGGAAGAGATTAAACAAATGGTTGATAAAGTTAAAAGCTCAGATTTTGATATTGAAAAAACATTTAATGAAAATGTTAAGAAAATTTTCAAGAAAATGCTTGATGGGAAAGTAAAGGGGGTTAAAGATTTTTATGCAACTAAAAAGGCAACTTACAACCCTACTGCTCAGGAATTGGAAGCCACCAAGTCAAATAAGACTTGGGTGGAAGTTTGCTTTCCTTAAAGTCTTAGGACTTGCCGGAGATCCCAAGTTTATATCGTGGATCAGGAATCGGCATCTTTCTAATGTTTGAAGTTTTTGATTGAAAATTTTTGATAGTGTTTGGATGTTTACAGGTTGTATGACTACGCCGGAGCTTCCAGGTTGGTAAGTGCGAAGCAGGAATCGGCATTCTGATTGGTAAAATGATGATGTAGACGTAACATTCCTACATGGGGTAATTCTTACATTTGGTATAGTAGGTGCATACATGAAAAAGGTTAATCAAGGTCATTAAGTTGAACTTGATTGGACCATACTTACAATTGGTATTTCGAATAGACAATGTGATGAACCACACTCCGAATCTTCAAATGATTATATCATAAAAACTTATTTTCCGGAAAAATCATTTTGATTAAAACAAACTTAAGTGTTTTGAAATCTAAATGAGAAAATAGTTTTGTGATAGAGGGAGTTCTGATTGTTTATGCCGAGTGAATGGCGATTTGATGCAATTCGATATCAGTTGTCAAGTTTATTGTACAGTTTATTTTCAAATATCCTAAAATGTGTTTGCATTTTAGGGGGAGTAAAAATTTTTCAGAAAATCCAAAAACATTTGAAAATTTGAAAAAGACAAAAACATGATAAAATTCAAAAATGAGTTTTTGTTGCATATAGAGGAAATGATAGTACATCAGTGGACTATCACAACATGCTAAAGAAATGTAAAGAAAAAATGTGATAAACAATCTTACTGTGGATATGTCAGTAGGTTTTTGCACATTTAGTAGATTGTGACGAGATATAAACCTAAATTTCAAACTTGCTTGTTTTGTGGGTTAACACAAACTTGGATATATAGGTAACCCCTGAAATCTTGTTTGAAAGGTCCCTTATTCTGAGATACTAGGTCTTTATGCTCAGTGATATCTGGGGTATTATCCCGGGACTTCTGCTGAAAGAAATTTCTGACCTAGTCCCCGGAGAATACTTTACGCTTGCTTGAAATATAGCTCACCCTCAGCTAAAAAATGATGAAACATTGAAAAAATGCTAATCATGGCTGTTGTAATTCAAAAGATCCTCTAAAGGGGACACACCAAAAGTCGAAGCCGTCATCTCTCTGCGTATACGGGAGTATCGACCTGAGCTCTCACGGCCCTCGTACTATAATTTATTCCCCGGACAGATATCATCTGTGGTATACTCACCTGTAAGACTGAATATTGGGATCTGGATACAGGAGTATATTCAAGTAGTGGGACACACGGATAAGTTTAAGTTGCTTAAAACATTAATCTCGTATCTCGGATCAGTTGAACTTTGTGTGAAAATTTAAGTGGACAAACATACTGACAATCTAGGTAAATTGTTTAGAACTTAATATGAAATGAAGCTTAACGGTGTTAGTGATATGTTTCAGAAACTGATATGATCCTCTTGCACAAACTCACAAAAATATTGTTTGTAAATATTTCTTTATTGCATTCCTTTACAATCAAAAATTACAAAAAGATTTTTAGTGTATTTTAGCATAAATTTTGAAAAATTCAAAAAGATTTTTGACAACTGATATTGGAAAGCTGATTGTCAAAATTTCAAGTGCTAAACATGATGACTTGGTTGTGAGGGGGAGTGAATCTTAAAGTGTCAAAAAGGTTTGTTAAAAATCTTACAATTGTTATTTTAAAACCTACTTTTGGTTCATCATTGATTGGTGATATGAAGGAGAATTATCTGATTATATCAGATTGTTGGTGAATTTAAATTGTTAAATTTAGAAAATTTATTTCTGGGTTAAGATTGTTACAGGTGAGCCAGGTTAATTCATTCAAAGCTTATAAAAGTCAGAATCTGATCATGAATCTAAAAGTTTGCTAGCTGTTGATGCTGATGAACTTAAGGAATCAAGAGATCTGATCAAGAGAATTAGATAAAAGCCAGGCAATGATCTTGTAAACAACTTTTGAGTCAGACATTGATCCTAAAGCAGATGTTGCTGAAGAACAAATGAATGCCAGCAAATCGTGAGGGGGAGTCTGATAGAGCAAGGTGATTTTGGAGAAGAAGATAGAGAGAGAAAAGCCCAGAGACTGATCAAGAATGAAGATGTGAAGACACAGCATTGGTGTGACTCGATAGTCGACTCGTCAACATCTGAGGGGGAGTCTGTTGGTGCACTACATCTGTCGACTTCGTCTTGTATCGAGTCTTTCTTTAAATAGATTAGATCAGGGCACGTAGAACGAGAGAATGAGAGAGAGTTAGAAAGATTTCGCTTGAAGGGATGTGTATGTAAAGGATTTCGCTTGAAGCAGCTCAAGCGAAACCAACATGTTAAGATTTCGCTTGAGTCATGCTGAAGCGAAATCCCAATCTCTATATATAGGAGGTCTAGGTCAAGCGAAATTAAAGGGTAACATTTGAGTAATTTCCATACCGAGGTGCTGCCGGTGTGAGAACTGATTGTATTTGTGTTCATATCAATACAAATCAGTGTTAAAGTGAAGATTCAGCTGTGTTTAAGTCAAATACTTGTTTTCCGCACCTGTATTTGATGGAATTCCTCTGAACCGACTCGTTTAGGTCGTGAAACCGGTCCCTACAAAAAATGTAATAAACGGTCTCACTGATGATGTGCCAGTAGGTTTTTGCACATTTAGTAGATTGTGATGAGATATAAACCTAAATTCAAACTTGCTTATATCGTGGGGAAACATCTCTCGGATATATGGGTAACCCCCCGAAATCTTGTTTGAAAGGTCCCTCTTTCTGAGATTCTAGGTCTTTATGCTCAGTGATATCTGGGGTATTATCCCGGGACTTCTGATTTTGCGGAAGCAATGGCCTAGTCCCCGGAGAATACTTTACGCTTGCTTGAAATATAGCACTGCCCTCAGCATAAAATGATGAGACAATAAAATTGCTAATCAATGTTGTTGTAAAAAAAGATCCTCTAAAGGGGACCCACCAAAAGTCGAAGCCGTCATCTCTCTGCTGAACGGAAGTTCTGACCTGAGCTCTCACGGTACTTCGCAATTTAACCCCTATAGATATCATCTGTGGTATACTCACCTGTAAGACTGAATATTGGGATCTGGATACGGGAGTATATTCTGAGGTGGGACACGCGATTAAGTTTAAGTGCTTAAGACATTAATCTCGTATCTCGAAGCAGTTGAACTTTGTGTGAGAATTTAAAGTGGATCAGTATACTGACAATCTAAGTGAATCGTTTAGAACTTAAAATGTTTATAGCTTAACGGTGTTGGTGATTTGTCTCAAAAACTGATATGATTCTCTTACACAAACCCACAAAATTATTGTCTGTAAATATTTTCTTTACTGCATTTCATTTTATTAAAAAAAAATCCAAAAAGATTTTCAATGTGTTTTAGCATAAATTTTAAAAAAAATCCAAAAAGATTTTCGACAACTGGTGTTGGAGAGCTAATTTTCAAAATTCGGAGTGCTAGACATGATGAACAATTGGGTTGGGAGAGTGTGTTTTTGAAAAGAAAAATGATTATTTCTGCAAATGGTTCATCAAAGGTTAACATTGTAAAATCATTCTTTGATTGTATAATTCCTACAAGTGGTTTATCAGATTTTGAGAAGTAATTTTACAAGTGGTCATCAGAAAATTTATTTTTGGGTAGAGATTTGTGCTGGTAATGATAGAGTCAGGAATCGATTTTGAAACCTGTGGAAAGAGTAGAGAGCCAGGTTCCGATACCTGAGAACTCTGTGATTTTAACAAGCCAGGCTGCGATCCCAGCATATCGAAAGGGGGAGTCTGAAGACACTTAAAGGAAGGAGTGTGTTGGTGCGGATAAAAAAGAGAAGAGAAAGATTTGAGGATGCTTTACAGTGTCAGATACTTCAAAGAGTTTGAGACGACTGATAAAGATTGAAGATGCGAAGACTCGACACTGAGGACTCGTCAACATTCGAGGGGGAGTCTGTTGGTGCATGCGTCTATCGACTTTGTCTTGTATCGAGTCTTGTATGTATTTAGATAGATCAGGGCACGTTATTCGAGGAATATGTCAAAAATAGGGTGAATGGTAGTTTCAAGCGAAATAACATAAGTGATTCCGCTTGAAATGATCATGTCCACTTCAAGCGAAATCACATGTTCTTATTCCGCTTGAAGTGTTATCGCTTGAAACATGATTTCGCTTGAAACCTGTTCAAGCGAAATCAGAACCCTATATATACTTGTGTCTGCTTTCATTTGTAACGATTCCGGTCAGAGCAACGAAGTGCTGCCGAAGTGTCGACTCGCTGTAAAACATTGTGAAATCAATAATACGACAGTTTAAAGTGATATTCTAGCTGAATTGACCTCGATACGTCTGTTTCTGCCTTTCGTATTGAGAAAAACTCTTCTGATCAACTCGTTCGGGTCTGAAAACGATCCTACATTCGGTCAAAGGGTCGTTAAATGGAATGAGTGTGTTTGTGAAAAGTTTTGAACTTTGAAGTTTTCGTTGTAGCATTTTAAAAAGTGTGAAGTATTTCTATATGTCAAGTCATCCGGTCGGATGGTCATCCGGACGGATGGTCGTTCGATCGGATGGTGATTCGAGTGAAAGCTGATATTCTTTGAAGTTTTGAAAATTGTTTAAGTGTTGAAGTTCACCAATCACCCGGTTGAATAGTCGTTCGATCGGATGGTCGTCCGATCGGATGGCTATTCAATCGAGCTACTGTTTCGTTTGAATAACTTTGTGAAATCAGTTAAGCCAAAAGTTTTGTGGTTAAATGGAGACGGTATGACGACATGTCAAACAACGAAAATAACACCAAGTTTAGCTCAGCCGATCGGATGGGAATCACCCGGTCGATCAGGCTCAACTGTTCAAGATGAAGTTTCATGTTCAACCCGTGAATCGTTCGTCTCTTCGATAGTAATCCTTTCTCAGACCGGTTCTCTACTGGAGAATGTGTAGAAACCCGAACGAGTCCAGATTCTAACGGTTTTGAGTAAAAAGTGAAGGACGTTGAAGAAAAGTTTGAAATGGTTTGAAAATGTTTAGATTTAGACGAAATCAGTGTGAAATCATGTAGAAATCTGTTAGATCCGAACCGTTTTTGCTGAGATGAGGTCATTCAACAGTGTTCATCGGAAACTTGTGATGACGTCACCATAGAACAACCCAAATCAGATGATTTCACGGTTAAAATGTAAGATTTGATGGTGAAGATAATTAGAAAGTGTGTGTTGATGATGAAAGTACAAGATTTGGAGTGAAAACTTACAAGAATCGCGAGGAATTGAGAGAAAAGAGCCTGAGAGTGTGTGGGTCGGACGGAGCTATCACATCAATGAACAGTTTTTGTGACAGGAGGGGTATTTATAGGTGAAAGGGTGAAAGGCGGTGTAGGTTAAGTGGGTCGGATAACCGTTCGATCGGACGGCCATCCGTTCGGATGGTTATCCGGTCGGATGTCCATTCGATCGGTTGGTCGTTCGATCGGTTGGCTCGCGCGGGTTAGTTTTCCGACTTTCGTTTCGTGCGTTGTGCGTTGCGTTTAAGCGAGTTGCAAATAAGCAATGCGATAGTATTACCCTTTAGTTACACAAATAACATAATCAACCTAACAATAATAAAAGTAGTCTGTGTGTCGAGTTGCGATAAGATTGCGGTGCGATAGAGTTGTGATTGCGTTTACGAATAACATCCCAAAACATATAAGCACACACAAGTAAAGCACATAATAACATACACACATAGAACAATAACCATAACTGCGATTCGAATTGCGATGCGGTAGTGATGAAACACTGATTAACGCTACGGTTAATCAGTGGGGTTACTTCAATAGTGGGTTCAATCTCCTTCTTTACTCGCTGGAAATGGCTCGGTTCCTGCAAAACAGCAACACCGTTAGTCTCGTTAAGAGGGGAATATGGGGGTTTCCCTCTTAACCAGGCTCCGGCGTGAGAATAAGTACTGTTCTGAGGGATAATAAACAGTGTGTGTTAAGTGTGAGAATGGAGAGAGCAAGATGATCAACCTGGATGGTGAAGGGTCCTATTTATAGCCGGAGGGTGTAGAAGGGAAGGGGCAGCAGTGCCAGCTGTAGACGTGCGCCAGCTGTCCGACCAAGGGGAATATCCCCTTGGTCTCCTCTGCTGCGGTCAGTGTAGTGGTACACGTGGCGCGCCTGCATTTGTCTAATTTGGAAACATCGTACTGATGTTGTCGGGCTGCTCCCTGGCCTGTTGCAGGTCCACTTGGCGCATGATGGCTGGTGACACGTGTTGTCCTTTATGTCGGATAGAGCATCTTTGGTGTCACCTGGATACTTTCCAGAAGCTTCTAGAAGCTTCTGGATGATACGGTTGATGTCAACGCCATGTAGGATGGAGAAAGTGGTATGGTCCTTGCCATGTTGGCAAGGAATTGGGACCATACCTCTTCAAGTCCCCCCAGTCCAGTGTGCCTTCTAGGTGAGTTGATCGTCTAGGAGGGATTCTGGACTTATGAAGGTAGTGTTTGTTATGATGTGGGGTTTTTTATGGTTTTTCTCACAGATTTGCCCCTGATTAGCACACGGCACATGGAGTCCTGCGCATGGGTTTTGACTCCTTGCGGAAATGAACCAAAAGGACGCATGGCGCATGGCGCATGGTTTTTGACTCCTTGCGGAACTGAGCCAAACGGACGCATGGCGCATGGGTTTTGACTCCTTGCGGAAGTGAGCCAAATGGACGCATGGCTCATGGCGCATGGGTTTTGACTCCTTGCGGAAGTGAGCCAAATGGACGCATGGCTCATGGCGCATGGGTTTTGACTCCTTGCGGAAGTGAGTCAAATGGACGCATGGCGCATGGCGCATGGGGTTTGACTCCTTGCCGAAGTGAGTCAAATGGACGCATGACGCATGGCGCATGGGTTTTGGCGCTCTATGAGTGTTGTCTTCAGGAAGAAGCTTTGTTGTCTTGGGGAGGAGTGACTGACGTGACTGTCTGATGTCTGGCGAACAGGCGCCTTTTCAGTCACATCAGTTGCTTTTTCGGCGACATGTCAGATGTCTGCTCACCTGCTTCCGGAAAAAGAGGTGCCGCCTTCTCTCTCTCTTCTGACGTGTCTCTCTCCTGTTGGTTGCTTTTTCAAACCCTGACTCCTCCACTACCCATCGCATTAAATGCGATGGGTATAAATATATGGTGGTTTCTCTTTCTTCAACACTTTCCCGAAATTCGAATTTTGAATTCCAGGTTTCTCTCCTCTTCCCTTATCTTCCTCTTTCAACTTTTGAGTTCATCTGCTTTCTCCTTCCGTTTTTCACGATGTCTACTTCGAATCCTTCTTCGAAGAAAAAGAGGAACAAGGGTAAAACTCCTCCCGGCCCAGATCAGGCGGTTATTGGTTGGAAAGAAGAGGAATTTCAGAATCTAGTAAGGGAGATGGGTTTTCTCCCTGATTGGGGTGCTCAATATCCTATTGCTGGTTCCACCGCCATGGAAGCTCCTCCCGGGTACATGACTTTGTACGCTGCTTTTTTCCGGGAGGGTAATTTTAGGCTTTCGATGACTCGATTCACTGTTGACGTGTTGAGGGGTTACGGTCTCCATATATCTCAAATCAATGCCATCGGGCTCCCCCGTATCACCCACTTTGAGTTCGTTTGTATGGCCAACCGGTTAGATCCGACGTTTGAGATGTTCAACGTCTTCTACACTGTTACGTATACAAATGGTTTTTACTCCTTTAGTGCTCGTACCGGCGTGTCGCCAGTTTGTTCTGTGCCGTTAAAGGGTATACATGACTGGAAACAGAAGTTTTTCTTTATTCGCCGGGGGGTTGTTCCTGTGGATATTGTAACAACCCCAAAATTTTTATGCATCATGGGTAAATTGACTAATGGGAATATGGGATATTTTGAGCAAGCATATGAACCGTTTAATAATTAAATTTTAACCTACTCTGTTTTTAATAAAACTTGGTTCAAAATGTAGACAAAAATATTCTCATTCTAAAGACATATTCATTGTTTTATAAAACGTCATATTTTAGAAGTTATACGCGCCAAATAAGTAAAGCAGGTGAATTAATTATAATATATATAATAATAAATTAATATTATAACCTAACATATGAAAATCTAAATATTAGACATACGTGTCATCCAAATGAAAAACAATTGAAATGCATGAATTGAATTTTATGTGTGGGTGTACGTGGAGAGGTATGCGTGATGTTCAAGCTTTGACAATTCAAGTATAAATAGACACTGCCCTTCACCAAGTTGCTCGCCTTCATTTCTTTTCCTAACACTCTCTCGGCATCTTTATGTGCTAATAAATACCCTCTTTCTTTTATATTATAACCATATATAATAATAAGGTCATACCTTGTTTTAAGTATTTTAACCCGTGATCACTGATACCCTATCCAAGTGACGTAGGACCCCGTAACGTATGTCAAGGCTCTGCCTAAATTCGTTGGGGTTCTGTCTCATGACGTATGAATAAAGTGGAATTGGGTTACTATACTTAAGTGTGAATGCACTATGTATTTTATTAAATAATCCAGGAGCTATACCCAAAATATTGCCAACACTCCCAAAATATTTCTGACACCCCTAATATATTTAGAATACCCCTATATGTTTTTCAATACACCCCGTATGTAAAAACTGAGCCCGAATTATGTTATAGTTTATAAAATAAATCAAAAATCTGAAATAGTAAGCTGAGGCGGGTCGCGTAGGACCTCACCTCAAGCTTACGCGGGCCGTATCAGTGTTTAAACCTGATACCGTTTATTCCTTTAGTCCAGGCGGGCCGCGTAAGACCCTTCCTTAGTTCATGCGGGCCGCGAGTGCCCTGAATTGTGGCGCAGCCTGGTGCCGCCACGTGTCCCAACACCCAGCAAACCTACTCAATGACTCAGCCAAGCTACGCGTTGACCCAGCATTGACGCGGGCCGCGTAAGCCTTGCCTGTTCTTTACGCGGGCCGCGTGGGAACCAGATTCAGCACCTATATGTAGAACGCATCGGATTTCATTTGGAATTCGCTCACAACGATTTCTTTCTCTCAAATTCTGATAGTAGGCTTATAATACGCGGGTATTATACCTCTAATTAGCGAGGTTCTGCTCCATTGTAAGTATTATAACCCCAGTTTCGTAATAGATACGCTGCCCGATTGATTTAGGGTTCCGTAATAACTGTCGTGGTTCTGCCCGACGTAGTTATTGGAATACCGTCTCGGGGAGGGTATCATTTATATTTTCAAAGGGTTATGATACTAACCAATGTACATTTGTATAAATTATAGATTATTCCCAGGAAACCCTTACGCGAAGTCTAAGATAGCAATGTGAGTTTATCCTCTTTTTATTAATATTTTTAGTAATGTTTTACCAAACCTTAAATGTTTTACTATGAAATTTAGCAGTGATTGAGTCTTTGTGGTTATTCAATTACTGCCGGTATGTTGGGGTTTTGTATACAAAATTTGTACTAATTGTGAGTAGTAAGTCTGGATGACAATACGTTACCATTGGACAATGAGTTAGCCAATGGGTAATATGACCCACAAGTCAGGATTGATAGTACCAAATGGAGTAATTGTGTAGACATAAACAATGTGATCGCTCTCAATACTGTTCACTATGACTTTTATTTAAACTTGATTAAACTGGGATTCACTCACCAGTATTTCCTGCTGATAAAATGTTTTAAACACGTGTTTCAGGTAACTTAGTGTGAAGCCAATAAAAGCCAGCTGGAGAGCACTGAAGGCTTGGAAAAGTGGCAATAAAGTTACCTAAAATAAAATAGGTGTTTTTAATAAATAAAATAAGATTTATTCCTTTGGAAACATCTGTACTACGAACTTGGGTTTTTCCCATATATAATTTTATTTATAAAATATGGTGGTTTACTCTGATAAAATATTTCCTAACTACGGTCCTGATGAAAATTCCGCTGCCAAATTAGACAATACACGATACCACCGAAACTGGCTCACGGCCGCCCGTTCCCGGGAACTAGGGATCGGGGGTTGTGACAGATATGCATTACAAATCTGTGGATGAGGGTATCCCAAAGGTTGATGTGGTTGCAGACTTTGCTAATCAGGACTGGTATAAGAAGTTGACCCGGAAGGCTACTCCGGTAGTTCAGCTTGAGGAGATGGCGTTGGTTGGTGCCGGGATGAGTATGAAGTGGGTTCCTAAAAATCCTCTGGGTGTTCCGGTTTACGGTTATGGTGGCAAGTGTACGTTTGTTCCATATCCCCCTTTTGTTTTTCCTTTGGTTGTATTATTTTTGTATTGTGCTTTATTTCCTCCTTTTCTGCAGTAGGGTACACATTGATGAATGTTTTGGATCCCGATGCTCCGGGTGCAATGGTTGAGGCGATACAGAAAACTGAAAAACGACCCTGGTTGGATAAGATTCGCCATCGGTTTCTGCATCCGAGTGATGAGAGTTTCGCTGTTTACGTGAACACTGCTTTAGGTGAGGAGATTGAAAATGAGGATGGTTCCTTTGATTCCATTCGAGAGGAAGTTATCGTTCTCTCGAGTGATGGTTCTGGCAGATCGTTGGGAGACCTAACCTCTCCTTCCGCGCGTGCAGGTCCGGCGCAGGGGGTTGTGCACGAACCGGTGAACGAGCCTGTTGAGGAAGATGTGGAGATTCCGGTCGAGACTGTTAACCCGTTGGAGACGAGGAGGAAAACAAAAGCTGATAAGCCGGAAGGGAAAGGGAAGAAGGCTGAGGGAACTGCATCTGGCACTCCTCGTAAGCGTCCTTACACTCCTCGTGTCCTTGATTATGTTGTCGTTTCTGACACGTTGCCCGGTTTAGGGGTTGGAGAGAAACGCCCTGAGTCGGACCCCGAGGACCGCGCAACTTTAACTGAGATTATGCAGAAAAAAATGTTTGAGGATAGGAAGCGAAAACTTGATGAGCAAGCTGCTGCTGTGCTTGCATCGAAGAAAATTAAACTTCGAAAAGAGGATCCTCCTGCCCCTTCTGAGTCAGAGATCGACATGGGTATTTTTGCTGAAAAACCCTCTGATTTGCTGCAGAAGATTTTTGAAGCTTCTGGTACTCGATTTTTCAGTTTCCAGCATATCTCCTTATTTTTGCTTGTCTTGTATTTGTATTTTGTTCCCCTTTTGTCTGAATGTGCTGCTCGTCTTGGAGCAGGTGTCAAAACAGCCCAGAGTGGGCACAAGATTGATATTTCTAAGATTACTCCTCCTGAGTCTCCGCCGTCGAGGGCATTCGGGTTGTCTCCCCCTCATGATGCTCCTGACGGGCAGAAAAAGACTGCGGATGTTGAGCAAGTTGCGGAAGGTGGTGGTAATGCAGGTGGTGCTGCGGGCGGTGTTGTTGGTGGTGATCGCGGTAAGAATGTTGAGGTTGACGTAGAGGTGAGTGAATCTACCCCACATCAAACGGTATATACTAAACGCCCCCCCGGGTGGTGGTGGTGGTGTCACTTCAGGTGATGTCCGCAGCCCCCAGTCTGGAAAGGTTTATGCTGATTCTTTTGATACAACGAATCCTGCATGTGATGATCTTCCGCACGTCCCCCATTGGAACTTGACCCAAGGTTCTAGGATGGATAATCTTGAGAATTGTCATGACTTCTACTCGTTGGCGCTCCCCCCGGCTGAAAGGATGTTTCAGAAAAAACGCCGTCGGTTTGATCTGTTGGACGATCATGTTCAAGCCGGGGTCAATTTTTTCTCTACTACTCAGGAGATTGTCCGTGAGTGGAAACGGATGGGGGAGGACACATTGGGGTTTGAGAATGATAAGAGACTATTTTCGGAAGAGAAGGAGAGATTCAACGCGGAGAAGAAAGGGTTGGAGTGGAGGCTTGCTGATGCAGAGGAGAAACTTGCTAAAGAAAAACAAGCCAACACTGATAAGCAGAAGAACTAGGAGGCTGCGTGCGAACGTACCAATGCAGAGCTTCGATCTCAGCGTGATACTATTACTCGTTTGTCTGGGGAGAAAGCTGCTGCTGCTGATGAGGCCCAAGAGGCGCGTGTTGCCTTTGAAAAGAAGGAGACAGAGTATCTTGCGCGTATTGCTAAACTGGAAGAGCTTGCCAGGCAATATGAAACTGCTGACCGTCTTTTGCAAGAGAAAACTGTCGAATGCAGAGCTTCTGAGGTCCTTGCTGAGGAGACGTCGGCCGATTGCAAGTGGTTGCTCTCTCGCGCTGTGCCTCTGGTAATCTCTTTCACTTTATTTGTGACTTTTGTGAATTGTCCCTTATTTTTGTGTTCATTGTAGATTGCTGATCGCATTGTCAAGTCACATGAACTGGCCAACTACATGTTTGAGTTGGGGCTATAATAGCGGGCGTAAGGATGGTTATATCGAGGGCAGAGCTGCGGCTGCTAATAAGGAGAAAGAGCATCGCTTTGAGCTATGGAAGGAGGACTGTGGTGCGGCTTATGCTGAAAAAAGACAAGAGTTTTCGTCTTTGGAGTTTGCTGTGGTTAAGGCTGCGAGCAAATTGGCTAGAAGATCGGACGGTGTCGCGTTGTTAAAGAAGGCGCTTGGCGATGACGGTGGTACGACCGGAGGTGCTGGCTCTAGTCATCCAGAATGAAGGTTTCCGGCCTGCGTGCCGCGTATGACCTGCTTTGGTCTTGTAATCGTTGAAATGTTTGTGAATAATTATAACTTCTTTTATCGGTCGTGTTATTGGATAATTTGGTATGTTTGACATTTGATATATTAATATATGCTTTCGCGTCGTTGCGAATTTTGTTATCGTCATAATATGTGCATGTAAATTACTTTGATTCAGGTATCACGAATGAATGATGGCACTGACAGGCTGTGTTGTGTTTATTACAACGTTTTATTCTGTCGTTTATGTGCGCCAGTTGGTTCGTGACTACGAAGTGATCGAATCTATAGGTTATTGTGTGGACCCGGCTGTGCTCAGCCTTGGGGGTGCTTACTATGTTTGTTTGTCCTGTGTTCGATGTTTTCGTGTTTATGTGGGCACGAAGTATTTGTTTGGAATTTGTTAGGCTTTAGTTGTGTGTCTGACCCGGCTGTGCACTCGTTTGTGACAGGCCTTGGAGGTCTACAACGTTTCCTAATGGTCGAGCCATTGATGTTTTCGTGTATGCCCAAAGTAATATATGCAGTTATGACAAAGAAATTTGCATGATAGAAAGATAGCCAAACACTTCTTGTATTATCATAAACGTGTTGGCGACTTGGCCCTTGCTATTACAAGAATTTCCTTCACAGGTAACATTTTCTCAGCTGTTGGGCGTTCCATGTGCGAGGAACGTCTTTGTTGTCGATGGTGCGCAGCTTATAGGCTCCCTTTCCGAGCACGGTGTCGATGACGTATGGGCCCTCCCACTTGGGAGCCAACTTCCCGGGCCTCTCTGCATTTGAGGCCTCGTTGTCTCTGAGGACATAGTCTCCCGGGTTGAAGATGCAGACTCGGACTTTGGAGTTGTAATATTTTTCCAGCTTCGATTTATATTTGGCTTCATTGATTGCTGCCATCTCTCTTCTCTCTTCTAGGAGGTCGAGGTCGATCCTCCTTTCTTCTTCGTTGTCGATCATGTTCATTGAGAGCATTCGAGGTGACGGCAGTCCTATCTCCGCTGGTATTACTGCCTCTGATCCGTAAACCAGGCTAAACGGTGTTTCTCCGTTGCTTGTTTTGGGCATCGTCCTGTGTGCCCACAAAATGCTGGGTAGTTCGTCCACCCAGCCTTTTCTTTTCTCTCCTAACCTTGCCTTGATTCCATCGACGATGCTTTTGTTGACGGCTTCAACTTGACCATTCCCCTGCGGGTGTGCGACCGAGGAGAAGGTATGCTTGATGTGTAGTTCTTTAAACCACTGTTGGAGGTTGTCTTCGGCAAAGTTGGTTCCATTGTCCGTGATGATCTTGAGGGGTAAACCAAAGCGACATATGATTTGCTCCCAAATGAATTTTTTGACAACGGTGGCTGTGGTTGATGCGAGAGCTTTCGCCTCTACCCATTTGGTGAAATAGTCGACTGCGACTATTATGAATTTGACCGCACCTGGGGCTTCGGGAAAAGGTCCGACCATGTCTATTCCCCATTGTTGAAAGGGCCACGCCGTGGTGACTGGCACCAACTCGTTTTTGGGGCGCATCGTTTTGGGAGCATGTCTTTGACATCCGCTGCATTTCCGCAACTCCTTGACCGCATCCAGATGCATTTCGGGCCAGTAATACCCCGCATTCATGACCTTTGCCACCACCATTCTTGGTCCGGCATGTATACCACAGATTCCCTCGTGCACTTCTCTGATCAAATACCTTGCGTCTTCAGGATCGACACATCTTAGCAAAGGCCCGAGGTATGATTTTCTGTACAATATCCCATCCGCCATCTGGTAGTGTTCGGATTTGTACTGAATTTTCCTTGCTTCTGCCTTGTTCTCCGGGAGTATTCCAGATTGGAGGTATGTGATTATCGGAGTCATCCAAGAAGTTGTCCCTAGTTGAACAACGCTTACTTCTCGCAGGGGCACTGACGGGTTGCTCAAAACTTCTATGCGCACATCCTTGGCTAGGTGTTGGAAGCTTGTAGATGCGAGTTTACTCAGCGCGTCTGCTGGCTTGTTCTCGCTTCTATTAATATGATGCACTTTGTAGGAATAGAAGGTTTGCAGCAGTGTCTTTGCTTGGCTCAGGTAAAGCGCCATCGTATCTCCCCTGGCTTCGTATTCCCCGTTGATTTGGCCTACCACCAACATGGAGTCTACATGCGCTTCGATGTGTCGTACGCCCATTTTGATTGCCAACCTTAGCCCAGCAAGGAAGGCTTCGTATTCTGCCTCGTTGTTTGTGCTTTTAAACTCCAGGCGTATGGCGTAGGTGAACTCGTGTTTGTCAGGGCTCACCAGCCGGAGACCAGCACCTGCGCCATCCTCGTTGGACGCACCATCTGTGTATAGTAGCCATGGTTCTTCCACTTGTTGTTTCTCGGCCTTTTCCATTTCCTTGCATTCTCGATCTTTGTCATCTGGTACCTCTGTCATGAAATCTGCGAGCACTTGGCCCTTGATCGCCGGTCTTGGTCTGAACACTACGTTATGACCCCCGAGCTCGATCGCCCATTTTGCTAGCCTCCCTGAAATCTCCGGCCTTGCTAGTATGTTGCCAATGTTGTAATTTCTTAGCACGTGAATGACGTGATTGGCAAAGTACCTGCGCAGCCTTCTTGATGCATGAATTAGTGCGAGCACTAGTTTCTCCATGATTGCGTACCGGGTTTCTGGATCGGTTAGAGTTCGTGACACGTAATAGACCGGCGTCTGGACACCCTGTCGATCTACAAGCAACACTGCTCCCACTGCCCTGTCGGAGGCTGATAAGTATAGTACCAGAGGTTCGCCCTTGACTGGTGCAGTTAAGGTTGGCAGCTTGATGAGGCAGTCTTTCATCTCGCGGAAAGCGCTTTCAGCTTCCGGAGTCCACTGAAATTGACTCTTCTTCATGCAGTTTCGGAGAGTTTTTATAAACGGAAATGATTTAGCCGCGTGATTGGCTAGGAAGCGGTTGAGTGCTGCCAACCGTCCTGCCAATTTTTGCATCTCCTTGATCGTTGATGGTGACGGCATGCGTTCTATTGCTTGTATCTTGTCAGGGTTCACCTTGAAACCATCTTTCGTGACAATGAAACCCAGGAATTTCCCCTCCTCCATGCCGAAGGAGCACTTCGCTGGGTTTAACTTGATGCTGACTCCGCGCAGAGTGTCAAATGTCTTTTGGATGTTCAGCAACATTGTACTTTCCTCTTTGCTCATGATGACCAGATCGTCCATATACACTTCTATGTACTTGCCGATGGCGTCGTGGAAAGTTTCGTTCATGAGCCTTTGATAAGTCGCGCCCGCATTTTTTAGACCAAAAGGCATTTTGGTATAGCAGTATAGCCCTGTTGGCGTGCGGAACGCGGTCTTGTCCTCATCCTGCATGGCCATATGTACCTGGTGGTACCCTTTGTAGCAATCAAGGAAACATTTCCATCGGAATGTGGCAAGTGAATCGATCTTTTCATCGATGTCTGGTAAGGCGTAACAGTCGCGTGGACATGCCTTATTCAGATCTTTGTAATCAACGCACATTCTCCAACTGCCGTTGTTCTTTTGGACCATCACTGGGCTTGCCACCCATGTTTGGTACCTGACCTCCCTGATGATTCCTGCGTTTAACAGCTCTATGACTTGCCCTTTCATGGCGTCGTGCTTTATGTCTCCCAAATGGCGCTTAGCATGTACCACCAGTTTGGCTTCTTCTGAGACGTTCAAGCGGTGTTCAGCTATGTGCCTTGGAACACCCACCATGTCTGCTGGCGTCCAGGCAAAGACATCCATATTTTGGAACAACAGTTTTTTTAGCGCCGCGCGCGTCAGATCGGATATTGCAGGTCCCAAGGTTACTGTCTGTTCTGGATGTGCGCTATTTAGCACCCATTTCTCTGCCTCTTGGCGTGCTTCTGGTTTCCTTGATTTTGCAGGTCTTAGCTCGTCAGTCGCTAATACCTCTTTGCTTGCATATATGATGGCTACTCCTGTTTCTGTCGGGAATCCTACTGCTGAGTGTGGGCCAGAGCAGATCATGCTGAAATCGCCTTGGGATTCTCGTCCCAACAGAATATCGTGTCTTGAATGTGCTGGCAGTACCATGAATGTGACGTCTTCTGTTCTTGAGTTTCTTCCGTCTGAGAGCAGCACTGGGAATGATATTTGTCCTAGAGGAAAAACGGCTTCGTTGCAGAAGCCAGTGAGAGGGTAATCAACTGGTTCTAAGCGCGCTTTGTCCTCTTGATCGAACTGATTGAAACACTGTTCATATATGATGTCCGCAGTGCTCCCCGGATCGATGAAGATGTAATCTGTTTGGTAATGCCCTATGACGCCTGAGATGACTATGGATCTTCGTTCTCGTGGGCCTCCTCGTACAACAGGGAAGACAACTTGTTTCTCGCGCCATGAGTCATCCTGCGCACGCTTGTTATAATTTCTTTTTTGCCTCCGTGGACCCCCTGAACCATGTGAGTTTCTAATTTCCGGAGTTTTTTTATTATCCGGCCCTTCTTCTCTTCTTTGAATCTGACGGTAATCACGCCTTCCACCTTTGACCAGGTGAGTTAACTTTCCGTCTCTTAAGGCCCTTTCGATTTCTTGTTTAAGGCTGAAGCAATCATCGGTTAAGTGGCCGGTGTCCTTGTGGAATTGACAGAAAAGGTTCGGGTCTTGGCCCCTTTTGTTGCGCATCTGTAGTGGTGGCTTGAACTGGTGGTTCTCGGTTGCTAAGACTTCTGAAGGGGTTTTCGTGAGGGGTGTCCACTGTTTCTCCCTGTTTTCTCGTTTCGTCTCTTTCCGGTGGGCTATTTGATTGATCGTGTGGCGCGCATCCTCTCTTACCGGGCTTCGTTCTCTGTGACCGGACGCCTTCCAAGGTTGGCTCCTGCCCTTCTTGCTATGCCGGTCGTTATGGTTGTAGCTGCGTTGACGGTGATCATCGCCGGTCAACTGTCTGTCCGACTACGCGATAGTTTTGGCTGCCTCAATGAAGGTTTCCCAATCTTTGGGTCCTCCGTCTCTGCCTTTTACACGCTTGATTAAATCATCGCACTTGACTGCCCGCATGAAGTGTGCGCGCATCATCTTCTCGCCTACGTCGCCGATCTCCAAACATTCTTTGTTGTACCGAGTAATGAAATCTTCTACGCTTTCGTGGTCTTTGCGCCATATGTTCAAGCAATCGGCTGGATCCCTGGTGTGTCGTCGTTGTTGTGAGAAGTGTGCCAGGAACTTCTCTCGGAAATCGATCCATGATTTGATTTTTCCTGCTGGTAAGCTGTCAAACCAGATGCGCGCCGCGCCTACGAAGGTTTGAGCAAAGAGATGACACCAGGTTGGCAAGTTCCATCCACCCGTTGCTCCCGCACCGTTGAAAACTTGGAGATGGTCGTCTGGGTCTGTCAACCCATTGTATTTGCCCACGTTGTGTGGCAATTTGGTTTTGTCTATGGCAGCCGTGGCGATCTCTCGGATGAACTTTGAATTCTCAGCCATGTCGTCCGGACGATAGCTTAGAGTGTAATCATGTTCAGCTTTTGGGTCATAACCTGCGCGCTTGCGCGGTTTGTACGCTTCATGCTCTGGTGGTAACCTACTGAACACTGTGTTCGTGTCGTTGTCATCGTCAAATTCGTCGTTGATGTTGCGTGGGCCTAAACGGCTTTGTATTGGCTTCTTCGGTGGTTGAGAGTACTGCACGTAATTGCTTTCTGTTTCACCGTAAGTGTCGCGCGTGTCGTGCGCGCTTGGCCTTCTAACATGAGGTGGAGGTACTGACTCAGGACGCAGGTTGTATGCATTGGCCTGTTGAGGCATAGGAGCGCTCAAAGGCCTTTGCGGTGGAGTGACAAATGCTGACTGGTGAGCTTGTGCTTGAAGCAAAGCTTGCTGCGCGCTGAGTTGTGTGTAAACAAGGTTTATCGACGCCACTTGCTCGGCATACCAGGAAGCTAGAGTTTTTCCTTCGGGTAGCCCTAGTAACGCTGAGAAGTTTAGTTGTGCTTGGTCCGATGGAACTGAGGGGCCAGCTCCATGGCTCTGAGTTTGCACTGGTGGTGTCGGTTGGACTACCTCTGACGGAGGCTGAAACGTATCTCCATTTGTGGTCTGAGTGATGATTCTGGGTGGAGTTTGAAAAGCAGCACCAGGTGCGTTTTGAGTAGCAATCCTGGATGTACTCCCAAAGATGCTGGGAAACTCGTTGTTCGTCGGCCTTTCTTGGATAATTTCGTTCCTTTGATCTCTTTGGACGTGTACGTTGTCCGAAATGAGTTCGAAGGAAGAAACGTCTCCGTCTGCCGGGTGAGGATGGTTTTGTTCAGCCATTTGGGCGAGAGTTTTTCAAAAAGAAAAAGAGATGAGAGTGGTTTTTGCTAAAAGCGGATGGCGCCAATGATGAAACACTGATTAACGCTACGGTTAATCAGTGGGGTTACTTCATTAGTGGGTTCAATCTCCTTCTTTACTCGCTGGAAATGGCTCGGTTCCTGCAAAACAGCAACACCGTTAGTCTCGTTAAGAGGGGAATATGGGGGTTTCCCTCTTAACCAGGCTCCGGCGTGAGAATAAGTACTGTTCTGAGGGATAATAAACAGTGTGTGTTAAGTGTGAGAATGGAGAGAGCAAGATGATCAACCTGGATGGTGAAGGGTCCTATTTATAGCCGGAGGGTGTAGGAGGGAAGGGGCAGCAGTGCCAGCTGTAGACGCGCGCCAGCTGTCCGACCAAGGGGAATATCCCCTTGGTCTCCTCTGCTGCGGTCAGTGTAGTGGTACACGTGGCGCGCCTGCATTTGTCTAATTTGGAAACATCGTACTGATGTTGTCGGGCTGCTCCCTGGCCTGTTGCAGGTCCACTTGGCGCTTGATGGCTGGTGACACGTGTTGTCCTTTATGTCGGATGGAGCATCTTTGGTGTCACCTGGATACTTTCCAGAAGCTTCTAGAAGCTTCTGGATGATACGGTTGATGTCAACGCCATGTAGGATGGAGAAAGTGGTATGGTCCTTGCCATGTTGGCAAGGAATTGGGACCATACCTCTTCAGGTAGCTATGTGATAGCGTTTAATATAGTAGCGTTTAGTTATGTTTATCACATTGTTACTTCACATATAATAAATCGTAGCTTAAACTAGCGTTAATTAACACATATCGATTATCGAGTCAGCGAATACAAGCAATAATTAAGCAAGAAATGTCAGATCTAAGCAAGACCTGACGTTGACTTTGACTTTGACTTTGACTTTGACTTGTACTTTGACTTTCCTCCGAAAGTTGGGTTGTTACAGCGAGTAAGCGTTGCGATGAGATAACCACATAACATTAAACAAGTAATCACACAAATAACACACATAACACATAATTGCATAAAGTAAATCTGCGTTTCGAGTTTGCGATGAGATTGCGATGCGATAGCGTTGTGATAGCGTTAGCATAAACATGCGATGTGATAATGCGATAAAATGCGTTTAAGCGTTGTAAACTGCGTTTAAAATGCGATAACTGCGTTTTGAATAAGCATTGTGAATGCGTTGTAAAACATAGTTTAAAAAATATCGTTCAGAATTGTTAACCCGTTAGCGATAATCGGAATCTCGAGAGTACAAGTCAATTAAGCCCGAAATGACAGATTTGGGTAATGACATGACTTGACTTTGACTTTGACTTTCCGGGAAGTCGGGTTGTTACATAAGCACTATCAGAACTCATATTTTCGTCGTTTCAACTACAACGAAATTCAAAATGATATGAAGATCTCGCTTCATACAACTCGTCCGATCATCGCGAATAAGGATCTTCTTGATCTCAATTGCCTCTGGCATAATAAACTTAGGCTGACCTAAATGATTATAACCAAAACTCCTACAAAATATGAACAGAAAACCAACTATCATTCAGTTTATTCAAAATACATCAACAACAGAATGTAACAAATCATTCATTTAGTATACCTATCGGTTAAGCTCTGAACCTGACGGCTAATATTCGTAAACGTTGACATAGATCCTTTCAATCGAAGCAGTCAAACAGAGGATGTTAAGCTATGAAAGAATTTATTCAACATCTCATACTTGAACACAAAAAAAATAGATGAGTATCAACAACATGTTTTAAAGGTGAAAACAGTTGGAATTTGGAGATCTAACTTACTTTTCCGGAAATGATTTAATGACGTTAAGATTAATAAATTAAAACTGCACTTGCCAAAAGGGTATCATCCATTCACAGACAACGATTAGGATTTCCGGCCATAAAGTAATGGTTAAGTTAAGAGGGCTCAAGTGCAGGTAAAAGAGAGAAAGGTGGGGGTGGGTGGGTTGGGTCGGGTCGGGTCGGGTTGGGGTTGTTTTGTTTTTATAGAGTGGAGATGATGAATGGTAAATTTGTCATTTCACATCCACTTAACGGAGAAAACTAACCGTCATCCACTCTAGGGACTATCTGAGTAACAAATTATCAAACCACAGGGAGCTCCGATGTAATCTCCAAAAGTTAGGGACTATACGTGTTATTTTGCAAAACCACGGGGACTATCCATGCATTTTACTCTAAAATATATGAAAGTACAAAAATCTTTAATTAAAACACAAACAAACAAACATAAACGAATGCAAATGAACAAATGTTCACAAACACCTTACCGAACGTTCACGAACACAATTGAACGAACGAGACCTCTGTTCATGTTCATTCATTTAACTAATCGAATGAAATTTCTTGTTCATGTTCGTTCGTTTATTAAAGGAACTAACATAAACGAACTTCTCGCCGAACGGTTCACGTATTGTTCGCTGAATGTTCGGTTCGTTTACAGCCCTAGTTGTTATGATAAAATACAAAGGCTCTTAAAAAATAAGAAGTCGTACAAAGAGTATCAAACAAACTCCGATTTACCTCATTCAAGCGCCATTGGAACCGTTTTATCGAACTCTACAATGTGAGATTTTAGGTTTTCACTTTTAGATTTATAGATTGTGGATTTTAGAATTTTTGTTTATTATCATTGTGTCATTTATTTATCAGCGTGTTTTTTATATATTTGCGTCACTGTGTCTTTTTGTGACTCATCGTGTCTTTTTTCCTCGACATTATGTTATATTTTGCTCGACATTGTATTATCTTGTGTCATCCATTGTTTCTTTGCACACTTCTTATTTTAGAAGCCTTTTTAGAATAGTTTAACTCAATTAACATATACACAATTTTATTCATTTATAAAGGCACACATCCGCTAAAGATGTTACTTATCCTTTTCTAAAAAAATAATCCTAAACTTTGGTATAAACCTCAAATGTTATCTCAACTTCTCATAGTTGTATCTTGCTTTCAACTCAACTAAAACATTAAATTCATCAATTGTTCTTGATGTTTCTCTCTCAAGCAGCACCACGCACATAATATTTTGAGTTTACCGGAAGAAAGTCGAGAATTCTAGACATGAGTGTAAAATAAAGTAATTATAACAATAAAAAAAGGCAAATTAGATTTAAATAATCTCAGTTTTCTCAATTTGACTGATAATAATTCCAACTCAGTTGTTGTCTGATAATAATCTGAACCGATCCACTTTTGGCCGATAATAGTCCGCCGTTAAAAATAGGTTAACGGAGTTAAGCATTTTCCGAATTTCAAATGGATGTTTTATGAATTTTGATCAGAATGAGGATACGAGTCGATTTATGTAAAACTTACCTCGAAACGATGCTTCAAACGGCTTGATTTTTGTTAATTGGAAGTTTAAACACCCGAATTGAAGCACCGTTTTCGTCGTTTGGGACAGTATTTCGAGGTAAATTTTACATCAATCAACTCGTATTCTCATTCTAATCAAAAGTCCTAAAACATCAGTTTGTAATTCGGAAAAAACTTAACTCCGTTAAGCTATATAACGCAGACTTTTATCGGCCAAAAGTGGACCAGTTCGGATTATTATTGGCCAATAATTGAGTAAGGATTATTATCAGCCAATTGAAAAAGCTGGGATTAATTAAATCCAATTTGCCATAAAAAATAATAATTATCATTAACCTAAGCTTGTCAAGTTTATTAAAAATTTGAATATGTTATGAATATAAATATTATTATTGTGGTTATCAACTCCTAAAATAACTTAGCTTGTTTTCCAAGATTCCGTCTCCTATATATATAGTCATTGTATTCTCTTGTATTAGACACACCTATCAATGAAATATTAATCTATTTTTCTCTACATCTCTTCTATATTATTTAGCTCTTAGGCTTGTTGTTTCACAACACGTTATCAACACGAATTCGCTCGTTGCACTCTTTTACGTTCCACTTTGAATCTCATTATTACAAGCCTTAATTCTCTCTCAATGGGTCATCATCGTCGGTGAAGGTACAGTTTTACCATTCATGATTCATTCATTATTGATGCCTGATGCCTTATATATCCTTTGTTGCAATTTATAATGTAACACCCCGTGTTTGCACCAGTCAAAGTCAAAGTCAAGGTCGAAGTCAACGACCGATAATATGAATTTGATTTATAGAAATTTCTTTATTTTGATTGTATAATGTGGAGTAAGTGTTGTTAATGACAATAACCGACGTATGATAATCGCTATCTAACCGACTTACGACTGTGAACCATAGGAAGTAACAATGCGATAAAGTTAATCAACTAACAATCAAGCTATGCTAATCAAATCGACAACGAATTGCAACTCGAGCTACGTATTTAAATTATCGTTATACGTGTGTGTTTGCCTTACGTGTTATCTGTGCATGTTTATTTATGCTGTGTTGTGGTAATCAATCGAAACGCAATCGAAACTCGAAATCGAACTCGAACTCGAATCACAATCGAACTATAATAATTAGTCATTGGGACTAAAAGTAATTGACTAGGAAACCCTATCGTGACGAGCCGCTCGCAATCGAAATCAAAACGCTAAAAATCGTCGCGTCAAACAATCGAACCAAGTGCCATCCGACCGGATAGCCACTATGTCACAGGTCAGGTGTCATCTGACCAGGATGTCATCCGACCGGATCGTCATCCGGGTGGTGAACCATCCGATCGGATAACCTTTTCCTCTTTTGGAATCCTATAAATACCCCTGTCATTGTCATTCTTTCCATTTCTGGAAACTCTCTGTCCGAACAACTCGTGCTCCCCACTTTTTCTTCGATTTCTCTCGACCAAGGTAAGATCTCGTCCTAAATCTTGTACTTTCTTGATCTACACGCACTCCTACACCTTTCTACCTTTTAAATCTTAACTTTTAACCGTGAAATCACTAGATTTCGGGTGTTCTAGGATGACGTCATCATGTGTTCTTCAAGAACTTCATGTTTTGGCCTCAATCCACCAAGAACAACTTAGATCTAACCGATTTCCACAAAGATCTTGTAAAGATCCCAACATAAACGTGGTAAAAAGGGATTGAAGGAGGGTTTCTAACCTTCTTTCAACTCTTTTGCACTCAACCTACTCAAAACCGATAGGATCCGACCCTGATCTAGTCTTCTACTTGATCGTAGTGTTGTACTAGCTCAAGATCTGGATTCTACCCACGAGACTACCGATTTCGGGTTAACCAAGAACAACCGTCTCGAGCCGGTAACTGGCCGAACTAGGGTGATTCCTGGTCAGGTTGGACATCTGGGTCAAACTAGGGGTTCTGTTGGGTAACACGTTGTCAAAATGTCTCGACATAACGACAAACCATCAAAACGACCAAGTGTAGAACGAACGGAACAACTGGAACGGATTGCTGTCCGACCGGACTGCTGTCCGATCGGATAGGTCATCCGAACGGATTGCCATCCGAACGAATCACACTTGGGTCCCACCTTTAAAACAACTTTATCCAAAGTTTGAGTATCGAACGAATTGCAATCCGATCGGACGACCATCTGACTGGATTACTCTTCGAATCATGAGATACTAAGACTTTAAAGACTTAAACAATTTTCAACATGTTCAATAACAGGGTTGCCACCCGATCGGATGGGCATCCGATCGAATGACACTTCTTTCATGGACTTGCTTTCAATAAGTAACCTCATCACCAAGTCGCCGTCCGACCGGATGACCATCCGAACGGATTGTCATCCGCACGACTAGTCATCCGATCGATCGACTTGATGGATAAAGATACTTCAATGTTTTCAAAATATTACAATGAAAACTTCAAAAATCAAACCATCATACACAAACACATTCTTCTTATAGGAAGAAACAATCCACTCGAATCGTCATCCGACCGGATAAGCTGTCCGACCGGATGACCATCCGAACGGATTGTTATCCGCATGGATTGCTGTCCGATCGGATTACCATCCGATCGAACCACCATCCGACCCGTTTACACTTTGCACCATTTGACGCGTAAAACGTCACTTATCGTTATGCTATCGAATCTATTCAGGTTAACCTTACTCGCTAAGCGCTCCCTTCAATCCATCAACCGCTGTGAGTATACTCGATCCCTTTTTGCTTTACGCACTTTTGGGTGTTACATACGTTACGAATATTCAAACTACAACAATCACACTACTCAATACTATTTGAACGCTAACCGTTAATGCATGTTATACGTGGCTTATGAATGCTTGTTTGTTATGTTTACACATGGAATGCTGTCTACCTGCCTTAGCAACGATAGTACTATAGTTTGGACTCAGCACCCGTTCACACGGGGGTTGCTAAGGACCATTACTTGCATGGATTACGGTGGTAATCATGTATTGCGAACTGCCTCGGGCAGTCAACCCGCAGTCATTGGTATCGATGGATCTATGTCGATAACTAACGTGCTTCATTTCACTATGTGTACATGCTGGTTATGCGTAAACGAATTCGAACTCTATATGTTATTAACAAATTTGTATGCTCACCTTTACATTTTATGTATTGACATTTTTTTAACGTATGTGACATGTGCTTAGGACGCATACTTGGTAGGAATTTGAAGCTAGAATAAAGCTTTAGAGCCCAACAAATAGTTGTCTGTAGTGGTTACACTAAGGGTCTCTAGAAGCAGATAAACAATTGCTGACTATTTTAAATCTGAGTTGTCGGAACAGAATATTTGCCTGGATTTTTGTCTGTAATAATTATTTTACTGTTTGAGGTACGGTATGGGACATATTAGTTAAATTGAATGGTATTGTTAATTGTTATGGAAACTTCTGGACAATCTGTTTCGCTCAGTGCCATGCCCCGATGTTTCCGCCATCGGTTGGGGTGTGACAGATTGGTATCAGAGCCATAACTATAAGGAATTAGGCAAGACACGACCTAGTCCGGGTCGATGTCTCAGAGACCTAGTCTATAGTTAGGAACCAACAGACTGACTTGTGCATGACCAGTAAGGATTATGTACGAGCTTATTTCCTCGTTATTCTCACTTATGCTACACTATCACTGCACCCAAATTTTCAACTATGAAAGAGTAACTAAGTCGAGATTAGGCGTGAAAACCGCGAACTCTCGACTAAATTGCTTGATCGATGCTGCTTTATTAACTTATCAATGATCTCCTTCTTTCTTTTTCAATAACGAACGCTTGTTCAACAGGGGAATTATATCAAATCAGGAGTGAAATCCATATTTTGATGAATAATCTCCTCTATTTTACAAAAAACAGGGATGAAGTTGTTGAGCCAGGGGTGAAACCCTAACCTTGACACATTTTTACAAAACTCTCACCAAGGTCTCGACGTACTCCAATGGCCTGAAGTCTTGATATGACTAACGGGATGTGTGCCAAACGCCCAAGAATCGAGGCAAAAGCACAGTTCTGAAGGTCAGACATGAATGACAAGTCCTTGTGAATAGTTAAACCACTTTGGTTAGTCAAATTCTACTAGCCACAGACAATCTATCTCTCGATCTTTACGTATTTCGAATCTGAGCCCGCTACTGCTGACTCTAATAATTTGTCAATTTTATGTGTTTGGTGTGCTTTTACCTGTTTATGTGCTTAATTTTGGAAGAATTAATCGATTTGTGCCTTCGCTTCGATCGACAAACACGACTCGCATTGCATTATTATCCCAAAACGTTAACAAATCGTTGAGTTACGGGCGACTTTATATACTCTGATATACGCTATTCTCGAACGATCGTAGACTTTGAATAACAGGTTTCTGTTTTCTGACTGCCTCTAGTGATTAAATGCGTATGTGTTACCTTGCTTCTATGCTTTACATGCTTAGGTGTTATGTGATTATGTGCTCTACGTGCCTATGTGTTTATGTGATTCTGTGCGCTATATGTTATGTGTTGGCGTGAACATGCGTGTTCCTGAGCTTTAGTAAGTAGTAGATGTGTGAGGTGAGATTCGAATACAATGTGTTGAGTCCTGTGACGATGTCTGTTGCAGACAATGTCATCTGGATCCCGTCACACACTTTCTCGTCAAGAAAAGAGGGACAAACGCCTTGCTGCCATCATCGCTAAAAGTGTGGCAAAGGCCGTGAGTGATGTTTACGAGAATACCAGTAAATCATCTGAGGAATCAAGGACCGAAGCTCCTAAAGCTACCACCAAGTCCTTCAATTTCAAGCAATTCAAGTCGTGTGGGCCAAAGGAATTCACTGGCGAGGGAGGTCCTACTGCACTATTCCAATGGTTTGATTCCATTGAGGTTATTCTACGACAGAGTGGTTGCCCTGATGACCTCCAAACTCTGAATGCTACCGGCGTTTTCCAGTCCCACGCACTAGACTGGTGGACGACCGAGAGGAACAAGTGAGGGAACGATGCAGCCTACAGACTGTCGTGGGACGAGCTCAAGGAAGTCATGCTAGAGGAATTCTGCCCTCCTCACGAACGTCAAAAGCTAGAAGATGAATTTTGGCACATACATCAACATGAGGGTGACAACGCTGCTCTTACTGCTCATTTCAAACAGCTCAGCATCATATGTCCCGATCAAGTCAAGACTCCGAAGATCACAATCAAGAAGTACATCAGAGCTTTGCCCGACTGCGTCGCAGATTTCGTGCAAGCGGCTAAGACTAAGACGATCGAAGAGACTTACCTACTGGCCGCTGAAATCAACGACAAGAGGGTTAAGGCTGGGGTCTGGGATAAAACTCCGAAGCACCTGCATCAAGCTACTACCGCCGCACCAACTGCTGAACCCACCACATCGAGCAACAAGAGGAAGAACAAGAGAAAGAACAACTCCAGCAACAAGAACTGTGCGATCACTGCTGCACCGATTCAAGATGTACCAGCTCAACAGCGTCAAGTAGCGGCGCCTGTGGCTAATGCACCTCCTGCAAAGCGTGCATACACTGGGCCACACCCGCTCTGCCCTACTTGTACCTACCACCATCCGACTGCCATTGCTTGTCGTTTTTGTGCTCATTGCAATGTATACGGCCATTTTACTGCCAACTGCCGTATTCGACAAGCTCCTTCTCATCAAGCTCTACTCGCCGCCCCTCAGGGTCAACAAGCTCCTCCGACACCCGCGGTCAAAGCCAGAGCCTGCTTCGCATGTGGCGACCCGAACCATTTCGCCAACATGTGCCCAAACAGGGTCGTGAAACAAGAGCCCCAGCAATAGCAGCCTCAGCAGCAACAACAACAGACCGCACGCGCCAGAACTTTCAATATCAAAGTGCGTCAAGCCCAGGCCAACAACAACGTGGTCAATGGTACGTTCCTTGTGAATGGTATTTATGCTTCGTGTTTGTTTGATACTGGAGCCGATAATTGCTTTGTGTCATTCGAATTTGAGAAACTCCTTAGTCGTAAACGCTCCCAACTCTCCTCGACGTTCGATGTTGAAGTCGCTACCGGAAGAACCATCGCCGTCAATTCTGTTCTTCGTGATTGTACTCTTGAGCTCAACAATCACATCTTCCCAATCGACCTTATTCCGATGCAGCTCGGAAGTTTCGACGTCATAGTAGGCATGGATTTTCTTCGTGAAAACCATGCTGAAGTTGTGTGCTTCGACAAGATGATTCGATTCTCGCTTGCAAATGGTGATTTATTGTGTGTTTACGGTGATACTACATCGAAAGGTCTCAAGCTCATGTCATGTGTCCAAGCTAGCAAGTATCTCCGCAAGGAATACAGAGCTTTCTTGGCTAACATTGTAGTAGCGGAGAAGGAAAAGAAAGAGAAGAAGGAAGTGAAAGACGTTCCAGTGGTTCGAGAATCTCCTAATGTATTTCCAGAAGATCTTCCCGGACTACCGCCAAGTCGTGACATCGACTTTCGTATCGACCTCATTCCTGGAGCCAATCTTATTGCCAAAGCTCCCTACCGACTCGCGCCATCCGAAATGTGCGAACTCTCAAACCAACTCCAGGAATTACTTGAGAAAGGCTTCATTCACCCGAGCACCTCTCCTTGGGGCGTGCCAGTCCTTTTCGTCAAAAAGAAGGACGGGTCGTTCAGGATGTGCATCGACTACCGGGAATTGAATAAGTTAACTATCAAGAACCGCTATCCCCTACCTCACATCGACGATTTGTTTGATCAACTACAAGGTGCTACGTGTTTCTCAAAGATCGACATACGTTCAGGATATCACCAGCTACGTATTCAAGAGGAGGATATACCCAAAACCGCTTTTCGCACCCGGTACGGTCACTACGAATTCGTTGTCATGCCTTTTGGATTAACCAACGCACCAGCAGTTTTAATGGATCTGATGAATCGCGTGTGTAAACCATATCTCGACCATTTCGTCATCGTATTCATCGACGATGTCTTGATCTATTCCAAATCGAAAGCCGAACACGCGCAACATCTACGTTTGGTTCTCGAGTTACTCCAGGGGAACCAACTCTATGCCAAGTTCTCCAAGTACGAATTCTGGTTGGAGGAAGTTCAGTTTCTGGGTCACATTGTTAATAGTCAAGGTATTCACGTCGATCCTGCGAAGATTGAAGCTGTTAAGAGCTGGGTTACGCCTAAGAACCCGTCTGAAGTCCGCTCTTTTCTCGGACTAGCAGGCTATTATCGATGATTTATCGAGGGATTCTCAAAGATCGCTGTGCCGCTTCCCTCTCTCACGCATAAAGACAAGCCTTTTGTTTGGAAAACTGAACAAGAGTCTGCCTTTCGAACCCTCAAGCACATGCTTTGCAACGCTCCTGTTCTCACATTGCCCAACGGAAACAACAATTTCATTGTCTATTGTGATGCTTCCAACCTTGGTCTTGGTTGCGTTCTCATGCAACGGGACAAGGTCATAGCTTACGCATCCCGTTAGCTCAAAGTCCACGAGAAGAACTATACGACCCATGATCTCGAGCTAGGCGCAGTTGTTTTTGCATTAAAGATTTGGCGACACTACCTGTATGGTACCAAGTGTACGATCTTCCCCGATCATAGGAGCCTGCAACATATCTTTAATCAGAAGGAACTTAATATGCGTCAACGCCGATGGGTGGAACTTCTCAACGACTATGACTGTGAGATCCGTTATCACCCAGGCAATGCAAATGTTGTTGCCGACGCACTTAGCAGACGGAGCTATCTGCTTAGCACTCGTAATGTTCAAGCCCAACACGATCTCGAAACCCTCATCCGCGACACTCAACACACGTGTTTTAACGAACGCACCCTGAAGAAAGAAAGAATCTACCACGATGGAGCCCAGCTTGTGAACAAATCAAATGGGATATTCCACTTTCTGGACCGAATTTGGGTTCCCAAACGAACCAATTTGCGACAGATCTTGATGGACGAAGCCCACAAATCCAGGTATTCAATTCATCCCGGTGCCGACAAAATGTACCAGGACCTTCGCTATAGGTACTGGTGGCCGGGCATGAAAAGGGATATTGCCCTCTACGTCGGAAAATGCCTAACTTGTGCTAGAGTAAAGGCTGAACATCAAAGACCCTCTGGCTTACTCGAACAACCACCAGTTCCTATGTGGAAGTGGGAAAGTATAGCTATGGATTTCATAACGAAGCTTCCGCACACGTCATCAGGTCACGACAGCATTTGGGTTGTGGTCGACCGTTTGACTAAATCAGCTCACTTTTTGCCAATACGGGAATACTACAAGGTAGAACGATTAGCCCGAATCTACACCGACGAGATCATTTGTAATCACGGGATGCCTCGTGACATCATCTCTGATCGTGATGCTCGGTTTACTTCGCGACTGTGGGAAACGTTTCAAACGGCACTCGGTACATCGCTTAATCTAAGTACCGCATTCCACCCTCAAACCGATGGTCATATTGAAAGAACGATTCGTACTCTTGAAGACATGCTCCGTTTGTGTGTCATAGGCTTCGGTGGTAATTGGGATAAATACCTGCCGTTAGTCGAATTCTCGTATAACAACAGCTATCATTCTAGCATTCAAATGGCACCATTCGAGGCTTTGTACGGGAGAAGATGTCGATCGCCTATTGTGTGGCACGAGATCGGTCATTCACAATTAACCGGTCCTGAGCTATTACAAGAAACGACAGACAGAATTTTCCAAATAAGTGACAACCTGGTGAAAGCTCGGAATCGACAGAAAAGTTATGCCGATAAACGACACAAGCCCCTTGAATTTGGCGTTGGTGACTACGTACTCCTAAAGGTATCACCTTGGAAGGGTGTGGTCCGTTTCGGCAAGAAAGGAAAGCTCGCGCCTCGATATGTGGGACCTTTTAAGATTCTGGAAAGGATCGGGAAAGTCGCCTACAGACTCGAACTACCGGAGGAACTTAGTAACGTCCACCCGACTTTCCACATGTAAAACCTCCGAAAGTGCCTAGCCAACCATGACTTACACGTTTCTCTCGACGATCTGCAAGTGAACGAAACATTACACTTCGTGGAAAAGCCTGTCGAAATCATGGATCGCCAAACCAAGCAACTCAGGCGCTCTCGCATACCTATCGTGAAAGTCCGATGGGAAGGCAAATGAGGCGCAAAATTCACTTGGGAACTCGAAAGCGACATGAAGGCGAAATACCCGCAGTTGTTTAAAGAGGAAGTCTAGAAGGAGAAAGTTCTCGAACGTGATTCACGGCGTTATACAGCTTCCAGCCTAATTTCGGGACGGAATTCCCTAAACAAGGGGAGGCTGTAACACCCCGTGTTTGCACCAGTCAAAGTCAACGTCAAAGTCAACGACCGATAATACGAATTTGATTTATAGAAATTTCTTTATTTTGATTGTATTATGTGGAGTAAGTGTTGTTAATGACAATAACCGATGTATGATAATCGCTATCTAACCGACTTACGACTGTGAACCATAGGAAGTAACAATGCGATAAAGTTAAACAACTAATAATCAAGCTATGCTAATCAAATCGACAACGAATCGCAACGTATTTAAATTATCGTTATACGTGTGTGTGTGTGTGTGCCTTACGTGTTATCTGTGCATGTTTATTTATGCTGTGTTGTGGTAATCAATCGAAACGCAATCGAAACTCGAAATCGAACTCGAATCACAATCGAACTATAATAATTAGTCGTTGGGATTAAAGTAATTGACTAGGAAACCCTATCGTGACGAGCCGCTCGCAATCGAAATCAAAACGCTAAAAATCGTCGCGTTGAACAATCGAACCAAGTGCCATCCGGCCGGATAGCCATCCGACCGGATAGCCACTATGTCACAGGTTAGGTGTCATCCGACCAGGATGTCATCTGACCGGATCGTCATCCGGGCGGTGAACCATCCGATCGGACAACCCTTTCCTCTTTTGGAATCCTATAAATACCCCTGTCATTGTCATTCTTTCCATTTCTGGAAACTCTCTGTCCGAACCACTCGTGCTCCTCACTTTTTCTTCGATTTCTCTCGACCAAGGTAAGATCTCGTCCTAAATCTTGTACTTTCTTGATCTACACGCACTCCTACACCTTTCTATCTTTTAAATCTTAACTTTTAACCGTGAAATCACTAGATTTCGGGTGTTCTAGGATGACGTCATCATGTGTTCTTCAAGAACTTCATGTTTTGGCCTCAATCCACCAAGAACAACTTAGATCTAACCGATTTCCACAAAGATCTTGTAAAGATCCCAACATAAACGTGGTAAAAAGGGATTGAAGGAGGGTTTCTAACCTTCTTTCAACTCTTTTGCACTCAACCTACTCAAAACCGATAGGATCGGACCCTGATCTAGTCTTCTACTCGATCGTAGTGTTGTACTAGCTCAAGATCTGGATTCTACCCACGAGACTACCGATTTCGGGTTAACCAAGAACAACCGTCTCGAGCCGGTAACTGGCCGAACTAGGGTGATTCCTGGTCAGGTTAGACATCTGGGTCAAACTAGGGGTTCTGTTGGGTAACACGTTGTCAAAATGTCTCGACATAACGACAAACCATCAAAACGACCAAGTGTAGAACGAGCGGAACAACTGGAACGGATTGTTGTCCGACCGGACTGCTGTCCGATCGGATAGGTCATCCGAACGGATTTCCATCCGAACAAATCACACTTGGGTCCCACCTTTAAAACAACTTTATCCAAAGTTTGAGTATCGAATGAATTGCAATCCGATCGGACGACCATCTGACTGGATTACTCTTCGGATCATGAGATACTAAGACTTTAAAGACTTAAACAATTTTCAACATGTTCAATAACAGGGTTGCCACCCGATCGGATGGGCATCCGATCGAATGACACTTCTGTCATGGACTTGCTTTCAATAAGTAACCTCATCACCAAGTCGCCGTCCGACCGGATGACCATCCGAACGGATTGTCATCCACACGACTAGTCATCCGATCGATCGACTTGATGGATAAAGATACTTCAATGTTTTCAAAATACTACAACGAAAACTTCAAAAATCAAACCATCATACACAAACACATTCTTCTTATAGGAAGAAACAATCCACTCGAATCGTCATCCGACCGGATGACCATCCGAACGGATTGTTATCCGCACGGATTGCTGTCCGCACGGATTGCTGTCCGATCGGATTACCATCTGATCGAACCACCATCTGACCCGTTTACACTTTGCACCATTTGACGCGTAAAACGTCACTTATCGTTATACTATCGAATCTATTCAGGCTAACCTTACTCGCTAAGCGCTCCCTTCAATCCATCAACCGCTGTGAGTATACTCGATCCCTTTTTGCTTTACGCACTTTTGGGTGTTACATACGTTACGAATATTCAAACTATAACAATCACACTACTCAATACTATTTGAACGCTAACCGTTAATGCATGTTATACGTGGCTTATGAATGTTTGTTTGTTATGTTTACACATGGAATGTTGTCTACCTGCCTTAGCAACGATAGTTCTATAGTTTGGACACAGCACCCGTTCACACGGGGGTTGTTAAGGACCATTACTTGCATGGATTACGGTGGTAATCATGTATTGCGAACTGCCTCGGGCAGTCAACCCGCAGTCATTGGTATCGATGGATCTATGTCGATAACTAACGTGCTTCATTTCACTATGTGTACGTGCTGGTTATGCGTAAACGAATTCGAACTCTATATGCTATTATCAAACTTGTATACTCACCTTTACATTTTATGTATTGACATTATTTTAACGTATGTGACAGGTGCTTAGGACGCACACTTGGTAGGAATTTGAAGCTAGAATAAAGCTTTAGAGCCCAACAAATAGTTGTCTGTAGTGGTTACACTAAGGGTCTCTAGAAGCAGATAAACAATTGCTGACTATTTTAAATCTGAGTTGTCGGAACAGAATATTTGCCCTGATTTTTTTCTGTAATAATTATTTTACTGTTTGAGGTACGGTATGGGATGTATTAGTTAAATTGAATGGTATTGTTAATTGTTATGGAAACTTCTGGACAATCTGTTTCGCTCAGTGCCATGCCCCGATGTTTCCGCCATCGGTTGGGGTGTGACATACAATTCTATATTTTTTTATTATTGTTGGATAATATCAATGGAGGTGGGACGGTGACTTTTCACAATGTTTAAAATTACTTTTGTCTTGTGAATTAACTTGACCTATTTATTGCATAATTGACCTTATGATAGTGTAAACACCAACATAATCACTTGGCATAATCCGTGCTGTAATACTGTGAACTTTTATAATCATTATGAGAATTGGTACATAACTCAATTGATCCAGAATTAAAATTATGTTTCCTTAAAGTTTCAAATATTAGACTAAAATATTTGTTTGAAAATATTTTCAAAATATAATCTTTACACTATCAAGAAATAATATAATGATTTTAAACCCATATCAACTAACTTTTGAATTATATTATATTTATAAAATATTTGCGGATTATAACATATACTTTTTGAATTTATTATTTGAAATATATTTAGTAATAATGATTTACCTAAATTATTATGTTATGGGTAAATCATTAGGGATTTTTATCTTTTGATTTTTAAATTATTTTGTAATATTTCAATTATATTTTAGTAAATATCAAGTTAAAGTTTATAACTTGATATGGGTTTGAAAATATATGCCAGAAGTGCATTTGGGTTTGTAATTTTGATGTATAAATATTTTGATACACTTCTGTATTAAATATTTTTGTTAGTGTCGTTTACTTTACTTGATTGATTATAGTATCCGTACTATGTTAGTGGACGCATAATCATTATGTTTAACTATCATATACTTACTATTAGGCTCAATATACTTTTGTATGAATAATTGTGAAACTAGATTATCTAATAGATTATGTATGGTTCCATAATTTATATATGGAGTTGATAAGTCATGAGGTTGTTCTTATGAATTGGTTTAGTTGTTTATAAAATTAGAGAAGAGAATTTAAAATCCATTGATTAAATCAATATCTATACAAAGTTGGATTTATCGGCTACGGATTGAAAAAAAATTAGTTCTTGCAGTTTATTAATATTTGCGATGCCAATAATAATGTGAGCAATAATTGTTTGAATTTTACATGGAAATAATATTTTGAATCAGTGAATTATCGTTTAAGTATTGTTACGCAATATCTTATTATTACATACTAAAATATGTTTTGGTTTTATATATTTCCAAATATGTATGGATTATCGACCATGATTTTCGTATCTAATATTTGAAAAAATACGATTTAGAATCTATTCATTTAGATAACTAAGTGTTGTTTATCCAATATTAATATTAATCATACGTGGAATAGATTTCTTTTATCAATAGAATGGATTATCCAACGTTTATGGTGGTTATAGATATAGATATACTTGTGATTGGTTAAATTGTGATATGTTAATACATAAATTATATATGTTTGTATGTATTTTGACACGAAAAATCTCATAAAGTTTTATCATAACTTGTTTATATGGTGACATGTTATATCATCATGTATTGTATAATATAATTTTATGGTATGCCTTATATTTAGTGTGATATCATTTATTTATGTAGATAGTATTGAGAGAACAACTAAACCAAAGTTATGGCTTATTATCACAATCATGAATGAGTGTTAATATGTTTAGATATAACACCTAAATTGTCATACTCCCTGAATCTCATTATCAAGTTGTAGAAGGTCGTAAGATGTTAGATTGATAAATCACTCGGACATCTAATTATTTCTCTATTGGTGTTATGAAAATTTCAAAGATAAGATTATTTACAAGGGAAAGTCGGATAAAACAATTTTTGTTTGTCACACCTCAAATATGCTCTTAAAGTAGCAATATTATTAAAAGAGTGTGAAAGGTTTGAAGTGACTTAATATCCATATATATATATATATATGAGAAAATAATGAAAATTATGAAGCCTAATTGGTGTTACTCCATTCCTTGAAGTGAATGTGACTATATATTGATCGTTGTGATCATGGACTTAATTGGGGATTTATTGATGGTCATATTAATAATGATATTGGTCATCAGAAATGCAACTGCAACGGTGGTTATGTTAATAATGAGATTGACGACCATAAGTGGCAAAATAAAGGAATAATAATATGATAATGATATGCGAAATAATGATGGTGATATAACATGATAGTTTCAAATAAAATTATCTCGTGTCTTGTACTAGCATAAGTGCAAGTAATACATATACGATCATAAACCAAAAGTTTATGGATCATAATTATTTAATTAGTTGGCATGACCGGTTAGACCACACTGTGTCAATGATTATGTGAAACGTAATGAAGAACTAGAAGATTCTTCAAGTTGGTAATTAGCATGCAATATTTGCTCTCAAGGGAAATTCATTATTTACCAACCAAAATAGGGTGAGAATCCCTAAATATTCTGGAAGTGATTAAAGGATATGCATATCCCAACATGATACCATTTAGTGTTTTAAATCGATGCATCGTCTAAATGGTTATCAAATCCATAACCTAAAGTTTGTGTGATTATGGCTTAGTTAATGTGATCACAAGCATATTATTCCAGATTGACGTATTTATTTTGGTTGTAATAGTGAATTGGATTCCTAAGTTATTGATCATCATTGGAATACATGTTTTGTTGAGACGATCGCTAAACGTCTATGATGGGTTGCAAAACCTATGATCATGAGAGTAGAAGTTCATATGTTATGGACATGTTATTTTACATGCAACATTAATTCACATCAAGCCAACAAGTTATAATACTTTCTCCCCATATCGTTGGTTTTTGGTCAGGAACCAAAGATGTCCCCTTAAAGATTTTGGTTGTGTGACATATATTGAAATTGATCCACCACGATGCACAAAGATGGGACCTTAAAAAGTGGTTGGGAATATATGATAATGAATAGAGCAATTGATGAGTTATTTAATTACGGCTCAATTATTTGATATCCATATCAATGGATTAACATTCTCAACATCAGGGGGAGATAAAAAGCAGTTGGAAAAGAAATGAGTTGGTATGAATTATCATTGATCCTCAAAAAACTAAAAGTGTGAACCAAAAGTTCAGATAATAACTCATTTACAAAGATTAGTGAATCTATCACCAGACACATTCACTGGCATTAAAGAGGTGATTTATATCACATATGCCAACTGCTAATGCTCCAATTAAGATGAGTGTCCCAGTAGGACAACCACATATTTGTGACGGGTCTATTGCACGCCTAATGCGTGGTAGACTAATCGATTCCAATAATAAAATTCCTCAAAAGTTGGAGCAAGTAATTAAGATGGTCAAGTCAGGGTTATATTAATAGGGTCTCCTGAAGAGATATTAGACATGATGGTTCTAGAAGAACCTCGAGTACCTGATAATAAAGAGATCTCATTATATTGTATCATGTCTATGAAATATATGGAATCGAAACAAAATCGACGTCGTTATACTTTTGTATATAATATAGCGCTTGAAATGATGAGGATCAAAATTTAAGATCTGCCTATGAAAAATGATTGGCCAAAATGGAAAGACGCAAATGAGGCAGAGTTGAATTCTCTATTAAAATGGAAAGTTTTCAGACCAACAGTCCTTACAACTGAAGTTATAAAACATATTGGATACAAATGGTTTTTTTATGTGAATCATGAATTGAAATCAAATTAAGCGATATAAGACAAAATTGGTGGCACAAAATATTTGCAAATACCCATGATTGATGATGAGGAGACACATTCTCCAGTGGTGGATGCATTGACTTTCCAATATCTTATTAGTCTGGTAATATAAAGAGAGAATTAAAATGCGTATTAGAAATGTTATGTATCATTTTGATATTGAAAGTTTACATGAAAGTTCTTGATGGATTTAGTCAAATTCATGTAGATACTATCGAATTGAATATAACTGGAACTCCGCATGAGTATCCTAAAGCAATTGAGTGCTTGAAAGGTTAATTGAAACACCTTGACGATGTAATACTTGTGCACCAAGAAACATACATAGAAAACTTGTACCCAGTGATTGTGATATCTCAATAAATAGTATACACACATGGTACAATATGGATTTTGGAGATAAAAGCAAGTGTTCATGACATTTTTGCATATGATATAGATATCTATGTGTTATATGGGTAAGTTTATGCAGCAAAACTTATGAAGAGTGAATGCACATGCATATTTGGATAAGATGGGCATGATTCCCTCATGGATTGATAATGCCAGAAGCATTGATATAAAAAAATCTCAAGAATGTACTATATGAAGTTGACAAAATACGTATGGCTAAAAGAGTTGGGTCAAGTGTTGTACAAATCGAGATATTTCGCATAAAGAGGGATATAGGTTTGATTAAATTAGCCATGTTTTATCAAAATTTTACTTTTAAAAGTTCACTGTAATCGCAGTTTACAGTGATGATGTTTACACATCGTCGAGAGAAACTATTGAGCTTTTAGATGGAGAATTTTTGAAAGACCTTGACAATGTAATTATTGCTCGACCTGTAGTTCGAGCATATGTATAAGTACATCTAGAAGATGTCGGGTCGTTTTAGAATGGAAAAAGGTTATCCTTTAAGTATGTTAAAGGTTGTCAAGTCACTTGCTATAAGAAATAATTATCATCATATGCTACCAAAGTAGGAATTCTCATTCCAAAAGTACCATAATTTCTTTCTAACTATGCATGATTGTATGTATCTTTTATTTGAATTTATCAACATGATATATAATTGCCAAATGATGAGACATTGGAATGGTATATGTCAATACCCTGAAGGTAAGAATGATATGTGACTATATTTTACTAACTCATCAAAACAAGTTTGGTTAGTATTGTAGATGCATGAATGTAACAAAACACAATTGTGGACATATGATATTTTTGAAAGGAGGGACCTAAAGTCTCGTTAGAAGATTATACAACATTGCTAAACATAAAGGATTGCACATTAAGGGATCGAGCGACAAATTATTGGCTACAAAAGCTTTGTTCGACTTTCAAGAAAGATGGACACACGTCACTTAAAGGATACATGTTAAAATGAGGGGGGGACTTATTCAAGTTGCACTCTTTTTCCCTTGACTGAGTTTTGTCCCATTGGGTTTTCTTAGTAAGGTTTTTAATGAGGCAACATACCTGATCCAGAAGTATCAGGAGGAGATAATGCGCATTACACGCTGCACTTTTTTTCCCTTAGCTATGGTTTTGTCCCACCGGGTTTTCCTAGCAAGGTTTTTAACGAGGCAACATCAAGCGTATTATGTTGATAACCAAGGGGGAGTGTTATGAGTATAAATATTATTATTGTGGTTATCAACTTCTAAAATAACTTAGCTTGTTTTCCAAGATTCCGTCTCCTATATATATAGTCATTGTATTCTCTTGTATTAGACACACCTATCAATGAAATATTAATCTTTTTTTCTCTACATCTCTTCTATATTATTTAGCTATTAGGCTTGTTGTTTCACAACAAAATTTTAGGTGTAATATAGTCATAGTTTTATTATAAAAGTGACTAAGCCTCTAAACGAATTAAATAAACACAAACATAGCCAAACAAACAAACAAAACATGTGTTCATATTCACTCAAAAAAACCTTTTGTTTATGCTCACTAAATAGAAAACATAAATGAAATTTTCATGGAACGATTCACTAAAAGATACTTATAAACACAGTTTCGATTTATGATTTTTCTTAATTGGAATGTCATATTTGTGAAAGAAAATCTAAACAAACTGTACCAAAATCTCAGAAAGGTTTGGGTCTCTCTCTCTCTCTCATACACAACAACTGGTGTGGATTCAAAAACAGAAAATAAAATAAAAAGTAGGGCTTTTCACTGGCGGCGATATAGCACGCACGGTGGCACTCTTCATCTTATCTGTAAGTCTCATCTCTTCAAATCTCCATTTTCACTTCTTCACTAACTATTCGGATCTCTAACAAAACCCTCACCTAAATTCCCATCCGAAACACTCTCCTTTCGCTAAATAAATCCAACAAGCCATCGATCTATTGTTTGATCTGTATGTCTTTCACGGTTTTTATCTGATTTATTCAACTTAGGGTCTGCCATTCTGTTGTTTGTTTCAACTGCTACCTTTTGATTTTTGTTTCATCATTTAGGGTTTCTGAATTTTGGAAATTGTTGTTTTATTTAGGTTTTTGGATAACATGTGTAGCTTGATAGATTATTAACCTGGCTCTAGATTTTTGTTGTGTTGTGGCTTTTAGTTTTGGTCTTACCTTTTCGAGTCGAAAGGTTTTGAGATGGTGAGTTTTTGGAGTCGAGATTCGGCTTGATTGGTTCTTCAATAAAGGATATGGTTTATATAGGCGCGCTCATTGTCTTGTACTGATCGTTAAATGGCTTGTTTTTACGAAAAAAGAAAGTATTGGTTCGGTTAGGCCTTAGGGTTTATAAGGAGTTTTACCTTCTCGCTGCCTCTACGATTTGAGGTACCAATAGTTTAGCAAGAAAGTTCCCGTTGATAGGTGTTTAGTCATACTTTATTTATCTGTTGCTACAGTGAGTTCTTGTTGTGTTACCTTCTGTTAGATCGTAGATAGACAATCAGTTAATGAGTATATAAAAGGAGTTGATAGGGTTTTTATGGACTTGATGATGGAATTGTAACCTTTCAGTTGGAGGCATAGTTGTCAATAGTGGTCGTAATGGTCGCTATAGCAAATAGCGTAGCGTATAGGTTGAAGGTCGCTACAAGGTATGTAGCCATAAATAGCGGGATTTCAGTTTTTTTTCCTTTAAATATAACTAGCGATTAAATATAGCTATAAAATAGCCAGATTTTAGGTTTTTGTTAAATATACATGTAAAATAGTGTATATACTCGGGTATTTTGATATAATATACATATAATTTTTCTACATTCTTTTCTAGTGTAGCGCCCGCTATTTATCGCTATTCGCTATGTAGCATATAGGTACCTTATCGCTATTTGTTGCTATTAGCCATTAACAACTATGGTCGGAGGATTGGCATAGAGTTTGTTCATATGGAAAAATATCATGTTTTCCTTCTAAAAGCGGTTCATTTTAGGATTTTCTTTTAAGTTTTAGCAACTGGAGGGTCGGTGGACCTTCTTGACCGACATTGCTAGTGGTTACATTAATTCAGTGTGGATCTTCATTATAATGGTTCGATAGGGCGTTAGGCTTGTGGTTCAAGTTTGTTTAGATAACATAGCAATTTTAGTATTTCCATATATGATGCACTATTACTATAAGTAACTCAGGGATTCGTATATGTATCTACATCGTTATTATGTTACCGTATTCTCTATGTGGTAATTTGTAATCGTATTATTAAGGAAAACTAGCAACTATATTATTAGTATTACCATAAGTGTTTACTTCTATATAGAAGAAATCAGTAGAAAATGGATGGTATGCTTCATTTAATTATCGATTTAGGTTTGAATTGAGCAACACCAGGAGACAACCTCTCGAAAGCAGAATAATCTTGTATATTATTGGTTTTTTTATAACATTAATAATATTATTTTGTTCCTATGGTAGGGTTATCCCATTAATGAGATCAAATCACCTAATGATCTGCTAGTAATTTATCTGTACAACTTGTGATTGATTGGTTTTGAATCTGACTGCTGGCGACTTCGGCTCGTGATGCAGGAGAGGATGATCATAAGTACTTAAAAGCAGAATTTAATTTCACTCTTTTTAAGCGGAATCAGGATGGATGATGCCGGGCACCGTGAAAACGGGCGACATAGAATAGATTACTACAAAGGTGTTCACCCTCAGGTAAGAAATTAATATCTTAAATGACTACTAGCTCTTGTAAGTTTTAGTATAATTTGTTTTTAATTCTTTGTGTTAATTGTAGTGGAATGTGATGCCTCAATACCAAATGAAGGATCAAAACGCCATGATGATGAATAGGAAAATCATGCACATCGTTTCCGAAAGAGACACCGCCATTGAAGAACGGGACCGAGCTTTATTGGAGAAGAAAGCGGCGTTAGAAGAACGCGACATGGCAATCCAGCAGCGGGATACCGCAATTGCTGACAGAAACGACGCGATTAGAGAAAGAGACAATGCAATCGCCGCCTTACGGTTCCAAGAAACCACCATGAACTCCCACCTCCAACGAAAGCGGGGTCATCACAACCACCACCATCATACGCAACCATCTTATATGATGGACCCGCATGTAACCGAAGCACTCCCGATAACCGCTGTTCCAGGTGAGCCTGTTCACAAGTCAAAGATAACCAAGGAGATCAAACCTCGTGGCGGCAGCGGTGGTGGTGGCGGCAGTTCGTCACGGTCTAAAAAACTGAAGAAAGTCGGTGAGGATTTGAACCGGAATGTAACGACAGACGGTTCGAAAGCCGAGTGGGATGCTCAAGAGTTTGGATTAATGGATCAGATCAGTTTCGACGAGTCGACAATGCCGATTCCGATCTGCTCGTGCACCGGTGTGGCACGGCAGTGCTACAAATGGGGTAGCGGCGGGTGGCAGTCGTCATGTTGTACCACCACTTTATCGGTTTATCCGCTACCCCAGATGCCCAACAAACGACATTCTCGAATGGGTGGGCGGAAAATGAGTGGGACGGTTTTCACCAGATTGATCAGTCGACTCGCGTCGCAAGGTCATGATCTGTCTGCACCTGTTAACCTAAAAAACTACTGGGCGAAACATGGTACGAATCGCTACATTACTATCAAGTGAAATGACGGGGTTACCCTTTAGCAGAAGGTAGAAGCAGTTTTTATTTGGGTAGAAAGATTGTGCTTTGCTTTTGATAAGGGAGTCTGTTTAGTGGTGGAACGTGTAGGTTCTTATTTTTCTTAGTTATGGATTGTATGCAAGTGTTTTGCTGCATTGTTACTATTGTAGCTGCTGGGCTGTTTTCTGTTTAATATAAATCTCCAGCCCAAATTTTCAAGATTTTTTAGTTGCGTATTTGACCGAATGATTCCGGCTTCTTTGGATATGGCCTGGTTTATCGGTATTTGGTTTGTAAAACTTGATTCTCGACCGACCTTCACGAATGGCATCATGGGGGGGCTCCGGGGAAGATCCAGATGCAACCACCGCGAAGTGGGGTCGGTCTTCCTCGCCCTATCACACACAACTCCCTGCACGGTAACCACTTTCTTTGCCTCCCAGAGTTTGAGTCCAAGTGGCACGTGTTGAGGCCTTCGCCCTCTTTTTCCGCTCTCTCTTCCTTCTGGGATGCACTCCGTTTAGCCTAATAAACAATCTCTTGGAAACTAATTATAAGTGAGACGGATTGAGTTGGCAAACATGAATCAACTGAACAAGTTTGAAGGGTTCACCAAAGGCAGAGTGATCATGAACTTTATTACTAGGTTTAGCTAGGCTTGTGAGCCTAACAACTAACAAGTATATAAAAATAGTATCATTTATCAAATCAGGCCGTACCTAGAGGCTTCTAAATCTAGGCAACGGCCTAAGACCTCCAAAAAATAGTGCCTCTAAATATTTTAGAAATCTTTATATAACATGTGTTTTATGTATTAGGCTCAAATAAATAACTAATTTTCAAATAAAAGAGCCTAATTCCAACTTCAAGCAATATGCAATTCGTATTTTAATTTAGGTTGTCATCGTTATTCTCACTAACTGTAACGTCGCACATGCCCATTTTGCTAAATAGTGTCGCCGATTGTGCAAAAATTAGACTGAAATTAGGGGAAATTAATGGTGTCGCAAGGATAATCCAGGTTGGTGAACAGCTATTTTTATAGTAATCTCTATATATTGCGATTCACTTAATGCATTGTTTTCTCTAAATTCCTAATTGATACTTTGAATCTTTGAATTTTGATATTGTGCTTGTTATTGTGACTCAAAAGGAAGAAAGCAGAACCGATGTTTTCTTTATACCCATGCAAAGAGCCCCATCTTTGTAGTTTGCTTAGGACCTGCAAAAATATTAGAACGGCCCTGTATCAAATGGATGATTATACAATATATTGTAATATTGTATTTTGTGTATATAACTATAACAAACCAAAAAGATCAATATATACGTTCTATATACAAAAAAAGAGCTATTGATAAAACACAAATATAACAAAATTAATTAATACTACTAAACAAGTCAAACCGGGCTTGTAAAATTATTTAACCAGTGAAACTCAAGCTTTAGACATATAGTTCAAAACGAGCCGATATCAGCTCTTTCAGTTTAAACAAGCTAAGCTTGAGTTTATAAAAATTGAATTCGGCTCAACTCGTTTATAGTATATAACGTAAGTTTTAATGATTTTAGTTTTTTTTTATTATAATTTGTTTTAAGTAAGTTTTTTTCTTAATTTCTTTTATGTAAAAGAGATTCAAGAGGTTTGAAGTTTTTTTTATGTATTTGACCCGACTTATCTTAAGGTCGGTTCTTTTTATGTATCCACATAATCATTTATCATATATATATTTTATAAATTCAAAGAATAATCTTTTCATGTGGACCCTCTGTTGCTGGCTCTATAAGCATCAGGCCCAACACGTGGACACACGCCTTAAGTGACAGTGTTAATAATTTACCTAAAAGTGGGCCCATCAAAAACTTATATTTTTTGGCCCACTTAGGCCTTTTTATAATAAATTTCTTATTGTATGTCGCTCTCAAATTAATATCACCAAGACACTAACGGCAACTTGTACCTAAAAGACACGTATTAAGAAGAACGTTAACTGAATATACCCAAAAAAAAAAAAATCTTAAGTTTAAACTAGTATATTTGCTCGCGTGATCTGGATACTTAGCAAAATTCAAATGGAGAATTCTAAGTAAAACGTAAACTAATTTGAGTTTATAAGGCCGACGTTCATGATCCTTGTAAATATCAAGCGGATGGGTTATCGCTTGCCTTCTATGTGACGCTCCACGCGCATTCATTTTTTTGAACGACAAATTTCTTTTATTCCCGTCATCTGTGAGACTTGAACCCAAAACCTCCTTCTCCCAATGTGTTTAAAGGCTTTGCCTTTGCATTCATGATATTGAAAATACATGTTATAGTAACCGTAATTATATGGAAGTGATTATTTTTGGAATGCAAACTACAATTAAAAAAGGTGTCGCATGTGAATGTCTCATCTTTTAATTAACATTAAAAGTATAATGTTTTTTTCTTTTTTTTTTTTTTTTTTTTTTTTTTTTTTACAATTGAACGATCGTCATAAGCAAATAATGATTGTTAACTTCAAAGTTTAAAGCAACACAGGCAGGCAGAGGACCAAACATACAAAGAAACAAATAAAGGGTTAAACTAAAATGCAAAAAGAGGGATCGATTGTAAACTTTAAAGTTTAAAGCAAGCACATATGCGAAATATACAATAAATAAACAAATAAAAGATTAAAACTAAAATGCAAAATGGAGGGACTAATTTGGTAAATGTCACCGACATTTATTTTTCATATAAATAACAATAACAATAAATGGGGAAATTGAACTTTTGTTTTTTGTTTTTAATTTTGATTCTTATTGTTTTTGAATGGCACATTTTACTTTTGTGAGACTTAAACTCAAAACCTCTCTAATTCAAAATTCCATCTCTTATACTATAAATAATATAAGCCTTTAGCTAAATAGATAAAAATTTCTTTTGTATTTCGTTCGTTTGTTCTTTTTTATAAAAATCAAATGCACAACTACGTTTAAATTTTTTTCTTAACATTCCTATATAAATTTTATTGAAAACAAAATTATATTCAAAATAGTGGTACGGTGAAGAACCGAGTCGCCACCAATCGAAATTCATCAATACCGGTATTGGTGTTATCATAACTGATATTGGTATTAACTTTTATGGGTTTGGATTGATGCAAACATGACTTTATTTTTTGGGTTACATCATACAAGTTTCATGTAATAAAACCATTATAAATAAACTTTTTTTGTAGTCGTCAAAACCAAACCTTACAAATTTTAATATCCCCGTCGCAATGCATGTATTTCACCCACTAAATACGCGACTGCATTTATTTTTTTATTGACATTTAGATATAACTAGTTGATTTTCCTACCCCGCGTTGCGGCGGGATTCAATGTCTGCAAAACGCGTGCCGACAACGGTAAGTGGATACCAAATATCAAAACATAGATAAAAATGATGTAGTAACGATAGTTATTCCGTCCTAAAACGATTTTAAAAAATCTAATATATAATAGTAGGACTCACACGTTCTACACGTTGGAAATTCGGTTGTTTTCAGTTCAGTTATGACGTTACTAACACGTTAAAATATGGATTAGCTCGGTACCGGTAATGGCACCGAACCGATCCCGAAAATAATTGAAATTAGGTACCGGCACTGAAAATGCTCGGTACTATAGGGTATGGTATTTGAAGGTAAAAATAAGTAAATACGGTATGGTGCTAGACCGGTGTCGAACTGAAAGTAACGATTCTGAAAAGGCTAAAAGGTGGGTACCAAATTGGTACCGAAAATGATTTGGTATAGTAAATTTGGTACCGATGCGATACCGGTTTGATTATAGGATTTGATACCATTTGTTCATCAATAATTTAAATATCTAAGTTAAATTTACATGTTACAATTCATTCATTACAGAAAAAGACAAAAAAGAAAACAAAAGAAGTTGTGTATATAAAAGCTCATTCAAACAAAATACAATTTACTTAACACGTGTATGAAAATCAATCTAAACGATGCAATTACTTGCGTTGCTACGTGGCATGAGCTCAAAGGTGATGTTAGGGATGAGTTCGGTACCGAAAACCCCCAAAAGTGGGTACCGGTACCGAATATACATGGTACGGCAACGGTACGATACCAGTATTTCAGAGTAAAAACCGGTACCGAAAATGTCAAAAGTCGGTACCGAATCAGTACCGAAAAATGTCAAAAGTCGGTACCAAATCGGTACCGAAAATGTATCCGGTTTGGTAAATTTGATAACAGTACCCGGTACCATTTGTTTATCTCTATGTGTGCTACTGTTCATTTAGTTGTCTTATTAATATATAGGTAATTTTTGTTGAAATCGTAGTTGTTTTTCAAATAGTAGTATGGTGACTAACGAAGCCGGTACCGACCGAATAACATCTGTACCGGAACCAGTGTCAGTATTCATTTTAATGGGTTTTAATTGGTGTAAATTATGACTTTATTTTTTAATTACATCATACATCTTATGTAATAAAACCATTATAAATAAACTTTTTTTAACTGACGAAAACGAGTCTTACAAATTTTAACATCCCAACATGCTATCATCACCAGTAAATAAAATTAGAAAATCATTAATTTCAACTAATATTAATTGAACACAAATGTGGATTTGTAAATTTTAATTTTGTTCGGTTTATCAATAGTTATTTTTATATTTAATTTCTTTATTAATTTAGATAACACATCGCAATGTGTAATCTTAATCTTGTACAGACCCAATTAAAAATTAATTGTAAGCTGCGGGCTCATTGCAAACTTTGAATGGATTAGTCGAGTGTTATTTCGTGCGTTAATCATATGAAAATACACGTTTCAACGTATTCGCTCTAACTCAATATAACCTATATAAGCATTGCGATAGGATCAAAACATAAAATAAATCGAATTTATACCATATAATCATAACGTATTATATGTGACCCGACTAGTACATACAAAACATACAAAAAAAGTATAAAACGTGTATAAAGTTAAAAAAAAAAAACTGTGTGTAATCAAAAGTGATTAATTACAGCTTTTAAAAAAAGAAAAAAAAAAACCACAAATGACAAAAGAAAACGCATTGGGTAAATACGAGTGTTGTGTAAAGTAAAAGGACCAAGTCAGGATGTGTAATAATAATAAAATATTAATTTTACCCCTCGTGCATTGTGACAGGGTCGAAAACTTAAATTTATACCGTTGAATGAAAACGTATTATATTTGTTCTTACTCGGTTCAAAGAAAAAATTACGTTGAAATGTAGAACAACCGAAAACGGACATAAAATAAGCACAAAAACGTATTATATTTAACCAGAATCGTTTCCAAAAAAAAGTTTACATCGAAATGTAGATCAACTCGAATTTATACTTACACATACATAAAAATACGAACAGGAAAATATTTTTTTAAGTAAAGGAACGAAAGGGGTAAACTCGAAACTTTAGAAACTCAACGGGTGTCAAAATGACATTTTACAGAGTTTTAAATGTCACATCCCAACCGATGACGGAAACATTGGGGCATGATGAAATAGATTGTTCGAGACATCACAACTTGCTAAATATGACAATATCTAAATAAAATTCCATTTTTCATTGATGAACTAAGTGGTACATTGTTTGGAATAGAAATACAATATGGAAATTTAATTACGACAAAATGAAAGTACATAAACTTAAAACGTGTTTCTAAAATCCATCCTACTAGATTCTTGAAATGTCATGGCATCAATCTCCTGCAATATATATTAAAGTAATGGTCAACACATAAAACATTGGTGAGCATACAAGTTTTAGCTACTAGCATAGATATAAAAGTTGTTGTCAATCCTACATGGTATAAAAGTATACTAAGGCATAAAACATAACATAGCTAGCATGCAACAATTATATGTCAAACCAATTGTGTCCACAAAGTTACGTATCTCATCACCAAAGCGAACAACGCCGTGATTGAAAGAAAGGCTTCTAGCATGTATGTATCACAAGCATATCGATTAAGCATGTAATAATGGATTGATTGATTTGAATAATGTGATTGATATTGTGATTTTGATAAGGATGTACATATTGCAACCAAAAGTGTATAAAATATAAAATGGGATCATGTAAACTCACGGTTTGCGTAGAAGTTCCACATACGTGAGTGATGAGTCTTGAGATTGGAACACCGAAGTTACCCTACAACGAGAGAACCGAAGGTGCATGAGTTTATGGATTTTGATTGATGGATTGGGTTTGGTATTAAAATGATAGAAAATACATATATGAGAAAATACATCTTGTCTTAGACATTCATTTGGACACTATGTATTAGTGTGTTTTTGTTGGTGCATATTTCGTACGTCTGCCACTGTGCGAATAGCTAGATAGAGCGTGTGTTGAATATTGTATAGAATAGAGAAAGTTGGACATGTTTTATAAATGTCAAGGTCCATCCGGACGGATGACCATCCGGTCGGATGGCAATCCGATCGGATGGACACATAGTGTTGATGTCTATAAATAGGGACTTGGGGTTCCCATTTGGACAAGCTTTTGGTTCCCAGAGGGGACATGCTGTCTAACTGGTCTCGTGGTGTTGTAAACGTTAATTAATCAATATAGACCAGATTGAAATTGACTGCTCGGTGTCGTATCTATTTTCTACTCCTTTCTTAGTCGTAATAATCGCACCGAATACGTCGTTTCGGGACCGAAGCTCCGTCAAACTCGCCGGATCTTGGAATTAGCAGTGGTATCAGAGCTACGGTACCGATTTAATAGATCTAACAGTCGGTTAAATCACCCAAAGCTCATCAATTTTGGGTTAAATGGGAGTTTTGACGTTAAAACAGAGAAAATCATCAAAATAAAGGTCAATTCACGGATGGATTTCGGAATTGAAGACATCAATCTGTTCGAAATTGATTCGCGCACAATCCTGTGAAGTTTCATCATGAAATTCACACAAATAAAGATTCTGGATCAAAAAAACGTGATTTGGAGTGTTCTTGATATGTTAGAACATATCCGATCGGACGACCATCCGATCGGACGACCATCCGATCGGAGGACCATCCGATCGGATGACCATCCGATCGGAGGACCATCCGATCGGACGACCATCCGATCGGACGACCATCCGATCCATATCACTATGGGGTGTTTGAAAGATAAAGTTGTTTTCAATCGAGTGACAATCCGATCGGATGACCATCCGATCCACAAACACTTGTTTGTCCATTTTTATCCTTCAATCGGATGACCATCCGACACTTGCCATTCGACCAGATGATCAAATGCCTAAAAAAAGGCAAAGGCATTTTTTGATCGCAACGACGAGGAGAGTCTCCAGAAAAAATTTGGTGATTAACAATTTTTTCGGGTTTTTAACGACCAAGCTGGGTTGTTTGGAGACACCGTCGGGGGCTTCAGTGAACATATTTGATGATACGATCACGGATTGTGGAAATTAGTGGGGTAGTCAGGATACCAGTGCAGAAAGTTGTTCTTTCAGGGTATCTGACTATTTATGGGCCAAAACATAAAATCCGCAAAGACGAAAAACTGACAATTGTGGCGAATATTGTGATATTCTAGTTTGGTCAGGTTTTTCGGAGAAGTGAATTGAAAACTGAATTCCGTTTGAGGGGGAATTCGGTAATAGAGACGTCAGAATTTGCAAAAATGAGGGGGAATAAAAATTTCACTGTCGTATGTTGAAATTCCGGCATTTTTGAAATTCATGACACTGCAACAGTATTCGGGTAGTTTCGACTTCAGATTGTCAGGGGGAATGTGAATCTGATCATAGGTGTAAGCTTCTGAGATCATGATGATTCGAGTTGTTGATATCTGATCATGGACGAGAGCATCGGAGATCTGAGAGTGATCGTGGATGATAGCCTCTGAGATCTAGATTATCTGAGGAGATGAATCTGGTTGTGGACAAATGCTTCAGAGATCGGATTACATTACAAGATGATTTGTTTTTCCAATGAAGATTTGCTGATTGTGGAGAATATCGTTTACACGGATCTGTCATTCTTATGGTACGTTAACGTGGATCACGGTAAACGGGATATCAAATCTTCAGGGGGAATCACGGATTTGAAGTTAACCAGTGGGGTATTTGAAGTTTCTATCATTTGCCAGTTGAGTTTTTGTACACTCTTAGATCGAGCAAGCGGAATGCGAGATCGTGGTGCTGACATGATATATCAAAAACTGAGCTTGGGTGCGGTTAAAGTTGAAACAAAGGATGCGGCATTGATTAGTTTCAAGTTGGTGATTGTTCATGAAGGTTGCAGTTTAGCAAATCAGAGGAGAGTCGTAAACAGTGCAAAAGACCTGAAGATTCATTTCAGGGAGAATTCGTGCTTTACTTTGGCAAAAGCAAACCCGAATCATCAATCGAGGGGGAATTTGGATAGTCAGATTTCAAGATACCTGATTGAAGTTGCAGAAAAGGAGAAGATTACAGAATATTCAAACATGGCTCAAGGTTCTCAAAGTTTTAAAGAAGATTCGACAGTGATATCCGAGGGGGAATCTGTTGGTGCATATTTCGTACGTCTGCCGCTGTGCGAATAGCTAGATAGAGCGTGTATTGAATATTGTATAGAATAGAGAAAGTTGGACAGGTTTTGTGAATGTCAAGGTCCATCCGGACGGATGACCATCCAGTTAGATGGCAATCCGATCGGATGGACACATAGTGTTGATGTCTATAAATAAGGACTTGGGGTTCCCATTTGGACAAGCTTTTGGTTCCCAGAGGGGACATGCTGTCCAACTGCTCTCGTGGTGCTGTAAACGTTGAATAATCAATAGAGACCAGATTGAAATTGACTGCTCGGTGTCGTATCTATCTTCTACTCCTTTCTTAGTCGTAATAATCGCACCGAACACGTAGTTTCGGGACCGAAGCTCCGTCAAACTCGCCGGATCCTGGAATGTGACAACCCGAACTTTCAAGGTTAGTAACGTTTGATCTTGTAATCTTAACTTCTCGTAATTCTCTCCTTTACACGCTCTTGTTACATTAAACGTCTTATTTAACTTCTTGTTATGATAAACTCGTCAATTGTAAATCTTTGTGGTTTCAACTAAGCGGGTGGTTGGATTCAATTATGTGTTTGATGTTACTTAGGAGCCGCGCATGAAATTGGGCCACCGCATAAACATTGGGCTGAGAGTGGGTCGGACCACACTCATACACACCTTAGTCATTTATGTATCTCGGCCCACCTAGAAGCCCAATCATTTAGTAAAACAAAAGTGGGAATTCGGCAGCCCACTTGATCCTCTGATTTCATATATATAATTGGTTTCATCCATTTTTTTATGAATACATAAAACAAACCCTAGCACATCCCCTTGAATTCGGTAATTAGCGACTGGACCCCCCCCCCCTGTGAAGATTGTTGTGCTCGAACACTTCTTTTTCCTCCTCGGTTAGTATAACTTCTCAACATTCTGAATCTGATTCTTTTGTCATGCAAACATGGTTGTAGCGATATCTGGTTGTTGTTATTGATTATGTTGTATTCGATGATGTGTGTGTTAGATAGTTGCTTGACAATAGGGCTTGATAGTCACAAGATTCAGACGATATTAATCTGTGGTTAGTGGTCCTTAGCGATTGGTATTCATGTTTGCATGATACTATTTATATGTATTATTAAATGAGATTGATGATTAATTATTTGGTGTATAATATTAGTAAGAGTATAATACTTACAAGTATAGATTCATGATTAAATAACTCACTGAAAGGATTATGTATTCATGTTCTAGAAGCCGTTGATGTTTATTAATGATTCCTGAATATTAGAGAGTGATTATGTCGACCCGATTGGAAGTGGTTATGGTTAACATAATAATTGCCAAAGAAGGATGCTCGAATATATGAAACAAACTGATTAAATGATAACTATTATTAGATTGAGTGCACAAAACTAATTGATGTTGGGATGTTGATATGAGTGGTAGCTATTGTATAAAAATTCATAACATGTTATATAAGGCTAAAACACTTCTGTGGGTAATTGTTGCTGAATTGGATTGTGATGTATGTAACTGATGTTGTAATTTGTGACTTAATTAACAAATAATATGTGGGCCGATTACATATTAGTGTGTTTTATAGATCAAACCACAAGATAAATCATAAACTGTTGCGTGATTATTGAACTACTTTGGGCCGATGATATATGTCTTTACTTAATTGGGGCTGTTATAAAAATTGAACCAATAAACTCATGTAATTTGGTTTGGACCAATGTAATAGAATGTTATTGTTTAGGGAAAAGACTGGGCCGGGCAGTTAAGTGGGCCACACTAGACTTGACCAAAACAAAATAGGTGGATTATATGAACATAAGTGCTGGAATATATGTGTATTTATAACGGGTCCAAGTGGGCTGGCATGCTACGGGTATGGTGTGTTGGTGATTTTATGTTCAATGCTTGTTGGGTCGGTTGGGTTGGGTTTAATACAATGGGCCGGGTAGTATAATTGGGTTATATGTGACGCCTTCTGTGCTACTTGATTATATATGTGAGCAATTGCATGAAGTACTTGTATGCAAACCTGATTAGATGTAATAAATATAATAGGACGCGATTGACCAAAAGTTATTTTAGCAAGTAGACTATCTGCCGAGCAAATCGAGGTGAGTTCACACTCTTAAGGCATGGGATTCCCGGTGGGTTGGGAATGGGATTTAGAAGCTAAGATGAAACCTGTATATTCACCACTAATAGACTACATTTAATCCTGCGTATTATCGGATTGGGAAGAATACGTAACTCCGTCCTCGGATTGGGAAGGACACCTACACTAAACCTGCGTATTCTCGGATTGGGAAGAATACGTACCTCCGTCCTCGGTTTGGGAAGGACGCCTACACTAAACCTGCGTATTCTCGGATTGGGAAGAATACGTACCTCCGTCCTCGGATTGGGAAGGACACCTACATTTAACCTGCGTATTCTCGGTTGGGTAGAATACGTACCTCCGTCCTCGGATTGGGAAGGACGCCAATATATATAACTAGTCTAGTGGTTCACAACATGGGGTAACCCCACTAATTATGGTTTGGAAAACAAGGAAAGATGGTTAACCTATAGTTGCAAACAAACTCATGATATTTGAAACTACTTTAAAATGAACACCAACTGTGAAATCGCTCAACTTTGTTGTTGACTCGTTGTTACATGCCTTGCAGGTCGTTAGGTATCTATGGAGCTTGCACGAGTGGAAGGAGTCGTTGTGGGACATGGACAGTGTGCGCCATGTTAAACTTGCTAAACTTATAACTTATGTTTTGGTTTTACATTTGATGCTTCCGCTGTTTAACTTGAAATTGATAAATTATGTTTGAACACCAATTGTATTGTGTGGTTGGATTTTATTTACTTTATATACATTGTTCAATATGATTATTGGCTTGATCCTGGTCATGTCACGCCTCCTGCGGTGATACTCCGCTTGTGGAATTTGGGGGTGTGACAGATTGGTATCAGAGCCATTGGTTATAGTGAACTTGGTTTTAAAAAAGGAAAAGCTTTTTGACAAAACCAGACTATAACCTGTACAATGCTCAACAATCCACAACGACGCTTCGCTCCACGTGCAAGGCTCAACACACTAGGTGATATGATTTAGGTTTATATTACCTACTTACTAGATTACTTTTGCATGGTGATGTTATGGTATGCTTAATTAGGAAAGCAGCATGCTGTCTATTAGCCCTAATGTGTTCTTTATGACACACAATTGTTTACTTGAAATTTGACAAGTGGTGGTCAAATTCTTTCCTGATTTCTTGTCACCCCGCTACAACGACTGTTTATGCATTCTATCTACTCGTACGTTTACCTCGACATGACGTCGCCATCTGACCCTCCGTACAGTCGGTTTGTACGTCAACATTCACGAAGACCAGACCTAGCTTACACGAACTCGGGCTTAGGAAAACTAAACCCATGCATCCCTGTTGACGAACTTTATCACCTTCACCTGTCATCGTCGCCAGAAGCGAAGCAGTCACAGTTACACGCGTTTGTCGTTATGCAACACGAAACCTTACCCACCAAACTCTGTTTTGGACAAGTGATACACTCGCGCGACCGCGATGCGACGAACTTCCCTTTTGTGCCATGCCGCTATGGACCACTACTGGAAATTACTTCTAGACAACAGATTAGCTGGTCAAATCCTTCGGTTATTGTTGGACCCCTGTTTTCACTCGATTCTTCGCATGAACCTCATTAATTCCCTATATCTTCGATTGACAACAGATTTAATGAAACACCAACAACCATACCCCGATTTTCACCAATCACAAGACTACCTTATTACCCTGTTGGATGGTCTATTCTTATTCTACTTGATTAGCACTCTCGTATACCCAACTTACCGAATGAATGCCATTATGGGTGAAATAGTCTTCAGAACATTTGGGGACGGAAATATGGATCACTCAACCCATGGGCGAACACGATAATTTATACGTTTACCTGACCCACCTTAAACTACAAGAGTCGTATTTTAAATCCATGATAGTTTTCCATATATATATGCGGAATCTTCTCACTAGCCTCCGTACCAACACCTGATTGTTGATTAATGGTTTGTTTAATTTCTATCATTGGCTTAGATCAAACCATCACTCCCTTACCACAGTGACATTATGTTCTCGCTTCTCCATGACGAGACACTGGAACGAACACTCTTTAGCTTAGAGAATTTGGAAGGCTCGACTTTCGATCATTGGTGATCACTCCTTGAAACCTTGAGGGTGGTGATGTATTGTTGATACGATCATACTCACTTGAGCACGTTTTCACGTCTTTCCTTTGGAACCCCACGACTACGCAGATGTATTTTGGAATCATTCGTACGACCCAAGGAACTTCCCCTAACTTGATTGCTTACTTGACAGTTATATTTGATCAACGACATACTTTAACCTAACTATACCAAACTTGCGTATGACCAGCTATACCTTCGACCTTATGTAAACCCCTGTTGTGGATTCTTAAACGCTTACTCATCCATTGCGACTACTCTTACTTATGTTCCCACATCCATACTTGATATACTTTTGGGATTCTGTGATCCTAACAACAACCCCCACGGACTCTCGCTTGGACAAGTTACACTCTACGAACATTACTCGATGAGCATTGGGCCATGAATATGATGATACCATAGATACTGTTCTTTGAACTTGATACGACCGATATGGATTCTCAGACGAGACTGATGCGTGTGAAGTGTTATATATATTAGGTGTATATTTTAAGCCCTTTTAACACTTATTTTTAGCCAAGTTTTAAATTTATAAAACACGATATTTTACTAACACTAAACACACATATCGGCAAGTGCACCCATCGTGAGCGTAGTATAGCGTTGGTAAGATACCGAGGTCGTCCAAGGACACAAGAGCTTTTAGTACCGGTTTATCCTCAACGTCTAATCAAAATAAAAAGGTTAGAAAAATGTTTAAACTAAGAAAAATAAAAACTAACTAAAATGCTGAAAATAAAATAAAATAAAAACAGATAGACAAGATGAATCACTTGGTTCCGACTCGTATCTAGTATAACCTTTGATTATTTCCGCACTTTTGCACATAATTAAGAGATTATCTTAGTTATTGTAGTAGGCCTCTCTTTTGAAGGTGACGTTACCCTCACCCCAGTAGTTTGAGTCAGCAAGGATACAATCCTAAAAGGGTGGATTATTGGAAGATAATGAATTAAGTTATTAATGCAATATTGTGGTAGGCCCCGCTTTTGGCGGTGACGTTACCCTCGACTAAGTAGTCTGAGTCAGCAGGGATACAGTCCTAAATAGCCGGGTTATAGTATTAATAGTAGTTAACTTATGAGGGGATCAAAGAGTTTGGACCCCCGCCATCCAATACCGTGAAGCATTGAAGGAGGTCCTACTAAATTTGACCCAGGTCCATTGCAGGACCTCTAAACGCTGAACAATGGCAAGACCTTTACCAAACCGTTCCCTTAACCCCCGACCAGGTAGCCAACATACCTCCATATAGACCGTGGAGATATGAATGGTGAAAATCTTTTATTTTATATAGACAGTAAAATAATGCCAAGACACCACGGACAAACGATAAGGAAAGATCACCTTCAACATAAGTAACTAGTTATTAAAGTCATTAATACAAAACCAAATAAAAAGTGCAAAAGATTAGAAATAAAAAGTATTATACTAGACACTATGTCTTCACCAAGTGATGTAAGAGACTTAGGCAAACATGGCCTTGATTGTCAAGAACTCTTACGATCAATCTTGGATCCCAAGACGACTCACACACTCTACGATGGACAATGGATGATGGTGGTGGATGATGGTGTTATGGTGGTGGTGGGTGGTGGATGAAGTGTGAGAGAGGTGGTGTGCCAAGGGATGAGTTGAAATGAAACCAAGCACTCCTATTTATAGGCTGAACAGAAGGCCGGGCATGGCCCCGTGTCCGCTGGACACGGCCCCGTGCCTGTCTGACATTCTCTCTCTTCATTAATTGTAATTCGCAATTACAATTAATGCGCCTGCTGTACTTTCGCCACGCCCCCGTGTTCGCTGGGCACGGCCCCGTGGTGGGCAATAGAAGCTTCTATAGGTTTGTCTTTTCTGCTGCTTCTTGGGCACGGCCCCGTGCTGGCTGAGCACGGGGCGTGTTCAGTCTTCTGCCTTCTCTATTTTGCTTGGGAAGATGCCGTTGAGGGGTCGGGCAGTCCACTTATGTTCCTTTTCTTGTATTTATGTTAGATTTAGCTGTCTTTTTTGCTTCTTTTGTGAATTTGAGCTCATTTAATCCTGAAAATACAAAAGGAAGACAAAAACACTCTTTTTCCAACATTAGTACTTAAAAGGGTTAGTTTTATGCCTCATTTGATGTAATTTATATGTTGCATTTTACACACATCAAATACCCCCACACTTGAACTTTTGCTTGTCCTCAAGCAAAACTCTTTAATATGTGGCTTACACTCCCAAATGGAATAGGTAGAAGAGAAGGTTTTGGGCTTGTCGTAGAGTGTCGGGATTTCCAAGATTCTTTATGTAGTTTTATTTTTATTTATTTACAATCCTATTCATCATGATTTATTTAAAACTTTTCATAAGAAAAATTACTTATTTGGGCATAACATGCCCTTTTAAAATTCCATTTATATACAAGTTCACATACCTCATGGGAGAAATCACTCACACTCGGCCGAAGGTGTATTTTTAGTGAATCACTCGAGAGCGGCATGGAACTTATTCCTACCATAGGCTTGCCAAGCAATCAATCCTCCTCCTTTTTAACTTTTATACCTTTGTAAATATCAAGAGGACTTTGTGGGTGAAGGGTTAGGCTTGGGTTAAAGGTAGGTGGTTGGGTTAGTGGTTAGTGGTTAGTAGAAAAAGGGTGAAAAAGTGTAACAAGTGTCGGTTTTCGTAGGACTTTCTATTTTTGTAACTTTTTATTTTGATGAAGCTATTATTCAAACAAAGTTATTTTTGATGAACTTGTTTGTTTATTTTCTTTTGCTTCATCATCAACACATTTTTTTTTTGATCATACGAAAAACCGAACTTGTTACTAAAACAAAGGGTTAAAAATGAAAAAGGTTTTGGTGGGTAAAAGGGTGTTTGGTTTGGGTTATGAAATGAAAAGGTTTAGGCTCAAAGGGGCTAACTAGGGGGATTTTTGGGTAGGTGGTAAAAGAAAAAGAAAAATAATGGTGTAGAAATAAAAAGGGGTTAGTCCTAATACCTCCATCATTTACTTACTCGGGTTTAAGTTGATAAGGACCGGGAATGCATCGTCATGGCAAGTTCTAGAGTCGTAAGAACCAAGCGGCTATTCACACAAGAAACGAAAAATGAGCATTTAGTCTAAAGATGTAAATTTGTATGCTCAATAAAGGCTCAAAACTCACTTTTGTGGGAATGGGTTTTTATGTGATCAAATATATATAATCAAATTTTAACTAAGCTTGTCATGCCGTTTCATAATTTTCTTATGTTGGTTCTTTTTATCACGACGCTATCGGTTGTAAATTCGTAAAAATATAACCTTTTTGAGAACTTGAATTTCCCGAGTTAAACCTAGACAAGTAAAAAAAAATGAAATTTTTAAAAAAATTTGGGGTGATTAGCGGTTCCAATAGAGTTTTGTGTAAGGCTTGTATTTAGGACTTGCAAGATTCAAGGTTTTAGCATCCCCCTCACACTTAAATTACACATTGTCCTCAATGTGTCCCAAAAATAAATTTTTAGGTTGATTAGATGTGTAAAATGGTGTTAAAAGCAAAAATTTATGTTACTGGTAGTCTGGACACGGCCCCGTGGGGACCGGACACGGCCCCGTGTTCAGGTGCCAGTAACAAAAATTAAAGAAAAGAGACAGAAGCCTGGACACGGGGGCGTGTCTGGTGAACACGGTCCGTGTCCAGTTACCTGAACTGGGCATTTCTGCAGGGGGTTCAGCACGGGGCCGTGTTGGTTGGGCACGGCCCGTGTGGAACCTTCTGTAATGGAGAGATTGGTGCCGGGTTACCTTGTTCTTGTGCATGGGGTCATCTTTCTCGTTCCCCTTTTCATCCCTTACCACCATGAGTGTGTTTTATTCCTGAAAATTAAAACTAACTAAAAAAAACATAAAAAGTAATCTAAATTAAACTAAGGATAGTTCCGTGGAATGCCTCCATGGTGCGCCACATTTATAAGGGTCCTTGGCTAGACCCAAAGCCTGGTCATATGTTACCCAAGTGGGATGTATTGCATCCCATGTTACACCGTCGGAGAGCGTCATCCAAGCTTGAGTCTATGACCTTCATGTAGTTGACCGGATCTTCTTCATCTACTTTCTTTCCACATTCAAATTTTACTTCCTCATCCCCAAACTTCAATGTTAAAGTTCCGTCATTCATATCCACCACTGCTTGGGCGGTGGCTAGAAATGGCCTCCCGAGGATGAGAGGGACGTCGGTGTCTTCTTCCATGTCTAGGATGACAAAATCGGTTGGAAAGACGAAATTGTCAACCTTGACTAGCAGATTTTCAGCGACACCTTGTGGAAATTTGACGGACCTGTCTGCGAGTTGTATGCTCATCTTCGTAGGGCTTGTTGTTCCTAGGCCGAGTCGCTTGAACATTGACGTGGGCATGAGGTTGATGCTAGCCCCAAGATCGGCTAAAGCATTATGGACGGGAGACTTCCCAATCGAGCAAGGGATTGTGAAGCTCCCGGGGTCGATTTTCTTTTGTGGAAGTTTGTTGAGTACTAAAGCTGAGCATTCTTCGCCTAAGTTAACTAATTGCAATGATTCAATTTTCCTTTTGTGAGTGAGGAAATCCCTCATGAATTTTGCATATTTAGGCATTTGGGTTAGGACCTCAATAAAAGGAATATTAACATGCAATTGTTTTAGTAAACTTTCGAACTTTGCGAATTGCTCATCGGTCTTTTGACGATTTAACCTACCGGGGTACGGAATCGGATGAGTCTTAGTGGGCTCTTGATTTGTTGAAGGAGCCTTCTCTGGTTGAGGCGTGGGTGAAGTAGTGTTTTGGCGTTGACTTCCTTCAATTGGTTGTAAGGGCTCATCCTCGGGACCCACGGTTCGGTTTCTCAACGTGATGAGGTGTACTTGCGCCTTTGGGTTGGTTTCGGTATTACTTGGTAACGCGCCTTGTGGTCTCTCGGAGAAATTTTGAGCTAGTTGATTTAATTGTTTTTCAACGTTTTGAATGCTAGCTTGTTGATTTCTAAAATTCGATTCCAATTGTTGAAATCGATCCGAGTTTTTCTTTTCGGTGTCGGAGATGAGGCGAGATAGGGTATCTTCAAGCCTTTCTCTTCCACCTTGTTGTTGAGAGAAATTTTGTGGTTGTTGAAAATTAGTTCCTTGGTTTTGTTGGTTACTACTATTGCCGGGATCTCTCCAACCAAGATTTGGGTGGTTACGCCATCCTTGGTTGTAGGTACCCGTTGGAGGACCCGACGGCCTAGGTCTATTATCAATGTAGTTTACCATTTCCGCTTGTTCATCTAATTCTTTCATACAACTCAATTTTCATGTGACCCACCACACCCTTCACAAGCCATAACCGAGGCCGTTTTTGTCATTTCTAGCCTTTTGATTTTCGAAGAGAGGGCCTCGATTTGGGCTTGTAAAGAGGTGCTTTCATCAACCTTATGGGCGCCCGGGGCAATCGATTTATTACCTCGGGGAGTGTGCCATTGAAAATTGGTTTGAGCAATTTCCTCAATTTGATTATATATTTCATTTGGGCGACGATTACCTAAGAGTCCCCCGGAGCTTGAATCAAGTGTTTGTCTTGTGTGTGGCAACAACCCATTGTAGAAAGTGGATACTTGTTGCCATACCGCTAGACCGTGATGAGGACACTTTCTTAGAAGCTCCTTGAACCTTTCCCAAGTTTCATATAAGGATTCCCCATCCTCTTGTGAATATGTATTAATTTCAGTCATTAATTTAGCCGTTTTAGCAGGAGGGAAATACTTATATAGAAACTTTTGGGCTAGTTCATCCCAGGTGTTTACCGAGCCAACTGGGAGGGTGTTGAGCCAAGCCTTAGCTCGGTCTTTTAGTGAAAATGGAAACATCCTAAGGCGAATGGCGTCGTTTGATGCTCCATTGATCCGAAAAGTATCACATATTTCCAAGAAATTAGTAATATGTAGATGGGGATCCTCGTCCGCAAGCCCATGAAAGGTTGCGGAGTTTTGGAGCATTTGTATCAAATGCGGTCGAAGTTCGAAGTTGTTGGCTTCAACATTCGGTGCATTGATGGCGGCGCCTAGATTACCTACGGTGGGCCGTAGGTAATCCATGAGGGTACGTTGGTCCGCCATTGGAAGTGGGTCCCCCGAAACTTTCTCTTGATTTTTAGCCTTAAGTCTTTTTCTGAGAAAGCGTTCGGGTTCTTCTAAAGGTTCTTTTATGTCTCTACTAGAACTGGAGCTCATGCACTACGTAGGAGGTTCAAATGTGGCGCCTGGTTTCCAAGTCCTGCAATAAAAACAGAAAAGAACGTTGGTCAGAATGTTCACCACGGCCCCGTGCTCAGTGAACACGGCCCGTGGTCAGAAGTACAGTAATTGTTTTCTGTATCCCAGTTACTGGGAGTTGGACACGACCCCGTGTTGCACCGACACGGCCCCGTGCTCAGCTCTCTGTAACTCAGAAAATAAAAACTGCCAGTAATGATGCTGGGCACGGCCCGTGTCTGACCAGGCACGGCCCGTGCTGAGCTCTGCAGAAGCTGAAAAACTAAGAAAATCCTAAAAATTTAAAAAGAAAAATAAAAATATGATTAGGCCGTTGATTCCTAACTTTCTTAAAATCCTTGTGTCCCCGGCAGCGGCGCCAAAAACTTGGTGCGTGTGAAGTGTTATATATATTAGGTGTATATTTTAAGCCCTTTTAACACTTATTTTTAGCCAAGTTTTAAATTTATAAAACACGATATTTTACTAACACTAAACACACATATGGGCAAGTGCACCCATCGTGAGCGTAGTATAGCGTTGGTAAGATACCGAGGTTGTCCAAGGACACAAGAGCTTTTAGTACCGGTTTATCCTCAACGTCTAATCAAACTAAAAAGGTTAGAAAAATGTTTTAAACTAAGAAAAATAAAAACTAACTAAAATGCTGAAAATAAAATAAAATAAAAACAGATAGACAAGATGAATCACTTGGTTCCGACTCGTATCTAGTATAACCTTTGATTATTTCCGCACTTTTGCACATAATTAAGAGATTATCTTAGTTATTGTAGTAGGCCCCTCTTTTGAAGGTGACGTTACCCTCACCCCAGTAGTTTGAGTCAGCAAGGATACAATCCTAAAAGGGTGGATTATTGGAAGATAATGAATTAAGTTATTAATGCAATATTGTGGTAGGCCCCGCTTTTGGCGGTGACGTTACCCTCGACTAAGTAGTCTGAGTCAGCAGGGATACAGTCCTAAATAGCCGGGTTATAGTATTAATAGTAGTTAACTTATGAGGGGATCAAAGAGTTTGGACCCCCGCCATCCAATACCGTGAAGCATTGAAGGAGGTCCTACTAAATTTGACCCAGGTCCATTGCAGGACCTCTAAACGCTGAACAATGGCAAGACCTTTACCAAACCGTTCCCTTAACCCCCGACCAGGTAGCCAACATACCTCCATATAGACCGTGGAGATATGAATGGTGAAAATCTTTTATTTTATATAGACAGTAAAATAATGCCAAGACACCACGAACAAACGATAAGGAAAGATCACCTTCAACATAAGTAACTAGTTATTAAAGTCATTAATACAAAACCAAATAAAAAGTGCAAAAGATTAGAAATAAAAAGTATTATACTAGACACTTTGTCTTCACCAAGTGATGTAAGAGACTTAGGCAAACATGGCCTTGATTGTCAAGAACTCTTACGATCAATCTTGGATCCCGAGACGACTCACACACTCTACGATGGACAATGGATGATGGTGGTGGATGATGGTGTTATGGTGGTGGTGGGTGGTGGATGAAGTGTGAGAGAGGTGGTGTGCCAAGGGATGAGTTGAAATGAAACCAAGCACTCCTATTTATAGGCTGAACAGAAGGCTGGGCACGACCCCGTGCCTGTCTGACATTCTCTCTCTTCATTAATTGTAATTCGCAATTACAATTAATGCGCCTGCTGTACTTTCGCCACGCCCCCGTGTTCGCTGGGCACGGCCCCGTGGTGGGCAATAGAAGCTTCTATAGGTTTGTCTTTTCTGCTGCTTCTTGGGCACGGCCCCGTGCTGGCTGAGCACGGGGCGTGTTCAGTCTTCTGCCTTCTCTATTTTGCTTGGGAAGATGCCGTTGAGGGGTCGGGCAGTCCACTTATGTTCCTTTTCTTGTATTTATGTTAGATTTAGCTGTCTTTTTGCTTCTTTTGTGAATTTGAGCTCATTTAATCCTGAAAATACAAAAGGAAGACAAAAACACTCTTTTTCCAACATTAGTACTTAAAAAGGGTTAGTTTTATGCCTCATTTGATGTAATTTATATGTTGCATTTTACACACATCAGAGACATTCGAATCTAGTCTAACCTGACGAATATGTCACTTGTTTTCATCGATAACATCCTGATCTATTCTAAGAGTCAGGAGGAACACGAGCAGCATCTACGACTTATTCGGGAACTTCTTCAAACAGAGCAGCTTTATGCTAAGTTCTCGAAATGCGACTTTTGGCTTCGTGAAGTCCATTTCCTAGGCCACGTGGTAAACGAGGACGGGATTCATGTGGATCCATCCAAGGTTGACTCGATCAAGAACTGGCCTGCACCCGGTACACCAACTGAAATTCGCCAATTCTTGGGTTTGGCGGGTTACTACAGAAGGTTTATCAAGGATTTCTAAAAGATTGCGCAACCTCTCACTTCACTAACTCAGAAGGGCGTCACCTATCGTTGGGGTGATGCAAATGAATCCGCGTTTCAGCAATTAAAGGAGAAGCTTTGTAGCGCTCCTATTCTCTCGTTACCTGAAGGCACGGACGATTTCGTGGTTTATTGCGACACGTCAATTCAAGGACTTGGTTGTGTGTTGATGCAACGGGATAAAGTCATTGCTTAGGCATCGCGCCAACTTAAAGTTCACGAAAGGAACTACACTACTCATGATCTGGAGCTGGGAGCTGCTGTTTTTGCACTCAAGATATGGAGGCATTACCTGTACAATACCAAGTGCACCATTTACACCGATCACATGAGTCTCCAACATATCTTCGAACAGAAGGAGTTGAACATGCGACAGCGTCGATGGGTCGAACTCCTAAATGATTACGAATGCACAATCAAGTATCATCCGGGCAAAGCCAATGTTGTGGCCGATGCCCTCAGCCGGAAGGAGTGTAACACCCCGAAAATATAAAACTTTATATTAGAATTATAAAGTATAAATAAACAAGAATTTACTAACTAGGAGTTTTAACCTAGTTAGCTACAAGTCTAGAAATAACTTATAATAGGGTTAGAAACAACCAAACTTTAAGTTATTCAAAAGTGGAGGGGCTTATCTTGTAAAATCTGAAACTTAATTAGATAAAAAAAAATATTAAGGACCAAACACACAAAAGTGTGTCTGGTCGTACATGGGACGCAGGGGGGCGACCAAGAGACATCACCAAGCCCTAGTTCATCACATAATTCACAAAATCGAAGGTCCAAATCTGATCAAAAACAAAAATTGAGGATAGATTACTGATCCTCATCACAAGAGGATTACAAGGTATGTAAAATTTGATGAAAACTCTCAACTCGAAATTCTCATGAAATTGGGAAAATCTGAAATTTATGGTTGCGTGTTTGTTTTATGATGAAATAGGAACAATATAGAGTCTAGGGACAAACCCTAGACAAATACAAGTTAAAATCATGTGAAATTTTAGTAAAATCCATGAACACCATTGTAGGTGATTAGTGGGTTTTGTAGAACTTGATAAACACTAGGAAATTGGGTGTGGTTCTAGTGTAATTTGACAATTTTGAAGTGACTTCTGAATTCTAGAAGCTAACAATTATGTAAAATGGTTGATTGATGTGAAATTAAGGCTAAGTGATAAGCTAGAGACTTGATATTTAATCATGTAAAAACCTACCCTTAAAGTGTTTGTGAAAATGCCTCAAAGAAGGCTTAAAACTGAAATTCAAAGTTTAAACGCATAATTATGATGTTTCGGTGTATTATGCGATATATGGTTTAAAGAGAGTTCTAAACATGTAATAAATGAACTCTAAAGGAAAGGACGCAGGAGCGTCAAGCGGACAAGCGGGTGGCGAACCACGTTTGAAAGGCCTACTTTGAAGGTATGTAACTTGACCCGTTACATTAAATGAATCGTTGTTAAATTTTGCGAAGTCTCATTTTAGGATAAATAGGGTGTCGATTGTAGCGACCATGATCGTTACTTGAATTACTAGTCTAAGAGTGATAAAGAATCGTTTGGTAGTCATCATATTGGGGAATTCCATAAGATGAGCCAAACGGGTCATTTAATTGTGTAAATTGTTGTTTTAGTGTTTTAGAGAGTCAAAATGGAGTTGGCAATCACAAGAGCATTAAGCCATGAGATTGGTAAAGAAATGCGAGTGATGATAAGCCCGGGATGTCGGGTATAAAGTATCATAAGTTTACTAGCTAAATGCTAGTAAATTGAGTCAAGTAGAAATGGGTTGAATAAATGCGTAACGACATATAGTCTTTCTGTCCGTAAGTAAAACTTTTGGTATGACAATCATAATAGGCACGTTGGTAATGAAATTACAGACGTATAGGAAAAAGAATCACTAAAAACGGACTTACGAATCACAAGTTATGGCCATTTTAAGTTGGAAATTGAACAAACATGGAGCTGGGTTTGTACATCATCAGCACAAGCAACATTCTGTGAAAACAAGGGCTAGGCGTGACGCCTAGGCCCTTGGCATCACGCAACGCCCTCCTGATCCGGAAAAAAATAAATTTTGACTTTTTGACTCTTGGAACTTGTTTATATCCATCCTAACTTTATCAAAACTAACATTTGTTGTGGTTTTGATCTTAGGTGATGTTGGAAACTAACCGGAATATGATCGAGCTAGCTTTTGAAGAACCGAACACTATTTACAAGCTTCCGCAATGTTTTAACCTTTAATAGACTATGTTTATGGGTTGTAAACAAATTGTTAAACAACTTTTGGATGTTTTAACTTAGTCGTTAGTTGACTAAGGTCTTTGCTACTTATGAACTTTACTTATGAAATCTATGTTAATTAGGCATCTTTTATCTAAAATGGTATGAACTATTATTAAATTCAAGTAAAATTAGACGGGTGTTACAAGTTGGTAATCAGAGCTTAAGGTTGTCAACAAAGTGTTCGGTTCAAGCTTGATCAATCGTCCGGTAAGAATTAACTTATTATGTTAATAAATTATATCTTATGTAAGAAATGAGAAATGAAATGATGTGCATGGGAAGAGCGTGTTAACACACTCAAACCCGGAAAGTGCACCAAATGTGAACGGTTAAAGCAAGTCGGGAACTTGGCTAAACCGAAACAAAAGAAGCAATGTTATAAATGAAATGTTTAACGTTTAAATGTAAACATTTCAGTTTCAAGATGTCTGATGGGAACGATGATAATCCGGTGCAAACAAGCACCGAACAAATGAAAGAGATAATTGCCGAAGAAGTAGGGAAGGCAATTGAAGGTAGTCTATCCGGGTTTATAGACAAAATTCAAAGCACGGTGTTGTCGTTTGTTGAAGAGCGAGTTAAAAGGTTGGAGGATAGTGTCAACCTTATGAAAGATAAAACGGGAGAACGTAAAGGGTGCTCATATAAAGAATTTATGGCGTGCAAACCGCTAATCTATAACGGGGAAGTTGACTCGATAATCTGCCAAAGATGGATAAGTGACGTCGAAGGAGTATTTGAATGAACCCACTGCGACGTAGGTGACTTTGTTGCTTACGGAACGGGTCAATTGAGAAATCAAGCCAAGGATTGGTGGGGCAATAAAAAGAAGGAAATGGGAGCCGAAGCGGCAAGGGTCATGACTTGGGATGAGTTTAAGGTGCCGTTCCTTAAACACCATAGTCCCAAAGCAGTTATCAACAGGATCAAAGAGGAATTTATCCAGTTAAGACAAAAGGGAGAATCAATTGATAAGATCACGGGCATCTTCATGGATAAGCTGAGATTTTGTGACGAGTTAGTCACCACTGAAGAGCAGAAGATATACTACTATTACAACATGCGGAGTGCTGAATACCGGGAGTTTATGACTCCCTCAAAATATGAAACTCTCACAGAAATCATCAACACCGCCCGGGAGCGGGAAATCGAGTTAAAGAAACAAGTTGAAAGGGGGGCATAGGATGTGAATCCAAGCCCTACAAAGAAAGCTAGAACTGCTGAATCGGGGAAGAAAGTGGAGGCTAAAGGCGGGTCGCCAAGTTGCAAAGTATGTGGAAAGGGGCACAAAGGTGAGTGTCGCTTCAAAGATAAGCCGTGTCCGGTATGTGGGAAGACGGGGCACACTGCATCACTATGTCCCGGAAAAGTTTCCGTATGTTACAAATGCTATCAACCCGGCCACAAAAAGTCTGAATGCCCCGAGTTGGTTGGAAAGAGAGACACAAAAGAGTCTCCAACAGAAGCTCCCAAAGCGAAGGCTAGGTCCTTCCAACTTACCGCGGCTGAAGCGAAAACAGAACCCGATGTGGTCTCAGGTATATTCACAATTAACTCAATTCCAGCACATGTACTGTTTGATACGGGTGCGAATAAATCCTTCATTTCGCATGGATTTATTCGACATCCTTCTTTTGTATTGACAAAGTTATCTGTGCCCTTAGAAGTAGAAATAGGGGACAACAAAAGTTTTATAGTTTGTGACGTTTGTAGAAGCAGCAAATTAAGCATAGACGATGAGGAATACTTGATAGATCTAATCCCGATGTCAATGGGGGAATTTCAAGTAGTCGTTGGGATGGATTGGCTATCTCAGCACCACGCGAAGGTCGTGTGTTTTCTTAAGGAGATAAAGCTAATATCTCCGAGCGGGAAACACGTCACTATCTATGGCGAAAAAGGAGGCAACCCCATAGTATGCTCAATGTTGAAAGCTCACAAGCTTATGAAGCGAGGATGCAAGGCATTCATGATATACGCAAATGAGCCCGAGAAAGAATCACGGAAGATTGAAGATGTACCGGTAGTACGAGACTATGAAGATGTGTTTCAAGAGGATTTACCGGGGATACCGCCTAAACGGGAAGTAGAGTTCGGGATCGAATTGATTCCGGGCGCAAAACCCGTAGCAAAAGCACTACGTACTAGTGGCCCCACATGATAGCCAACATAGCAACTTACGTCAGTAAATTCTTGACTTGTGCGAGAGTCAAAATCGAGTACCAGAAACCATCAGGCCTACTTCAACAACCAGAGATACCGACATGGAAATGGGAGCAAATTTCCATGGACTTCGTTACTGGCCTGCCTAAATCTCAACGCGGAAATGTTACCATTTGGGTAATCGTGGATCGACTAACCAAGTCTGCACATTTTCTGGCTATCAAGGAAACGGATAAGTTTTCTACTCTAGCAGACATCTACCTAAAGGAAGTAGTATCAAGGCACGGGGTGCCAACCTCCATCATTTCTGATCATGACTCGCGTTTTACTTCTGAGTTATGGCAAACGATGCACAAATCTTTTGGTTCTCGTCTAGACATGAGTACAGCCTATCACCCGCAGACGGATGGGCAGTCTGAGCGCACCATCCAAACCCTTGAAGACATGCTTCGGGCATGTGTAATCGACTTCGGTTTCGGCTGGGAAAAACACCTCCCGTTAGTGGAGTTTTCGTATAACAATAGTTACCACACTAGTATCCAGGCTGCTCCATTTGAGGCATTGTATGGGCGGAAGTGCCGATCACCTCTTTGTTGGGCAGAGGTTGGCGACAGCCAAATCACTGGCCCAGAACTCGTCGTGGACTCAACAGAGAGGATTGCTCAGATACGACAATGAATGGCGGCAGCCCGTGACCGTCAGAAAAGCTACGCTGATAAGCGCAGGAAACCACTCGAGTTCCAGGTTGGGGATCGAGTGCTACTTAAAGTCTCACCTTGGAAGGGCGTAGTCCGTTTTGGTAAATGAGGCAAACTTAACCCGCGATATGTCGGACCTTTCGAAATCATTGAGAAAATTGGCAAGGTGGCCTACAAGCTGAAACTACCTGCAGAACTCAGTGGAGTTCACAACGTTTTCCACGTGTCAAATCTGAAGAAGTGTCTGTCAGATGAGACCCTCATAGTTCCTCTCAAGGCACTCACTATCGACGATTAGTTGCGATTCGTCGACGAACCCGTAGATATTACAGACAGAGACGTTAAGGTTCTCAAGCGTACCAGAATACCTCTTGTTCGAGTTCGTTGGAACTCCCGTCGTGGCCCAGAGTTCACCTGGGAACGAGAAGACCAAATGAAACACAAGTATCCCTAGTTGTTCGAGAAAAGCGAAACCACTACTGAGGCTGAAGCTACTGCGGAATTTCGGGATGAAATTCCAAATCAACGGGGGGATGATGTGACACCCCAGGAAAACCAGGAAACCACACAACCTAACTAGCTTCCCCAGTAACTACGTGCTAAATTTCGGGACGAAATTTCTTTCAAGTTCGGGATGGTGTGACAACCCGAACTTTCAAGGTTAGTAACGTTTGATCTTGTAATCTTAACTTCTCGTAATTCTCTCCTTTACACGCTCTTGTTACATTAAACGTCTTATTTAACTTCTTGTTATGATAAACTCGTCAATTGTGAATCTTTGTGGTTTCAACTAAGCGGGTGGTTGGATTCGATTATGTGTTTGATGTTACTTAGGAGCCGCGCATGAAATTGGGCCAACGCATAAACATTGGGCTGAGAGTGGGTCGGACCACACTCACACACACCTTAGTCATTTATGTATCTCGGCCCACCTAGAAGCCCAATCATTTAGTAAAACAAAAGTGGGAATTCGGCAGCCCACTTGATCCTCCGATTTCATATATATAATTGGTTTCATGCATTTTTTTATGAATACATAAAACAAACCCTAGCACATCCCCTTGAATTCGGTAATTGGAAACTGGAACCCCCCCCCTGCGAAGATTGTTGTGCTCGAACACTTCTTTTTCCTCCTCGGTTAGTATAACTTCTCAACATTCTGAATCTGATTCTTTTGTCATGCAAACATGGTTGTAGCGATATCTGGTTTTTGTTATTGATTATGTTGTATTCGATGATGTGTGTGTTAGATAGTTGCTTGACAATAGGGCTTGATAGTCACAAGATTCAGACGATATTAATCTATGGCAAGTGGTCCTTAGCTATTGGTATTCATGTTTGCATGATACTGTTTATATGTATTATTAAATGAGATTGATGATTAATTATTTGGTGTATAATATTAGTAAGAGTATAATACTTACAAGTATAGATTCATGATTAAATAACTCACTGAAAGGATTATGTATTCATGTTCTAGAAGCCGTTGATGTTTATTAATGATTCCTGAATATTAGAGAGTGATTATGTCGACCCGATTGGAAGTGGTTATGGTTAACATAATAATTGCCAAAGAAGGATGCTCGAATATACGAAACAAACTGATTAAATGATAACTATTATTAGATTGAGTGCACAAAACTAATTGATGTTGGGATGTTGATATGAGTGGTAGCTATTGTATAAAAATTCGTAACATGTTATATAAGGCTAAAACACTTCTGTGGGTAATTGTTGCTGAATTGGATTGTGATGTGTGTAACTGATGTTGTAATTTGTGACTTAATTAACAAATAATATGTGGGCCGATTACATATTAGTGTGTTTTATAGATCAAACCACAAGATAAATCATAAACTGTTGCGTGATTATTGAACTACGTTGGGCCGATGATATATGTCTTTAGTTAATTGGGGCTGTTATAAAAATTGAACCAATAAACTCATGTAATTTGGTTTGGACCAATGTAATAGAATGTTATTGTTTAGGGAAAAGACTGGGCCGGGCAGTTAAGTGGGCCACACTAGACATGACCAAAACAAAATAGGTGGATTATATGAACATAAGTGCTGGAATATATGTGTATTTGTAACGGGTCCAAGTGGGCTGGCATGCTACGGGTATGGTGTGTTGGTGATTTTATGTTCACTGCTTGTTGGGTCGGTTCGGTTGGGTTTAATACAATGGGCTGGGTAGTATAATTGGGTTATATGTGACGCCTTCTGTGCTACTTGATTATATATGTGAGCAATTGCATGAAGTACTTGTATGCAAACCTGATTAGATGTAATAATTATAATAGGACGCGATTGACCAAAAGTTATTTTAGCAAGTAGACTATCTGCCGAGCAAATCGAGGTGAGTTCACACTCTTAAGGCATGGGATTCCCGGTGGGTTGGGAATGGGATTTAGAAGCTAAGATGAAACCTGTATATTCACCACTAATAGACTACATTTAATCCTGCGTATTCTCGGATTGGGAAGAATACGTACCTCCGTCCTCGGATTGGGAAGGACGCCTACACTAAACCTGCGTATTCTCAGATTGGGAAGAATACGTACCTCCGTCCTCGGATTGGGAAGGACGCCTACATTTAACCTGCGTATTCTCGGTTGGGTAGAATACGTACCTCCGTCTTCGGATTTGGAAGGACGCCAATATATATAACTAGTCTAGTGGTTTACAACATGGGGTAACCCCCACTAATTATGGTTTGGAAAACAAGGAAAGCTGGTTAACCTATAGTTGCAAACAAACTCATGATATTTGAAACTACTTTAAAACGAACACCAACTGTGAACTCGCTCAACTTTGTTGTTGACTCGTTGTTGCATGCGTTGTAGGTCGTTAGGTATCTATGGAGCTTGCAAGAGTGGAAGGAGTCGTTGTGGGACATGGACAGTGTGTGCCATAAACTTGCTAAACTTATAACTTATGTTTTGGTTTTACATTTGATGCTTCCGCTGTTTAACTTGAAATTGATAAATTATGTTTGAACACCAATTGTATTGTGTGGTTGGATTTTATTTACTTTATATACATTGTTCAATATGATTGGTGGCTTGATCCTGGTCATGTCACGCCTCCTGCGGTGATACCCCGCTTGTGGAATTTGGGGGTGTGACATGGAATCAGCAGTTTTCTTGGATACTAACTCATCCATTAGAATCCAAACTTTAAGGAATCAAAGAACTAAGATGGTAACACCATAACTAATAATATTCATTCATGGTTCGGTTCGTATGAGTCGTGTATGTATGTATTTAAATTTTGTTAGTAGTCCAAGTCAAGATTGTCATGTATGGAGGTTGGGTAATACACAAACCTCTTAGAGTTCACCAATGCATAAAACCACTATGAAGGTGATTTCGGATGGTCATGAAACATAAGTATGTAAATGGAATGTAGCTAAGTTACTGAGTAGCCAAATGAGAACAACCCGACGAGTGCATATCCAACATGGTAAATGTTAGAGATGAGGTAGGGTTAGCTCACTTTGATTCTTGGAAACTACTTAGATCATCTAAATCACTTAAACAACCAAGTGACTTGACTAGACGAGTACATTCCAAACATGTATAGTGTTTAGAGACTTGGTGTAGTCTTGTTCACTTTGTTACTTGGAAGTTGTTTAGCGACTTGGATGGATTGACTAGGAGGTGTTTGAACCTCATAATTTCTAGATGGAATACCTTAACTCAAGCCTTACAACATGTAAATTAGTTAGGGAGAAGGTTTGGTGCAAGTTCACCCAAGAAAGACAAATAAAAGTTGAAGTACTTGAAAGTTTTAACAAAACATAATTTAAAACTGACTTTGGAGCCTCATATAAGTGATGTTACCACATTGTTACACCTTGGTGAACATTGAGTAATATCCTTGGAGGTTAGAATGAAAGAAGAAAATAATAACAAAGTTGAAGAACAAGGTCCAAAACTCAATGTTTCAGACTTGTGCACAATCTGCCAACACTTGGGAGTCTTGATGATTTATGAGAACTTAGGAGTGATTTGAGAGAGTATAAAGGGTTAGGAGAGTGTGGAGGAGGCGTATTTATAATGTCATTGTTAGGGTTAGTCATTAAGAGTGTTAGGTGGTGTTAGAGTGGTTGGGAGGTGAATTAACTCAAAATTCGAGAGCTGAAAAAGGGGCATGCTGCCAGACACCCTTACGGACCGTAAGGTCCTAGGCTTACAGTTCGTAAGCCTTCTCAGATTACCAAAATTACATTTTTAGTCCCTCTTTGTTATTAGTTAGGTTATATTATGCAACAACTTATAAGTTAATCATAAATTAGGGTTTAAGGGGTGGTGTTTAAGTATGTCGTAAGTGTAAGTATGATGTATGATTAATTGAATCCCAAATATCGAGTAAACATAAATGTGTGTCGGTTTTATATAAATTATATGTATTGAGTGATTGATTAGATGTTGTGCAAACATGATTAAACAAGATTGAAATAAAACATGATTTCCATTATGATCGAAGTTTTGAATTACAAGACTGAAATGAAGTACTGAAGGAGTAAGGTCCCAAAAACCTTGCTTCAAGTACTTGGGACCATACCGTAACTTCGTCACCAGACCCCTTTTAAGACCTTGCGCGACCGCGCACTGGTCCTACAAAGAGAACTTAGAAGGAAAATAATGATCAACACCTGCGCACCAAAAGGATAATAACAAATCCTTGCGCTTATCTCCCTAGCAGACAGGATAAAAATCCTAGCTAGTACTCCCGCATGAACAAGATCCAGATTTGGATAAAAATAACTTCTCTGATACCATACAATATACATAAAGAAGAGCCACACTGGATTATAGCTGTATTCGTCTAGAAAGCCCCATCGTGCACCACCAGTCGGTTATAACCGAATGGCCACTTGGCATCATCCCAGGCTCTCTCAAAGCCACGATGATGGCACGGAATTGAAGAGAAATCTGCACTTGCCCACTTTCCACGTGGCAACACCCCAACCGTTGATCGTGTGACAACCGTCACTTTTCCGTACATTCCGTACACTAATTAAACAGTAATCTGTGTTTTAATGACTGTGCACGATCTAGTTTACCAGACAAATAAATTTCTGAATTCCATGCAAGTGAATTCATGCACGATTTATACTACAAGAATTACTTTATGATAGCGTTGCGTCAAAAGTATTAGTAAACTCACCGGTAAGACACACTGTGTCAACAAAACTGCAGAAAGCAGTCAGACAATAGAATTGGAGCCTAGGTGTAGGTCCAGTGACAAGAATATATTAAAAACCCAAGAGCACATACAAGGGTTTATATATAGACATTACGAAAGCTAAAATACGCACTAAAAAGCACCCGAAACGCACTTTAAGTGCAGAATTTCAGTAAATTCAGCCCAAATCAGCTTTTAAACATATAAATATCATGCAAAATTTATGTTTCATTATCCAGAATACTTCCCCAAGTGTTGGGAATTGAAAGAGTTACAAAAAGATACTTGAAAGACAATAAACGGTGCAATTTAGCACTTTAACGAACCGGTACGTAACCGAACAACCGGACTTTACCCGGAGCACAAAAATATTGTCAAACACATTGTTTTTATTTTTCTGAGCTAGTTATGATCCCCGAGCATCATAACACACTATATAAATATCTAATAACTAAACCCCTAACTATATACTTGATTTCCAACCAAATCATGTAACTAGTAGTTGAAATATTACACTTACCCCCCCCCCCTTTGTTGGACGGTTAGGAGACAAGAATCCCACATGGGATTTCTTCCTTATATTTTACTAGATCTTGTTGGAGAATATTCCAACATTTATGCCATATGCCATTTAATTGTTGGAAAATAATATTTATAACCACAAGTTCATGCTTCATTCTCATACTTCACCATAAACACCCAACTCCTTCTTCTCTTCTCCATGGCTATGGCCCAAACGCCCATCTTTCACCCTTCACTTTTCAACTCCTTTCCATGTAATCTATGGTGATTCTAAGGTGTCTCGGGCCTAAGTAGGAAGGTTGCAAGCAACGAATCTTGAAGGACCTCTCTCATCTTCTTTTAACCACCACATTTCTTCACTTGAACTCTCCTAGCCTTGTGCTAGTGGTAAGAACTTAGATCCTTGCATTTTACATGTTGTTTAAGTGGTCAATGATGTTTAAAGATCAAAATGATAAGAACTCTAAAGAACCATAAACAAAGTCTTGAACATCAACTAACATAGTGATGAAGTATGGTTAAAATGATGATGAAATCATGATATACTTGTGTTATGTTGCTTGTTGAATGTTGTTTGCTAGTAGAAATGATATGGATTATCATATGGTCTTGCTAGAGCATGTTTAAAAACATGAACTAGCAAGATGAGAAAGAAAAAATGTGTTGGATGATGGAACCATCCACACATAAACTAAGAACTTGAATAAATAAATGTTTTCTTGAAAAATAAGGATCAAAGTAGATTACAATCTTGTAGATCTAAAGATCCATGAGTGGTTTTTCGAAAGAACCAAGTGCAAAGTATGAGTTTTGTCAAAACTTGGATCCTACATAAACTTAACACATTTTTAGTGGATAAACAAGGGTAGGAACACTTGTGTAATAAGAAAATTTCACGAGGAAATATTTCTAGAAAATATGACTAGAAGTTGTGAATATTCAAACTCGTTAAAAATAAAGTCTTTAAAGAACTAATCATATTTTTTTAAGGTAACAAGACTTACAAAGTATGCTAGTAAGTTACTACAAACTTTTATAAACTTTCAAGTTCATAAGTTTATAGTTTATGCTTGTTTTTTACTAGTTTGGTAAATAAAGATGGTATGTTGTTGATTGTTGATGATGTTTTAAAAGAAAATAAACACATGTTTTGAAAACATGGGAAACCTCCATTTTTAGGGGAAACTCTGCCAAAATTTTTATAAATTTTGACACTTAGAAAAATATAAGTTTGAGAAACTTATTCCCTAAAAATGTGTCTAAAAACATCTATCAAGGTTTCCCCAACTTTTGTGTTAAGAAATGAGGATTTCTTCAAGAATAAAAATGGATATTAAGTATGTATATTATGAGGAAAATATATATATTTTATCACCAATTTTTGTGCTAAGTGTATGTAGTATAGTATGTATTATACTTGATAGTATATTAGGACTTGAAGATACACTAAATACTCCTAAGGAGTGAAGATACAAAAATACACATACAACATACTTAGACAAATACAAGATACTTATATTTTTAACATAAGAACACATTTACAAAAGATAGTGACTTGTACTTGTGCGATACAAGTCTAGTGACTAACGTTAATAAAACACGTTTAGGTCACGACGCTAGATAAGCAAATTCGGTGAAGTTTACGACGCAGGAACGCAAAGTTGGGAGTTCATGCTCCCCCTTTTCTTTAACTGTTTTTGGTTTTATAACTCTCGGGGGTGAAATACATGTTACAAATAATACAATGTTTATAAATGGTATGATAACAAGAAGCACTCTTGGTGAAAACGAGTACCAAGTATGATGCGTTTTAAGAAATGCCTATGAAATACTAGATCATGTGAGCACAGACATAATACTAAAAATGCCATGAAGTCTTGGTGAAAACTAGTACCAAGCCATTAAAAACATTCATTAATTAGGGACGAGGGTTAGATCTAACGGGTACGGCCGAACCCCACTCATGGTCACAACTAGTACCTAGTAGTGCTTCGGAGTCCCAGTCGAGGTAAATCGACACAGTCGAGGTTAATGGACACAGTCGAGGGAAATTGACACAGTCGAGGTTAATCGACACAGTCGAGGAAAATCGACAAAGGTAGGAGCCATTACGAATGCTCCCTAGGAGTCATAACAAGTACTCCCATGTCCTTAAAGAGTCATAACAAGTACTCCCCATGTCCTCACATGCCTTAAAGTCTCTCAAAGAATTACAATAATACTTTATGGGTACAAGATTTGTACCACAAGAATACGTTATTGGAACAAGATTTGTATCACAAGAATACTTTATTTCACAAGAATACGTTATTTCACAAGAATACTTTATTTATACAAGATACATACCATGTTTCATACAAGGTATGCAAAACGCATGAACTCGCTCAACTTCTGTTGATGTTTTTCCAAAATTACATGTATTTCAGGTGACAGGATGGATCTTGGGCGCGGGTGTCGTAACTAGAAGTAGACTTTAAGTTTAGATGTCATCCACTTTTGTTGAATTGTAACCTAGACGAAGGTTGTGTTTTTAAAACTTAAATAATAAGTATTTGTAATACTCAAATTTTCATGAATGGATGAACATCGCTTTGATCATGTAGTTGTTTATTACGGTTGAATGCAATGATATTAAACCAGTCACACATCATACGCTTCCGCAAAAGTCAGGGTGTGACAGTTTGGTATCAGAGCTTCGATTGTAGTGAACTAGGATTCCTTCTCGAGTCTAGACTACAATCACTAGAGTTCTCTCATGAAAACATTTTACAAAAAGGTTTTCATTGCATTCACGTAAGCGCCAAGATCCACGAGTCAAACACTTTTCAAAAAGAGACAAGGCAAGGACATTAGTAGGGAATACCCTCAAGATAAGGTGCCAATTAAGGCATAGTCTACACAAGTTAGACTTGCCAAAAATAAAATACACTCTTGGTGATCACTAGTACCAAGTAGTGTTTTTGTCGTAAATCGACAACTAGAAAAATGACCCCCCCCCCCCAAACGAGAGTTATACGTGATATAATACATCAAATTGCTTGTTTATGCTAAGTAACATATTTGCTATTCATATACATGCATACGAATAAGTGTACGGAATGATTATTGAACTGAATAAGATACTTTCGACCCCGACTCCTATTACTGTACGTAACTCGCACGATGAAGCTATCGACCTCGCGTTCATTGCAAGGCTCATGACTGGAGCGATTATCAAACAAGATTCTGAGCTTGCTTCCGTAGGAAATGGCTGCTCTTCTCTCTCGATCGTGAAGGTGCCTGACTACGGTGATGATGACGAGGCAGAGGCGGAAACCTTGAACGAATTCTCAATCAACGGGACGAGATTCCTGCGGCTTATGTGAAGCAAGATTGACGACATGCTTGACCAGAAAAAAGAAGATGAAGTATTCATCTTGAAGGTGCCCCTCTAACTACTAGGAATTCTCTCTATTCCTATCCCATCTAATCATCGTGCCTATACGCGCGTAACAATAACAAGTGTTAGCGCGTCGACCACCGCAAAGGTCCTTTCCATGACAGAGGTATAAGCACAGTAGTGTCCCCTCCTTGATTGATCATCTGCTTGGACGAGAGAAAATTGGGGTAACTGTGCAAGACAATTTATTATTACGGGGGCCCACGTAATAACGACTTGTAGTGCACAGAAATCCTGGTGGACTCTGCGGGTCGAGCTAATGAAAACTACACAAAATTTATCTATAGGTGTTCACACCTTCATATGGTGGAACAATACCTAGACCAGTGCTTTAGCAATTTATGAAGTAGGAAACCTGTCTCGCCTACTTCGTGTCTACATGTATACGAGACGATATCTAAACAAGTGAAGATGGATGACATTCGAAAAGATTTAGTGACGTTACACTCTCTATCACCCCTACATAAACAACCCCATCTCTGGGAAAATATACACATCAGTAAAGCTAAAGACCTAAGAAAACCAATGTAGCAGGAAATAACTAAAACATGAATGACCAAGGCAATGTAGCCTCGAGTCCATTTTTCCATTACAAACAATAAGCCAAGTTGACAAGCCTATGTGAAGGCTCGGTAATTGTTTCCTCGCTCATACATTGTTGATTATATATACATGTGAAATTGGGTGATTACATGATGGCTTACGGTGCTATGTACCTCATAGACAATTATGGAATATTGTCTAACCTACTTCATACCTTTTGACAGAAGAGAATGCCACCCAGACGTGACACAAACACCAGTACGTTACCAAGAACAGAAGTTGAGCTTCAAGAACGAATCTCACAGGCAATTACACGACATGAAGCCCTCCGCTCCGAACACAGCGGTGGCACTTCCAGAAATAACCCTCCAACTGGCTGTACCTATAAACAATTCCTAGACTGCAAGCCATTGAATTTTGATGGCACAGGAGGTGCCGTTGCATTTGTTCGTTGGCCAGAAAAGACTGACTCCATTCTAAGAATGAGTAACTGTTCACCTCAACAGAGTGTTACCTATATCTCAGGGTTGTTTTTGGATGGCGCACTCTCCTGGTGGAACCTTCAGGTTCAAACCCTTGGTGCAGATGCTGCTTATGCACTAAGCTGGGACGAGCTCAAGGAAATGATGGAAAAGAAATACTGTTCTAGGGCTGAAATCCAGAGGCTTGAGGTGGAGTTCTGGAATTTGAAAATGGACGGACCGAAGATTCCTGAATACGTCCAACGATTTCACGACTTGTCTAGGGTCGTCCCCTACTTAGTCAAGCCAGAATTCAAGAGAATTGAACGATTCATTTGGGGACTTGCACCTCAGATCAGGAGCTTGGTTACTACCTCAAGGCCTCCAATTATCGCAGAGGCTATCGATTTAAGCGTTACGCTTACTGAAGAAGCTCTACGTGCGGGAAAATTTTCGGAATCTGAGAATAACAAGAAAGAGACTCATGTGGAGTCATCAGGCAATAAGAAAAGGAAGTCTTCGAACCTAAAGGTGGGCACACAAGTCAGCTATGGAAGCTCTAAAGCAAACAAAAGAAAGAAAGTGAATCCGCCGCATGGCAGAAAAACTGATGGAGCCGCTAATAAGGCCGGTGGTAAAGCTTACTCGGGGACTAAGCCAAGGTGCGGGGAATGCAACTTTCACCATGAAGATCGATATCTGAGGCCTAAGTGCGGAAAATGTGGAAAAGAAGGGAACAACAAGGACGCCTGTTGGGCGAAGAACCCAGATGGAAGAAATAAGAGAATACCAGGTTGCTACAGATGTGGTAAAGCAGGGCACTTTAGGAAAGATTGCCCTGGGAAGAAACAAGCAAGGAAGGGTTTTCATGATTGAAACTCGTGAAGCATGCCAGGATCCAGATGCGGTTACGGGTGCGTCCCCTATTAACCAACCCTATGCATCTACTTTTAATTAATACTGGCATCAATTTTAACCTTGCATGCCTAAAACTTAAGAAACTGCTTGGCCTAGTTTCAAGTAGAATAGACGTCCCGTATTCTTTAGAAATGAGCATATAGAAGGCTAGTTTAAGCAGACGAAGCAAGTAAGGAATTATATTCTAGGAACTCGGAAGGCCGGAACCTTCTGTTACCATTAACTTGAGAAGTCATGATATGATAGTCAGCATGGATTGGATATCCAAGTATAAAGCCTGAAAACATCCCCGTTATGGAAGAAATTCCAAAAGTCTTTTTCTGAAGATTTGCCAGGAACGCCCCTCCGCAAGCGACAAGAGGAACCTCGTGCCAGGAGCGGCACCAGTACCGAATGACGCCATACCGACTAGCTTCGTCCGTGAAGTACGAGCCCCCGATATAACTGCAAGAGCTGCTAGACAGAGGAAATTAAGGTCATGATGCCCTTAGTTAGGGGTGTGCAAAAAAACGAATTAACCTACCCATAACCGAAATAACCGAAAAAACCAACCGAAAAAACCGAACCGAATGGAAAACCGATGGGTTGGTTTTTAATTTTTTGAAAACCGATAATCATGGGTCGGTTATGGTTTTCTACATTTCCATAACCGCTATAACCGAACCGACCCGCTAGTTAGTAAAGTCATGTATAATTGACCAATATAACAGACCCATATGCATAACCGATCCAATCTTATATATTAATCAAATAAAACCCAATAAAATAACCCCAATAAACCTAATAAAATAATCCCTAGAGGAATACCAAAGGACCACCAAAATTAAACCCAATAATCCGATTCCCTTATTCCAAAATCCAAAGTACTGTTTTTCTTTTGTCAAAAGGACGGATCTTTACCATCATACCAAGAGTTTCTGTTAGTAATAATCTTAACAAGAAACCACAAAGGAATATATGTATATTGTTACTATATCAATTCAAGAGTATATATATGTTATAATCACTTTGACAATATTGTTTTGAGCTAAATTTAGCTAGGCCCAAGTTCATGGTTAACCGACCCATAACCGACTACCATAACCATCAAAACCGCCATAACCGAAACCGCCATAACCGAGCGGTTATGGTTATGACTTTTCAATAACCGACATATCGGTTATGGTTATGGTTATGACCAAAAACCGACCCAAACCGACCCATGCACACCCTACCCTTAGTTAAGGACACGAGGAGAAAGTTGACAATTCCATTTCGCATAAATTCCAGAGAATTGAGAACCAGAATCCCTTGCCAAGGACTGATAACGTGAACAGACAAATCGTCAGGCTATAGTTACCACTCAAAGATCAACATGAGGACAAGATGTCCTCCACTGTGAATACAAGAGGAAATACCCCTAACACGACCTTTAGGACTCGCTTCGAGCATTACGAGTTCCTTGTCGTATCATTTGGCTTAACACATGCATCGACAATATTCATGGACCTCATGAATCAAACGTGTAAGCCATACCTGGATAGATCATGATTACATTTAGTGACTACATTCTTATATGGCCAACGACCAAGGGAGGTCGTGAGCAACAGCTGCAATTTACCTTGCAACTCTTAGAGAAAAGGAACAGATACGTGCTATGACGACAGAAAGCGGATTTCGAATTCGCGAAGTGAGAACTTTAAGATACATGGTGGATAAGAACGAAATTCATGCCACCCCTGCAACCAAGAGCTAAGGAGCTAGAGTTGCAATTATGTGACGTTTCTCGACGAAGTCTCGACTGCACGTCGATGCGACAAGACCACAACATTGCATAAGCGGCACATTGATTAAGGAACCATAAGAAGAAACCTTGAGCTAGATACAGTAATTGTGCGCCGCAAACTTGACGTCACTACCTGAAAGAAAACGCTGCACGACCTTTACTGAACACAAGGGTTGCAGCACACCGTTGATCGTGAAAACTTGAATATTAACATAGATAGACTAAGCTACTGAACGACGCAGACTGTATGAACACGATACATGCTTGTGTGATAAACTTTGATAAAAAGCTGGGACACCCACTTGCCTTTAGTGGAGCCTTCCTACAACAGTATTTATCACACCGCCGTTTAAACCACTTCGTGTGAAGCTTCAGATGGAACATAATAAGTCAATCTCCGTCGTGTCGAACGGAGACCAGAGATAAACCATCTACTGGCCCAAGATAGCCCACGAGAAACTAGAGACAAGATCGTTCAGATATGTGATCATAACAAGACAACCTGCGGGATACAACAAGATTGCGTCGATGAACGGCGAAAATTGTAGGAATTTGGAATAAGAAGTATGGCTTTATTGAGAGCCTCGCCTAGAGAAGGCGTGATGTGATTTGGAAAACGTAAAGGTTGGACCCCGATGTAGGGATCAGAACCATTGTTCACATGATGAAACTTCCAGAAAAGATCCGTAGTGATCGCGACACATTCCATGTGTCTAGAGGAGTCCGACTCAAGGAATAGTCGTAGTTCCCACAAATAAGATTCACGTCAATGACTAACGACAAAATTACTATAAAACCTGTTAAGGTTTTGGACCAAGAGTCCACAGTACTATAAAACCTGTTAAGGTTTCGGACCAAGAGTCCACAGTACTATAAAACCTGTTAAGGTTACGGACCAAGAGTCTACAAGACACAGAAGAGACATAATTGATTTACTTGAGTACGATAGAATTCAAAACATGACCCAGAGTACATGGGAACATGAAGACAAGTCATGAATCTAAGTGACCATATTTGATTCACAACTCCCCTGCGACCGATGGCATCGCTAAAATTTCGGGACGAAATTCTTTTAACGGGGGGAGACTGTGACAACCGTCACTTTTCCGTACATTTCGTACACTAATTAAACAGTAATCTGTGCTTTAATAGCTGTGCACGATCTAGTTTACCAGACAAATAAATTTTTGAATTCCATGCAAGTGAATTCATGCACGATTTATACTACAAGAATTACTTTATGATAGCGTTGCGTCAAAAGTATTAGTAAACTCACCGGTAATACACACTGTGTCAACAAAACTGCAGAAAGCAGTCAGACAATAGAATTGGAGCCTAGGTGTAGGTCCAGTGACAAGAATATATTAAAAATCCAAGAGCACATACAAGGGTTTATATATAGACATTACGAAAGCTAAAATACGCACTAAAAAGCACCCGAAACGCACTTTAAGTGCAGAATTTCAGTAAATTCAGCCCAAATCAGCTTTTAAACATATAAATATCATGCAAAATTTACGTTTCATTATCCAGAATACTTCCCCAAGTGTTGGGAATTGAAAGAGTTACAAAAAGATACTTGAAAGACACTAAACGGTGCAATTTAGCACTTTAACGAACCGGTACGTAACCGAACAACCGGACTTTACCCGGAGCACAAAAATATTGTCAAACACGTTGTTTTTATTTTTCTGAGCTAGTTATGATCCCCGAGCATCATAACACACTATATAAATATCTAATAACTAAACCCCTAACTATATACTTGATTTCCAACCAAATCATGTAACTAGTAGTTGAAATATTAAACTTACCCCCCCCCCCCCCTTGTTGGACGGTTAGGAGACAAGAATCCCACATGGGATTTCTTCCTTATATTTTACTAGATCTTGTGGGAGAATATTCCAACATTTATGTCATTTGTCATTTAATTGTTGGAAAATAATACTTATAACCACAAGTTCATGCTTCATTCTCATACTTCACCATAAACACCTAACTCCTTCTCTTCTCCATGGCTACGGCCCAAACACCCCTCTTTCACCCTTCACTTTTCAACTCCTTTCCATGCAATCTATGGTGATTCTAAGGTGTCTCGGGCCTAAGTAGGAAGGTTGCAAGCAACGAATCTTGAAGGACATCTCTCATCTTCTTTTAACCACCACATTTCTTCACTTGAACTCCCCTAGCCTTGTGCTAGTGGTAAGAACTTAGATCCTTGCATTTTACATGTTGTTTAAGTGGTCAATGATGTTTAAAGATCAAAATGATAAGAACTCTAAAGAACCATAAACAAAGTCTTGAACATCAACTAACATAGTGATGAAGTATGGTTAAAATGATGATGAAATCATGATATACTTGTGTTATGTTGCTTGTTGAATGTTGTTTGCTAGTAGAAATGATATGGATTATCATATGGTCTTGCTAGAGCATGTTTAAAAACATGAACTAGCAAGATGAGAAAGCAAAAATGTGTTGGATGATGGAACCATCCACACATAAACTAAGAACTTGAATAAATAAATGTTTTCTTGAAAAATAAGGATCAAAGTAGATTATAATCTTGTAGATCTAAAGATCCATGAGTGGTTTTTCGAAAGAACCAAGTGAAAAGTATGAGTTTTGTCAAAACTTTGATCCTACATAAACTTAACACATTTTTAGTGGATAAACAAGGGTAGGAACACTTGTGTAATAAGAAAATTTCACAAGGAAATATTTCTAGAAAATATGACTAGAAGTTGTGAATATTCAAACTCGTTAAAAATAAAGTCTTTAAAGAACTAATCATATTTTGTTAAGGTATCAAGACTTACAAAGTATGCTAGTAAGTTACTACATACTTTTATAAACTTTCAAGTCCATAAGTTTATAGTTTATTGTTGTTTTTTACTAGTTTGGTAAATAAAGATGGTATGTTGTTGATTGTTGATGATGCTTTAAAAGAAAATAAACACATGTTTTGAAAAGATGGGAAACCTCCATTTTTAGGGGAAACTCTGCCAAAATTTTTATAAATTTTGACACTTAGAAAAATATAAGTTTGAGAAACTTATTCCCTAAAAATGTGTCTAAAAACATCTATCAAGGTTTCCCCATCTTTTTGTGTTAAGAAATGAGGATTTCTTCAAGAATAAAAATGGATATTAAGTATGTATATTGTGAGGAAAATATATATATTTTATCACCAATTTGTGTGCTAAGTGTATGTTGTATAGTATGTATTATACTTGATAGTGTATTAGGACTTGAAGATACACTATATACTCCTAAGGAGTGAAGATACAAAAATACACATACAACATACTTAGACAAATACAAGATACTTATATTTATTATTGAGAAAATAATATAAGTAAGATACATAGTTAAAAATATAAATTATTTTTAACATAAGAACACATTTACAAAAGATAGTGACTTGTACTTGTGCGATACAAGTCTAGTGACTAACGTTAATAAAACACGTTTAGGTCACGACGCTAGATAAGAAAATCCGGTGAAGTTTATGACGCAGGAACGCAAAGTTGTGAGTTCATGCTCCCCCTTTTCTTTAACTGTTTTTGGTTTTATAACTCTCGGGGGTGAAATACATGTTACAAATAATACAATGTTTATAAATGGTATGATAACAAGAAGCACTCTTGGTGAAAACGAGTACCAAGTATGATGCGTTTTAAGAAATGCCTATGAAATACTAGATCATGTGAGCACAGACATAATACTAAAAATGCCAAGAAGTCTTGGTGAAAATTAGTACCAAGCCATTAAAAACATTCATTAATTAGGGACGAGGGTTAGATCTAACGGGTACGGCCGAACCCCACTCATGGTCACAACTAGTACCTAGTAGTGCTTCGGAGTACCAGTCGAGGTAAATCGACACAGTCGAGGTTAATCGACACAGTCGAGGGAAATTGACACAGTCGAGGTTAATCGACACAGTCGAGGAAAATCGACAAAGGTAGGAGCCATTACGAATGCTCCCTAGGAGTCATAACAAGTACTCCCATGTCCTTAAGGAGTCATAACAAGTACTCCCCATGTCCTCACATGCCTTAAAGTCTCTCAAAGAATTACAATAATACTTTATGGGTACAAGATTTGTACCACAAGAATACGTTATTGGAACAAGATTTGTATCACAAGAATACTTTATTTTACAAGAATACGTTATTTCACAAGAATACTTTATTTATACAAGATACATACCATGTTTCATACAAGGTATGCAAAACGCATGAACTCGCTCAACTTTTGTTGATGTTTTTACAAAATTACATGTATTTCAGGTGACAGGATGGATCTTGGGCGCGGGTGTCGTAACTAGAAGTAGACTTCAAGTTTAGATGTCATCCACTTTTGTTGAATTGTAACCTAGACGAAGGTTGTGTTTTTAAAACTTAAATAATAAGTATTTGTAATACTCAAATTTTCATGAATGGATGAACATCGCTTTGATCATGTAGTTGTTTATTACGATTGAATGCAATGATATTAAACCAGTCACACATCTTACGCTTCCGCAAAAGTCAGGGTGTGACAGATCGAGATCGCGATCCGTGTGCTCACACACTCGTTAACGATTAACGGAGGGAAAAAATAACCGCTTACGGAAGAAGCACTTTCCGTCAACTTTTCACCAACAGGTTTTCCCGCCCAAATTTGGCTTTAAATAGAAGGATAATTCAGGTATAATTCTCAAGTTACATTCACTTCACTTCTTCTTCTTCTTCTTCTTCTTCATCAAAACCTGTACTTATTTTCACGCCGGAGGGTGGTCACGGAGAGAACCTCCATTCTCCCCGTGGCGAGTCTAACGGCTGTTGTTTTGCAGTGATTGTTGGAGAAAGAAGATCATTCACCCACGAGTCGTACGAGGAGATTTAATCCCTTTTATGCAGATTCAAACCCCCTGGTTCAGTTGATCCCTGTCAATTAAACCAGTGTTTCTTCATTGGCGCCCACCGATTTCTCAGTTTTATTTCATTTCTTCTCGTTTCAATTCGTTTTCTCTTAATTCTCTATTTCATATGGCAGAGAACTCGTCAATTCACCCATCAGGTCCTCGATCTGAAGTCAAGGGTACTATAACCCAAGATATCCAGATCGACAGAATCATGGGCAACGAAGAAAGCAACATAAGTTATCTGGAGGAAAAAGGCTCCATGGTACAAACAGGAGTTCATAATCGCCCAGATCTACTCCCAGAGGAAACTCCAGAGTACTGGTTCACCCAGTTCCAGAATTCCATGAACCAAATTTTTGCACAAAACGACAGATCTGAGTTATTATACAGCAGATCTGATACTCAAAAAATAAGCAAGGGGAAAATCGGCACTGCAACATTGGACCCACAGTCAGCCCGTCAGTGGGACAGCCAATTCAGTAGCCAAAAGGATGCGGCACAAAATTTAGAAGATACCAATCACCAGGGAGTCAAACCAAGGCAGATAAATATGGTACAAGGAGGTCCCTCACGTAGGTTGAACAAACGGAGCCATAATCAGCATTGGCGAGAGCAACAAGTAGTCTTCCCTGTTGTCCCCGGAGGTCCTCAGGAAGAACATCCAGTAATTATCACCGGTATCTTCGGCCATTACTGAACTAATTATATGTTCATAGATCCAAGAAGTTCAATGGATATAATCTATGAACAATGTTTCAAACAACTCGACCCAGAAGATAAGGCACGCTTAAAACCAGTCGATTTTCCTCTCACTGGTTTCTTCAACGAAGTTGTCTTTCAGCTGGGTCAAATCTCTTTTCCTGTGACTCTCTCAGATGGCGAACACTCGCGTACTATCACAGTTAATTTCATGGTTATGCCAACAATGTCGCGACATGATGTACTCCTGGGGAGGCGATCTTAGAGAGAATTCAGCATGATTACCTCCATACCGCAAGCCGGGTGTGGTTTTCTGACTGAGACCGGGGTAGCAATTTTATATTCCAGCAAGGAAGTTATGTATGTGGAAGATGAACCACCAGCAAAGGTTGCCAAACCCTCAACATCAAGAGAACCAGAAAAATGGGTTCTCAACGAAGAGCATCCAGAACAAACTATCTTGTTAGGGCACGCCATCTCCTCGGCAATCCGAATAAAGTTGAAGGAATTACTCTCCAACAATATGTACATCTTCGCCTGGTCCCCAGCGGACATGACTGGAGTACCACGAGACCTAGCGCAACACTGTTTAAATGTCCAACCTTCAGCAGAACTCATCGCGCAAGGAAGGTGCAGCCTCAGCACAGAAAAAGCAGAAGCAATGAACGAGCAAGTAACAGAATTGCTTAACACTGGGATCCTGTGCGAAGTCCAGTACCAAACCTGGGTAGCCAACCCAGTAAAGGTACAAAAACACAATGGCGGGTGGCGCATGTGTGTCGACTTCAAAGACCTCAACAAAGCCTGCCCGAAAGACTGTTATGCACTCCCGGAAATAGACAAGAAAGTCGACTCTCTAGCATCCTTCCACTGGAAGTGTTTTCTAGATTGTTATAAAGGCTACCATCAAGTACAAATGAAAGAGGAAGATGAAGATAAACGGCCTTCCGTATAGATAATGGTATCTTCTGCAATATAAAAATGCCTTTTGGTCTCCGCAACGTGGGGGCTACTTACCAACGCTTGATGGATAAAGTATTTGGGGAAGACATCGGGAAAACAGTGGAAGTTTACATGGATGACCTCATCATCATGAGCCAAGAAGAAGAGACCATGCTCGCGAACATTTAGCGCACGTTTGACTCTTTGCGCAGCGTCAATCTAAAACTGAACCCAACAAAGTGCTCATTCGGAATAGAGGAAGGCAAATTTCTAGGGTTCATAGTAACCAGAGACGGTTTCAAGGTCAACCCGAAGAAAGTAGAGGCCATCCAACTAATTCCGTCACCAGCAACAGTTAAAGAAATGCAACGAGTCGCAGGTCGATTAGCGGCACTAAACAGATTCTTGGCAAATCACGCCGCAAAATCTTATCCGTTCAATAGCACATTGCGCAATTGCGCCAAGAAGAGCCATTTTCAATGGACACCAGAAGCGGAGAAAGCCATCAAACAAATGAAGGAATGTCTGATCCAGTTACCAACTTTAACAGCGCCACGGGAGGAAGAGCCGCTAATCCTATATCTGTCCGCAGCGGAAGTAGCAGATGGCGCGGTATTAATGGTAGAAAGAGATGGAATTCAAACTCCAATATACTACATTAGTAAGATGCAAACTGGCCTAGAGATACGCTACTCTATGATAGAAAAACTCGTCCTCGCACTGGTACACGCGTCACGAAGACTGCACCGGTATTTCTCTAGTCATGTTATTACAGTACTCACTAATTATCATCTGGGACAAATTCTGTCTAAACCCGATGTCGCGGGGCGTTTGGCCAAATGGGCCATCGAGCTAGGAGGATACAACATCCTATACAGACCCAGCAATTAAAGGATAAGTATTAGCAGACTTCGCCACCGAAGTTCCTATAAATACAAGAATGTGAGGCAATCCAAAACCCTACTCCAGTCTTCGACGATAGGGTTTGGACGCTACACACAGACGGTGCCTCCAACGATGATGGTGCAGGCGCAGGCATTCGACTGGTTAGCCTGGACAACCATGAGCTCACATACACGATATGCCTAGACTTCAAAAGTACAAACAATGAGGCAGAATGCGAAGCATTTCTTGCGGGCCTCCGTCTGGCACTTAAAATGGGGGCAAAAAACCTCGAAGCACACGTCGATTCCAAGCTAGTGGCGGAGCAAGTCAATGGTCACTACGATGCTAAAGGCGAAGCGATGGCTTTATATTTGGAGCAAGCACGAATGCTTATGAACCAGTTCCAAACATTCAAGATGGTCCATATCAATAGAGGTGAAAATAAACATGCAGACGGACTAAGCAAACTGGCAGCCACCAGTTTCAAACATCTTGCGAAGGAAGTCCGCATTGAGGTATTATCTAACCCATCCATCCCCCTAAGGCAAGTAAACATCACCGAGATCGGGGATCCATCCTGGATGTCCCCGATTATTACATACTTGCAGCATAGCAAACTGCCAGAAGGAAAAGCGGAGGCTAGAAAAATCCAGCACAAAGCACTGAACTATGAAATGGCAGACGGTATCTTATACCGGAAATCATTCATGGGTCTACTTCTACGTTGTGTCGATAAGACGGATGCGCAATATTTAGTTAGAGAAATTCACGAAGGATTATGTGGGATTCACGCCGGACCAGGCATGGTAGTGGCGAAGATCATGAATGCAGGCTATTATTGGCCAGGAATGCATGTGGACGCAGTAGAACTATTGCGCAAGTGCGCAGCATGTCAGCGCCATGCACCAAAGACTCTCCGTCCGAAAAATCCCCTAGTTTCGGTCACCTCGGCCTGGCCTTTTCAATAGTGGGCTATCGACCTGGTCGGACCATTCCCCGACGCGCCAGGCGCAGTCAAATTCATCGTAGTAGCAGTGGACTACTTCACCAAGTGGGTGGAGGCTAAGGAGTTAGCATCCACTACAGCAATGGTAATCCGCTAGTTCATATGGGAACATATTATCTGTCGATTCGGGTTGCCATTACGCATTATTTCCAATAACGGCACGAACTTCGCATCGGAAGACTTCCAGAAATGGTTTAGGGAAATGAACATCGAGCACAGCTTCGCCTCTGTGGCACACCCATAAGCGAACGAACAGGTTGAAAGAGTGAATAAACAAATAGTGGATGGCATCAAGGCAAGGCTAGGGACTGCGCATAGGGGATGGGTAGACGAACTTCCTAGCATCCTATGGGCCCATCGCGCCATGCCAAAAACCAATACATGCGAAACCCATGTTCAGCCTTGTATATGGTTTAGAGGCAGTAATACCAGCGGAAATCGGTCTTCCATCACCACGCATGATCGCCATGGAAAAACAGGATAACGAATGGGAGCGAAGAATTGATCTGGACCTTCTCGAGGAAAGGCGCGAGAACGCAGCCATCGCAGAAGCCAGGTATAAATCAAAATTAGAAAAATATTACAATGCGCGCGTCCGTGTATGCACCTTCATCCCAGGAGATTTTGTCCTGCGCAACAACGAAGCGTCTAATGCAGAAAAACCAGGGAAACTAGCACCCAAATGGGAAGGACCGTACATCATCCATGAAGTCCTGGGCAAAGGAGCGTATACCTTAAAAAGGCTTGATGGAACATACGTGCCTCGCACCTGGAACGCACAGCAGCTGCGCAGGTGTTACATGTGACCAATCAAGCCATCCGGCGCAAAAAAAGCCAGCCACTTGCGCAAGCAACGTAATTATTCTAATTATTCACTTTGTATCCATCGGCCCCGCGCCTTATCAATACAAAGCTTATCCTTATATGTTTTATTGTTTATTACAAAGTGCATGTAATTCCTTTTGGTACGCGTGAAAACGCTATAGTAAAACATTGTAAGTCTCATGAACGGTCTAACGGACACAAATCCTGCGGACAGTCCAGACCTACGTTCACACGTGAGCGCAATACCATCCTCATTCGCTTTACCTAAACAAAGTAATTATACACATGCAACATATTGTAATTCAAACATAACTTATATTTAGCCACTGGTGCGCCACGCGCAATAAAAACATATATGCACAACAGTGCATCAAAAAGTTACTTATGCAACAAAGCACATTAACAAAATTTACAAAACACGGCAGTGTATCAAAACATTAGATGCAAAATAAAAACACTACACACCAGGGAACATATCCAAAACACCCAACGTGGTGTGCAGTACTTCACCATAGCAGGTAATAGGATGAGGATCAACAATCCAAGGGTTTACACCATCCCCATCACTCGCAGCAGGAGCAACCACATGCTCACCGGTCGGAATCTCGGTCGGAGGGGCTGAACAGGAACCACGGCGACGTCGGCCTCTCCAATCAGCCGAAAATGCTCGAGTTACGGCATATGCCAACAGTCTGGTAACCCCCTCGTTATTATCATCTACAGAATGAGAGAGGGCAGGATTCCTTGAAGACTCCGGGAGAACAGCTCTACGAACACCTCTGTCTCCGACAACAGTTCCAGACGACAAGCCGGAAAGGAGAAGCAGACCGTCAGCAGAATCAAGAACCTTGAGAATTTCGGAAATCCTCCGACGTCGACATCGTCGCCTAGCCCTCATTTTTTCCGAATTGGGAAAAATATTCACACACTAAGAATGATTATATAAGCCAGAAAGTTAACGTCAGGATTGAAAAAGGGACTTGTGATGATTGAGTGTCAAATCACTCCCCTTAGAAACGGCTCTGCCACTGCAATCTTCATATCACATTAAATGATCTCTGACAGGCCCGCACATATTCCCAAGACTACAGTTCAGTAAGAAGATGAAGAGGAAATATAAAATACATTTTTACGATGATGTAAACAGCAGTGAGCTCATAATTAAAAAGAGCTTCTCAAGTGAACAGTTCAGAATAAAGGAAAAATACAAATATCTTCTCCACGAAGATTTCCATTTTTTCTAAAGTTAAGATTTTCAAAAATCAAAATCATGAGCAAGAGTACCTTCCCCAAGAAGATTACCCATTTTCGCGCCAAAAACTCTACAGTAAAAAGCACCCATTTCTCATAGTCCAGTGCTCCACTTATTTTCATAAGAGCAACACTAGACTGGGGGGAGTTGAAGGGGTAAGGTCCCAAAAACCTTGCTTCAAGTACTTGGGACCATACCGTAACTTCGTCACCAGACCCCCATTAAGACCTTGCGCGGCCGCGCACTGGTCCTACAAAGAGAACTTAGAAGGAAAATAATGATCAACACCTGCGCGCCAAAAGGAGATTAACAAATCCTTGCACTTATCTCCCTAGCAGACAGGATAAAAATCCTAGCTAGTGCTCCTGCATGAACAAGATCCAGACTTGGATAAACATAACTTCTCTGATACCATACAATATACATATAGAAGAGCCACACAGGATTAGAATTGTATTCTTCTAGAAAGCCCCATCGTGCACCACCAGTCGGTTATAACCGAATGGCCACATGGCATCATCCCAGGCTCTCTCAAAGCCACGATGATGGCACGGAATTGAAGAGAAATCTGCACTTGCTCACTTTCCACGTGGAAACACCCCAGCCTTTGATCGAGATCGTGATCCGTGTGCTCACACACTCGTTAACGATTAACGGGGGGAAAAAATAACCGCTTACAGAAGAAGCACTTTCCGTCAACTTTTCACCAACAGGTTTTCCCGCCCAAACTTCGGCTATAAATAGAAGGATAATTCAGGTATAATTCTCAAGTTACATTCACTTCACTTCTTCTTCTTCATCAAAACCTGTACTTATTCTCACGCCGGAGGGTGGTCACGGAGAGAACCTCCATTCTCCCCGTGGCGAGTCTAACGGCTGTTGTTTTGCAGTGATTGTTGGAGAAAGAAGATCATTCACCCACGAGTTAAACGAGGAGATTTAACCCCTTTTATGCAGATTCAAACCCTCTGTTTCAGTTGATCCCGGTCAATTAAACCAGTGTTTCTTTAAGTACGAATACATACTTTCTAAAAATAGAAACATGAAGATACGAAATGTTACATTTAAACACCATAACAAATTAGTATATTAAAAAATATTAGTGAACATAACAAAAGTTATTGAAGAAAAATTAAGTTGGTAAAAAACTTATTAGGTTAAAAACGTATATTATATTTGATACAATTGTTGGGATTGAACCCTATCAGAGGAACAGATAATTAAAGCCAAAACTGGATCAGAGCAGTGGATCCAGAATAAGCAGTAGTTTACACTTGCTTTCCCCTTGACAGTGGATATTTATCAGCTGATGAACCTTAAGTACTGCTCAAAAGAACAACTGATGATCCAAACGCTGATATAATCCTAAAGACTGCTGAAGACAAACTCTGTCGCTCTATCTACTGATGTCTCTTAAGTGCTGCTGAAGACACAAACACTGCTCATTCAAGGACTGATCACCTTTGAAGAAAGCACTGATGTTGTTGTTGAGCATCAGTGCTTAGGCTATAACAGTGGAACGTGAAGCAGTTGTTTTCTCATGTTTTGTATTTTATTTACAATCAGTTGTTAGGACATCAGTAGTTGTGTAAGGACAGTAGATACAGGTTGTTAGGCTGTTAGACGTCGCTTTCATGGTGACGTCAGCTGAGATACCTCAGTGGTTTGGTTTGCCTATAAATGTAACAGTACCCTGTACTGTTACATTTGATTGACTGAGTGGGTTCTTCTCCTCATGTCTAATCCTTTCATCTTGTGTGCAACCAACCTTGGGGCATTAGGCTGAGGGGGAGTATAGTTTGTAAGCATATCTGTAATCTTTTGCTTTGATTTGTAAATCTTTTGACTCTATGAGAAGCAATTGTTTATCAAACTATTTTCTCCTTTGATTGTGTTTACAAAGTTTGTCTTCATTTCCGCTGCACTTTACATTTTCATATTCACGAATTGTTCAAAACATACAAACAAACACAATCATGAGAGCCTCCGATCCTAACAATTGGTATCAGAGCTCGGACAGTCAAATTCGATCTAACAATCAATTTGACATAACAGTTCGGCTCAAAATTCATTGATACTAAGGTTGGTTGTATTTTGTTGAAAAACAGAGTATCGATTAAATCATGTTCAAAATGATTATTCAAAATCTCTGTAAATCAACCAAGATGTCATATAACACACAAATTTCACACAACAGGTGATATCATGCAAAAGTCACCCATAGCTTTCAGATCTGTGAACATAATTGTCAAATTATGGGATTGTTTTATATTTTTCAATATTGATTTCAACTGTTGTTTTGATATTTGTGATGTTTTCATTAAATACTAAAGTACAAACCTCAGATTAACAAAACCTATGTTCATAAAAGCATTGTTGTTTTGTTAACACTATTAGAGGGAAATTAAAACTTTAGTTATTTAGATCTTATGTGTTGAAAACAGGTTGAGTTCCTAAAAAGGACAAAATCAACTATGTTCAAATACATTAAGAAAACAAGGGTCAACATAGTCCGCATCATATGTAATGTGAGATTGGATGAAAAACTTGTGAAAACATGATCAAGTCTCTCAAAACATTACTGTAAAATGATTTTGGACTAATATTCACAAAAACTCAGAAGTGTGTTTATCTCAAAACTTTAGAAGTCCAAAGAAAAGAGTATAAACATAAAACACTTATGGGTCAAAGTTTAGGGTAATAATGGTCGTTAAGCAACTATGTGCATTCATCTGTTCAGAAAAAGGTTTTTATGCCAGTAAATGAACTCCAAAGAGGACTAGACAAATGGTTAAAAACATATCCATGTGTCCTCAGGTTTGCAATCAACTGACAAAGAAAATGGTACCAAACAGTGGTCAAAATGTATTCCAAAAGTTTTCTACTACTGTTGACAAACTACTGACCATTTTTCAAAAACCTGTGAGTGATGTGATTATTATCTCTATTGAAATTGTACCAGATCTTTTTGATACTATTTTTAGAAAATCCTTTAACAATTTTTTTTTTCAAAGGATTTTCTCGAATATTCAGGATATATTATTCATTTTTTTTGGAATAATATACTTGAAACCGTTGCTTGTTTTTGTTGGCAATTGGTTTCAGCTCCTGTCAGGATATAATACCTCATTTTTTTTGGTATTAGTGTCCTCATAAATGGGTCAAAAGGAAATGGTACATATGTCATGATCATGTCATACTCAGGTTTGCTCCTAAATTTTTATCAAAGGTTGATTGCAAACTGTGCTTAAAATTACTAGGGTACTCATGTTTAAATTGAATATTAAACGAGAATGAGTTGCTTTAGTAAAAAGTTTTTCATCATCTGGGGAAATTAAAACATTGTCATTTAAAATTGACATTTGGCAAAACCTTGAATGAAAATCTTCAAAACTGTTGCTGAAACACCTGTCCTTCAGAATTATACCATTTACCCTAACCACTGTTTTGTTCTAACGTCTGATCTCTAAACACTGTCCACTGCTGAAAGTCAACCCCTGCTCTCTCATTCATTTGATAAACTCTGTTGTTCAAAAGCAGTGTCTTATCCACTGATATGCTATCCACTGATAGTGAAAATCATCCACTGCTTTCATACCACTGCTTTTAATTGTCCCTATCACACAAGTACTGTCCTTCACTTTCAACAGGGGTTGTCACGTGGACAGTACATATTGGTCAGACCTTTTGTAACGGCTGCCACCTCAGCATTCACCTTCTTCCCTATAAAATCTCCCACTCACCATCAAAACAGGGTTTTACTGTCGAATTGAATTCTTAAAAATTCTCTTCTCAAAGCAGTTTTTCATCTCATTTCTTCACAAATTTCTTCGATCAATCATCCTCAAAATGACAAAATCAAAGAAATCTTCAAAACCCTCATCCAAATCATCATCGAACACAGCCTCCCAAAAGGCAATCTCCACTGAAATTCCACATAAACCATCTCACAATCTCCTGGGTCTTCTCACAAAACCAGGAACCACCAAAGTGTTCGATTCCATCATTGACATCATGGCAAAATCAAAGTACAAAACTTTGTTCATCGCCGATGCACCAATCTATTTGGCGACCCAAAGGGAGTTTTGGAAGAATGCAACCCTTGAAAAACAAGGAGACACTGCAACCACCATAAACTCTTCTATAAAGGGTAAAGCTGTCCAAATCACGCCACAATCCATTTCAGAGGTCTTTCAACTCGATGATCAAGAAGGTAAAATCTCTTTCACTAAAAACGAGTTGCAAACTGACTTCATTGAGAGAGGGTATGAAGCCACAATGATGAAGAAAATTACCTTAGAAAAAGGTTATTTTCCTTCTGCAACCAGATTTTTATTTCATACCCTCCTACTATGTGTTTCAAACAAAACCACTTCTTTTAATGAAATCCCTTTAAAGATTCAAAATCTGGGATATGCTATTCTTCAAGGAGAAAATTTTAACTATTCTCGGGAAATTTTTAAAGATTTGGTTAATAATGTTGAAACAAAATCATTCTTACTGTTTCCAAGGTTTTTAAGTTACTATTTTTCAAAGAAATTCAGTAAGGATGATTTAGCTATAATAAACCAAGGTGATCCTACTCAAATAAACAGTTTAACTACTGAAACTTTTTCAAGGATGTTAGCACCTTGCAAAACACAAGCAGAGGTGCCTGAGCAGATTTTAGCAGTTACAACTGCTCCTCAGGTATCTGCTGCTGAGCCCACTGCTCAAGGTGATCAAAGCAGCAGCACAACTGTTTTGAAACCCACACCTAAAATCACCAAAAAGCCAACAAAAAGAAAAACACAAAAACCCCCCAAACCCATCAAAAAGGCATCTCTGGAGGATGAGATACCAGAGCTCCTGCCAGTGACAACACAAAAGTCACAAGAAACCACTGCTGCTACTTCCTCACAGCAGTTGGTACAAATATCTCAAACCATAGCTGAAACTCCTCCTGCTTCTTCACAAAAAGAACAGGTTGTACAAATAGGGTCTCCGCATCATGATGCTCTGGAAACACTCGTTTCTATCATCCACAGTCCAATGCCCGGGACACATCCCATTTCTACACCAATCATCACATCCACATTTCCTTCACCAATAAAACCACTGTTGGATGCAATTGATTTGAACCAGGCATTATCCAGTCCTTCTCAATCACCTATTAATGAGGATATACCTCAACAACTGACTGGGTCTGATGTATCATTCTTTGCTAACCCACCAACACAACCTGAGGAGGTTACACCCCTTGAGTTACAAGTAACTCTTGGTGGTAATCCAAGTGAAGCAGCCACTACAACTGTTACACCCACTGGGTTACATTTGGACAGTGGTTACATTCATAAGACTTCCTTGGAGGCAATTCCTTTTATAGCACCTCTGCCAACCACCAGTGGATTTATTTATCCTACTGGCACCATCAAAAGGTTGTCAAGTGTTGAAGGAAGAAGACCCCAGTACCAAGAAAAAGGGGCATCAGTGGTTAATGTTTGGAGTATATTCCCTACATCTACCACTGATAAAACCACTGCTAGTGGGAAATCAGATGATCCCATTAACTTGGGTGATGGTTTAAAGTACCAGAAATTGACGGATCGTATTGCAAAGCTTGATAACTCTGTTGCAGAACTCAAAGATATGCTACAACAGGTGTTACAAGTTCAGAAGGTACAATCAATTACTCTTCCACCTCAAGAACCTGCTCCACAAAGGGCACCTGCTACAAATGAGCTCTGGAATCTATTTCAATCTTTTCTCCAACAACAAGCACAATTAGCAGATCTGCAACATGAAAAACATGTACAACAGCTGAGAAATGCAATGGAGTCAAGGTTCAAGAACACTCAGGCTGACTTAAAAGCTCTCAAAACTCAAATCTTGCACACCACTGGCACTGCTCCAAAAGTACGCTTCATTTATGACCTCCCAGAAGATAATGCCAAAAAGGGGGAGAAAATTAAGGAGTGGAAAAAGAAGGGTATAGAAGATGGTCTTTATCTTGAACCAGAAAATTCAAACATGACCAAAAAGATCCCTTTGCCAGATGGCAGCAAGAAGATTGATGTGACAACAAATGCACTAGCAGAAGCAGTTGCAAGTGTGAAAAGAGATAGAGAGGCCAAAAGGAAAGCCAGGGTGGACAGAATGGATCATCCAGAACAGGGTACTTTTGGGTCAAGGGATCATGAAAATCCTGTTGAGGAAAAAGAAGAGACCTACTAGAAAAGTAAGGCAACCCAAATCCATTCCTATCAGACGTTCAAAGTCTGCTCAAAAACCACCATACAAAACAGCTGATGCAGCAGGAGTTACAAAAACTACTGCTTATCAAACAGTTGTTCCATCAACACACACCACTTCAACACACACAACATCCACTGCTTTACCATCATCACCACCAAAAACAACACCTGCTGACATACAGCAGAAGACAGTAGATGTTATAACATCTGTTGTAATGACAACAGTGGTTGAAACACCAGTTGTTTCAACAGCTGTTAGTCAATCACAATCCACTGCCACAACATCCACCACCACTGTTCCATCCAAAACATCATCAGTCTCTCCTAAACCAAAAAGGAGAAGGCTAATTTTAAAAGATGATGACACATCTCCACCACAAACATCTTCAAAATATTTAGCTCTTGTCACAATACCAAAACCTGTTCCTCTCTCTTCAGTTCCAATGTACAAGCCCTTACCTCCTGCAGGTGTTCAATTTCCTCTTGAACTAGCAGCTGTTAGAGATGAAATAAAATCCTTCTACTATGAGGATGACCCTGCCAAAAGGAGGTTGCCATCAATAAAGGGATATCCTTGGCCTAAAAATGTTGATGAATACTTGGATATCAAAGCCAAGCAAGCAGAGGATATCTCAAAAAGAAACACACAAGGGAAGTCTGACAAAGAAATTTCAAGAAATTATCAATATCTGCTTACACAAGTCAGATCCCTAGAGCAATTTGCAAAAAATGTTAGTCAACAAATTTCTGAAAGAGCAGCTGAATCTCTGAAGAAAGACTACATTGAAAGCATCATGGCTCACAAAAAGTACAAAGGAGAGAGATATATGTACAAAGAGTGGACTGTTCCTGAGCTTGAAGATGAAGCTGCAAGAATTCAAGACATGATAAAAAGGAAGGTCACTCACACTCCTCCTAACTGGGCAAAATTTAGAAAGAATGTACCTGACAAACAGGAAGAGCTGAAGAGAATGAAAGAGGAACTGATAGCAGCTGATTATGGTAACAAAAGACAAGTTACTAGATGGAAAGAAGATGTGGTCAGGGCTACTTACAAAAAGTTGGAACAATTAAGAAAGAAAGATCCCACAGTTCCTCAAAAGCCTGACTATCCTGAAGCAGCGGTTTCAAAAAGACCATCAAAGCTGCAAATCAGGAGATCCACAGCTCCAATTGGTGCTGCCATCTACAAAAGAAGGCCACACAAACAGCTGATTGCTGAAACCATCAAAGAGTTAATGGAAGGTGAAGACCTTGGAAAAGAGGGTATAAAGAAAATGATCATGGAAACTCTTGGTTTGGATCAAACTGCAAGTACTGCTCAGCCAGTCATGAATAGGCCAGCCTCTCCAAATACTTCTGCAAATAAGCATCTCCCAAGAAACCCACCAGGCTCAAAAATACAAAAGTGGGAAACTGACAAACAGACCTGCGTATTGACTTTGCTCAGGTCTGGTGGAGGAGTGGAGAAAATATCAAGGGAACAAGCTCTTGGCCTGAGTCTTGAAGATTTGCAGGATCTCCTTGATCTTCCACTCAGCAGGGATGATGAAGATACAGATGCCCTAGACTTTGAATTACAATTTAAAGGTCAGATAAGGGAACTGTTGATGAGGCAATAAAGATTTCCACAAATAATGAAGAGTTTTGGCATTATCTGTTCCAGGGGGAGATTGTTGGGATTGAACCCTATCAGAGGAACAGATAATTAAAGCCAAAACTGGATCAGAGCAGTGGATCCAGAATAAGCAGTAGTTTACACTTGCTTTCCCCTTGACAGTGGATATTTATCAGCTGATGAACCTTAAGTACTGCTCAAAAGAACAACTGATGATCCAAACGCTGATATAATCCTAAAGACTGCTGAAGACAAACTATGTCGCTCTATCTACTGCTGTCTCTTAAGTGCTGCTGAAGACACAAACACTGCTCATTCAAGGACTGATCACCTTTGAAGAAAGCACTGATGTTGTTGTTGAGCATCAGTGCTTAGGCTACAACAGTGGAACGTGAAGCAGTTGTTTTCTCATGTTTTGTATTTTATTTACAATCAGTTGTTAGGACATCAGTAGTTGTGTAAGGACAGTAGATACAGGTTGTTAGGCTGTTAGACGTCGCTTTCATGGTGACGTCAGCTGAGATACCTCAGTGGTTTGGTTTGCCTATAAATGTAACAGTACCCTGTACTGTTACATTTGATTGACTGAGTGGGTTCTTCTCCTCATGTCTAATCCTTTCATCTTGTGTGCAACCAACCTTGGGGCATCAGGCTGAGGGGGAGTATAGTTTGTAAGCATATCTATAATCTTTTGCTTTGATTTGTAAATCTTTTGACTCCATGAGAAGCAATTGTTTATCAAACTATTTTCTCCTTTGATTGTGTTTACAAAGTTTGTCTTCATTTCCGCTGCACTTTACATTTTCATATTCACGAATTGTTCAAAACATACAAACAAACACAATCATGAGAGCCTCCGATCCTAACAACAATGGTAGAGTAGAAACATTAGAAGCTGGAAGGGTTAGTTTGTAAAACCTGTAAAGTAAGTAAGGGTTAAAAATGATATTTGCCAAAGTAGGCGGATAGCAAAAAACTTGTAAAATAGAGTAAGAGTTAAAAGTGACATTTTACCAAATGAGGTAGCAAAGGAGATGAGCAACCTCACCGACTTTGTCATTTAGGACATGTTTGGCTAAGCTTTTTGAAACAACTTATTGACTTTTTGGAAAAATCAGTATGGAGTGACTTATTGGTTTTTTTCCCTCGCATACACCCTCATTGCCAAACATCATTTTGGAGCTTATGACTTTTCAAAAAGTCAATAAGTTGTTTTAAAAAGCTTAGCCAAACATGCCCTTAATATATATAAAAACTGAGGTAGTAAAGGAGATGAGGAACCACATCGACTTCGCTATGTAAGACGTATAAAAATCAGCATTCATGTTATATACCATAACCAAAGCTGAAATTTTATTTAGTAGAACATATTGTTTACATACTTTATGATTAATGTTAATATTTTATGTCTAGTATTGTATTTTTTTTATTGTAGTAATTATAAAAAATAAATGAAATTTAGTATTTTTTTTCTGTCACATCTTTAAGTTATTTTTAGTATTTAATTATAAATTAAAGCATTAAATAAATATTTTATAGTTAATAACTAATAAGGCTATATGTAGTGTAAGAACTGAACAATTATACATTACGGTCATGTGCTGCCTGCCACATAAACATTTAGCCATAACCAAATGCCAAATAACTAGCTAGGTGCAGTGATTTAACTAAATATAAAAAATAGACATTATTGGTTAAAAGGGGTGGACCCTATCTCTTAAGGGTTTGACACCCGTTAATAAAATAGCGAACGAGGGCTTTACCGCCCTTCAATAACTAATAGGGTGGTGTTTAACGTCCCATGCTGATATGAGATGAAGACATTAATAGACTAGCCTAATTACAAATTGACTCACACTTTATACTAAGCCTAACTAAAAGCTGAAACCACCCATACACACATGTAACGCATACATAACAATATCATGTTCTTTTTTCACAATTCTCACACCACAAACATATAAAACCATAGATAGGAAAAAGGTTAACTTTCTAAAAGAAAATATATACATTTAACTAAAACGTGGGTGACATCTAGAAGAAGTTGACTTTCTAAGCAACCAACTCCGACGACAAAAGGAGATATCTACATGTGGCCACCTTCTATATAGTTACAAGAAAAAGGTATCAACAATCCACATACTTTATTTTATTTATTTGTCTCATTAAATATTTGTCAATTTTTGTTAGACAAAGTCATTATAACTAGTTTGATTATAAAGTTAGTTTATATATAAAAAGGAAGAAAAAGTAAAATTACTGACAGATAACTTTAAAGTAAATTAGTTAATGTTTTATAATATAAGTAAATTTTCTAAACATAAAAGAAGTGTGTAAGTTGTTATTTTTAGTAAAAATACAACGTCTACTATACAAGTTGGTCTTACATTATTATCCAAGTGTAACCAATCTATCTCTTACTATATAAAAACATTGATATGTGGCAATTTTATTAATTAATTAACTAAACGCTAATGGAAATTGATGAAATGTTATATAAAAAACTAGTCTAAGTCCCCGTGTAATACACGGGTGGCTAAACAACAAAAAATTTATATTTTAATACGTAAATACTTTATTACAGATTCCTTCGAATATTTCATGTAACCAGCTTATCACGTTCCTTCTAACCAATTCCAGCCATGTTGGAATCCGATTCCTGGCCACCCGCGAAGCCAAAAAGTTTACTTTGATAGGCGAACACGTATTCCATTCAAACCTGAAACCGCTATCCCGCACACCCAAACTTTTCAGCTTCGTTCACATACTTTTTATGGTAAACACGCCTGATGTATCATTTAAACGATGTTTGACTAAAACAATGAACAACCCGATAAATCATTTAAATAAAGTGTCTTTATAAAAAAAAAAGAGCATTAGAAAGAAAAGCAAATATATACCTGTATAGATCAAAAGAGTAGCCTTTGGTCGTGAAAGAAGTTGGTGCATTTGCGTAGACCTTCTATCAATTTTAACAATGTCTTGTTCTAAAGGCGAGTAGTTCTAGTATCACAATCTCACAATCTCGCTTAAAGATTTTGGAACCAAAACGCTTCGGAGCGCTTCGCGCTTTTTTAAACAAAGTGTATCAGTAAACAAACAAATAGTACAATGATTTCTAAGTTCAACTCTTACCAGCAAGAAGTAGCTTCATCCAATCACTTGTTCGACACGGATGTAACGTGTATCTTTATATTTATACGGGTGCTCCTACAATTAAAATAATGGAAGTATAAATTAACACCGGGGATACTCAGTCAGAAAATTTAGGAACTATCCATGTTACAATATATACACACACAGTGCTAATACCCGCGAATTTCGCGGTGTTGAGAAATGATATGTTTCTTATTTTTAGAAAAAAAAATTACGTTTATACTGATCATAAAGAACTGTACGCATGGACTTATTATTGAAATCTGAAGATGAAGATTAAAATACAACGAAGCATCGTACTATATATCTAACAAAACCAAAAAGATAAGTAAATGAAGGAAATACGTTTTTCTGTTTTGAAATATAAATTGAAAGCCTATTACTCTAATATCTCAATTTGTATGCAAGAGGTGGATGGAATATAAATATATTTAGGACCTTTATTACATAAAATTTATGAACATTATAAAAAAGGACAAAAAAGAACTTCCAACATATTATTCCAAAACCAAGTAATAGCTTGTTGAATCACACTTCTTACCTAGCAACCTTTTTGGTATCATCTCCAATGGAAGCCTAGTTGCACGTTCTTTCAAAGTAACACAACACTTTAATCCCCTTTCTTGAAGCTCAATCTTTAGCCTTTCTATCCCAAGAACCTAAACAACATAACAATAAATACAACAATTACAACATCCCTTTTTAATGAAAGATTTATATGACACGTGGGCCATGGTAATTTTAAAGATATTAGAACTTATTACCAGAGGTAACTGGATAGAACTTTCGGCTTGCTAACTATCATGCATTAGGAAAATTGTGTACATTAAATATTTTTTTAAGTGTGCACATAACAGATTAGCAATTGACTTAATAATCCAAAACTATCGTTAAGAGTGATTTAACAATAAAAATTAACCTCCCATTGTAACCCATTAGACTGAAATTTCCACCTCTAAATTAGGTTTTCAACATTGCATTAAAATAAGTTAACATACCTTCAACCAAATATGTTCACATGTCACCATTAGAATCTTACATAGCCAAATAAACCAGAGTCAACCTGCCATCATTTTAAAGAAAGTAAATAAATTAATTAAAAAACACTAAACTTATTTTTTTTACTAATATATAAATATATGTTCAAATTAATAGATATATAAAAAGTTGTCAATATAAAGCAAATATTACATCCCTAATTACCAAACATTACAGTTAACAGATATGGTAATGTTACCACAGTAAATACTCTTAGACTTATAGATCTTCATAAACCATTGGAATCCACCCAACCCCAAGTAAATCGGTGGGTTTAGGATTTATAGAGTTCAGTTCACATTCTACGGTTTAAAAACAACTTTAATGGAACTTAAAACCGACTATTAGTTTACCTTTGTCATTGATTATTTTTCGAAATACGGAATTTTGGACAAAAAGGGTTTTGGGTAAACCCAACTTGTTTAGACCGGAACAGAAAAATTACATGTGGTAACCCATTACCCAACCCACCCGAATTCGTGTGCACCTATTTTGCCACCAGCTTCTTAGAAAGCGCACTCTATATCAATCCTGGAATAGGGCATCGAGCTCAAAAGTGGTTTGTAAACACAAAAACAAAAACTCGTATGCATGGAAGCAGATTCAAGTGAGTAGAGATCCTATACTCTTTGAGAAAAACTTTGATACCATGTCAATGTTGAACACCACACTATAATACAGATGTACAACTCCCATATGAAATTTTAGTAGTTATTCTAATCTAATTAAAACATATAATACATATGCACAACTCCCATATAATACAAATCTAAACCTTTTGGTTTATTGCTATAATTTTAAGCCTATGAAATTTTAGTAGTTATTCAAATCAAATTAAAACATATCGCAAACATGTAAAATAATAGAAGTGATATGCTATACTTATAAAACATTTTCATGATGTAAATCTCAAGAATTACCATTTATCGCCTCTATCCAGCTTGTGTCGGCCAGGCCGCCGGAGACCACTTTCGTAACCAGCATCAACATAACTGTTGACTATCATCACTTCAGTTACCAATCGCTTATTAAAGACCCATTTAGACCCAATCTGATGTTGACCCGAATCCATTACCCGACTTTGACCCAAACCATCTGATGTTGACCCGAATCCATTACCCGACAATTATGTTTAGATCTTACTTCAGGTTCAATGACCCCCCTCTCCTCTTCTGTATTTAATCTTACTTTGCTTTTTGAAAACCTGTTCTAGAGTTTCACTACTCTAGCTGAGAAATAAAAAAAGCAAAAAAAGAGAGAAATATGTTTAGTACCCATTGACCTATTAGAAATAAAAAAAACAAATTGAACAATTCATATGTAAGTAGTAGCTAACTCATAATTGCTAGTTTTGCTTAATGGCATATGGCAATAGATATATGAATACCAAATTCAATGCAGCTCTGGTGAAATGTGATCTTTCCCTATGTTGTGAATGATAAAAGATGCCATAATAGCTGCCCTTTTGGCCTGGCGACAACAATTAGATCGGAAATTACATGATATTTTTGTCAAATACTTACAAAACTACAAAATTAATTTTTGCATACCAATTAGAATTAAATTGCTTATAGTTTCTCCCATGGTATGGTTTGTCTAAAGAAAATCATGTGCAGAAGTCAACAATCATGTGCAGAAGTTCTTGCAATTTTTCTTCACCAAAACTTAGTAAGAATTTTACGTAAGATCAATTAGGTACGGGTACCGAAAATACCGGTACCAAAATTCTCTCCAAAAATGTTCGGTACGGTACGCTACGGTACCGGTATTTGAAGACAAAATCCAGTAAACTACCTGTATCGTATCGAACTGGTACCGGTACCGAAAACGACAAAAAATGGGTACCAATTCGGTACGGGAATTTCGGTACCGGTACCAAATGCACATCACTAAAGATTAATATGATGAAATAAAGCAATAGTGTTGGTGACATATTTATCTAAATGGTGGAAAAATCAAGAATATCAATGTGTAGCTATGAATAAAACTGACCTGTTGGACCCCGTTTGAGCTGTTTAATAAAAATCTAGAACCATGCAATACACAAACACACAACTTTTAGTGTAAGTTTAAAATGATGAAAAAAATCCATGGTGATCTTAAAAAACACAAATATCCGCAACAACAAAGAAACCTGGACTTTATCGTCTTTGAGGAAAGGATGACCAAAAGCTGGTTGTTGAGATATGTGTAAACAATCAATATTAAAATCCCTTGCATACGATGATTAAAATCCCTTATAATATCCTCATCTTGGCTCTATTTCAGGATCATATGAAAGTAGCATGGTAATATATTTTCCATTATATCTATCTAAAGTATTCTCACTGTAATATTAAAATCCCTTTAGGTGTTTACCCGTTGTGTATCCTTGCTCAACACCCAAAGATAGTATAAAATACTCACATGCACGTTCATATGCATGCCAAGTAGGAAGCATGCTTAGAAATCTATCCCCTGGCCCAGCATGGAGAATGTCCAACAAATTATGAACCTACAGAAGTATGAAAGCAAGAAAAAATAATAATAATAATAATAATTTTGAGGGATAGTAATAATAATAGATGCACATACTATAAGATTCAATGAAAAGATATTTCATAAATTTAGGAGTCAAATAGCAAAACGACCTATTCGAATTGCATATATTTGATTACGGATCTGATGGAAGATAAAAGGAAGGTCTTCTGGTATAAACATATTTTCCTCAAGAATCAAGGAAATATTTAAAAAAAATTGTCACCAAAAGCAGTGAAACATGGATGAACACACTAAAACCTAGAACCCACATATATGCCATATGTCACATAGAGCAATAAGCCTAAATCATTAACACTTGAAACTGGATATACAGTTTTTAAAACTCATTCAATTACCCAACCGAATACCATGAAACTCCAACATAAGTAAATCATACCTAAACAACTCAAATTACATCATTCCTTGCTGGCTAAATCAAGCTTCTCAAAATGACCATCCAGCGGAACAGCACTGCAACTTCTTCGGTGAAGCTGCGATGAGGGTACGATTGAGCACTGGGAAAGATAAAGCTACCACATGTGTGTCTTACTGACCGGACAATAAGCGAAATAGATTCCGCCAGCTTCAGAATAGCCGATATCGATAACAGCAGTTTAGTGGTTCCACAAGTTTTGATAACGATTTTGTAAGGGAACACAAATAAACTCGACTCGGATAGAACGTAAGAGTCTAGATGCTCATTCGACAACGAAGAGACAATTGTGCATTTAGCAGGGTTCAATATCTCATCCAGTTGGGCTTTGGTTAAAGCCCAGAGACCTTGACCTTCAGGGTTAGAAAAGATACTGGACTCGAAAAACGTTACTTCAAGCCTCTTTTCGTAGCCTTCGAAATGAATTGTAGACATGGTTTTAAACAGAAATTAACACCAACAATGGAGGAAACAGTAAACGGGTCAAGGAGTGAAGAAAAGGAAGAATATAGGGAACCGATATTAACAACGAAACAAATTATAAAAAACGGTAAATAAACGAGGTCAAACAGACGTGAAAGGGGCATTAAACGAAAGAATATCAGGATGGTTTGCGAACACACTGCATTAAGACAATGAAAACACATGATCAGTAGAGATTATGGAGCTAAATTGGTGCGATTAATGATCGAATACTTACGTTGGAGTAAGCAGTCGATCTGAACTTCTTGATTCCTCCGTTTGGTCGAACGTCTTGAATGCTGTAACCTAAAGGAGCTTCATAAAAGGATTTACTATTGCTAGACTTCTTCCCACCTTTGGTCTCCATCAAAACATTCAATTTTTCATGTTTTTCAAAAAGATTAGACATTTAAATCATCAGATTTTCTTTCAATAATAAACAAATATACACTAATTACACTTACTGAGTCATAATTATCAAAGAAAAAAGGCATTAGAGCTTCAACGCCTTTGAAATATGTTAATATGAACATTAAAATTAGAAAAACAGAACAATTTTTCTTGTTTGTTAAAAAAAGCCATTAAAATCATCAGTTTTTTCTTTAAACAATGAAGAGGTATTTAATCATGAATTCAGACTCATAAAAAAGTATTAAAGCATGAAACAGTAGTTGAAATCTGGTACAATAAACATTAAAAGGTTAGAAAACTTTGTTATACTAAACATTAAGACCAAAAAACTTAAATCACATATATGTATCAATTGAACACAAACATGCCTCTGTTTGTGTTCGTTCAGTTCATCTACAGGCCTATCTATGACAATTAAGACTTGAGAGACTTACTGGGATAGACTCATTGAGACTCCCACCACCAATAAGACTACCGTTTTGGAAATTCTTTGGAAAGACATCACTGCCGAACTTTTCATCCCTGTCACTCTTCCATGAAATGTCCCTTTTGTTCAGGCTTACACGTATTTGTTCCATTCTCATTGCCACGGTTTCTCAATTGCTGATCACTTCGGCTCTTGACATATCTGCAAACATAAGTTTTTTGTGATTAGTCGTTAGATATATGGAATTTTTGTTTTTAATAAATAATATATAAGATGGAAATGAAAGAGTCGTTACCTGCGATGATTCTGATGGTAATTGTCGAGCTGATAGTAGACATAAATAGGTTGCTTCATTCTCTTTGTGACCTAATGTTCAGTTCTTTTAATTACCAAAATGTTAGATGTTGAATTTAAATTGCACATATCTCTAATTATGAAGTCACTATTGGAAAGTAACTGTTTAAAACTTACTGTCAATCTTCTGACGCAGGTTTTGCTTGTTGTTGGGTCTTGTATAGATTGAACATTTTGACTTGTTGTGCCTTGTAAGCAGGCATTATCGTACTGGTCAATAATTTTAACTACCTACTTAAACAAAAACAAATCCAAAACTACAAACTATTACAACAAAAGAGGAAATGTTCATAAAGTTAGTAAATTAAAACGGTTTGAATCATACATCAGGAGAAGCAAGAAGGGAAGCTACTCCTATAGGTATGAAGACAACTGTCACAAGCATGAATGCCGAAATCACCTGCAGTAGATTACACAAAAAGAAAGTAAGCTTAGTTCTTTGTCATAAGTCAATGAATAAGAAGCATAAGGAAACATTGAAACAACGATACTTACCCATTTCGGGGTAAG